>CM038474.1:4577026-5177026 GCA_021464305.1 Kandelia obovata
CAAAAGCAGATCACAGTAGCTTTCTTCTGCTTGGGAGGAGAAGCAAGCCGCTCTCAAGAAAAATTGGATCGGGGCAGAAGTCTATGCAAAAAGTTTGGAATCCCAAAAAAGTAAACTTTTAACTTCGAACCACCTTTTTTCAATTGTTGTCTCATGCTTCTTCTTCTTCTTCTTCTTTTTAATATATATATATATTTTTTTAAAAATATATATATATATATATATATATATGGATAATTGTATTAAAAATTTTAAGTTAAAAGTTATAAATTTGCATTTTGATTTAATTTTTTTATAAAAAAATTTATTATTTGAATATTATTAATTTTAAATACATTTTTTCCATATTTAAAAACAACCAACAATAAAAACGCTTAAATTCAAACAAATAAAAAAAAACATATCAACCCAACCCCTCCATTAAAAGAAAAAAAATGCATTAATTAAATCTAATCAAACTGCTTCTTTTTTTTCTTTTTTTTTTCACAGTGGCCTTCTTCTAGATGTGATGTAATAACCTATAATACTTGCCTTTATTATGCTTGACTCTCCGAAACAGCACCCGTAGATGATTCCCGATTAAATAGATATATATATATATATATATATATATATTTCTTTTTATTATTATTATTTTAGCGAGCAATTAGGAAACATTAATTAAAAACCGACCTTTTTGTCTTGCCTATACCCACTGATGTTTATTGCTCCATTCCTTTTACTATCGTGCTTACTATTTCAAAAAGGGATTATTTTTATATTTAATTATTGTCAAACCTATTAAATCGAAAGAGAGAGTGAGAGAAAAAAAGAAAATTATATAAAAAATAATTTTTTTTAAAAGAAAAGAAAAGAAAAGAAAAACTAGTGGCACCAGCTGGCGCCGGCTAAAAACATTTAAGAATATGACCATGTCAAAAACCATATAATAAGCTGCGTTCCATTCGATGTGACCCATTCTCTTATCAATTCGCCCACAAACAAACACACACACACACACATATATATATATATTAAAAATGCATTGCTGCTAATTGAGCTTGGCTTCTATAAATACCTCAACTCGCCTTAGTGAATGCAAAGTACCTAAATTATTTTTTGATGTACCAAAAAAAAAAATTTCCAAAATGTTTTCTACAGTTGCTTGTCAGGGGCAACAATTTTTTTTTTTTTTAATTTTGAAAAAAAAAAACAAAAAAGAAGAGGTTTCTGGGCCGATTAAGTCAAGGACCAGAAGATTGGCACCAAGTTGATCCTTCAACGATCAAATATAATGGGCCATTATTTATAGGGCGGCTCCAGTATTACACTCTTTTTTTTTTTTTTTCTTTTTTCCTTTAAAATTTTCCTATGGAAGGCTGTAAATAAAATTGTATATCGGCTATCTTATTATATTTTACCTCACGATTCAAACAGTTAATGTCTCTCATGAAATCAAATTAGGCTACTATCATTAATATGATATGTATATATTTCTCAGTTATAATCTTTTTTTTTTAAAAAAAAAAAAAGAGTATAGAAAATATAGAAAATTCCTTTTTTTTATTTTTCAGTCTATTAAAAAATTGCAGTGGATAACTCTTTTATTTGTAGCTTATGAAATTGACAGCTCTAATAATATTTGATTATATCGTCCGATGGGCACATGCAAAAGTAGACTATTTGATAATTGGATTTATATAACTTCTACATCATATTAGGTGTCTCATCTCTACAAAAACCGGTGAGACAAAGTTGTCAAAATTTCATGCCGAAAGTAAAAAAGGAATAGCCAGCCAGGCAAATTTTTCATGCAGACCCTCTTCCTGTTACTTAAATGAGCTTTGCCTGTCATCAAAAGTCTGAAAAAGATTGTTGCTTTGACATTAAATCTTAATGTCAACAGTGAATATTGAAATGTTATTAAAGTGGAATCTTTCCATTTCTCCTTTTTTTTTTTTTTCCCCTTTCTTTCTTTCTTTCTTCCTTTATAATATAACTTTCTTATGTTCTGTACGTGTGGACTTCCTCTCTCTCTCTCTCTCTCTCTCTCTCTCTCTCTCTCTCTCTCTCTCTCTCTCTTTTTAAATGAATTCCTTATTATTAGTTCACAAATTCTTCATTCTTCTCGTGCTGTGAAGGATAGCAATACACGACGATTGAGCTTGTCTAATTAGGCATGATCCAATACAATATAGGATATTCCATGCATAGTTTGTCCAAGCAACCTTTCTTTTTGTTTTGTTTTTTTGTTTTTTTTTGTTTTTGACAGTAAGAAAGATAAAAGAAACTACATCAAAATTAGTCACCATTCGGAAGAACATCTGAAAACTTAATATGGGCTCTACTAAGATTAGCCAACATATAAATACAATAATTACCTTCTCATAAAGTATATTGTAATTGCATAATTTATATTTTAAAGATTACTTAACAACTTAAATTTTTAAATAGAATAATGTTTTTGAAGATAATCAATAATTCATTGCCTAATTGAACGACCGAGAGCATTCAGCATTCATATTTTGTCCATACAATCAAATCTAAAGGTTTAGACCCACTTAATGTAGCTAATTACTGTGTAATGCATGTCTTTAATCATTTATCAACTAAATTTAATAAGAGTGCCCTAATGTAAAAATCCCTTGTGAATTATTTATTTATAGTAATAAAATATAGATATATTTATCTATAGTAAAAAAACTAAACCAAAAAATATATATATATATTTACAGAGAGAAGGTGTGCATTGCAAAGAGGGTGGTGGGAGCGCACAGTGGAAGAATGAATAGGCAAAGTCCGTGCGATGCCTTTGCAGCGATCGCGTGTGAAAAGGCTGAAAACCCTTTTAGAATGGTGAAAATTAGGAAAGGCAAAAGACAAAAGGTTGCTCCCTTTTTTTTTTCTTTTTCTTTCCTTTTTCTTGTTTGCCTTAACCACGACGTACATCACTCCACAGGCGCGTTGAAACACTCCACTTTCTGTCAATAGCTGGTGGCACTTGCCGTTCGGAGACTTCAGAGAAAGCTACGGGGCGCGTGGAAAGCAATCCGTACGAAGTAGCGTGGAACCAGGATGTTTTTCTTTTTTGAATGAGAGAAAGGGAGAGGTTAAAAAGGTCGTCAATCTAAAGTCATGTAACTATTGAGAGAGAGAAAACGTGTGAGATAAAAAAAAAAAAAAAAAAGCTACAAGTAATCAATCTCTCTCTCTCTCTCTTAGCTCACTCTTTCTCTCTCATGAAAAAGGTGGCTGCTTTTATGTTTTTCTTAAAAAAAAATGATTAAAATATTAATTATTACTGTATCCAAATTGGACGTATTCGATTTAAGTCTTGAGTTAATTTTTTTTTTTTGTAAAGATACCCATCATTTAAATATTAATAAGAGTGGATGCAAATTTTTTTATAATAATTATTAAATTTAAAATCAAAATTTATGCTTTAACTAAATTACTTAATTTATGGTAAATAAAGATTTGAACTTGAATAATAAGGTAAAAAAAAAATACGCGGATGAACCACCCAAGTTTTCATCCGGGATGGTAATATTCTTTTTCTTTATGAAACTCTATTTTTTATATCCGATGATATGCTGACGAAAGAAGCATTTAGTTTCTATGTACAATCAGCAAAATAAGGGAATATTTATTAAAACCAATAAAAAACAAAACTCGAAAGAAAACAATGTAATAATAGCAAAATGGATGACGTGACACACAAAAAGTAGTGCAGATTGTCCTGCTCGCGAAGCCTTTATTTATTTATTTATTTATCAAGAAATCCTTCCATACTGATGAATGGTACCCCCTAACTTAATTCCTTTTCCTCCTGAAACTCTCTCTCTCTCTCTCTCTCTCTCTCTATATATATATATATATATATGTATATGTGTGTCTGTGTGTAAAACTTTTTTTTTTTTGACCCATTTGTCTGGCCCCAGTAGCCATTCAGCTGGGGTTAGTTGTATATTTATTCCATGCCAAAAAGTTTCAGGCCGAACCATTATTGTTTCAATTCTGTTTTTGTTTTTGTATTTGGCTTTGTGTTTAAGCATTTAATTAGGCTTTACTAGTTTGGTCCTTTTAACCAAATTTCATTGTTGGGAATATTGGGTTGGGATATTTAGGGATAGAAAAACTATAGAGAGAGAGAGAGAGAGATTGGACGGTGCTTGTGAAGGAGGACATCTGATCTTTCCTTTTCGCGTTGAATTCTTGTAGATATACCTAGCCTTTTTGTGACACAGACTCACACTGTAAAATCCTAAGAGAGATAGAGAGATTGAGAGATTGAGAGAGAATTAAAATAAAATAACAGAGGAAGAATTTAGATGAAAGGATCCCATAAAGGAGGAGAAGAACAATTGAGGTGGGGAGGAAGCTAAAAGCTATTATTTTCCTTTTATTTGTTGTTTCTTTTTTTTTTTCTTCTTCTCTCTCTCTCTCTCCCTCCCTGAAAAAGCCTTCTTTTTGGTTTTTTTTCACTTTTACAACCCCTTATTATTACACAAACTCTCTTCCCTGAAACTGTCTCTTATACACATCTAGATGTGTATAAGAGACAGCAAGTAATCAATCTCTCTCTCTCTCTCTCTCCCTGAAAAAGCCTTCTTTCTGGATTGATTTCACTGTTACAACCCCTTATTATTACACAAACTCTCTTCCCTGAAAAGTGGTCAACTTGTCCATTTTGATAAACCAAATCGAACCAAACCAATTCATTAACAACCTTTGCTGTCTTATAATCATATATATTCCCATTTCTTAGAATTAGAAAGGAAAAAAAATAAAAATAAAAATAAAAAACCCCCCAAAACCTAACAAAATCAAAAGGCTTTTTGATTCATTGATTCTTTCATTGAAAATAAATGAGAGGCTTCTCAACTTTTATTTTTTTATTTTATATTATAATCTTATGATTTTTATTGAAATCTTACATCTTTATTTTGTTTATTTAAGTTTTGCCACTAATTAAAACGTGTCAAATCAGACAAAAATCAAAACTGTGAAACTGCATTTAAAAAAAAAAAAAAGGAAAAAAGAAAAATTGGAGGATTTCCATGTGTTTATCTCGAAGGAAAGGAAATAAAGGATTAGTCTTTTAGACCATTTTTCCATTTAGAAGAAGAAAAAGGAGAAGAAGGAGAAAGAGAAGAAATGAGAGCGGGGCTGAGCACGATCCAGCAGACCCTGACCCCAGAGGCCGCCAGTGTATTGAACCACTCAATAGCCGAAGCAAGCCGCCGGAATCATGGTCAGACCACTCCTCTCCATGTGGCGGCGACGCTGCTGGCCTCGCCGTCCGGGTTCCTCCGGCAAGCCTGCATCAAATCCCACCCAAACTCCTCTCACCCGCTCCAGTGCAGAGCCCTCGAGCTCTGCTTCAGCGTGGCTCTGGAGAGGCTTCCTACTGCACAGAATCAAAGCCCTGTCCACGACCCACCAATCTCCAATGCATTAATGGCGGCTCTGAAGCGTGCTCAGGCTCAACAGCGGCGGGGTTGCCCTGAACAGCAGCAGCAGCCTTTGCTTGCTGTGAAAGTAGAGCTTGAACAGCTGATGATATCAATACTAGACGACCCCAGTGTGAGCAGGGTTATGAGAGAAGCTAGTTTCTCTAGTCCAGCTGTTAAGGCTACCATCGAACAGTCTTTGAATTCTTCATCCAACTCTGCTTCGCCTGCTGCTACTTCAAGCTCAATTGGAGTAGCTTTTCGGGCTCCTGGAGCAGTGGCAGTGCCTGCACCAATAGCCAATCGGAATTCTTATATGAACCCAAGATTGCAGCAAGGGAGTACAGCGCAATCTGGGCAACAGAGAAATGATGAAGTCAAACGTGTTTTCGATATTTTGTTAAGGACCAAGAAGAGGAATCCTATTCTTGTTGGAGAATCCGAACCGGAGATGGTGGTTAAGGAGGTTTTGAAGAGAATAGAATGCAAAGAAATTGGAGATGGTTTACTAAACAATGTCAAGGTGATTCATTTGGAGAAAGAATTTCAAGATAAAGCACAGATACCCAGTAAGATTGTAGAATTGGCCAGTTTGATCGAGATCTGGATTGGGAATCTTGATTGTGGTGGGGTGGTTCTTGATTTGGGTGATTTGAAGTGGCTGGTTGAGCAGCCGGTGAGCTTTGCAGGTGGGATTCAGCAGCAGCAGCAACTTGTGTCTGAGGTTGGGCGAGCAGCGGTGGCAGAAATGGGGAAGTTGTTGGGGCAGTATGGAGAGGGGAGCCGTGGTGGTCAGAGGATTTGGTTGATCGGAACCGCTACATGTGAGACGTATTTGAGGTGCCAAGTTTACCATCCTTCCATGGAAAATGATTGGGATCTACAGGCTGTGCCAATCGCTGCTAGAGCACCTCTTCCGGGGATGTTTACAAGGTTTGTATATGTTGTTGATTCCTTGTTTGGAATGCTTTGATGCTATCGTTTTTATGTCATTGAACTTGATTTCTGTAATAGCCAGCGGCCAGATGATTTTAACTGGTATTGCTTTCCCAGTGTTCTGTTTATTAAGTCGGTGACTTTTGTTTTTGGAGAAATGTCTTTTGGAAATTCTGGGGCTATTATCTAACCCCAGATGGAGGATTTTGGTCCAAATTGCATATTTACTAAGAAAATAATAATTGTTGTTACAAGGAAAGTTTTGCTTTCAATTTACACCCTTTTTTTTTTGAGCGATTGAATGATCTCTTCCCTGCTTTTCATCTCCTTGATCATTGTCGATGTGATAATTGTAGCTATGCCTTTTCAATCATCTTTAAGTTCTGAACAATTTTTTGTTTGATATTTAGGCTTGGAGGCAATGGTATTCTTGGCAGCTCGATTGAGTCTCTGTCGCCATTGAAGGGCTTTCAAACTGTGATGGTTGCTCCTCCAAGGCGTTTGTCTGAGAACTCAGATCCTGCTCGGAGAATCAGTTGCTGTCCTCAATGCATGCACAATTATGAGCAAGAGCTAGCGAAGATTGTTCCCAAGGAGTTTGAGAAATCTTCTTTAGAAGTTAAACCGGAAGAAACTCGGCCGCCACTGCCACAGTGGTTGAAAACCGCCAAATCTCAAGACAGTGATGCTACAGCCCTGGATCAGACTGCAGTAAGATTAAATCACAATTTTTTCTAGTTGGTCTTCTTTTTTCATATGTTGGAATATGTACTTGCACTTTCATCTAGAAACTGATTATTTATGCCCATGTATCATGCAGACTAAGGATCAAGAACTGACACAGAAGCAAACAATTTTAGAACTACAGAAGAAATGGCAGGATTCATGCTTGCGTCTTCATCCCAGTCATCATCAGCCCAATCAGGGCTTTGAGAAAACTGTCCAACCGGCTTTATCTACGACTGGTTTGTGCAACCCAAACCTGCTTGCTCGCCAACCTTTCCAGCCCAAGCTGAGCTTGAACAGAAACCTTGGTGTAAACTTGAAAAGTAGCCCAAGCCTTTTGTCCAGCCAACCATCTATACAGGCAGTTACATCACCTGGTAGCCCTGTCAGGACAGATCTTGTTCTTGGTCGACCAAAGGTTTTTGACACTGCTGCTGATAAAGTCCATGAAGAGCGCACCAAAGACTTTTTGGGCTGTGTCACTTCTGAGCCACCAACTAAATTGCATGAATTGCAGAATAACAAACCTCTGAGCACAGCGGATATTGACTCATTTAAGAAGCTCCTCAAGGGTCTTATCGAAAAGGTGTGGTGGCAGAAAGAAGCAGCATCTGCATTGGCTACAACTGTGATGCAATGTAAACTGGGAAATGGGAAAGGACGTGCTGCCGGCTCAAAGGGTGATATTTGGGTGTTGTTCACAGGTCCTGACAGGCTTGGCAAGAAGAAGATGGCATCAGCACTTTCAGAGCTAGTATGTGGGGCTGATCCAATAATGGTTTGTCTAGGCTCAAGGCGTGATGATGGAGAGTTGGATGTAAACTTTCGTGGTAAAACAGCATTGGATCGTATGGTGGAAGCCGTTAGAAGAAACCCCTTTTCAGTAATCATGCTAGAGGACATTGATGAAGCAGATATGCTAGTTAGAGGGAGTATCAAGCGAGCTATGGAAAGAGGTCGTCTTGCAGATTCTCATGGCCGTGAAATCAGTCTTGGCAATGTTATTTTCATTCTCACTGCAAGCTGGTTGCCAGACAATCTCAAATTCGAATGGAATGGTGTTACAATTGATGACAAGAAGCTCGCCATTTTGGCAAGTGGAGAATGTCAACTAAGGCTTTCCCTTTGTGAGAAAATAGTAAAACGGCGAGCCAATTGGCTGCATGATGAAGATAGGCCCCTGAGACCAAGGAAGGATAATGGTTTGGGGCTATCATTTGACCTGAATGAGGCTGCTGATGCTGAAGATGAGAAAGCAGATGGATCTCGCAATTCAAGTGATCTTACATTTGATCACGAAGAAGAACACGTCCTCATTAACAAAACGTTAATGCCCCCGGCTCAGTCACCATCTCCTGAGTTGCTCAATTCTGTGGATGATCAAATTGTCTTTAGACCCGTGGATTTTGGTCCCTTTCAGCGGGACATTTCAGATTCCATCACCAAGAGGTTTTCTGCCATCATAGGTGTAGATTTACCAATTGAAATACAAGACGGGGTGATTGAAAAGATTGCATCCAGGGTATGGTTAGGCCATATTGGTTTGGAAGAATGGACAGAGAAGGAATTGGAACCAAGCTTCCACCGGCTGAAATCACGGTTACCGCCTTCTGCTCATGAATTGGTGGTTGCTCGGCTTAAACTAGACACCGATCCAAGCCGCCGGGGCCAAGGAGACCGGCTGTCAAGTAGTATCAGAGTGGTGGTTGATGAGTTGTCATGGCCTCGGACAACAAGCCAGCAGAACCAGAGTTAGGGGATATATCCGGTATTGCTTGATTTTCTGTGGATAGAGATGTAAATATGCTCAACTGCTTTTCAACGACAGTTTGAGACGGTTAAGAGATTTAAAAAAAAAAAAAAAAAAAAAAAGGAAAGAAAAGGCAAAGTGAAAAACAGTTAAGAGAAGAAGGGCGAGAGACGTTGATAGATTGAAGAAACATTCTATAAGCTGGCAATGTCTCGATTTGTTTTATTATTTACTCTTTTTTTTTATTCCATGCTTGTTATAGAATTCTATAATACATATTATAATAGTTATTTAATTATTTTGGATGATGATCAATAAAAATAAGGCAGCATTCATGTCGTTGTAACTTTAGCAAGTCGTTTATTGTTATACTGCTGCCCTATTCTGAGTTTTGACAATCAAGTCTAATCATTTTTGTGCCACTTTTTATTTTTTCTTTCTTTCTTTCTTTCTTTGATATATATATATATATATATATATTTTTGAGGTTTTTAATATGATACTATATGTAATATATATATATATATATATATAATGAAATATTTAATAAACACAACAAAAATTTCAAATAAATTGTAAAACAAAAGAGGGAGAGAGTAATAATTGTGATAAAATATATAAATGTGTTGAATTCACTTGAAAATTTTTATTATTTTATTGTAATTGTGTTCTGTTTATTATATACATTCTGTAAGTAACTCTACTGTTGACCCAAAAAGAAAAAAGGAAAAAAGGGAAAAAACTGAGTACAGCTATCGATTGGAATGTATTCGGCTCCATTCCGAGGCAAGCAATTTGGATGGTGGTGGGAAATGAGGCATTTGAACATCGGGAACTAGAAGGGCGATTGACAAAAAAACAAAGCCACATGCTTTTGGTGGGCCAAACAATTAAGCCAACTTAATGGTGTGCTTGGACTTTAGTCTCCAAGTGGATGTCTATTTTGTCAGCAAAGGAGAATAGGAGCCTTGCCGTTGTGTGAAAAGATGTGAATGTTTTCCAAGCGCTACATGGCTCCATCAGGACGTGGCAAAAAATTTTTTTACGTGTATGATTATTATGCCCTTTCACGCGTTCAATGTTTATGGTGTACAAGTGCATTTTTGCATGATTAAAAAAAACAAAAAAACAAAAAGAAAAATTAGAAAGGAAAAAAAGGTAAGGTGAGGTGAGGTGCGGTCGGGTGGGGTGGGGCTGCTAATTTTTTATTTTATTTTTTTATATTTTTGCTTTGCAATTTCCAAGCTCAACTAATTGTATTGATGAATGTGAGCTTTAACCCTATAAATAAAAATAAAAAATAAAAAAATAGAAGATTGACGGAAAGCTAAGAGAAGTTTTGAAGCTCGATTTCCGAGAAAATAATTTGGGTTTCGGCCTGGAAATTAAAGTTGGATGATTAACACATTATCTACTGCTTTAAATATCGATTAGGTATACGTCGTTCTTTAGTGGGTCGCATCCCTCCTCCCTCGTCGTGTTCCGCCCTTTCCCTTTTTGTACAAATAGTTTTCTCACTTCGATTTTTGGTTTCTCTTTTGCTTAATATAGAGAAGGCAACTTTCTGGGCCATTAGATCCCCCCGGAAAAGAAAAACCTTTTTTTTTTTTTTTTTGGGGGGGGGGGGGGGGTGGGGGGGGGGGTTTGGGGGGGGTGGGGGGGGGGGGGGGGGGGGGGCTCCTGTGTGGGCAATTAGCCCCCCCAGGAAAAGGAATTTTTTTTTTTTTTTTTTTTTTTGGGGGGGGGGGGGGGGGGGGGTGTGAAGGAGACTAAGAAATTTCAATAAAAATGTTCCAATTAATTGTACTAAAAATATGGGAAAAAAAAACTTATGATTGACAAAATTATGTTAGGTAGACTGTTTTTTTTTTTCAATTGCTTCAAAGATGGGGGTGGATTGATAATATATATCAGGTAACTTGTGTTATTATTAAATCTAATTTGCAGCAATTAACGTGAAATTATTTTTGTAAAAGTTTATTTTTTTTTCTTCCAAAATTGGTTGGAAAATTAAGTATGGCACAGAGTGTAATCTAAATTTTACTATTATATCCCATAATTTTTAAAATTTTAAAAATTTCAATAATTATTTTCTAATCTGATTTATTATTATTATTATACGTTAGACTTTCATTTATTAATGGATTGATTCTCTACACAGTAAATGAACTTCAACAGTTTTGTTTTTTTTAATTAACTTCCGCACACGTCATAGAAAATGATAAGCCATATTGCACAAATTCATTTCAAAGTTCGCCACTTGTTCGCATTGAATGCAGAGACATTCCAAAAATGGATATTTCCTTTCTCAAGATGGATAAAAGGAAAGGAAGGTGTGACTATCACTAAAAGCAGACAAAAATGATGTTCTCGGCGGACCACGTTTTCAGTGTCTGCTCAAACTTTTATCAATTCTGTTTTCATTTTTTACATAATATTGAATTGATCCTCTTTCCCCATCTTAAAGTTGCAAACAAATAAGATAGCATATATAATTTGTGAACGTTTAAAAAAATAGATATCCCACTTCTGCATTTTCTTTTTCAGAAAAAGAAAAGAAAAGAAAAGAAAAAACTTGTAAACGTACCCCTTGAAATGGACCCATTTGTTAATTTTGGATGAATTTTGTGTTATCAAAAATGATGAATTGATTAAAATAGGGAAAAATGATGCCTTGGAGATCAATTAATTGATACACTTAACACGAAATTCCAGTTTCCCAACTGATGCTCTTTTCAACAATAAACTAAAGTTCCCAGTAGTTGATGGGTATGGAAATTACTGAAATATTGATATGCAATAGAAAAAGCACAAATTGATCGGAAATGAAAATTTATTTACAATCTCATGTGTTTTTATATAAGATATATATTTGTGCTATTATAAATGTTAGGTAAATATTTATGTTTTTTTTATATATATTATTAATTATAATTATATATATCCAAAGTTACCTTTAAATTCTTGGGAAGGACGGTTGAGTGCGTTTGTGGGGTGGTTGGGGCTTTGCAGCAATGCGGAAGGGTTGGAAGTGACCCGAAGACAAGAGAATATAAACTATTAAAGTTGTAAAGGTCAAGCTGGCATGCAGACAAAAGCGTCCCATTTTGGATTTTTTTTTTTCTTTTTTTAATTTTTTTTTTTGCTAACTTCCTCTGCATCCAGACAACGCAAGTGGATATTTGTTTCCAGTCAAGTTTACCACTTGCTCGTCAAGCCAGACCAGGTTAACCTAATCAAGACAAGACTAATAAAAGCTTTTTCACACACCCCCCTTCCTTTTTTTTTTTTTTTTTGGCGCCATTGGTATGCTTCAGCAGGAATTGCTGTATTATGTGAAAAGGGTGAATGATGACATTTGTGTTTATGGATTACATCTAAAGCAACCAATTTGATAAAAATTGTGTGGAAACCCATACATATAACAATAAAATGTTGCTATATTTATGTTTAATTTTAGCGCATGATCCTGGTCATAGGTTTTCTGCTTAGAAATGTCTTTTTTTTTTTTTTTTTTTGGATATATTTTTGCATACAAAATTACATCAATAATTCATTTCGAACTCATTAATTTGTATACAATTGCTTTATTTTTTTTCTTCTTTTGAATGCATGTAATTGAATGCATTACTTAGAAATTATTTGTTATGGATATAACTCTATTCATCAAAAATAATTGTTAGAGATATAATTTTAAAACTTCATTCAGTGGCTTTAATTTATGAATGCACACCCATGTGCAAATGGGGCATCTTCTCCCTCTAACTTCTTAATTTGTTACTCTGGTTGTCTGATATATATGTTGGTGAATTAGAGCAGAGCAGCTGCATACAACACAGACACACAGACACATCACATATATATGTATATAATTAATGTTAAAAGATATATTTTTAAGAGGTTATTGTTTTTATGACCATTACCCACCTCGCCCCTCCTGCTCGGACAGGACAAAAAAGTCAACAGCATATAGATTGTTCCAAAATATCTCGCCCCAATCACGAGTCAACCACCAATGGTCACAAAAGGAGGCCAGGAAAAAACGAGAGGAAGAAAGGCCCACCACACCTTTAAAGTTCAAAGCTCCGCTGGTGACCATTTTTTCTTGTGTGTACATGACACGATATGACTGCTCCCATTCGATAGACCACGAATATAATTGGTCACCTCTCGGTTTTTTTTTTCCACCTCGGCAACCAAAGTTCAACCATTTCCACTGTCCTTATTTAGACGTTGCTTTCACATTCATGGAAGACGGAAAAAAGATTGCTTTATGTGAGCAAGACAGGGATGCTACCCGATAGCCATTTAAATTTATTTTTTTTTTCTTTAAAAAAATAAATAAATAAGAAGAAAGAAGTGAGTCAATCAACCGACCAACTCTTCTGGATTTTGGGTCAATGCAAATCGTACACAAACAAAACGCGTTTAACTGCATCATTCCAATGCCAATTGCTGGCCTTCTCGAAAATGGGGTGCCGTTGATTTTGAATTTTATGTTCTTTTTTCCGATGGACCAAACAAAGATTCCATTGTTTCGTTGGTTACTTTCGTACATGTGTAGGTTTATTTTGACTGTGAGTATCCGCGTAGAAGACCCATTTCGACAATGCTTCTTTTTTTTCCTCTTTGTCCATATGATAAGTAAACTAATAAGACAATGCCGAAGTCCGTCCCCAAAAAGGGTAATGGTTGCATCTCGGTGTGCCCAAGTTGATAGAAAGAGCGGTCAACTTAAAATTCGTCCTAAAAACAAGCTAATTAATTTCAAGCAATGATGATGTCCACTCCAAAAAGGTGATGGTGGCCTTGTCTATTTTCTTAAAAAAGAGTCAATTATATAATAAAATATTTTTAAATTATTTTTTATAAAATTTATTATTTTTTTTAAAAAAATAAAATTTGAAACTTTTATAATGTAGGTTTAAGTTATTAACCATTAAAGATGTCCTTCGAGATATAATTTTTTTTAAAAAAATAAAAATAAAAATTGATAGTACATTTTTCTAAATAAAAAAGACTAAATTTTAAAATTTTTTCTCTCCAAAAAAGAAAAAAAAATTATAATTTTTATAAAAAATATTTTATTTTTCTTTTCTTTTCTTAATTATATGTATTTTTATTGTGTAAATTTAAATATATATGAAAAATTATTAATATAAATTAGATAAATTTTAATATATGTTAAATTTTAATTAATTTTAATATATGTTAAACTCTTAATTCTATTAAAACATTAAGAAAAATTATAAATGAATTATTACATTAATATTAATTACTACACAAGGATAAAAATTTAACTTAAATAAATAATTTTTAATTTTTAATTTTTAAAAATTATCACTTTAATATTTGATTGATTTTTCCTTAATTTCAGTAATATATACTTATTTATAAATAAGAATTTAAGAAAAAAAAAACAAAGTGGCAGAAAATAAAGCTTGCACGAAAGTATCGAGAACTTGATGGAGCAGTCCAACCTTCAATAAAGATCCCGAAGCTCTTTGAGATACATAGATTTTTTTAAATCTCAAAAATGCCAACAGTAAAAAGGGACAGAGGAGACTGCAGCAAGCCCTGAAAAAAGGGTTAAAAAAGGAAGAAAATAAGTTTCATCTTTATGTCACGCATGCTAAAAAAAGGTGCATAGAAAGAAATAATAAACCTTTTATGCATATTAAAAAAAAAGAAATAATGTGATTATGCGGTTACATATAACTGTTTTAGTAAATAATTTAATTTTTCATAAGAAACTACGAATTTTCTCAGAACAAATACAATTTTCACTGAATTGCATCTTTTCCATCTTTGAGAAAAAAAAAAAATAGAGTACTGTTATCATTCTCTGACACCTTATCACCTAAAAATATTACCTGACTATAAATCCCTCTGATTTTAATTTTCATAATCATAATTTTTTTAATCATAAACTAATATTTGTATTAAATATAATGAATTATATAAAATTACACATAGTATTCGTCTATTTGTTTGTGAAACAATTTAAAATTTTAAAAAAAATTTATTACAAATAAAAATTATATTATTATTTTAGTTTTTTATAAATATTTAATAATTTTATGCATGATACATAGAATAATTTTAAATTTTAAAAAATATTTTTTATAAATAAAAATATATTTTCTTATCATAAAGGAAAAAAAATTCAAGAAATCATATTTTATAACAATGTTCCAATTTTTATAACCAAATATATTTTTTTATCGTTCAATACCTGTATTTGAATTTTAGTTGCCGAAATTAAAAATTCCAGATTTTTTCCCACTAAGCCGGTGACTCCAAAACCATATTCCAAGTCAAAGCGTGGGTCCAAGTAAAAGTCTTGATTCCCCGTCCTGCGAAGCATATGGCTAAGCAAGCGTGCAATACAAACACTTGCACGAGCTTGGGTTTACAGACTTGGTGGGTGAAGACTCGACCCCTCAACTACGTTTGTTTTCCTAAAATTCTGCAACCATTACATTAGAAAAGGACCAAACTGCCACTTACCCATCCCAACTAACCCAACTCTCTCTCTCTCTCTCGCTCTCTCTCTCTTCCCCTCTGTATATACCCATATGAGAAATAAGATTTGTCTTTGAGAAAAAGTTGGTAATGGTTGAATCGAAAGTATTTATCTTCCTTTTTTTTTTTTTTCACAGGCTCACAGCTGTCTCTTATACACATCTAGATGTGTATAAGAGACAGCTCTCTCTCTCTCTCTTCCCCTCTGAATAAACCCATAAGAGAAATAAGATTTGTCTTTGAAAAAAAGTTGGTAATGGTTGCATCGAAAGTATTTATCTTCCTTTTTTTTTTTTTTTCACAGGCTCACAGTGAATTAATTAGTATATTTTTGTATTTTGTAACTGTAACATAGGATACTGGGGAATAAAGCTAAAGATAACATATTAATTTAATATTTAAAATAATAAAAAAAAAAACCAACAAGGAATGTGAGGATTCTACACTGTGCGAAGTGTGGCATGGAATCAAAGTAAAAGGACAAATCACAATATGCCCTTTTCTTGCTCATCTTTTTGTGGAAATGCAGCCTTTTGGAGCATCATGCATTACCTGTTCCCTCTGCTCCCCCAGAATCAAGTCAATTATTAAATCAAATTTCCTCCTTTACCTTTCCTTCCCAATTAATTATGTGGGGAACAAACTCCTGTTCGGAATCTCTTTTTTCTTGTAATTATATGTAGCAGCGCGCACACTCTCACCAAATCAAAGAGCACCAAGCACGTGAGTGTCCAATTTGATGAAAGACTTGCCCTTGAGCAGTATAGCTATGAAACTTGTCCACTTATGGGTCCAGACAAGTTGCGTATTATTTTATACCCTTGTAAGTGCTCAATAGTTATTTATATACTTGGGATTGCCTGCATTCAAAAAATGGATTCATGAATATCTTATTGTCTTGAAAAGGTGTGAAGATAATGCTTGCATGTGTATGCGATTATATGTACTGCTAAACTAAAGCAGAGATTTCAACCATAACCCATTAATTAAGTTTTGCTAAAAGGTTATGTAGTGATGTGAGATTCAAAGGTGGGCAGTGCTTTAAAGGGAAGGGGACAAGAACTAAAATCCAGAACAAAGGTTTTGTAAATTGTAACGCTCAACTTTGCTGCCCCAAGAAGACTGGTATCCACCGTATTTGTCCCAAAGTGGCATGCAGTAAGTACACGATCTTGAGGTATCTTTTGTCTGGTTAGATACAGTTCATTCACATCAAATTGTAATATCTATTCTGCCTCTTGATAATTCGCTCGCTACCCATATACCATGGCGTGAGAATATCTGTGAAGTGAGACGATGTTTCTATTGCTAATTACTCGACATAAAGATACAAAGTGTACATGCTTGGCTGACTGAACATACAATAATAGTTGAAATGTTTGAAATAATATCTATTATTATGATTTAAAAAGGCCACGATATGCACTGGCAAAGATCTCTTGTGCCCCTAAGCATTGGAAGCAAGATCTTTCCCACGTGCTGATTGGATCCAAGGCATTGAATACAAAGATAATGTCGGTTCCATTTCATATCATTGAACTGGCGTAGCAGATGCTCTATTTGATTTGTATCCGTGCACACAATCTCAATTTTCTTTTCTTTTCTTTTCTTTTTTTGATCAAAATTTATGTTAATAATTATAAGAATCCGATGCATGCCGGCCCTGACCATTACGCCGACACAATAATTTGAAATTTCTGCATTATTGTTTTTCTCTTGAGAACCTTAGTCAGTAAAGAGAACAAAAACCCAAATCATATTTTTTTGAGGGGACCCAGTTTGGCCCCGTGTCACATGCCATCATCACCAGCAACATTTCTAAGTTCTCTCTCTCTGTCTGTTTTTTTTTTTTTTTTCTGTTCATAGCTCCCTCTAACCCGAGACTTTCAGTTATAGATACGACTTTATTACCTATAAATTACAGCAAGTTGGTAGTTTTCTCCATTTTGCGTGGATGGATGTCCGAAAGATCAATCAAATATGGTTCAATCTGCTTTCATTTTGTCTTTGTATTTATTTATTTATTGCGTCCAATTGTTCATAATGTTTTCTTAGAACCACAAGGAGAGAGGCCCAAGGTGATTGTTTGTATTCGAAAAAGTTCAGTAGCCCCTCCCCCCCCCCCCAACATCATATCTCGAAATAATGTTTAACTCTACGGTCCAATAATGACTGGCCCCAAATTGTTAAATCAGAAGGACGTGTGTGAATGTCATTAAAATTTAGATAAACTTTGGGCGCCGTTTGTGGTGATGTCATAATGGGCTTGTTAAAGCAGGCTTGCAGAGAATAGAGATTACAGCCTTTTGCAGGTAATGTGCTCCCCTGGCTGCTTGCAATGGTTTTTACAGGTTCAGGTTGGTGGCTATGGGGAATGGCGAAACTGAAGAAGGAAGAGAAAAGAAAATTGATAATTGGGTATTTATTTATTTATTTATTACAGTTATTGTGTAAATTTGCCTCGTTTTTTGGTAATCGAAAATTGGAGATAAAGAGAGAGTATATTATCAAAAAAAATGCCTGCCTCAAATTGTCATGTGAAATTGAAATTCTTTTTTTTTTTTTGTCATATTTAAAAATCAATGTTGTTTTTTACGCTCAACATCATCTCAAATATGGTTATGATATTTGGGCTTTTTTTTTTTTTTTTTTTTTAATGTTCTCAAACTGTTTCAAAAATCAATCAAAAGGCTAGCTTGAACACTGAAAAAAAGAAGCCTGATGTTGAAATTGAGTTACAAGAACTGGTTACAAGAAACCTTTCGGCTGTAAAACCCATGCTAATAGCTCCTCTCCACAAAAATCTCCAGGTTTCAGTCTAATCGAGTTGAAGAAACTTGTCTGACCTCCATTTGTGGTAGAACTATCCAGATTGCCTGTGATAATAAACAGCATTTCTGTTACAGGGTCCCCCTCCTGAACAATATAGGTGCCTTCTGTGCTTAGGGAAGATACTAGACACACACAGATTGCATCAAGTAGCAGATCATCCATCTGTGACAAGAAAGGGACCTGCAAACAAGAAAAGCAAGAGAGTTATTAAGCCAAAAAAGAATTAAACTAACATGACTTGCCAGCATATATCTCTATGATTCATTGGGGTGGAAGCTTTTAATCATCCTTTGGGATCAGATGATGTTCACAAGATATCAAGCAGGGGTATCAAGGGTCACTTCATGTCGCAGCAGGAAGTGGATTCGTTTGGGGAGAACAAGCTCCTGAGAAGAAGGTGGTGGGACTAGTTTGACTAACAAAGTCACCTTAAGTAGACTCAAAAGGTTAGCAAAGTTCCTTAGAACTATAGGCCAGTCTGGCCAGCTCAGTTATGCTAAGGTTCTTGATAAAATGAGTTGATTTTAGGCAAAGGGAGAAATGAATGCAGTACCCCAGAAAAAATGTCTTTTTTGCTATACTGTACTTATGTATGATATCAGAAATCTGTCTGGCCTAATTCCATTTAGACCACAGAACTGAATTTATGAGCAGAAACTTACAGGTCAAACAAGGTCCAAGCATAGCTGGCGCTGGATATCATGCTGAAGATCAGCAGGCAATCCCTGCAATATAGATTCTTTATCTACTCCCTGAGTTGCAAACCACTTATATTGAACAAAGTGTCGAACCCACTGTCCTAGATCTTCAGGGAGTTGACGGTGCCTCATCCACTCTTCAGTATCCCTTCATTTAAGTCTCCATTCCTCAAGTCTCACAGTAAGAGATTGAAGGTATGTCTACCAAATATAAACAAATGCAAGACCATTCAATGTTTGCAGTCAAATTGAAAACAGAAAGGAAAAGATGTCTTCAACCCTTTAAAAAGAGAGGAGTAATAATGATAAACAGTTGGATGGAGAAGTAACTTGGCAGTCTGAATAATGACTCTAGTATAAAGCCTTTTCCAAGAACCTGCATATTGCCAATCAAATAGGCAAAAAGAACTAGACCCATGCTGGAAATGAGTATTGAAAATGATGTCTCCCCGAGAAACAAGCTAGTTGACAAAATCTGTCCGTATGAACTGAAAATAAGAAAGCAACAGACATGAATTTCCATGTAAACCGTAACAGACATTACTATCAATACATGATTTAAAAAAATGGACATTTTCAGTGACAATAATATGGTAGATAGCATATTGTAAAGGTTGATGACTGCAGTGCATGGAAATAAAACAAAAACATACTTTAGCTGCTGTAAACCCCACCACAAGCAATAATAATAATTCTCAACAAAATGCAAGGAGACAACACTGTTCACCAATACATCTTCAAATATGCCATATTTGAAAGTGATATCATTATTGGGATCACAGTTCTTAAAGACCATGGTGCTGTTTGCCCACATCTTGCAATCATCATCGTCAAAAGTGTCACAATCTAGATAACTGAGGATGCATTTGAAAAGCTGTTTTCCTTCCTACAGTTTGAATTCCAGCAGGACCTATATCTGTCATCTGATAGCAAATACCATGCTGCCCCTACTACCTGCAATAAAGGAAAAGGGTAGATGGGGTATCCACTCGTGGAACTGGATTACTGGAATCATCAAGTGGTAAACAACAGAATGGCTACTTAAAGAAGTGAAGATAAAAGCAAAACATAAATGGCTTGCCAACATGTACAGTAGCAGATTATCAGCAGCCCCTGCCCAAGCTGTCCTTCGTTACCACTCCAGTTGCTTTAATCATTTGAGAACTCAATGAAAAAATCAGGTACAATCTCAGGATAAATTTTAGCAGAAGAATTAAAGCAAGAGCATGTAGTCAGTTTGAGGGGCTTCTTTTTGCATGTATAATAAACCAGATGGCCATCTGTGAGGAATTTGAATTCAGTGTGGGTTTCTCTTTCAGTTCCAGAATCGTACAATAAAAGAAGATGAAAATATCTGTGTCACTAATAAACTATCTAATGGGGAGAAGCAAGCTAGCTGATTTGCTTTTCTTACGTAATCAGACCTAGTTACTTAGTAAAGAAAGATGACAAATGAAAAGAAAGAGACATACATTTTACAAATGGTTTCCTGTGCTCAGAGAAATTCGATAAACTTTCCCAAAGGCATTCCTCTTCAGATATAGAAGTAGATGCCATTTCACCAATGATTGCATAAAACCAGAAGTTCATAAAAGTTGGTACCTTTTATCATGGTCCAGACTTTTAGTTTGATAGTATATAAAGGCATCTGTCTTTAGCTAGGTATTGAAGTAGGCGACATAAGAGGCAGACAGTTGAACCTGGCCAGTTGTGCATTCTGAAACGAATTTTCAATCTCCAAGTCATTTTGAATTCTCCTCTCCTATCTTACCATTTGATGGAGAAAAATATTTCTGTTTTATCTTCACCTAGTCGCACTGCATGTTGGACCCAAAGAGTTCTATCCTATCATTAAACATATTTCTTTGACTGTCTATGGGCCAATATTTATCTCTTATGACTAATCTATCAAATTGTACTTGAGAAGTACTTTTAGTTGTAATGATTAGTGTTGTGCCCATCACAGCCTACTGTAAAGCACACAGAGAAGATACAGATTTATCAAAACTAATTTCAAGAAGATTAGGAACTAAAAAGTAACCTCCAAAATCTTATGGAGAACCACTTCTTTCAGACAATTCCCATGTTCTCGTATATTTATACAGTCTATTTTGCTTGTTCCGTGACCAAGTAGACTCATAATGTCAATGAAGCAAGCATAATGTCACAATAAGCTATAGGCTGTCAAACATCATGACGGTAAAACACAATACCTGAGGAAGAGGCAGAGTGGCAATGAGATCAATGAAGAAGTCTGATCTTATGTTATCACCGAGCAATCTTCTTTGGATCCATGACAAGTTGGCCCCGTTCAAACACACAAGAGCTTGGAGCGATGTAAGCAGTCCTAAATTTTATAAACATCTGTAACAAATAAAACAGATCTGCAACAGTATGAATAAAGGTCACGACTATCCACAACTTGAAGTCTGTATCCACACAAGAAGAGTCTCCATCCCCACCAACAACGAGCAAGTAGAAGTACAATGGGTCAACTAAAAGTGCCATCAAGCGTGACAGAAGGAAAATTCTGTTCCATTTTTGCACAATATGGCTTCCAGGATCAAGCATTTTCTGATGCCACTTTGCATGGTCCTCTGGAAAAACCATTAACTTCCTCATTGTGTGTCTCAAGGAGTATGTTTTTACCCACAACAAGTGCATTGTCTGCTTTGAGCAAACAAGATGATACCTTGCCCTTGGAACATGAATTTTCCAGGTGTATTGGGTCATCTTTAACCCACAAAGTTCCTTTCTGCAGTTTTCCATCTAGATAAAACCTGCAAATCACCAAATCCCCATATTCAGGATACTAACACGAGTCAATCTCTGGAACAAAAGCTTCCAAGGAAATATTGGTTCATGAAAAAGAGTATTAAAAAAACGCAAAAGTTGTTAACTTCAGGTTTTCTTGGCAGTCATCATTAAACAAGACAGGGAACAAAAATGAAGTGTGTAAGTCTCAGGAATTTAGAGCTTTTCTCACATTTCTCGGCAATAGTCGGTCGGTTAATCAGAACGCCTAGCACTTTTCCTAAAAATTGAAGAATTCAGAAAACCCAGAAAACTAGAACATGGTCTCGCTTCGCCTTCTGTATATAGAAAATCGACAAGAACACAAGACTCTCTTTCTCTGTTTTTTTTTCTGAACAAAAAAAATTTCCGAGAAGTATGAGTCTTTTTTCACCAAAGCAAGCAGTCTCCTAATGATGGGTGTTTGTCCTTTCATAACTAAAAGAGTAAAACCTAACCCCAAATCTTTTTCAAGTATTTCTATAAACCTCGATCACATAAAAATGCAATCTACAAGCAGCCAACTCAACGGAAAGATTTTCCGGAACATTTTATCGGAGAACAGACAGAACCCACGAAACAAGATAATGTACAAGAAGCAGAAACAACGCAAGACAGTAACCTCACGATATTTTCCTTCTTCAAATCCATTGCAATGGACCAGGCCAACCCAAGAATCTGATCCTCCCATAAACACCTAGCATCCAAAAAAAAAAAAAAAAAAAAAGTCCGTACATATACAAATCTGGGTGTTCGGCTGGCTCCTGGAAATTGGCAATGAAAGAGGCCGTGAACTGGAGAGTGGTGGGAATGGCGGATTGGGGGCGCTCCTGCGAGCTGGGAATCAAAGAAAGCACAGGACTTTTTGTTCTGTTTTTGCATTGTGAAGGCTCGTAAGTTGTAATAACAAAGACTGCGTTCGACTAAACCAGACAAAGACAAAATAAGCCAAACCTCGGACCCAACTTACATTCCTTTTTTTATTATATATATATTTTTCGTGAACAACACCTTTTTTTTTCTTTCTTTCTTTCTTTTCTCTCTTAAAAGCCGCATCAACATGTTAGCAATTGATGTTTTGATTTTTTTTTAACTCTTAAATAGAAATTTATCATTTAAATTGTGATTACTTTACACGGTCTCCCTCCTTAGATGATCCTTACTCAATTATTAAACCCCCAAGTTCCAGCACATAAATTCAGGAATCGGGGGTTGATAATTAAGAAATGAGTACTAAATTATAGTAGTTGGTAATTTAATTTCGAAAAATCTCAAAAAAAATAAAATAATTAATTAAAATTTTTCTTATTTTTTATAAAGTAATTAATTCAAATTATTATTTTTTTGAAAAAAAAATCTTATTTTCACTTACATTTCCTTAATTTACACTATGCTATTTGTAAAATTTGTCAAGAAGTTGAATGATTGAGAAAGATGGGGCTTACATTTAGGCCAGTGAAAATTTTCATGTGGCTTCGGCCAAGAGGAATGTGAAAAACGGAGCGTTGGACATTACGGTTGTTTGGGCCGATCTGACTGTCAGTTTGAATATTCAGTGGAGTGCGTTTTTAGACAACAACAGTATTTAAAAAATGCTGCTTGTCTGTGAAAAAATAAAAGTAGTACTAATGTACCTTTAAATGATTATCCCGGTATTGAAACGCCTGTTATTTGTCTTCTTTCAAGACATTGCCAAGTACGTAATGGCAATGTCCTAAAAATTTAAGTAGTTCCTTTTTGCAATTAAGAAACAAAATAATAATAATAATAATAATTACACATCCTTATATGCACTCACATTAAGAATTTTTTTTTAATTAGTTAAATTAGAGATAACAAAATTAAAATTGAGTGAGATTTAAAATTTATGTAAATTTTAGTTATTATTAGTTAAAAGTTAGACCCTAAATTCACCTTTATTTTTATTTTTTTTTCCTTTTATGTAGTTATTAAATTACTGGGAATTGAGGCACAATTTGTCGAATAAGAATACAATTTAAGAAAGAGAGAAAAAAAAAATAAAAAAGCATGATTATTTCCTCTGATCTTTTTAGATCATTTTAACATGCATTGATCCGTGAAGTATTTATGGAAAACACAGCGCCCAATATCTTGAATTAGAATATTAATGTTCCAACCTTAGCCACCAGCACCTACTTCACTTTGGTCAGCGTCATTGATTACCCAATTTATAAAGATGATTAAAGCGATCGAACACTTTTCTAAAAGGGAGAGTAGTGTTGACGGTGGATTTAAAAAGATATTTTCCTTTTATTTTTCCCTTTTCTGACAAAAATCAGACGAACAATTGCTGCTGCTAAGTTAGGCTTAGCTATGCGCCTATGCCCAACAGGTCGTGCTGGTTAATGTACTTTCAATATATTGGATTTAACAAACAGATTGAGATCATTACCATATGAACAGTATACCTGAAATTTAAAGTTCGTGCGATTATTATAGTTTTCTACTGGTTGTAGCTGATTGCGACTTTTGTAGAAACTAATTGCTACAAGGCAAAGGATATATCTGACCTTATTGAAAGATGCTGCTGGCAGATCTAATGCAGGCCATAAATTTCTTCTTTTAAATTACTCAGTCAAATGCAAACTGGTCTGTCCATTTGTGTGGAGATCAAATTGATGTCCTGTTACTGTTTGTCAAGTTCTACATTCCGGGAGGTGAGGTAAGATTCTTCTTACTCGCAATCATTTCCACTACTGATTGTCCTAAGCCAATCTGGCATTAAAAATTTCACCCACTTAAGCCTTTATTTATTTATTTGCTGAACCCACGTAGCATTTAAATGGAGCAAATGTTGAGCTTTTCTGTTTCCACAAAGATTCCATGATAGGTACGGAACTAGCTCTGTCTCTTATACACATCTTTTATTTTCTGAACCCACGTAGCATTTAAATGGAGCAAATGTTGAGCTTTTCTGTTTCCACAAAGATTCCATGATAGGTACGGAACTAGCTATATTACAAGGACCTTGGATAACTAAAGGGACAGAGCCATTGACATAAAGTATCTATAGCCTGCCACAGACATATGTCACTTCTTGTATCACAAAGTTGTATGCACAAGGAAATAAAGATAAACAAAACTTTTATTAGGTCAGAAATTTTGCCCCAAAATTATGGGAAGAATATGAATCAGTCAACTTAAAGAGGGTTCTAAAGTATCAAAGTTTCTGTGATGGACCTGTGACTGTAAAAGTGAACTAGTTTTCAGTTTCTGTACCAGTGCTGGCTGTAAAATTAGCTCTAAACAAATGCCTGCCCTCCTTTAACATGAAAGAAATTGAGCAAAACCAGAGCTAAAAAAATCCTGTTTCATTTTCATGTTAGTTATCCAACCGTCCATTTCTCTATGCTTACTTTAGACAAGTTGTTCTTCAGGACGATTTGAATACGTCAGGCCTGTGGACGCTGCTGCAAGGCCTTGAAGCAACCCAATAACATCAAAGGTATCATCAAGATAGTATTTTGCCATGCTTGGCTTCTGACCAACTGTGCAGGCAAACACTTCTGATATGGCTGGCAACGAAGGATTGTGAACATGATTGTCAATACTCTCAAACATATCTTCATCAGAACGATCGTCCCCAATGCACAGCAGAAAATCTGGCGATTTGCCATTAATTCTCATTGTTGAGATAAGCTTTTCCACAGCCATACCTTTGCTGACTCCCTGAAATTCACCAGAAGGACGTATACACACATTAAAACCATTATTCAAACTTCTAGTAAACAAATTACAACCTAAAAAGCACCAGTATCTTTCATTTAATAAACAACATCTAGAATCATTTTTTCTGTCGATCCTCATATCTTAGATTCCTTTTACCTCTTAATTACACTCATAATGCTTAAGAGTGCTTTCCAAATCAACAAGACTTCAACTATTAAGCTATCGATTGACTCATTCTTATAAACTTAAAAATTTTATTTTTGGACTGTCCCCAGAATAGCAAAACACCACTCTATGGATATAACCGCAAAATGCGCAATATTTCCCCTACCTGTGGTTTAACCTCAACAATGTGATTGCCCCTTTTAACAACCACAGGCTCTTTAGCAAGGACGTTCTCTAAGTGATCAAGAAGCTCCTTAGCCTGGCAGGAGCCGAAGTGAGGGTCAGCTTCTTGATGATGCCACACCATTGCACTTTCTTTGTGCTCTATGAACGACCCATCGGTTGTTTCAGTGTAAAGCTTCATTACAGGCTCAGCTATCTTTTTCCACAGGCAATCTCTGGCCACCAAGCAAGTCTCCCACGCACAATCCCTTGTCCACCTACAATTAGGAAAAGAAGAAATTTGATGAATAAAACAAGTTCATACCTGACATTCTTGAATTACAAGAGGGATCTTTTTACCTAGTAAAGTAGCCGTGCTCAGCTGAAAGACCCAATTTCTCGCATGGAGAGAACCACTTACTCAAAGGATCCTTTCCTCTGCCACTGACAACAAAAACAACGTTCTTTGGATCACTGCACAACTGGTTTAAGACAGAAATAACTTCCCTGCTAGGCGCTTTGTCCACAGATGCCTGTGGCATCACAGTGCCATCATAGTCCAAAAGGATCAACCGGCTGTTTGTTTTGTTATAAGCAGTCACGATTGGTTCCACTTCAAGTTTCCTGAAATTTGATCCCATTGCAACAATTCTGAACCCCAAACCGAATCCAACACCCCAATACCTTTTGAGGTAATGCTCTTCACAAGCCCTCTCAAGGTGCTGATCAAAACTCTTTGACCAATAAGCAACATCATGGGAGCTAATGTACTTATAATGGTTCTCATGCCTTAAATGTTTCTCTTCTTCCTTCATTACAATAGCCTCATGCATGGCATCAGCCACCGCATCTATGTTCCATGGATTAACGCGAATTGCCCCACTAAGAGATGGGGAGCATCCAATGAATTCCGACACAATCAGAACGCTATTCTTCTGATTCGAGTTCTCATGAGTCCCTAGTGCCCTGTCTAAAACAGGGCTCCCCTGTCTGCATACAGTATACTTATAAGGGACCAAATTCATTCCATCCCTTACAGGAGTAACTACACAACATTCGGAAATAGCATAATATGCTGCCTTCTCTAACGTACTTACTGGGCCATTGATAAAAACAATCGGTTCGTAGCCTTCTTTACCATACTTTTGATTGATCTCTCTAGCAATAAGACTGCTTTCATCTAGAACGTCTTGCACATCCTTCCCCCTACTCCTTGCAGGGTTAGCAATCTGGACTAATGCCACTTTCCCTCTCAATTGTTGGTTTTCTTCCAAAAGCCTACCCATTGCCAAGAACTTCAAACTGATACCCTTAAACAAATCAAGATCATCCACTCCAACCATGACAATTTTCCCTTCAAATTTCTCCTTCAATTCTTTGACCTTATTAGCAGTATCCTCCATTCTTAGAACAGATTCGAGCTGCCCCATGTGAATTCCCGCCGGCAATATCTTGATACTGACAGTTCTACCAAAATAATCCAACCCAATGTAACCCCTCTTGGACTCATAATCAAGACCCAACATCCTGCTACAGCAAGACAAGAAATGTCTGGCGTAATCAAATGTATGAAACCCAACAAGATCACAATTCAAAAACGCCCTCAAAATCTCGTCATGCACCGGTACAGACCTGTAAATCTCGGAGGAAGGAAAGGGACTGTGCAGAAAGAAGCCGAGTTTAATCCTATGATGCCTTTTCCTTAAGAAAGTAGGCAAGATCATGAGATGATAGTCATGGACCCAAACCGAATCCTCATCAGGGTTCAACACCTCGACAACCTTGTCCGCGAATTTCTTGTTGGCCGACACGTAGGCCTGCCACTGTCCACGATCAAAACGAGTAGAACTGCTCGTCGAACAAGGCATCATGTAGTGAAACAAAGGCCAGAGATAGTGCTTGCAAAAGCCGTGATAGAACTTGTTCTGCATATCAGGAGATAAGAACACCGGGACGCATCTGAACTTATCGAACAACTCCTGGGAAACCTCCTGCCTGTCCTTCTCTTCGACGTCGGCCATTAAAGAACCAACGAACCAGACCTCCGTGTTAGAAGGGAAGCCATCTTTTAGCTGCAAGGCAAGGCTGTCTTCGTCCAGCTCGAAGCACCACTTGTCGTCCTTCCACGAACCCCGTATCGGTAGCCGGTTGGCCACGATGATCCGCCGTTCCTGCGATAGGGACGCCGCCTCGTTGTTTGACTCGGCGCTTCCATGAACATCTTCGTCTCCTTCGAATTCGGACTTCACTTTCATGACCCGACGGACGTGGAAATCGTCAACCGAGATCAGATTCAAGTACTCCATGCAAGAACTCGCTATCATGCCGAACGAGAATCAAGACCAACTCTTTCTTTTCTTATTATCACCAAGAATAAAAAAGATCCAATCTTTCTTAAATAACCAAAGAAAGAAACGCAAAACTGGCGATGGGGTGTTTCTTTTCTTTTTTCCCCTTCAAGGGTTAGATGTTAAGGAGATTTTCAGACTTTGTTCTTGCGGCCACAAACGGATGCGTTGCAGTAATGGGAATCAAATGCACTGATACACCTCCCATATTAGAGAGCGTTTTCCCTTCTACAAAAGGAATGGAATATATATGGAGAGGAACAATAATGTGGATTTTTAATAATAATAATAATAATAATAATAATAATAATAATAATAATAATAATAATAATAATAATAATAATAAAACAGAATGCGGATAAGAACGGAACTTTAAAAGAAAGAGAGGGACGCATAGACCGACTTCGGGTAGGTATTTATACATTTTTGGCTACTTCAGTGGATTGGTTTTCATTAATTTTATTAGCATTCTTTTTTTCTGATTGCTGAGGTTAACTTTTTGGCGATAAGATTTGAATAAAATAATTAAAATTTTTCTTTCAATTCACTTAGACCAAAAATGCTTTGACTCCCATATTATACTGATATAATGATTCAATGCAAAATTTTCCGTTACTGTGGATCATAACCGCTGAGTATATGCGTCTGTGAGGCCGCGTTTAATTTTAACTTTTCTGTTTTCTCTTTTTCAATTGAACAGAGGATATGTGACATTGGATCTTGAGTTCTACTGTTTTTTTTTTTTTTTTTTAAGAAGAAAAATAAAATTTCCAATTCATTTTTAGCTGTTTGACTTATGGAAACAATTCTTAGTTAAAATTCGAAGAAGTCACAGATTATGTGAATGAAACTGGGGGATGTCTGTTCGGAAGTTAAAATCTGTTTTCTTTTTGCTTTTTGAGCAAGGTACAATTTGACTCATTGTGTACATGATTATGTCATACATCTTATTCAGTTTAAAATTTATTTTTTCTTCTTGTGATTATATGGACTATCTTATTATTTCCTGCCTATAATAACCATCCAAGTAAATTAATTTTTGAGTCAATAAATTTTCATTATTGAATTATAAATACATAAAGAAACTTGACATCAAATCTTGTCTACACTTAGGATGAGAGCATTTATGGAAAAAGGATGGTAAGGATGACATTTATCATAGTCTAATCCAACAATACCTTTTGGTACTGATAAATATATATATATATAAGAAATTAGTTAAAACTCCTCCAACCTCCTCAAAAGTTATTTAAGTGTCATTTTAATAATTTAAATTTTATATATATCTCTTTAAATTTTTTCATTTTAATTTTTAATAAATAAGATATTAATTTTAAAAATAAAAAATATTTTTTTATTATATAATTGAGTTATCTAGCCTAGGATTTGAAAATTAGAAATCCCCCCCCCCACACCTAGTTTTGGCAGCGATAGAAAGTTTCGCATAGAACCATCAGCAAAGTTTTCAAGTTAATCATTTATACAAGGTTGTATTTTTTTCTCTCTCTCTCTCTCTCTCTCTCTCTCTCTCTCTTTTTTTGGGTTAATTCTCTTTCTAAATCTCAAATTCAATACCGCAAAATGTCAAATAATCATTTATACAAGGTTCCATCTATTATCGGTGCTGTACATGATCTTATCCAAAACGTGCATACATTGACCATATAATTAATGATAGTTAGACCAGGGACTAGGTTACATTTGAGAAGAGCTTTGTTGGGTTGGCCATACCCAAAAGAGGAATCTAGAGGATGTGGTTTCGAATGTCTTTCATGTTTAGATTGCGTAAATCAAGGCAGAAAGTGGGGAAACTGATTTATGTTGTATTATTATTATTTTTTTTAATCAATTACATCAATAATATTAAGGATTAATTCTCATTTTTTTTTATTTGAATTTTCTTATATTTAGACACCTAAATTACCTCTCTATCAAAATCGACATTATTGTTCTTTCTTTTATTTTATTATATATATATATATATATATATATATATATATATATATATATATAAAAGTAGTTTTAATTGAAATTGGGATTCGTGATTTTACGATCCTAATACTAATAAACTAAAACTTATTGTTATAACTATATGAGGCGCTCCCAACCAAATATTGATTGCTCTGTTAGTTAAAACAGAAAAAGAAAAAGGGAAAAGCAACACGTGTCTGCGTGCCTTTACAGCTGGTTAGACTGTACTTGTTCGTGAACTTGAACCGTTCGAACTGGGCCAGTTGAGATACAAACATGGTTGTACTAAAGCCACGAGTTTCAGTGATTGATGGGTAATGTAAACGTAACGGTCAAATTACATAACTAATTTAAAAATCAAATGGCCTTGTTGTTTTTTGGCAATTTTTCTGCGTGTTCTTTATGAAAGGATGACATAATGAATTAAAGTTAAGTGTCCAGAATGTGATCTAAAATAGATATATTTTAGGGAAATATAGAACTCAAATGTCAGTAAAATTAAGGTGTAAAACTGAATTGAAAATATCTTTAAAAATGTACTGGTAAAAATTTTTCATGTCCTAGCAGTATTTGACTTTTATCCCTCAAGTCTGAATTGATTTTAGAGTTTAGGAATCCAACAGACATAAACAAAAAAATATATAAATGTATAACTAAATTGAAAATACGTCGAGAAGGTTTAGATTTTTTTTGAATCTCTTTAAGTAAAATTTCAAGTTGCTATCGTGACTACCAGTACTGTGATACCTACTTCAAATATAAAATGTACCATCACAACTCTCACTTAATGAAAATTAGGATCAATTATATAGTGAGTGACTATAATAAGAAAATTTATATCTATAATATAATTTTAAAAAAGAAAATAAATTAGTAAAATATATATGGTACAATATTTATTTAATTTTAAAAATATTTAAATATTTAATTTAAATTTTAATCTTTTAGTAAACTCTCACAATTATGATTATAGTTAATTTTTAATATTTTAATAAAATTAAAATTTTAATATATATAATTTTTAATTATAATTTAATATATAATATAATTTATCTTATATATATATATATAAAAAAAATAGAAATACTCATAACTAAAAAAATAAAAGTAAAATTAAAAGTAAAAATAAAAATAATTTATAAAAAATAAAATAATTTCTAAACAAGAAAAGTAATCATAAATTTATATTTCTATATTTTATAGAAAAAATTTAATTTATTTTTAAAAGAAAAACATATTCATAATAATTTAAGTTTTTTTATATTTTTTCTTAAACAAGTACATTCAAATTTATTTTATATTTCATTAAAAATACTTATAATTTAATTTTTAAATTTTTTTATTTAAATAAAATATAAATTAAATTAAATTTTAAATAAATAAGATAAATTTATACATCACACAAGTTTAATATTAATAAAATTATAATATTAAAAATATTGGAGAGTCAGCATGATAAATACGGGATGTGACCCACTTATTTATTTATATTTTTGATAAAAAATAAAAAAATGTATTATATTTCTGACGAAAATATTTTCTACCTTTTAAAAAATATATTACATTATCTAAAAAAAATATACTGCACTTTCCCTATAATATACTCTGCTTCTCTGGTTGGAATGCGTGCTCTCAATATCAAGTGAACATGAAGCGACGTAGTTGCGCTTAGTTTACGCGTTTCAAATGCGTAAAGATTATAACTATTATTTTATACATTTTAATAAAAGTTTCCATGTTTTTTCGTTTTCAGTTCCGACAGTAGTTGTCTTCCACCGAATTACTACCCACGTGTTGAAATACGAGGTACGATACTAGTTTCCCCCTTCTTCAAACATAGTGTTAAACGTGCCCAGGTGTTGAAACATGAGTGGACCCTACTGCAAATGTCGGACTTTTTTTTTTCTCCTAGTTTTGATTTTTCTCCAAGAAAAAACCAGAAAGAAAGAAAGGGTCGGATCGTGGTAAACCGTTTACCCACAAATCGACCACGGCGCTGAAATTTGAATCGTGGGACCCACATTGACTGCGACGACCTCACCCACTCACGCAGTGGTGGCGCCGGGTAGCTACAGTGGCATTTTTTTGTCAGGTTATAACTATTTGTTTATTTTTAATATAAATTAACTTGCGGGCATGTTTCCTTTTATATAAACACGTACATATTTGCATCTTATACGTTTTATCATATAATTTAATTGTTGAACGTGCCATATATATTTTTTAATCTAAAATCATTACCACGTAGCCTGCTGGTATTGTTATTCTGTGGATTGATCGGATTCAAACTTATTTAATTCTCTATTTTTTTATTTTTTAAAGATTATGTACTTGTTGGAGATATTGGGCTTGAGAGATTCAGAGATAAATGCGTGCTTTCTCTGGAATTTTGCGTGCACTGCGGGGTACGAAAACTTAGCAACAAAGATTGAACGAACAGGGAGCATCGCATCAGTTCTAGGATGCTGGAAGCAGACCACGTTACATGCCAAACCACGAAGACCGAGTCCACAAGTTTACACTTTTGACAAATTTTCCTTTTGGTACGCGGTGGCGCTGCTTTGGACCGTATCAACATGGAAGTTGGATAGAAAAAGGTGGCCGACATGGCCATGAGCTGCAACCTTGAAAAGAATGGCCAAAACAAGGAAACATTGAGTACCCTTTGAAAAGCGGGTATCAAATTCGTCCATTGTAGCCGTTGAACAAAACAACATAATATGCTTTTTGGGCTTTGATGGAATCGTTGGTTATTCAATAATTGGTAAAGACTAAACAAACTTAGGCCGAATACATAAGTTATCGTCGGCGACTTGGCGCTTTGCAATTTTGATAATAAGCTCATTCATAAGTTATCATCGGATAACTGTTATTACTAAAATATATTGTCAAAGCTAACTAGACTCGGCTTAGTTGGTCACACAAACAAAACTCTAGAGAGAGACTGGGAACTCGATTTCTAACTCAATCAAATCACACGAAAACGTTTTTTTTTTTTTTTTTTAATTCCAACGCATAATAAATAATAATAATAATAATAATAATAATAAAAGTAACTCTGCAGATACTTATTTGCAATTTGTTAGCACATAAATATTGTAGCTTATATTGTGAAAGTTCTTGTAATCCGAAATATGTTCCTATTTTTGATTGCTTATTGTTAAACTTGGAAAAAAAAAAAAAAAAGGAAAGACAGTTTGTTAAAGAATATTTGAATTTCCAATAAAATTGAAATCATCTCATCTCATGCGACTATATGTGGAAAATGAATACAGTACTGCAACCAGGACGAGGGGAAATCCGTGTTCCTCAACTTTATTGTGCTGTAGGCACAGTTAAGAATCGCGCAACTATCCTGATATTTTGGACAAGATGACATGTGGCAAATTCCCAATGAATGGCTCAAAGTCTAAGAGTGAGAAATTTCGCGGTGCTAAGTGCAACTCATTTAGCCCCAGCCGAGTCATCTTCTCGGATTCCCCAATTTTGTGAACCTTATTTTTTATTTTTTTTCTTCCGAACAGTTGAGCTGTTTCTAAGTCTCTTACGACCAATTCCAAAGCACACGCAAAGACAAGCATAACTTGCAAAGATTCTACCTTGAGCATGCATATATCATTTTAAAATTTAAAAAGGCATTAGGAATACTTTTGTCAAATTTTAAGATCCAATTTCCAGACGACACATTTGACATGCAATGGGTTTGACCATATCCAGATAACCCTTCCACTTAGGCAACCTGGATGGGCAACACTAGTTTTCCTCAACAAAACAACGAAAAGACATTAGTTAAACATTGCTCAAATTTTAAAACCCAATTTCTAGAAGATACATAACGTTGCAATGGGTTTGACCGTATCCATACATAACCCTTCTACTTACCCCACCAGGCTGGGCATCGTTGGTTGTCGTCAACAAAACGAACGTTAGGTCCTTTTGTGCACACCTAATTGAAAGATGACAGGAGCCCACCCAGATCTTTCCGAAGATAAGGCCAGGGAAAGGAAGAAATATCATAGAGTATTAATTCAAAGGACCTTTGGTTAGTCACGTCTGCAAGGGGTTGTTTTTGTGGGGTTGGTGGTTTTTCCGTGAAAGATTTAAATGTGCGATGGGTATTTTTAATGGGCCCCTCCAAGACGGTTCTGTAGACGGGTTCTAAGGGTTGAGAAAGAAAGAGAATGAGATAGAAATCGGTAGAAATTGCGTGGATCTCACGTATTTTCTTTTTTTTTTTTAAAAAAAAGGTATGCAATTTTTTCTTGAAATTGTGACATATATATATATATATATATATAAATATATAATATGAGGATACAAACAACAAGAACGTGCATATTATTAGCTGTATATACTTTAATGTTAACGGTGTGTACATTTTATTTTTGATTTTTTGCACAATGTATATTTTTGTAAAAAAAAAATAAAAATAAAAGCAATGTGAGACCCGTGTGGGTCCGACTGTGCCTGGTTAGCCCCGTCGCTGACCCGCCCATTTTACCCCGGCCTGTTAACTTTTCCCCCTTTTTTTTTTATTAGTTATTTCTTATTTTCTAACATTTTTAAATTTTTATTAAATATTACAAAAAATTCTATTAATTTATCACGAAATATTATTTTTACTGAGATAAATTATTTATTTTATATTTCATTAAATAAATTTTATTAATAACTTTTTTATTCTAATAAAAATAATATTTTTATAATAAATTTAAAAATATATATTTTTGTGATATTTAGTATTATTATTTTTTTATTCATGCACAATTATACTCGATCCATTTTTTTTTTATCCTAATTTGATATCCCGACTCTTTTTCCATGCGGACAAAAACTGATTAGGTGAGAAAATGGGTGGGATTTTGAATTTTACGAGCCAAAGTATTTGATCGTTGAATTAAAGTCGAAAAGGGTTGAAATTTTTGTTAGAACTTAGATCAAATAGAGATGTGGGCGGTTAGGGGTTTTGCTTGGGGTTTTCCTGCAGCATCATCAGTTACCAACCATTTTGGTGCCAACCCCTATGCCTAGCCTGGCAGATCAGGAACTCGTTTTACCGTCGGAAACTCCATGTCTTGCTATCCATGTGTTCTTCAAGGAATTGAAAATGGAAGCCTAAATGCCTTCTCTCCGGTCAGTATTATATGTTTACGGGCACATATGGAATTCGCCCTATCAGAGCTAAACCAATCATTGTTACTCACAGGTCTCATTATAACTTATTTGTGAAATCCTTAATTAGAACTTAAAATTCTGGAAAAGACATAATGGATTGATGATGCAGCGGCCCCACATTTATTTGCTATTGTAAAGTTAGCCTCAAGGTCTTTTTTTTTTTTTTTTTTTTCCTAATATGGGTAAGTGCCCCATGTCCTTGAGATCTTTTTTTCATTTCAAATACTTTGAAAATGATATTGCCCTTCTCTTGCAGGAGACCCAAAGAAGCACGCATTAGCTTACGTTTAAATGGATCTTGTTGTCAATGTGACATGCTCATTGAATCTTAGACTGCGTGGTGTAAAAACCAATCTTAAAATGGAAAAAAAAAAAAATTTCCCACAAATCCAACCACAATATATAAAGAGCCGAATGCAAGCAGCTAGAGAGTGTAGCGATTCCTTGACACCTCAAAACTGCGCAATCGTGACCATTTTAGTATTTGCAACCTCTTCTTGCCAATGGCCGTTGACCACTTTTGAACCAAGCGTTTCGATTGTTTGACTAGCGTGTCTCCGAGCATCAAGATGAGAAACAATCTTTTTCTTCAAATTCACACGTAAAATCTTATTTATGGCTTTTGAGAGAAAAATAGTAAACTTGAGATGGGAGTTTGAGGATTTTCCTCCTTTTTGGAGTTCCAACATGTTGGGCCTACTATGAGAATTGGACAAGTTTTATAGAGTTAAATACGATTTCGGTTACAACAAAGCCGTGGCTAGGACGTAAAGCCCAAGTTCCTGGACTCTGGACCTCTGGTGATGCGATGTTTAGAATAGTCGAGGACTATTCACTACCAATCTCAATCCTGTCTTTCGGTCAGTTGGATTTGGAAGCCCAGTCCCAGTGGGCCCTCTCTTTTCCATAAACTGTAACTGTAAGACTTGTAACCAAAAATTAATCATGGCGGCAAGAGACTTCATTTGCTTGAGTTGGTTGACACCCACCTGCTGCATTACTCAACTTTTCGCAGTCAATGCATTATAATTGTGTCGTCAACCTTGTAAAATTAAAGAAATTTCTTCGACATTTGCATGTAGTAATAATAATAGCATTACTTAAAGTCGACAATCAGGCATGTCCCACACTTTCTTCATATGAAACTAATTCTTTGCAGAAGTGCCCCTGCTAGAAGTTGAATTTATGTAACAAGTGAAAGTTAGTCCCAGCTATTGCACGATCGTTTCGTAATACCAAAAGGGGGATAAGGATTCTTTGCCTCTTCCCACAGCAAAGTAGTCCATCAGCGAAATCACACCGTAGCAGCGCGCACCAGTCCCTTACATCCATGTCCCCCAAAGCCATACCTTCCACGTTATTAGTCATTTCGGAAGCATCCGATTGCCGGGGCATCCAGAATTCCCACTACCCTGAAACAATGACCCTGAAACTCTTATCTGAATGTTGCAAAAACGTTGCCTAAGTTTCCTTTCAGCGATGTCAAATACAACCAAATGCTCCAAAAGTAGTCCAAGCCATACCCCTTTTTTGATTAGCCAAGCATACCTTTCAGTAGATGATCAAAGCCAAATCTCATTCCAATATGATGAAAAAGAGTTTCCACCTTATTTGTGTAACCTCACACTTAGGTTGGACTCCGCTTTTAACGTTCCTAGGCTTGATTTCCATGGGTTACCGATGGCAATATCCATGTTGGGTGGATCGGAAGCACAGGATATACTGCATCATATCCTCAATCATTCAGTACACAATAAGAAATTGCCCAATGAAGATTTTTATGCGCTTTGTCTAGGTTTGGAAATTTCGGCCACAAATTCTCGTGGAAGTTAGATAAAAAATACATAGTTAGCACTTGATGGTCGAGAGAAAATCAATGACAGGATAGAACAGTGGCTTATATTAACACACTGTATCCACTGGAGGAGGCACAAGCTGAGTACTGATACAAAGACAAGTACGATGGCGTCAACACCTTACCGGAGGAGAAAAAGTGAAATGAAGGGAACAAAAAAAAACTGTAGGGAAACGCTCGTGAATAAGGTAAAATCAGCAAAGCAGGATGTAGAAAAAGGTTGCTCTTCTTATTAAAGCATGACTGAGCAATTTGACTAGTTATGTGCTAAAAATGCCTCTACTTCGGGTCAAACTATTGCTGTATATGTTAGCCTGTTACTCCACTACTCAAAGCAGAAACTTATCTGCAAAATGTCTCAGCTAGTCCATGATTTTTAGATTTAATTACCCCACAGAAAATAGGTATTGACGAGCCTTTGGAACATGGTCCAATAACACTGGACCCTCAACTACTTGAAGCAGAAAATCGACGAAAGATTCTTAGCATTCCCAACCTCACAGGATCTTTCCATCTCAAAAATTTTCATCTACCAGGGTCCCAGGGACCCAAACACAACTTTAAACTGGACATGACTACCAGATATTCCGAAGAGATGATAAAACACCAGACAAGATTATCATGCTTTTTAATAAGACATAAACAGCATGAATATATGGACTAGAAATTTCTTAGGAACTGATAAAAGAAAATTTGCAAGTTATGCAATGAAATTGAGACAAAAATAATTACTTATCCAAAATCTAAAACCACATATGCATGTTATAATCAAGTGATTCCCAGAAAAAGCGTATGGCATCAAACATAATCACATCATAGAAGCTATTTGACAGAGCCTAAATTGCAACAATTATGACATAATTAGCTAAACCTTTTCAGATTCTTTCATTTTTCGTCCCCAAGAGCAGGAATCATTGGCAAATTGTATATCCATAAACCAAGTAGTGTTATATTCTATAAATTTACCGAAGGAAGTTCTGATTATGAATCATGATTGTACGCCCATCATGATCAAATCCACCATTTGAGGAAGGCAAAAGCCACTGAAAGCAACAAAAAAAATGTTCTTCCATTTCTTCTGTTGTACGTTTATCACTACACTGATAATCTAAGAGTGTCAAACACAACTTTAAACTGGACATGACTACCAGATATTCTGAAGAGATGACACAATACCAGACAAGATTATCATGCTTTATAATAAGACATAAACCATTCCATCAGAGTCACCCTATATGAGTAATTGAAGACCGAGGTCTATATTATAAGGCACTCATCAAAGAAGAAAAGTTTCAATGTTTCAGCCCCTTAACATCTCTTCACTCAATATTTATTATTTGCCTTGACAAATAAAACATGGGAAACTTTGATTTCTTCCTGACAAAGGTCTAGGCAGTGAAATCAGAAAAACTCAGCATACTAGTCAATTATCACGAATTATTAAGATGAAAATAGAGCAAGAAACTTATTCCGCCCTCAACAAAGATCGATTCTAGTATTTAAATGCCAAACGATCAGGTTACAGGTTTCTGTTTATCATCATCCCACATGCTAACCAATCAAGAACATAAAAAACCGAAAGCACAATTTCACTTCCAGAGATAAAAAATTCGCCGATGAAGAAGGATAATAGTGAACAAAACAACCATTCAGCAATCACCCTGAAAACTTGAAAATGTTCACTCATTACCTCGAACTCTAACTTACAGGTATAACACAAAAAAAGGACTTTTTTTTTTTTTTTAAAAAAAAAAGCCTCATGAGCAAACTACCAAACAAGAAAGGACTTACAAAATCTACCAAACGCCCAATTCGTTTCTCCAACCGTAACCCAATAATGGCCTGTCCTCAAGCAGAGCACCCATTTGCGGACGAAGCGGGGTCCTGCAAATGGGACAAGCAGGCACCTTTATGAGCCACGAATCCACACATCTCCTATGGAAAACGTGACCGCAACTTGAAAGCTTCCTGCACCATTGGCCTTGCCTAATTCCTTCTAAACAGACAACACAATCCGCGTCACCATCAGGTCTCAATCTCCTAGAATACCTGAATTGTGGCAGCTTCTTGAGGTCCTTAGAAGAGAACTCGTTAGGGGAATTAAAATTGGCAGAGCGGCGGTGGTGGAGGGCGGCGGTGGCGAGGATGAGGAGGATGGCGGCGACGCCGAGGAAAAGGAAGAAAAGGGTTGTTATAAAAGTCATTATCATGGCTTTTAGGATTAAAGATAGGAACTTCTGGTTGGGTTTTGGCGGTGATCGACCCCCACGTTGTTGCCGTTGCTGGTGGTGGTGGTGGTGGTGGTCAGGATCATCAAAAAAAGGCATCTTTCTCTTGAATTAGATCTAATCCACTAGGCTATGCAGAAATGAAATATTCCAGCCAAGAGACAGAGAGTGATGATACATATATATATATATATATATATATATATATATATATATATATATATATATATATATATGAGAAAGAGACGACACATAAGGCAGTCCCCTGTTTCAGATAACAAAGAGAGAGAGAGAGATGTCAGCATTAACGATAATTTGTTCGGCTTTGGGATGTGGATCTTAAGTAAGTCGGTATTAGGATTGCTTTTTTTTTTTTTTTTTTTTTGGTTTCAAGGCCTAAAAAAAAAGTTAATTTCAATTAGAAACGATTAAGTTGTTGACTGATAAACTCACCCCCTCCCTTTTTTTGACATTGACATATTTATTATTATTTTCTTAATGATCAATCTATTTCTTCTACTTCCACATGTATCTTTGTTTACTTTTTAACCCTTGGTCTTGAGTAAAATTTTGTAATAATTTTAGTATATATTTATTTTTTTTATTTTTTATCTTGATAAATTTAAATTTTTATCAAAATATTTAACACAATTAAAACATGTATTTTTAACATGAAAAATAATAAAAGTGGATAATTCTTCTTAGGCTTATTCGCTAAATTTAGTAAATGAGTGGTTGTGAGTGCTTTTTTTTTTTGGCGACTGGGAAAATAGTTTTTAATAATATTTGTAGAATTATTTTATTTAATTTATTTAAAATAGATAAAACATGTTGTTATGAGAAAATAATAATAATAATAACGAACAAAACCAAGGGCAACTATTCGTACTTAGAAGTTGGCGTCTTCCAGCGGCCATGGAAGGAAGGCGAGTAAAAGTATGATTGCTGTAGGCTCAAATAAACAATCGGCACCCACGGAATCCTAAAACCGGTACCAAGATGGGCCCCTTGAAGTATGCAAGCACTTGCGAAATTATCTCAATGCGATCGGGTATATATATATATATATTTATTTATTTATTTTATTTTATTTTTTATTAAAAAATCTATTAAACTATAAATTATATAATCAAAAAATTTATTTTTCATTCACATATATATTTTTTTAAAATAAAATTTATTATTTAAAAAATAAAAATCTAAATTAACAATTGGGTAGTACTCTAACAATTTTTGTTTTGTTTTGTATTATATTCAAATTATAACGAGATTTTTGCACCACATATATATATATATATATATATATATATATATAATGTATAATATTTTTACTTATTTTTTTTTTAAAATTAAAAAAATATTATAATAAATACAAATTTTTTGATGCAAAAATAATATTAATAATGTGATAATATATATTTAAAGTAACAATCATGAATTTTACAAAAATAAAAATTTTGATAAATACAAAAATAGCCATATTCGTTGCACTTATTAGATATTTAGTGCATATAGTCAAAAGTGCATATATTATATTAATCAAAAAATTCCACCACCATGCATCAAAGGCAAGTCAACAAGGCCCAGTCTCTTGACCTGCGTCCAGTCGGCTTGTCAAGAGCTGGACTCATCCTGTGACTGGGCCTATTCACAATCCATAGGAATAGAAAGAAAGTTTTCATAGAATTTTTGGGCTCAAATGGGCCGGAAACAACCTTGAGTCTGTCGTCAATCACTGAATCACTTTAATCATGGGTCAAAATGGCCTGTTTTCTCTTTGTTTCTCTCTCAGCCAGCCCATTTCATCCCAAAATTCCAGTTCAGTTTACAATGTCGTCTGTACAGAATGAGATGCAGACTTTCGGAGCTTCATTGATGGATGCTGACTCTTGAACAGGTATGTAGAGCAAGCCGGATCCTGTCATTGGGGGTGATATGGAACTCTCAAAATCTTCAAGTTTTCTTCAGGTTAGCATTATTAAGCTAGTGCATAACGATTTGGGCCTCTGTCTCTCTGTTTTTTTTTTTTTTTTTTTTTTTTGTGTCTTTCTTCTTCTTCTTCTTCTTTTAGTGAAACAAAGTTTTGGATGGTCTTGACCTAACCCAAGTTACCGATAACTCAATTTGTCTCGCAAGACTTTTTCTTTTTGGTCTATTAGGAGACCAATCAAACAACTATCTCTACACACAAGGCATTATTGTTATTTCCTCTGAGGTCTTGCACTCTTAAAATGTAGATCGAGACCTACGAGATAGGCACACTGCGGCCCCCAGATACCCTTAAAGTTGAGGGCTACTGTCTGTTAAAACAGACTCAACATTGATTAACATGGAAAAAAGAAAGACCGCTAGCTTCAGAATTATGTTGTTCTCACTCATCGATTGAACTTAGGATTAAAGGAGACCTCTCAATTTTGAATTTTAATTGTTAATTATATAATTAACAATTATAATTTAATAACATAAATTTATGTTTAATTTTTACTTTTAATTTTTGCATTCAGGTAATAAAACTCTAGAAACAATCACCGCGAGACAGGACTGATCCCGGTAATTTCGTGTGAGATGAATTTCTAGGGCACATGGTGTTATCGATTGGGATATTTTTTTTCTTGCGTTTCCCATTTGCTTTTCATCGTACGTGTTTTCCAAAGGATGGCGGGCACGAAGGGGCACGACTGACTAGCTAGTTGACTGACTTTTAAACAAGTCCCGTTGCTTCTATAAAAGGATGCCATGAACCAGCTAGCTTTCCACCGGCAAAAGAGAAACAAATCTGAGAAAATTTAATTGGCGAAGAAGCATGGAGATGAGAGCCCTTGTTATCACTGTAGGCTGCACGGTGCTTTGCCTTGCCGCTGTTGCACATTCTACAGAAACGCTAGCCATTTTTTTCGATCCTCCTTCAAACCGTACGAAGGATAACATCCCCACTCTTACATATTCATAATTTATCAATCATCTTTCCCATATCATAATTTTATTAGCATATATTTTTGAGAAATTAACTTGTTCGTTAGTTAAACTGATCCAAAATAGTGCTTTTTTTTTTTTTCTCTCTCTTTTTTGGGACCTGGTTCATGCAGCTAGATCCGCCTGCTTTGGTAATCAACCTACTGAGCAGTTTGTCACCGGAGTGAGCGACGAATTGTGGAATGGCGGGAAAGCCTGTGGGCTAAATTACAGAGTGAGTTGCGTGAGGGGTGCAAACGCAGCTCCGCACCCTTGCAAACAAGGCACAACCGTCGAGGTCAGAGTTGTGGATTACTGTCGACCACTGTGCAATGGAACTCTTAGCCTGTCTCGAGCAGCTTTCAACCAAATCGCCGATCCTAATGCTGGAAAAGTCTACGTTGATTATGAGCAGTAAGCCTTAATACACTTCACAATCAATTCGCAACATTTGCCAACGATTGGCTAAAATATACTTAAATTTGGTTGCAGGATTTGAAGCTTCAATTTAATGATACATGGACCCTCGACAAGTCCATGCTATATAAGGAGCGGATTCAATAAAAGGAATGTCTACATTATAAGGTAGTCAATTTAAATAATGAACGGGATGAAAGAGTTCTGTTTGACCCTTTTGTGTATTTCTGCGCATCTGTACTGTGCGTTGGCTCTTCAATTGTCATAGATTGGCATGAATATTGTAACAACTTAGCTTCCATCGGTGTGAACGGAAGCAGGAATAATAAAACCATTTTCCTGGGAGCATGAAGTCGAACTTACTTGAAGGAAAATGACTACAAATTTCATTTTGATATACTATTGTCTGGTTTCATTTTCCCGTTCTCAGTCCGATTGTATTTTAGTCCAAGCGCTTTCAAGGACATCTTTTTTATTTTATTTTATTTTTTTTAACAATTGAAACTGAAATTTTCATCGAAGATATTCATATAAAAAGAATGCTTTGTCAAAGTAGTTTATTAAGTCCAAAAAACGACGCCGAAAACAGTGATTCCTAATGTGCCCACAATAAAATAAAAGAGTGCTTCCAAGGACATTGGCCCCAGGCACGGAAGTGTTGGACTTGACCAAGAGATACATCTTTTCCTTCACAGGACTTTGTTGTGAAGATATCACCTAGGTCTGTCTACATATTGGACTTGATGTTTAGGTTAAACCCAGATCCAATACTACCGGCAAATTGAGATTTCTTATGGCACAGTGGAAACGAGCCCATCAACGATAAAAGAAGGCTTGTTGCCCATATTTACAGTTTCACAAGTCATGCGTTTCAATACTTCAATTCAATTTTCCCCAATAGTTTTAAATTCCAGCTTAATTAGAATTTTTCGGTTGCATTCATCGTAAATGTTTTAAATTCTTCAAAATTTTAAGAATACCATACTTATGGTATCCGAAAAGGATTAAAAAAAAAAAAAAAAAAAGGCAAAAGAAAAAGATACGAAAGAAGAAGGAATAGGAAAATCCTAGTTGCGTGCTTAAGGCGGGTGGGCATATACCAAACCGCACCAAAGACCCGTTAATATGTAATCAAGAAAGGCATGACAGCGTACCGTAAACGGCCGCCTTTCTCGTCAACAGGCAATCATGGACGTTAGGTGCGTTAGGTGGACATCTCGCATCAGTCACATCAATTTATATAAATTATATTTAAAAATAAATAAGTTAAGCGATTAATTAAAAATTTCATAGGGTTTGATTTAGTGAGTAGACTATGTATATGATATATAAATAGTTAAATAGATATAATTAATATATATATTATATAAAAATTAATTATATCTACTTAAATTTATTACATTTAAATTCACATAATTGGATCTTATACATTATATCTAAAGAATTAAAATTTAAGTTATCTTTTGGTATAATGTGCTATCACAACAATACAGCCATATTTAGCAGCAGGTATATGTGTTAATAGCAGTTCACGTAATTAGCTGATAATTAATTAAAAAATATGTAATAAAACATTTTACATCCGTATCAACCTCTAAAGATAGTCATGCACATGAACCGATATTTAATAACACGATCCATATAGTCACCAATGTGGAAAATTCAACCAGGCATAATTTCGGAGTGGGAGTGGGACAATAAATTCAACCAGGCTGCACCGTATGCATAATAGTAAATGAATTACCGATGAACTGGTACAAAATCGTTTTAAATCACAATTAGAATTAATAAACATAATCGTGCAAAAGATTTAATACAGAGGGAGGGAGAGAGAGAGAGAGAGAGAGAGAGATGATTAATTATAAGATTATATATGATTGGAATAAGCGGATGCACACAAAATGGCTGCCTGCACGAAGTGGTTCCAGAGGGAAAAAAAAAAAAGAAAAAAAAAATGTACACAGGAACAGTGAAAATAGTCTTACTCTTATCATGTTCATATTTTTGTCTCACGTAAGGCTTCTTGCATGCAAAAACACGCTTTTCTTTTTTGTTATTTTGGTTTTGTTGATAAAGAGAAATTAAGTTAAAATAAAAGAATGGTCAGTGAATGGTCCCCTCTTTACTCACGCAGTTAGTGCTATGCTTGGATCTGTATCTATTGTTGCATTTTTGTCTCTGTGGTGCATAAACTATACATTAGCAGTGCGTTTAATTTGCTGAATCGTGAAACGAGTTATTGTTTTCTGCTTCTGAAAGGTCTGCCAATGGTGGAACAATTGCTCTCTGCTGTGTATTTTCCCGTAATAAATTGTAGAAACAGCTCGTCAGGTAAAACCCCAGCTAGATCCGCTTTGCTAATTAGTGCACGTTTTCACTATATTAAGTTAAGAAAAAATTAAAGGGTTCTGGGGAAAAAAAAAAAAAAAAAAAAAAGAACGGATGTATGTGGGTGTGGCCATCTTTTTCATTGGAAAGCTGTTTTATCTTTTTACCACCCACAAAGGGAACAAAAGATATGGTTGGCAGTCCATCCAACGTTGGACGTTGTATGAGTTCATGAGTCAGTAAGGTCGACCAAATGAAAAGAAAGAAAGGATGACAATATAAGGTAGACTAATCAATGGCCATAAAGATTAATGACACCGTTGGTATTGAATGCTGAAACTTGAAAATAACCGTGCTTATATGCATTAGCAGGCCTTGCAGGGTCACTGTATCCATCCATTACCCTTTTTGAAGGTGTTCTCAATGCTCTCTTGCTCATTGCTTTGAAGGGTACGTGAGGTCAGTTTGAAAGGTCAACATGACTCCCATTTAGGTACAACAATAAATATTTGTACGCCATTATCGCATCCTGTAATGCTTTCCCATTGAATCATTACTTTGTTCAAATAGCTCTCTGTACATTTCAAGCAAAACCTAACAAAACAAGCTAAAATGTTGCATTCCTGTATTGGGGCGCCATTGAAAGGAATGGTCATTGACTAGGCCATAAAAGGTCAAATGCAAAAAAAAAAAAAAAAAAAAATTATAAGCAGAGTATAATAACCACAAAATTATGTCTTGTACAGGAGAGGCAACTGACATAGAAAAGGACACAGCTTGTGCAATCACTGCACACACACACACACACGTATATAATACTCTGTACTGTCTTTATACGTATTGATTGTACAGTGCACACATCATACCGTTTGATGTCACTTTTTCCTCTTTCTGAAGAACCTTGGAAAATCCAAGTCCCCATGCTTCTTATTCTTTCGAATTTGCGTAAGTGAGAGGGAAAAAGATGTGACATACAGAGACATACCGAATAGACGGATGCATTTTTAGCGTTGGCTAAGTCACAGCACTTAAACTCTGCCAACGCTTGGCCCACTTCATTCTCTCAGGTCAGTCACCACTTACCAGCCTGATAATCCGAAACTTCTCACTAAGAAAGCTAGAAGGAAATAGAGAGAGAGAGAGTAGAGACGGATATTACATTATAAAAATCACTTAAACACAATCGAATATAATTAATAAAATAATATAAACATAATTATAAAAATACAAAAAAAAAGAAATAAAAAGAGAGAAAATCAAATAAATTTTATTATTTTATTAATTGCTCCCAATTGTATTGTCACTCCTCGATCACTTCTCGATTTAGCCGTGCATAATTGTTTCTTATATTACATTGTGTGCACATATTTACTAGTTAATTCTCTCTCTCTCTCTCTCTGTTTTTTTTTTTTTTGGTTCCATCGACGGATACTTTTACTCTTTGCTGGAACATGAACATATCAGTATCTTCTGCGTAACATTTATTTCCGACTCCTTTTTTAGCCATATAAAACTCCATCCATCTCTTCAACAAGCATCTCTTCCTACCGTTTTACATCACTTCACTTGCCCACTTGACACCACGGTTTCCACAAAACTCGCTCTTTGTCTTTCCATCCATGTATATGGGGTTACCTTGCTTCCTTGGGGGATGAAGCAAAAATAATATTTTAATGATGCTATCTTAACTGAGCTTTCTTTCTTTTTTTTTTTTTTTTTTTCTCTTAAATTATTTTTATTTCTTTTTCTTGGACTTCCAAGACTTTAATTGTTTTGTGAATTTGCATGATCTTTATTTTATTTCATTAATATTGAAATTGTTGTTAATTATGCTAGACAACTATCCCATTTTTATTTTTATTTTTATTTTTTATGTTTATCCCTCCTGGGCTTTATCCAGTAACATGGAACCCTTGGCTTGGTCTCGATGTTTTGTATTACCATATATTAATGAAATTTAATTCTGGCTTCTAAATTCTATTATAGATTTTGGAACTTTTCTTGTTTTGATGGATTTTTAATTTTCAATGCTGTTATGCATTCTACTTTTTATGCATTGTGAAGCATAATCTAGAAATGGACAAGCAGAAAAATAGACAATTAATAAACATAAAATACTTATTTATTATGTTCCTTCCATTTTGTTTAAAGTTTCCTTGCTGAAATTAATTTGTACATAAACTGATAGAATGAAACAAGTTCTTTCTGCTTGGACAAGCTTGAAGTTTCTGCAGAATTTGCATGTTGTCCTGTTATTGAAGTATCCACTGGCTTGCTATTCACCAATAAATGTCGATTAAGAAAGGAAATTAAGTTCATCCAATTTCACTCCAAAATATGCAAGTATATACGCATGTAGGCTTAATCAGTAACAATTGGTGATTCGGCTTTCTTTAACCATCCAGGCTTTTCACGTAGAAAATGTATAAAACATGCATAATATTGTAGCCACTGCATAATATCTGGACCGGGTGGTGATTTGCTGCAAAACACTGGCTGCGTGAGATTGGTTAGGGTTATTTATGTATGGGGGCTGAAGATTTTACTGGGAAAAGTCTTTTTGAATACCATTGTTTATATTCAATCTTGACTAGTTTTTGTTGTAAACCCATCCACTTAAAAGTTTTGTGTTTATGCTCGATAGCTTTGTTTATTATTTTCAAAAAAAACAATGAGTATTTTAACCCCCAAAAAAAAAAGAAAAAAAAGAAAAGGGAAATGAGTATTGAGTTTTCGTCCCGATCAGAAAAACAAACAAAGGTTACTAAAAATAACGGAATTGGACCTCAAGGCCCAAATGTTGGGCTCAATCCTTCAATGGCCAGTAATAGTTTTTGGCCCAATAATCTCTAGGCTGCTTTTTAGGCTTTTAGCCCAATAATGTTTAAGGATTTATAGCCCAACCAATCTCCCCAAGGATTTTTTGTTTTGTTTTGTTCATATGGACTAAAATTTAAACATTAAACGTGAAACTAAGAATTCGGAATTCAAACAAATGTTTATATCCGTCCGTTTAATGCTATCGGTCACAAATCATTGGAGAACTGGTCCTGGGCTTGATCTTTCTGGCATTTCTGGGCTTCTGCGATCCTCTTCTGGGCCTCTGGGCAGATAACCCAGACACCCAAACCCGAAAGGTAGTTTAGCAGTCGGACATGGGTACCGCCGTTCTTCCTTTTTGCTTCTTTCTTCGTCGGATTTCTTCGGAAGGGTTAGATTGCTTCGATTTGCTTAAATATATATATATATATATATATATATATATTTATTTATTTATTTATTGTAAGCTCCGAATTGCAAGGTTGTTTGATTATCCTGTTTTGCTTCTGCGAGAACAAGATCGTAGGCAAAAGCATGTTTCCGTAGCTGAAGAGTGAGTTTCGGACAGAGAGAGCGCGAAGTGTGCAATTCCCGGCTGTTTGTGTTTGATCTCGTCCGCCGGCCGAGTTGGTTGGTCGAGATTTCTACGAGCGCCTGACAATTCGGCTGTACGGTTATTACTATTATTATTATTTTTTTGGTTTTCTTGTTATTAAATGGACTATCTTAATTTTTGGTCCGTATATCCTCAGAAAGTTTATTATAACCAGTTGAGATCCGAACAATGTGGGGGAATTTATCTGAAAAGTCTTTGGCCCTCTGGCAACTGCTATGTGTCTCGTGAGAGTTTAGAGTGGAACGATCGATTAGTACAGACTTTGCAGATCCCAAGGTCAAAACCCAACTGCTTTTAGAGTTTTGGAACATTAAATAATCAAACAAATCACTCGCACTTGTGCATGGATCTCTATCTCAATCCTCCTTCTCTGACCTTTTATAGGCACGCATTGGATTAGTTAATGTTCATGTCAAATTTTAATTTGACGTTAACATTGCAGGACAGCCTTTTATTGCCAACATTTAAGTGAATAGGGACATAAACTTATAGCATGACCCGGAACTGGATTAAATGTCCACATACATAGCTAGGCTAACAACTTGCGTACGATACGTGAAAAGGTTTTGAAATTTTCAGAATGACGAGTATATTCTTCCTTGAATACGATAAAAGAAAAATAATCTAACCAGCAATTTGCAATTGATTTCTTATCGCATGATCGGCTGAAAAATTGACACACACACACACAAAATTCATGGATGTTCTATGTAATCTCGAATCCATGCATGAAAGAGTAGAAATTAATGGTGCACATGCTTTTATAATATACTAGGTTGGTTCAGTATTGTCAATCTTTATGGTATTGGTACGTAGACAGTGTCCCCACACATTTCCTTCGTCAAAGGTGCCCGCCTTGCCAACTTCCTGTGAACTCAAAAGGCAAATTAACGATTGACCTTCACCTTCTCTTGCTTTCGCCTGCCAATTAAAATAGCGAGATTAGTATTTGCTCACCCCCAAAAAAATAAACAAAACAAAAAAAAAAAAGGTTAGTATTGGATATCTTGAGACATGGGGAGATAGGATAAAATACCCACTTGGGTTCAGATTTCCGAATCACATAGAATGCATTTGCTTTCTTATGGGGAAATACAATGGACATTGGAGTTCATGCTTGGTCAAAAACTAAGAGAAAAGCCTTGTATTTGGTGAAATCATGGCAAAGTCGTCTTCCAAAACAATTATTTTATTAGAGTTGTTCCAGTCTTTAGCATGAGTGGGACTTAACTGCGAAACATTACAGCTAACGGGAGCTACTCTCATTTATTTGTGCCTGCCTTGGTGATAGATTTATTGCCTACTTTTGAAATCTCGCCTTCTGGCAGTGGCCAGACCATTTATTTTTATCAGGCCTTTAACTCCCATATTGAATTCTCTCTGCCTCTCTCCCCCTTTGACCTGCAGACTGCAGATTCTTATTGAAGTACTGTATTAATTAGCAGAAAATTGAGGTAAACACTAGTCTCCATCATAAAGGCCTGCTTGACACCCACATGGCAGCAAGCGAACTTACGGGGTTTCTTCGTTGGGGGGTGGGGGTGGGGGTGGGGTTGAATAGTTTGTCCTACCAGATGAGATTTTTGATGTCTCATCGTTCAATCCCAAAGCTTCAATCTTTCTGACCCCTCTCAACTATTTCTTAGCTGAACATGGACTGGGTTTTCCTACAAATCAAGGAGAACAACCTTCTTTCTCCCTCCCAACAATCATATTTACTTTCTCAGCCACCTCCACAGCAAAAGCTTGATACCGATGGTTTCAAATTGAACATCAAGTTAAGTCCTAGCGTATTGATTATCATTGTAATTCTTGCTATTATTTTCTTCATTTCTGGTTTGCTTCACCTCCTAGTTAGAGTTCTCTTAAGACCAACTGCTAGAGACCCAGATGATTTGGAGAATGTGACTGCACTTGAGGGGCAGCTGCAGCAACTTTTCCGCCTACATGATGCTGGCGTTGATCAGTCATTTATAGATACCCTCCCAGTTTTCCAGTACAAAGCTATTATAGGATTGAAGAACCCCTTTGACTGTGCTGTTTGTTTGTGTGAATTTGAGCCTGAGGACAAGCTTAGATTGTTGCCAAAGTGCAGCCATGCCTTTCACATGGAGTGTATAGACACATGGCTATTCTGTCACTCCACTTGCCCTCTATGTAGAGCTAGCTTGCTCCCTGACTTCCCTCCAAACAATAGCTGCTCTCCCTTTGTTCTCATTCTAGAATCTGGCAGTGAGAGCTCAAGAGAGATTGTTAATGAAATAGAAAGTACGGTTGGCGGAGCCAATTCACTTTTGACAATGAATTCCCATCTGGGTTTTCATGGAGACAATGAATTGGGATCATCAAGAATTGATCTTTCTCGCAAGTCCTGTGAAATTGTGACAAAAGATGATCACAATCCAGGGGGGAAAGTTGTTATTGTTAAGCTAGGCAAGTTTAGGAATGTGGATACCGGCGAAGGGAGCAGCAACATTAATGTCAATACAAGAAGGTGCTTCTCTATGGGATCTTTTGAGTATGTGATGGATGAGAATTCTTCATTGCGAGTGCCTGTAAGGACTCCAACCAAGAAACCACCAAGCAAGAAGCCTTCTCTGCCATTGACTTCTGGCCACAGATTGGCAATGTCCGAGTGTGATTGCGAGTCAAGAAGAGAATTTCATGGATTTGAAGGCATTAAAATTATTGAAACTATAGATGCTGCTAATGCTGTTACTGACAATGGAGCCGATGTCATTGGTGGAAGCAAAAGAGAGGGCTTTTCCCTATCAAAGATTTGGCTAGGAAACCAAAAGCAGAATCCATCCGAGGATTCTTCGAGGGGGGCCTTCTCTTCTCGGTTTCCGGCGAACAAGAATGCTAATATTGATGATGATCCGAAAGTGAAGAATGACAATGGCTGTGCAAGGAGGGCTATATCTGAAATATCCATGCAGAGGTGGGGAAATGAAGGCAGCGAACTGGGTTGTGATGAGGATAATCAGAGCAATATCAGCTTGGATTATCAAACGAAAACGCCTTCATTTGCAAGGAGGACTCTGCTTTGGCTTGTGGGGAGTCAAAACAAGGCTGTTCACTCTCCCTTTACAACCAATTTCTAACTTTCTTTGTGTTTTCTTCTTCTTCTTCTCTTTGTTCGTAGTTCTTGGATTCTTTTTCTTAGAAGATCATCTCCGATTCCTTCATTGTGTCAGCCAGAATTGGTGTAAATTTCTAGAAGGCAGAATTTAAAAAGCTGCAGTTGGGATTGGAAGGAACAAAAAGAATAATAATAATAGAAAGGCAAAGGAAACTATTATTATTATCATTTTTTTTAACGATATCTAAATGGGTAAAGGGCATTTTTCCTTTATTTTTTTATTTTTAACGTTTCATCTCCAAAACAATCCAATTGCGATCCAGTGTATTTCTCAAATCACATTCACGGAAAGTACACCTACTTATTGAATCGGGTACCAAGCCTTTGTGGATCTTGGTTTAGTTTTCGGGCAAACAGTGTTTTTATGTGTCGAAGAGAACCAGGATTGCTAATTTGAATATTTCGGATCACATAGTCTCAACCCGTTGCACCGCATGATGGTTCTTCTTTTAGGTTTTCTCATTTAATGACTTGCGTGCGTGTTGTATATTTTTATTTGCAAAGAGACTATGTTGATATTTTTATGACTAGAACTTTTAACATGTTGATCAGAAAAAGTAATTTTAATCGAAAGTCATACTACATAATATATATATGTAAAATAAAAAAAAAGAAAGAAAATTTTATGTGAACTTAAAGATAGTAAAATGAAGTGAATGTAATTAATTTTTATAATAGATATAAATATTTTATATTATATTAATATTTATCATATGATATAAAACATTTAAATATAATATAAAAATAAATTATAATTAATTAAATTTATCACTTTTGAATGATACGGTGGAAAATTATCGTGTACATACAAATTACATGCTAGCGTGGACTCGAGAGCCAGCCTAATGAAGCTTCCTACAGTTAGCCGCTACCGCTCGGACAAAACAAAACTTTGAGGGGCAATTTGTTTTTTTTTTCCCGAGTCCATGTAAATGAGCATAATAACTGAAATGCAAACCCGATTTGAAATTGAAATCCGCAATCTTCCCTGCCCCTTCTTAACATCCGATGCATTAAATTGGAACGCATATTTGGGTTTGTTGAATACTTCGAAGACCATTGTTGATGTGGAAACAGCCGGAGGACCATTGTCTGCTGTTATTTGTGACACCAACCCCCCCCCCACCCCAACCTAATTGCCATTTGGCTGATTGTCCTTGCTTTTGCGCTATTAATGTCCGTTTGCATTGACAGCTTAATATGGATATCACAAGCACCCATTCGGTGCATATCCATATTGTCCTAGCACACCCAGGACCCCGGAACCTAGCTCAGCTAGAGTGGTCAAAACAGATAACTGTTAAAGGGTTATGATAACTAAAATTACCACCTATCCAAGTGTAAACTGTGACGCATTAGTAGTGTTGTATATGTTGCTGCTCTAGGATGCGAACCCTTGTAACCCTCAAGGTCTAAAAAGGGAACTCAGTAAATAGTTCACATGTGCAGTAATCCTTTGCTACCAGTTAATTGATAGCAAAGGCCTGAAATAAGCAAACCAGTAATCACTACACGAGGTTCCAGGCCTGAAGCATGATATCATCATTGATAAAGGGATGCAGAGACCACATCAGGCAATAGCTCTCTAACTCCTCTGACGATGATTTGAGGTTTAATGAAGTAACAATCCTCTCCTGAAACAAAGCATACAAATACTTGTCTTGTCATGGAGTGAAGGGAAAAGGATCATCAGAGGAAAGTGGGAACCTCATCACCTGCATTACATAGTCTTGCTTTATCATACTGTAAATGATACCCATGAGTGCAGCATAATCAGTGATTTCAAGTTCTTGAAGATCAAATGAGGATAGCTCCTCCTGGCATGAGAGTTTAAATGGTAAACTTTGATCAGAAATGGCATGAGATGATGGAAAGAATGCCGAGTTCTCCCAAAAGCATGACAAGGACAGGCAACTGATAAAGAAAGAAAACAACCTGCAGAGATTATATGATTTAGAGTTCGAATATTTCAGTGGGTGCCAATTGGTATGATTACCAGAGGACCAATACTTTCCAGTGGATTTGCAGATCTTAAGAACCAAAATGGCATTACTTATCCCTACAAAAAATCCATATTGCATTAAACTTTTCTCATAACATTTGCTTATTGTAATCACCCTCCAGAGAAGGGCAAGATTAATTGTAAAGCTGAGTGTGTTTCCCGTGCTAACTGCTAACTCAGAAGCGAATGTAGATAATAAATAGATCAGAATTTCCTAACAAAATAACAAATAGCTGTGATATTGGGAACATGTTATTTGCCTAGCAATTTTGCAAATCATAAACACTGATTTAGAAGAAAGGAAATGGAAATAGAAAGGGAGACAACCGTGACCAATATGCATTCAAAAGAAAGGGGTTCAAACAGCACAAGGTATAAAAACTTAAAAAGAAGTTACTGGAAACAGTAAGCAAAAAGGCTATCAACTATCTCTGAGTCCACAGAATTATAACTTCAAAAAAATAGTTTTAAAGGGTTAGGAAGGGTAGATGGAGGTGGGAGATGAAGGGGAGAGAGAGAAACACCAGACCTCGTTAAAACTGGTGAGTGGATCCAAGCCACTAGAATCTTCATTCTTCAAAGCTGATAAACATCGATTCATGGTTTGTATCGAACCAGCTAAATCATCCAGAAGATGTTCCAGTTCACTAAGTATGCTTTTGGCTGCAAGGCCAATTGGAATATTCAAATATCCAAAATAAAGGAAAACACCTTGCAGAATATTTGTACAACAAATAACATCCACAAAAAAAATATATATATATATGGCAAGCATATAATTATATGACAGAAAAATCACAAAAGGGAAAAAAAGAAAAGAAAAGGCACATAATTGCAGCATACACAGCTCACTCATTGATAAGGCCAAGACCAAGAGCTAACAATTCCAGGTAAATAAAATTTCAGTAGAATTCCACAGAAGCAAAACTTGATGCTTTCAAATCTAACAGAAAAGGCTAAATCATTACAAGCAGGGTAGCAGAGAAAATGGTACGGAAAGAGAATAGGAATAAAACAAAGAACTCAATTAGTATAAGATCCTGATGGGTTTAACATAAAAGCAGCTGTCACATACCCAAGTGTAGTTAAGAAAGAGGAAATTACCTTTACTTAAATGGTCATGAAGTCCAAGCATGCTCGTATCCACTTCTGTGAGCGAAAGTTGGTAGGAGTAAGACCAACAAATTGTCAGTAAAAGTGAAATGACTCAGGCAAAAAATTCCAAAGTTTAAATGAAAAGAAATAGAATTGAGGCATTTTATCACTCAAAGATGATGAATTCTGAGCTTACACTTGCTTGTGTTTTGTATGCTGTCGTGACTGGTGATACAACCGGCAGCTACATACGATTTGAGTCTCTTTGTTTCATTGGCTTTCAGAATTTTTTCTATCAGCTCAGATTTGCTGTTTATTGGATGTCGTCGAAGAAACTCTGGAGAAAGTCAAGAACGATACCATGCCCATAAGGAGAAGTGGTGAAACAAAGAAAAAGTTCATCATGATAGCAGTCGCTAACAATAACTTAACTAAAAAGAACCCACCAAGCCCCTGGTGAAAGCCACTGAGAAATTTACTTCCAATGGTTCCAAGTTCCTCAAGCTTTGTTACCCTTAAAACGATATGACAGCTACTTAGGATCAAGAAAACGAGAATGCACAATTCAACGGATTTTCAAGAATCGTAAGAGTGAGTGATTTTCAAGAATGTCTGTTTCTGAAACAATTACCCTGTCAAGAAGTCCTTAAGTGTTTGGAAAACTTTCTCCTTCAAATTAGCTTTTAATTTTCCTTCCTCACTTGCCATTCTGCAAAACGAAAACAATTTGATCGGATTGAAAATGAAGTGCGCCAAAGTAAAGAACGGAGAGCTAGTCCGTACATTAACAAATTTCCGTTGAGGCGTTTCATCAAACAACTGGTCGGATCGATCTAGAAAACGTGTTTCCGAGACTTGCCATGTCGCAAACTAAAAGATGGAGCGGCGGCGGCGCGTTGATGAGGAGAGGGTTGAGGATTTAGAGGCTGGCGATATATGGCGGTTGCCTTTTGTTCGCGCGGCGACAGGAAAGATTGGGCCTTTTTTATTTTCTTGAAAGGCTGCCGTTTTAAAGATGGTGTAGTATACATAATATTATTAAATAAATATAGTATTTGTATAATTTATTTATAATATTTGCATTAAATAAAACAGTTTTGTATATAATAAAATATAAAGATAGAAGGTATTTTATTAGGAGGTTAGTATGATTTTATTTTTTAAAGGAAATGTTAGAATAATTTTACCAGTCTATTAATTAATAAAATAAAGTTTGATGCTTATTACAGTCTCTCTCTCTCTCTCTCTCTCTCTCATTTTCTTTTTTCATAAAAAATCAACTCTTTTGATTCCCAATCTTTGATCTTTCCTCTCGCTTCAGTTCACTTCAAGCAGCAATCCTGCTCACGTCAATTTTCCACCGACGCCGTCAGCTTTCCGGGAAAATTTGTGAGCTTCCTTGGGTTTTGTGAAGTGTGGAGATAGGTTCATGTTTGGTTAGAGAGAAAATGCAATAATGCCAGTGATTCCAGAGCAGGAAAAAAAAAGATTTAGATATCAGATCAAGAAGAGAGACCCAGTTAAGCATTCCATTGGAGAAATCCACGCCACGGCTTGAAAGCATGAGGCAGAGGCGAGATGCCGATAAACCCACGATCATAAACCCCGATCCATCCAAAAAACAAGTAGAAGAAAAGAAAGCCCCGGAATCCCATTTCTTTTCTTCTTCGAAGAATGTCTTGGCGCTCTGTTTGGCGTTTCGAATAGCCAATTCTCTCCTCATTCAAACCTATTTCAACCCAGACGAGCACTGGCAAGCTCTGGAAGTCGCCCATCGCATTGTATTTGGGTATATCGTCCCCCCCACCCCCGCTTTTTTTTTTTTTGGTTCCCTCTAAATTTTCTTTAGGTTGGCTTTCAAAAGTGCCCTTTTGATGCTTATACAATATTGTGAATATTCTTAGTTATGTGCATTTAGGTAAAGGCTTTGACTTTCATCAACAAAGGAATTACCCTTTTTGCTTGTTGAACGTGGTTAAAATTCTTTTTGCAATAGTTAATATTTGGACCCTTGGATCAGTATTAAGACACCATTAAAGCATGTGTGGCAATGAACTGGCAACAATATCACTTTTAGAAAGTGCTATCGATTTGAAAATTGATACGTGGATAGAATGGCAGGTACGGTCATCTGACATGGGAGTGGAAGAGAGGGATACGCAGCTACTTGCATCCATTGGTTTTTGCCTTGCTCTATCGAGTTCTTGCATTGTTAGGCCTTGACACTCCATTATTCATGGTAAACATGTGTCTGCTCGTGCAATTTTGTGTTTCTGCTGGAATTAGTTGCAATTCTATGGATGTTTGAATTTATGTAGAATACATTATGCTGGTACAATACTTAGATTCTTTCCAGGGTATTGTTTTGATTTCATACTGTACTGGTTTTGTAGATTATACTAAGAATAAAATAGACAGTAAGATAAGGCTGATATATGCAACGATAATCTCCACCATGGTGCTAGGAGATCACCTTTCAAAGGACTGGCCCTCTTAGTGAAATGAATTTACAATGCTTCTCAGCAATTTGCCACTTTGCTTTCTTTTCTTTTAGGCTCTAGCACATGGTGTGTTGGTGCATGAATTTGCTTGTCCACAGATCACACGCTATGGTTTTTTCAGTCGTCAATTTTTCATGATTAAGAAATTCCTTCTAAAGTGCTGCATAATTTTCAATCATAATTGTTCCTGATATTCAACAGCTTCAGATTTATTGTATGAGATTAATGAAAATTTGAATATTTCTTCACTGCTACCCAATTAATGTGGGTTTATCTTGTTTTTTCTTCCTGATGGATAATGTGCATTTATCTTTGTTAAGCTGATGGATTCACACTGGCTTGAATCCAAAAAATAGGAATAGTCTATCCAATTCATAACATTCTTTTGTCAAAACAAGTCAAAGTGAGACTGGGCTGTGGGTTCGTTTTATATAGGGTTATTGGTGGAAAATGTGGGAATTTTTCACCTGGGTAACTCATTCACATGGCCAATTTGATGCTACTGTGGAATTAATTATATCCATGGGCTTAGTATTTTCTTTTGGCATATGGGTGAGTGAGTCAAAATAGGTTAGGAATTGAAGATTTTGATGATATGTGAGCCTTCTATGGTTTCATGTTGTGCTAAATATTGATGCCTTTCCCTTGCTGTCTTTTAATTTAGGGTTAGCTTTCTGTTCTAGATTTATACTTACAGAATTTTAATTTCTTACAAGTTAAAGGCCGATTTGGTGCAAAAGCATGTTGCATGAAATCAGTCTTAAATGATTGTTTTTAAAGTTGTGTTTGTATGTCTTTTTTAACAGCACCATGTCTAGTTTGCTGACATTGCCACTATAATTGTTGCAGTATTGGTGTTTGAATCAGTGATGCTTTTGTTTGATAATGGTAAAAGGATTGATTCTTATGGTTATTCAAGGATGGAATGTTGTTGTTCAATATTAGCTCATTTTTCTTGTTTTGTTCTTTATAGGCAAAAGCACCGCGGCTGCTGCAAGCTCTGTTTTCCGCAGTTGGTGATCTATATATCTACAAACTTTCTTATGTTCTGTTTGGTGAATCTGTGGCAAAATGGACTGTATCCTTCTGTTATCCTTTATGTAATATCGTGTTGTTTATGTCTCTTTCATCTTCAACAGAAGCTACTTTGAAGCTTATAATCATTTTCCTTTTTGGTGCAATATGATGTTCTCAACTATATATGAAGCTCTTTTCCCAGTTGGTGAACTGGTTCGTGTTCTTCTGCTTCAATCGTACGCTATCAAATAGTTTGGAAACTGTTCTTACGTTGGTGGGTCTATACTATTGGCCCTGTATGAGAACTTCTCCCAGCAAAGTTAACTTTGATTCAAGGAAGTGGGGTTTGGTTATAGCAGGATTAGCTTGTGCAATTCGACCAACAAGTGCTATTACATGGATCTATGTTGGCCTTCTTGAGCTACTTATTACATGTGATAGATTGAGATTCATTTTTCTGGAGGTGTTCCCCATTGGGTAAGTGATAATACTTTTTCTTTCATTTCACACTCTTTGGGCCTTGCTTAATTTTTTTTTCCCTTTGAGTTTTTTTTTTTTTTTAATTTTAAATCTTTCTCTTACAGTGATTTTCTTTCATTATCATATGTAATTATCAGTTGTCTGAGTAAATATTTCAATATATGATGCCATTATATGACAACCTATGTCTGGATGACTCAGAATTTAAGTGCAAATAATATGAGGAAGCCAAGTTTTGACGACTAAACATTTGAGATGGACATTTGCTTAGTGACCAGAAAAACCTTCTAGCTAAGCATATTTTAGGTGATAGAATAAGAGTTTCCCAAAAGGTTGATTTATCTCTCCTATGCTAGTAATGCAAGCACATGAACTAGATAATTCTTGGTGCTGCAAATTATATTTCCATATGTGAGGTCAATTGCAGGGAAGTTTCCTTTGGATTTGTCTTTGTATTTCTCCTTATGGGCATCGAACTTGTGTTATATATGGTTATAGCATTGTTCTCTTACGGGTTTGCTTATCATACCAGGGCTTTGGTCTTTGGGCTGTTGTGTTTGTTGGATCGTTTGATGTATGGCTCGTGGGTCTTAGTGCCACTTAATTTTCTAAACTTCAATTTTCTCTCCTCTGGCGGAGATTACTATGGAACTCACAAGTGGCACTGGTACTTCTCTCAGGGGTTTTCAGTCATGCTTTTCACTTTCACACCGTTTGCTATTGCTGGCAGCATCAAGTCAAAACATTGGAAGCTTTCTGGGCTAATTTTGTGGGTTTTAGTTATTTACTGTCTATTGGGTCACAAAGAATTTAGGTACTTCCTATTGCAGCATGTCTTCTTCTGTTTGATATTTTTCGTTATCTACATGACATGTTCAATTTGATTTACTACATGTGTTGCCCTCTAATTGGATATGGAGCTGCAGGTTTGTCTTGCCTGTGCTTCCAATTGCTTTAATGTTTTCCGGATATGCACTGGCTGTGATGGCAAGAATAGATGGTAAAAAGAAAGGTTCTTCAAGGAGTTATCTGAAAGGGCCTTCAAAAGTTGGTTTTGCAATCTTCTTCTTGCTTGCTACTAATGTCCCAATGGCCTTCTATATGAGCTTGGTTCATCAGGTAAAAGAGAATAACCACCAACAATAAAGCCGAGGGGAAGCCTTTTCCACTTCAATTCAATAATTTGACTTGCTTTGTTTCTAAAATTCCAATATCTCAATAAGAAAAAAATAACCCTTTTTTTTTTCCCTTATGTCCAATGCACACAAATTCATTTTAAGTGATGGAAAGAAGATGTACCCTTATGTACCGAAAGAAATCTACAAGGAAGAATTCAAGTCATGTTATTTATTTTCTTCATGGTTTGCCTGCCACTGGTTCTTATAAGAGTGCTTGACAGAGAGGAACCGAGGATGTGATGATCTATCTATCAAAAGAAGCCCACAATGAGAAAGTGAAAAGTATTCTTTTTCTTATGCCCTGCCATGCAACACCTTATTATTCTGCTCTGCATTACAACCTGCCCATGCGGTTTTTGGATTGCTCACCAAGGTTTGGACTGCCTCAAATTGGTTGCAGTACATTTTCTTCTTTCATGCAGTTTTGGCAACTTCTTGTTTGGCTTTCTCAACATTCTGGTGTTACATCTGATCTGACAGCAAAGAGAGAGGTATTCCAGATGAATCAGACCGTTTCAGGATGGATCCCGTTGGATTCACTTCAGAATTGGCAGAAAACTGGTCTGCACCCAGTCACATTGTGTTATTTGATTCCAAAGAGAAACTGTTGAGGAACTTTCTGATTTCACATTCCTTCAGAGAGGTACACGCTGAAGCTTATATTAATTATATTGTATGTGATTTTGCTATCAATAATATATGTATTTCTCTCTATTCTCTAAGTCTGATTCTTAATGGCAGATAAGAAGGTTTTTCCATGCGCACTTCAAAGTGGACCGAGAGCTGCAATCATCAGTTGTCATATATGCTGTGGCTAACTCATAGCAATTCTATTATTAAATGCCCAACCGACCCCTCAATTTGCTTCCTAGTTCTATCAAAATTTTCCAGAATTTTCTCTTCACAAGATGACACCTCACATCACGTGCTAGCTATGTATTTGCCTTTTTGAGTACTTTCTTTGATCGAGTTCTGTATAATATTGGGCAAAGCAGCCGTGCACAACTCCTCTTCCGGGTCTTATTCTTTACTTCTGATCGAAAAGTGCTTAATCAGCAGCCACGAGGGGGTGGGGCATACAATGTTATTTAGGATCGTGTGGTCAGCTTGGTGACTGATGCAGTGGTTTTCAGTTACGAAACTCTTTATATGATGTCCTTAATTTCATCAGAACACAACTTGTGCCACTTGGTATTTTGAGCTCATCAAGCCAAGGTGAAGTCTGCCATGCAGATGAAGGTCTGGCAAGCTAACCCCACTTTCATGCGTGAGTAGAAAGGTGCGTAAAAACTGCAGAAGCGATTGACAGGAGATCTGTGGCAGCACTTGAATAGAGAACAAATGGTGATGACCTGAGAATAGAGGAATTTTGTCAGGAAACACGTGGGAGAATTGGAAATACAATAAAAATATGAATTTTACACAAACGGTCTGGATATAATTCAATGCAAACTATATGGGTGTAGGGGATAAGCCAAAAAAGATGGGGAAAAGAAACTGTCGGTAGATTAAAGTCAAGTGAAAAATATTCAACTTCAGCCATAGCCATTAAACTAAAATTAGTATTCAGAATCTATTTTCCTTTCTTACCCCCCCAACCCCTAATTTAGTCTGGTCCAGAAGAAAATTCTGTATCTACTATTTATCAAATATTGTTTGGAATTCTATTTTACGAACTTGATTTTTCTTGTTTGGTATGTTAGTTGCTAGCTAGTTTCACCTCTTCAATTTGAGGGTTAAGACTGCAGACAGGATAGTCCTGAACAAGACTAAGGAATTTAAAAGTTAATTTTAAAGACAGTATGCGGTGCAAATTGTTGTACGAAACTAAAGATTTAATTTAAACGTGCAAATTGATGTAACGAGACGGGCCTCAATAATGCTTACTTGTAGGCCCTCAATAATGCTTGCTTACGTCGATGATCCTAGTTTGTAATTTTGTTTCTTGATTTTTCAGTTATAGGTTCACATTGCACAAACAATGTTCTTTTGAAAATTTGAGGGTACGGCTGCATCTCATATTGAGAAAACCTCTGTAAAGTCTCCTTACATGAGTACTCTTGCAACATGTACAGAATATATAATGTTTACACTTGAGAGAAGAAAAATAAAAAGATGATGGTAACTGATTTTAAGACAAAGAATGGAGAGATTATTGTGAAGGAGAGCAGCTTTTTCATTGTGACAACTAGAAATTTCTGATTGGATTCTCAAGGCGACACCGAATGGGTGAAAAGTCGGCAACTTGGGTGTGTTACTGTGTTCTCTGAAGTCTAATCACTTTGAAGACAGCAATAAACGTTTAAGTTCAACTCAGCTGCTGTATCTTTCATTACTATTGTTGATGCAGTGTACTCAAAACAAAATGCTAGCGGGGTCCGCTTGCAAGTTGCACGCCTACTTGACTTTAGCTAACATTCTTTGAATCGCCACCGCTTTGAAATGAAGCTCTCTGTTGCCCTTTTTTTTTTCTTTTGCCCATAATGAACATCTCTCAGCTTATCTAATCCATATGCCCCACAGAAGTGGACAGGCCTTGGAAGATATGGTTCATGTGAAGTAGCCTGAAATCCTATGTCCAGTCTTGTTGGTGGTTGGATGCGAAGCCCCACTAGTAAGATTAGGAGCCGACAGGAAAGGAAAAGTTGTGTTAGGACCACAACGTGAAGCATAAAATTCATGTATCTATTTGACTACAAACTCCATTGTAATGGGTGGTTTGTAGATATGATGTTTTGATTATGACAGACAATTTGCTGGTAAGCCACAAAATTGCGCTCAGGATTCAGAATGTTAACGTTCAGCATGTTAAGAATGTGTATCATGGATGACCGTTTAGAGGGGCAATTCACCGACAAAAAAAAAATCAAAAGAAAAAGAAAAAAGGAAGCTTGGTTTCTTGGGTCATTTATGCTTAAAATTGAGTTAATTTCAAGTTCTTTTATTTCTGTAAGTGCAGAACATTCATTGAAGGATGAGAAAGGAAAAAAAAAAAAAAAACAGAAAAACAGGTACATGCCCACTCCAACTTGTAAAGTGCAATATGCGATTGTCATAAAGCACTCACAATACATTCATGTCTCTAAGAGATCTTTAAATGATAAAATCCAATGCATATACGTAGACAAACGCATAAACATATAGCAGACAAGCATATGTAGATGGGGGCCAATACATTATCGTTATATGGTTACTCTGAATTTGGCTAAGCATCATTTCATCGCCGTTGAGAGCGAAAATTACGTTTCGGTTTGGCTTCTAATATGTACGAGTTTCACCACTTTGATAGCTTAAGCTTTTCAGTTAGATATGAGATTTCATATCATGGGATCAGAATTCGATTGTTTAATTAGAGAGATTGAATCAGTTTGGACTTTTGCGATGCAATAAGGGGAAAAGGGGTTGTTTGTTGAATAAAATTATGATTTTTCTTTAATGTGATACTGTTCTTCAACTGTTTTGGATAACACATCGGAATTCCACGCTGCCACAGACGATTCATTAGTTCTTTTGACGTTTTGTGCTGCTGCTATTACTTAATTTTTTACTCTCTTCAACAGCCTTACTGTTTTAACCCCATTTTTTTTTCTTGTTTCTCGAGTCTTTGATAAAACCTTCCACCTTCCGGAGAGCTGAAATAAAGGCCTCGTGTTAAAGACCGCATATGGGACAATAAATCTGACGGAGTGAGAAAGACCTTGAAACAACCTTTGCTTTTGCTTCGTGTCTTGCCCATAATGCTTTGCAGTATTGTCGAGGGTGAGAGCAGCTCACCTATATAAACCTCTTTGCCTCCATGATCTATCAGTGACATAAAATTCTCTGAGTTTCTGAGTTAATTTTACCACTTGTTATCCATGGACAGAAGAAACCTCGGGAAAAAAAAGAAGAAGATTCGCCATTTGATGGAGAAAAGGAAAGTGAAGCTGGTTAACTTTTCAATTCAGAGAAATCTCTCGACTCTGCGAGGGATGATTCCAGGTTGCACTGGGGAGGTTGATATTGATTACTTGTTTCAGAAGTCTATAGAGCATATCACAAAACTAAAGCTGCAAGTTGATGTTCTCAAGTGTATGTTGAAGTTGTATGAATCTTAGAGTCGGAAACTACATAACTTGATGTAAGTGTCACTCATGTTTACTGTCAAGTTGTGAGCCCACAAACCCTTCACCCTTTAACAATCATCCGTGGTTTAATTGCTGTTAATGCAGATTCTGCAGGACTTTCTGTTTTCACTTTGGATTATGGACTTATTACCATGGCAGCAGGAAATAACGCCAGCCCATCAGCATTGTTTAGCATATTTTCCCAATGAACTGCGTCAAATCAGAGTTTAATTAGGATCTTGTCATCTCATCTATTGTCCAAGGAAAAATATTTTTTAGCCACTAGCCAATAAGGAATAGGTTATTGTAATCATTTATGTAGAATAAAAGTTTCGTTGTATTTGATATGATTACATGATTAACATACAAAGAAGCAAATTGACGAAGTACACCACAATTAGGTACAGCTGCTACAACTTTTTGACGGTCCCTTCAAGCTTTGTCGAATTTAAAATCAAATTTGGTAAAGGAAGTAGAAAGCATGAGCATATGATCAATGGTCGTGGCCCATGTCCTGTAACGATGATAATCATCGCCCATGTCTAGCTTGAGTATCCCTTGATTCGTCATTAATACGATAAGGTAGCATGTATTATCATCGGCCTCTTCACCAGCTTCTGAATCTTTGTCCAACTCAGCATGCATGTCTAGTATAATGCCTGAATCCAGAGCATATCACGGTGGTTAATCAGTAACCTTTTTATATGGTTACTTTCTCATTGGAAGACAGCAAAATTAGTGTGGAATGTAGAACGTACTTTCCCTCTTACTTTTCAAAAGGTTGAGCTTCCTCAGTCTAAGAATAACCTGTAACATTAGTGCAAGAATCACAGCTTAGGCCCCTTTGGCTTAACATTACAGCCTAAGATCTTAAAGTCGAAAAGCATTTCTGATTTTATCATTACCACAATTTCACTCCTATGATTTCGATCTTTTGAATATGGCTCTAATTCCAGTCATTGACGTTGGTGTTATTTTACTTGGAATGCAATTTTTAGTGCTGAATTTTGGTTATTAGAATGGCTGTTGCATTCTCTGAATGTTGAATTATGACGATTGGCATAGAAAATCTAACCTTGGCCTGACCACTTTGGAAGATAGACACCCATCTCACTCTAAAGTTTCCTGTTTACAAGAAGACAAATTTAAAACTAGAGAAAATAAGAAAAAAAAACTAATAAAAATCAGAAGGAAAAGTATCATTTTACAGGAACTGCTAAACGTATAGCCCCAGAGTGCCAAAGAGATATGCAAGTCTTTAGGGAGGGGAAATCAATGCTGCAATTTTCAATTATTCATTCTACCAATTACCCATATTGTCCACTTCTTCACTTACCATCTGGGGTTTCAACATGGAGCTCCGCACCGTTGGCTAGCATAGATCTGTACTTCTCAAAGTCATTATTCTCCTCAATTGGTAGCACTGGCTTGCACCCTTTTAGTCCATTCTTGCATTCTGTTCTTGCTTTGAGAGCAGCATGTTACGGGCTGATTCAAGTATGCTACCAGCCCGCTTGTTTAAAGCACGTACAAAGTCTAATTTCGTAACAAGCAGTTTCTCTTAGTGCTGTTACAAGTTCAACACCCAAAAACACACAGGCAGTGAGTGAAAAACAAAACGTAACAATCAGCGTTTTTGTACTCAATTAATCAAGACCCTGTTGTTTTCTATCCTGTCCAAGAATAATAATTAAAAATAAAATAAAATAAAATAAAATTCTGTACGTAGATAAACAGATTAGATTAGCTATGGTCCTATCAGCACTCGGACCCTTCAGCTGTGGTTCTGGGCCTAAAACTAAACCAACAAGGTATTATTTTCACAAAAAGACAGATTGAGAGCATTTTAATTCAATTATTTATTAGCCATAAACCCATTCCAAGTCCCCCACCGGGCCGAGCCCATATTGAAATGGATTTGTGTCGATTAGGACACTAGTTGGGCTGTGCTTTCTCGTTTAAATACTTGGATGTGTGGTACTGTGATGGATACTTGGGCTCAATACAGGCCTAACATAATAAATCAAAATTAACCCAATTATCAAAGCAGCCTAATGCAATCTAGGCTGTTGGCAGAAATGACAAAAACCAGACAACCCAAGCGAGGGGCACGGTTCCAAAAACCATCTCATCACACTTGTTGCATTTTCCCACCAATTTCCAATCCCATGTTAAAAGTCCCATAAAATGTGCAGCTCACCATTATTATAATTAATCCTCGCTTCTTATCAGACTGACAGACAGACAGAGAAGAAAGTCCTAGCAGCCGGGCTTAGGAAATAAATGTTGTAATTTTATTGAGCGAAATTCAAAGATGAAAATTCGAGCGGAGGGGGGGGTAGGGAATGGAAATTTCACATGCTGCAGCGGTAACATTGAGTGTGAAGATGTCACTTGCACTTGTGCCACTCATAGCCGAACCCATTAGGCCGCTAAGCTGCTCCCTCTTGGCTCCAGTGGCTTCTACGGCTTGCTCGCATTGCGCCGCCACTAAAGCCGCTGCAGAGGATATAGCGGCATCCTCGGAGTTGCCGCTGAATTCACCTTTCTTGGAATCGTCAGAAGCAACTGCAGCCAGGGCGGCAGCTAGCCCGGCCACCGATATAGCTGCGTGAACTTCTGCTCTCTGCAGCCTGTCTTCTTCTTTTCTCCTAAACTTTAATTCTTTCAACCATTGCTTGATTGAAATGGTCTTAAAGGGTATTATCTTCCATGGCAGCTGCATCAATTTTCAAGAAAATTACATCAAGTTTTGCAAATCTACTTTTTTTTTGCTAATCTATTTTCTACCTTATCATCTAGTCCAGCAATTAAATCGAACAAACAAAGAAAAAAAAAATCATTAATCTATAGATTTTAAGCTAAAAAAGAAAATGCTGATAAAATAGTTGTAACTAAGGATTGATAGGATTAGCTGCCTAAGTACCCATTTCTTGCGGAAACAACTGTTGTAGTTCAATTCTGGATGTATTGCTTGTTGCATCCATATCCATGACTGCAAGTGTAAGCAAGACAGGAAATTGTTATCAATAAATTCTTCTTTCATATTATGTCTTTGCTTCTTTGAACTTTGATACCTTTACATCATTTGATTTCCATGATGGTAAAGGCTCGGAGTCTGCAACATCATCCATTTTCATACTCTTGTCCATCTTCTGCATTAGTAAACAAGCCTTGTTTCATCTATTTGAATTAAAACCATAGTCTTGAAATACAAATAGTAATAATGCAAGAATAGTGCAATTGCTCTGTCATTTTTGACTCACTCACTCACCGTCGAAGTAGCTTTCAGGTCGCAATAAAACTTCTTGACTGGGCTGTCTAAGAGAACGATTGACTGGTCTTGTAGCTCTGGTTGCCGAGCTTGAACTGAGAAGTTGCACCAATCCCGCGAAACAAAGTCCATTGTCTCAGGATGTGCCTCGGAGGGTGTTGGATTCACATTTGAATCCATGCGATTGGAAGCTAAAGACTGTTAAAATTCAGAATAGTTTCAAACAGACTGAGAACAGGGTCCTCTTATGTTTAAGATAAAACTTAATTGGCACTTATAATTAAATAGGCACGCCTCATCAGCTTGCTTTCAAATTTCCGATGCTAACTTGCGTCAGAAGATAGAAATATATGGCCCATGCAAGTGCAACCGTGTGCACTATCATCTGGGCTGCTACGAGAGTACTAAAATTTCCTCCTTGCATCATTGCCGTTAGTGGGTTTGACCCACTCCATAGATCAGAACCAACAATATGAGTAATTATGCATTTTTTGTTTGAAAATATGATTTAAAGGGTGATGCTAGTAGGTACAGGTTGTTCCAGTCCTTCAATGCAATTTCAGAGCCAAAAAGTTCCTCACAAAAAGATACTGCTATGAGAGAGAGAGAGAGAGAGAGAGAGAGCACACATACTAACCATTATAGAAGCATGCATACTTGTAGGATAAAGGGGATCAAGAGGCCCCTTGTTTTTGTTTCTTTTCGTGAAGAGGTGGCACATTACTTGCTAGAGCAGTCAAGGGCCACCGCATTAGCCAATCTAACCGCAAGAGATGCTAGAAAAGGTCGGCAGATCAGCATAGGAAACAATAAATTTTGAGGCATCATAACCAAGCATGCACCATGGCCAACATTGCTAAAAAAAGGCAGTAGACAAGCATAATTGATGTTAACCAACAACCATGATATAAGGGGTCCAGACTTATACGAATGGATCTACACTTTCTTTCATCAGAATAGTGCTTACATGATTAAGAATTCATTAAACAAAAACCCACGATGGTTTGCTTTTTGTATTAAAGAGTAGCCTTTGGGGGCTGATTATTTCACAAAATGATTACGGGGTCAGTTTAATTTACTTTGATGAGGGAATAGTAGAGGGACTAAGGGACCTGTAGAGGTTCCATTGAAAGGCGTGCTTATTAAGCTCATTTGCCAAGTGAAGAACCATCAATGCTTGGATGCTTAATTATATCTGTTTCTTAATTAATTCTCTCAATGATCAATAGAAGCATCAATATAATTATAGAAGACCAGGACCATTGCACTGTTTCTCCACTTTCCTTTTACCATAAATTCTTATTATGAATAAAAGTTTTTAAGGCATATTCATGGTTACTAGGATATTGACATGAAGTGCCAAGGGCTAAGCATCTTACAATCAAAGTTCAAGATATGTGGTTATACTAGCCATAGATTTATGGCACAAGCATTGGATTGAATTCGGTTAAAACCGAATTACGTTTTAATAATAATGTATTATACACCATCTCAAAAAAGCAAGACTAATGATTGCAGCATATATTGTTAGGTTATGGGAATCCCATGGCAGACATGCATCCACGATACAACGCTACTTCACAGAATTAAAAAGTTTTTATTGGGCAAATATGTCACGGTGCATTATGCTCTCCTCAAAAGCAACCTATTGCACGCCCACATTTATAAAAGTAAAGACCCCTTCCTATCAAAACGTGCAATTCCATCACATTCTTCTCTACTCAACTCAGCGAAGACTTCTGTCATGGTTTACATACTATCCTTTCCTTTCTAGAATGCTTGGAAGTGAACAGTCATTTTAATACCAATTGTCATGTATCATTATCTTTTCTTCAAAAAAAAAAAAAAAAAAATTAGTGTGTGCAGCATTTATAGAACTTATCTAAAGTAAAATTTTGTTACAAATAACTCTACTTATACGCTTGCAGATAGTGTCACAGGAAGAAACAATTCTCTACGGACTGAGGATCGCGTGAATTCAGGTTATTAAAAGCTGAGCTAATACAAGAAGCAGTAGATATGTGAAAAGGAAGGAAAAAAAAAAAAAACAAAGAAATTTTAGCACCCAAAAGAAAAAAAAAAAAAAAAAGAAGAAGAAGAACAGAGTTTCCTCATCAGGCCGCATGTGGATGGTTTGTTGTTGGTCCAAAACACAACTAATTAAGATCTGAGTTGCGACCCAATACCGGTCTAGTCAACGTTGTTGATACCCATTCGTAAAAGTAGGGGGTTCCAATGTTGGTTGAGCCTCTCCAGCCCGGTCATACTGAGCCCAAGAATAAAAGCCTCAACCGAAGAACCGAAGATCAGTACCAAACACATGAGAAATGAAGTTAAAGTGGTCACCTCCGTCGGTCTGTAATAAAAACGATTGTCCCACTTGTGGCAAATAATACATTGGGCCTCAAAGGGTCTACAACTTTTCGAGCGGCCGGACAGGCCCAGATGCTCGAGCACGGCTCAAATCTGGCCCATTATTGGGCCCTATCTTTCGGTCCATTGATTTTTTTGTTTTGATTGACCCAAAAAATTAGCCTAATATGGGACGTGTTGGTAGATAAATTTTGGGCTTTTAATTCCCCAACTCCTAATCTTCTCTCTAGTTTGGGCCAAAACGACTCATTCTATTCCCTGGCATCACGGGCTTTGCATAGAATTGCAATTACATGGGCCCACGAGATGGCTTATAGTTACGCACTTCCAAACCCAGTTGATTCTAACAACGTCATTGACAGAAAACTTGGGATCTTTTTGCAAGAAAGATCCAACATCGGAATTATCAATCAGATTTACGGGAGGTGAATGCATTGAAGACACTTAGCTTGTTTAAAGCTTTAGTAAATCTTTTATCATCGGAAGGGCAGCACAGCCTAGGCTCTGATGTGCAATCAAGAACCATTCTCATTCTTTGGTTTAACGTTAGCTGAATTGGTCAAATTTTGGGGCAAACCATTAAAGACAATAGTATAACTCTTTTAATTTTCCGATCTCATGAAGAACCAACCTGCAGCAATGTCTTTTTTCTTTCTTTCTTTCTTTCTTTTTTTAAGAAAAACGTCAAGAATGGAAATTTTACCATGGGTGCACTATACAAAAGACAATGAACTTAGGAAAAGACCATCAAGACAATGGTTCTTAATGTAATTCTCAGCAAGCCATGCCAGCTTACTAATGCCAATTAGAAAAATGGTCTGTTGGTCAATAAATCAATTATCAATGGTAGGAGTAAAGTTAAGCATATTGGTCTCTGTGGACCCTATCATTTCTTCATCTGCCTGTTTCCAGCATTTCCTTTTGACCATCCTTTTGGGATACAGTTAAGGAGATTGACTTTCGTTGGTGTCTGGAGACTTGACCAGGTCAGAAGAGGAATCTGATGTTGTTGATAATTTGACATAGTACAACCCAGTTTTAAGGTTTTGCATCTAACAGTTGAAAATATAGATTGATTCCTGCTGTTGTACTCAGAAAGAATTCACAAATGTTTATAAGTAGTAAGTAGATTTAAAAAGATTTCAGTTTAATTGCTACTTTTTATTCCCCATAATCCTTTTTACCTGCCACCATCCTATACATATTCTGCCCAGGAGGTGTTTTGCACGGATTTGGCAGTTTGGATCCAACACAGCCGAAAGCTGTATCAATTACTAACTAAAACATATAGAGAAGAATAATGCAGTTGTCGAAGATAAGCAATACTTCAAATATACGGTACAAAGAACCAAAGTGATCCACAAAAGACTCCCTAAGAAAAGCCTCAAAATCATAGTTAGTCTAAGTGAATATTACCTATTTTGCGCTATTCATTTTCCTGGCCTGTTCCTGGATATATACAAGTTAATTGGCTTGGAGCTTTGAACAAAACTTGATATGAGAAAACAAACCAAAGAAATGAATACCTGCAAATTAAACATTAGATGTTTCTAAGTTCGATGGAAGCCAAACAAAGACAGTTCGACCGGGAATATTAATATCTTTGATTTAGTCAAGTATGCTTGCTTCTCATATGTAGATGCTCTAGAGCAAACTATTGGCTTCATTCTCCTCCCCTTCTCATCTACAATTGCCAAAAAGTGATAAAAGGGAAAAGTATATATATAGAGAGAGAGAGACTTCTCATTCTCCATTGATTTCCCCATCTAATTACCATTCACTAGTAGCTCTGAGCCATTAGCAATGGTTCGCATGACATCAACTTGGACACGCAGAGACATGATGTAGTCTAGGGTTTCTTGAATCAAAGAGACGTTATCCATGAATTCTCCTCCGGGGACAAGACCCTTCAACACTTGAGTCCTTTTCTTTAACATTCTTTTTGCAATAGATTTAGCAAGAACCATTGTACTACTTCTTACTTTTGGAATGCATGGGCGGCGGCGGCGACTCCTCTTCAAGATATTCTTGCTTGTAATCCTTTTGCTGCACACGAGCGGGCCAGTTGAGACAATGTTCTTCTGCCTGTGATCATGAGCTAATATGTGTCCAAGAAGGGCTTTGTGGTCACAGTTCTTCAGAGCATTGGCAAGGAGAGCGCGACTCCAGCAAGTCCTGTCATCATTTCTTGTACAAGCCATAGCTATATCTGCCGATAGCTTTATGGCCTTCTTTCTCTCCAAAACGCTCATGTTCTTCTTTTCAGAGCCACACACTTGGAGACCCAATGCCCATTTCTTGAGGAACTCTTGCTTGATTGAGCTTGGAGCACGCATATTCTGCACAAAGGCTGAGAAATTAAATACAGTGAAACTGCTGAACGATAATTTATTGCTGCTGCAACTATGGTACTGTGTATGTCAATCTTTGTGCAGTCCCTTCCAACAACTTTTGTAATTTTTTTTTTTTTCAAGGAAAAGATACAATTTCAAGAACTAAGGACATGAACTAAATCCAACAAACAAAAAAAAAAAAAGGGAAAAAAGAAAAGAAGGGAAAGAAAAGGAAGAATATATATAAGGGAAAGAATTTATCAAATATGCATACAATTATTAGTTCAAAAAGAGGATTAGGGTCTTGGATCAATAATGACAAATATTGCGCACTGAAAACACCAATATATATACCTTGCTGTAATTCTTGTATTGGATAAGAGCAGAGACAATTTGTAGAGAAATGGCAGTTTTGTACTGTTCTGGTGTTCTTCTCCTGCAGATCCAAGAAAGCGTAACACAATCCTGGAGAGTGAGAGAGTGGGTGTGTGTGAGAATTTGAGGGAGAGAGAGAGAGAGAGGAATGAGAGGGAGGAATTATGGGGGAAATTTCCATATATTTGCGGAGAAGAAAAAAGTGGTGGGCCTCCAGAGAAAACACAGCACATGCAGGCACATGATGAAATGGCCCACCACACAAAACCCTAGACGATTCTAGGAAATATTTTTTGTAGTTTTATATATTTAGTACATTAAAAAAAAAAAGGGGGGGGATTTAAAAGCGTCCCATATCTGGGTAATGCGAACCAAACATTATGAATACAAACAAAAGTCTCCAAATGAATGAACATTCCATGAAACGTGCACATTGGCTTTGCGTCAAGTGCATAGCAGTGGCCGATGCTTAGGTTTATCAATGATTCTTTTAATCGTCCATTTTTTTTCCCCTTAAAAACCCAATCAAAAAAAGAAAAATCTTGAACTCAAAATATGTTTATCTAAAGACGAACTTTATCTATGTTTCTAAGAGATACTTTAATTGTTAAAAATTTAAATATTTATTTTAGCTACCTCAAGTTCAAATTATAAAACGAAATTGTGAGTTTTATGAGAGAGAGAGAGAGAGAGCTGCCACTACTTTATAACTTCTGCTCTTATAAATTTCCTACAACAAATTGTTGTAATTGGTTTATATTTCATATTTTTTATAATTAGACGCTTGCTGAAGAGGTGCAAGTATATATATATATATATACACACAATATATTACAAAATATATTACAATTAGAATTTCATTGGCAGAATAGAAATAAATTGTACTTAATTCGTGCATAGACTTTTTCATATTATGTAATAAGACCATTCAATAACCAACCAAAAAAAATAAAATAAAAAAAAAGGCAAAGTAATGCATTTATTATCAATTCCTTGTCTAAACCACCATAAGGATATTAAGTAGCTAACGTTTTGCAAAATAAGAATAACTTGAAATCAAATTCAGTAATCCTTTTTCTTGCATCCTTAAAGCATCTTCAAAAGAATCCTTATTCCTAACCGACGGCAAACGTGGCTTTGCTGGAGAAGGATGGAAACGATATATATTTTGGCGGAAGGGCATTTTGGAGACAAGACACATTCATAAGTAAAGGCTTAATGTTGAAAATTTTTGGTAGTCCCAGATCAGAATGCAAAGCCCTCCATGTTCAAATCATTGAGCTATTAGTAACGACCTAACAATAGTATAGTATGACTGTACTTCAAAGCGTTTTAATTTTGCTGATGGCAAAGGTCTTGAGAATCGCTGTGAAATCTTTATCGCCAGTTAGAGCTCTATTATAACGACTTTATGGGCTACTCTACGGCTTGACTGACTTAGTTGTGGGATGTATCATGTCGATTCTCCAAACTTACATGTCATTGAGAATTTTTTTTAATGAGAATTCTTCTGGTAATTTATTTATATCTTCCTTTCTTTTTATTTTCTGCTCTCAATCATACACATTATACAATGCCCTTAATATTGATCAAGTTTTAGTTCCATTTATAAAAATTCAAGCTCGCAGCGCAAGAAGTTTCAAATTCTCCATTGTCCTTATTCATCTAAAAAAAAAAAAAAAGGCTCTGTATTGCCCATAATTAATTCTATTTTTTTTAGGCAATGTGAGAAAAAAAATTCTACAATTAACGTGACAGCAGTGCGAGCAAGAAAAAAATCGCGCCGATTATGTTAGTGCTGTGGCGTATAAAAACCTTAAATATAAAAGTTGAGTGATTCTTGATTTAATTTATGGGGAAAAAATATAAACGCCCATCAAAATATTTTTTAAATAAAAAAAAAAAAGAAGAAGAAGAGAAAAGGAATTGGGTGTTGAATTTGAAACCGTTATATGAATAATATTTAATATTAAAAATAATATTTTCGTGATATATTTTTTTAATATATATATATATATATAATATTTAGCATTATTTTTATTAACATTAGGTTGATTTATAGATTGAGGGCCAGAGAAAAAGAAATTGGCAGGATTCGGAAAAGGTGGCGATGCTGAGACCGAGAGAGTTAAATAGGGGCCCACAAAGAGGAGAAATTCGAGGGCATGTGCAGATGGGCTTCGGCTTCGGCTGTCGAGTAGAGAGAGAAGGGAATTATCCCCATATGGTCTCCACATGCAGGTTTTTAAAGTATGGTCTTGTGCAGGCTCTCTCTCTCTCTCTCTCTCTCTCTCTCTCTCTCTCTCTCTCTCTCTCAAACTGAGACTTCAGTTCTTCTTCAATCATTATATTAGATGTATAACTGTACATATAACTCTTTTTTTAAAAAAAAAATTATGAATTTTCTTCCTTTTACGCTTGTAATTTATTTATTATCTTCTCGGTGTTTTCCGGCTAATAAATTTTTAGATAAATAAATTTTTATCAATGCTTATTGTTCTATAATTGGCATTCATAAGCTTTATCCTGAATGCGGGTATCTCCTGTTTGAGGTAAAAGAAAAGAAAGAAAATATTGAAATAGGGAGGGGATGGGAAGCGATTGTGATAATATTCTTAGAGTTTGTCTGGAATAAATTTTGTGTTATAAAAAATGAAAATATCAAACATATCAAGGAGTATATAAAATCATATTCATGATAATCTTATCTAATATTCTATGCATTTGTAAGTTTCATTTTTAATTTTTTTTTTCCTGTGATTGAAAATCTATATTTCACAGTGCGTGTGTATATATATTAGAAAAATAATTCATAGTATATTTAGCTTCTATAATAGCCTTATATCTTCTCAAAAAAAAATTAATTAATTAATTAGATGCAAATCTATAAAATGTATGATTATAATTTTTAAATTAGACATTGAATCTAAGTCTAATGTAATATCACCTTTTATGTAAAAGGCGATACAAACAGTTGCCCAAATTTCAGTTGTCACAGAAATAAAATTAATTCACGAGAAGGAATATTTTAAGCAGTTTACGCGGTGACACGAGATAAAACAAAAAACTTTTTTTTTTTTAAAATATGCTCATTGGAGCACGCAAACCCACTATGGGCCCACTTGCTAAAATTCGACGGAAATTAAGCATAGTGCGCTGGCGCACCAGACAATTTTCACAGATGTAAATCATCGGCTGCAGTTGCCAAGGACTAAGCTCGGGAATTAGATTGCAAGAAATCTAGAACCCATAAAGCTGACAGACAAGTGAGAAGCCGCCTTTACACGAGGCCGGGGGGTCAACACCCGTGATTCACGGCTGTCTTGCAAAACTGACGGCTTGTCAGTACCATAAGCAATGCCATTGTTTTTTATAAATTTTTTTACATAATAAAATTTATTAGACCGTTATATACATTATATAATAATTTTTTATTATAATAAAATTTGTATTATTTTTTATAAATTAAAATTTATAATAATTAAAACGTCACTTGAAATTATTTTTTAAAGTATTATATTACTATTAATCTATTATTTTGCTGTACTCTTTGTTGAAAAATTTCCAAGATGTATATAAGAGATTTATGATAAAAAAAAAATTAAAAAGCCAAACAGTTTAATCTTGATATAAGTCTTTTTTAATCCAATATTAAAAATTTATTGAATAATAACTTGGTAAGCGGAAAATTACTACATGCTGCTTATCTTTGAATAAATTAAAAGGGGTGGTAAATTTTCTTTTTTCTTGACAAACATTCGTATCTTAATGTTACTTTTTCATAAATCACAACCACAGTTAATAAAGAACTTGCGGTAATAGAAGTATAGCTAAATAGCAAACTTCAGGAACGATCTAAGTGAATCTAGTGCATGGATGGCGATTAAGGTTAAATAATTAATTCAATGTTTTAAAAATAATAAATTAATGTAGAGAATGTAAGCGAATGCAATTCTGCAGAAGAAGAAAAGGAAAAAGGGCGAAGGGAGAATGGCAAATCGACTGGCCTTGCCATAAGGGCAATAGATTAACGGTTGATGTACTTGTACATATCTGAATGCGTTGGCAGAAGATGGGAACTCCGAGGAAATCGCCAAACTTTGCGGCCGTGTCGGCTTCGAAGTCGTGACAGACAACTGTGGAATCAAGTTGGCATACTACAAGGAGCATTAAAGTGGCAATGATCGCAGGCACGCACGCACACAAACACTCACAGACGCCCGGGTTGGGGGGAGGGGGGAAGAACCACGCATATGCACACATGGTGGGCCCCCCACATGTCCTTAAAAAGGTAGACAGCCCTGTAGGATTCAACCCGAACTAATAATACGGTAAAGAGGCACCCCTACCCTTTGCACTCTAGGTCTAAAAGTAGAGTATCTGCCGCTTGTTGTCTGTCACCCCAATCCCAAAGCGTCCTCGGGATTGGCTTATTGCCTTGTCTAGATACCCAAGATCAGCTTAGGTTTTTGGGTTTTAAAATCTATATTTGCTTTTATTGATTGACCCGATTACGTTGTCAAATGAATACATATAAATATAATATATTTAATTTCACATAAACAATATCTAATTTACATAAATTTTATATAAAAATTTAACATATTTTTTAATAAAATTCTATATCTTTTCTTTTTCCATATTGTAAACTTAATTCTAATTTCAAATATAGGTGGTATAATTCTTCTTCTATCAAATAATGAGCAATATTTCAACCTAGCAGATGCAGCTTGTGCGATTGGGACTTCAACGATTAGCTCTCAATAATTGCTGTAAAATAATAGTCTTAGAGGCGTTAATAGCGGGAAGGCTACCATTGCCAAAGAGCTATGTAGTTATATTTATTGTGCCATCTTTACAGTCCCGAACTTGGTGGATGGTGCGGGTGATAATAATGTCCCTAAAATCAAGGATTTGGTCGCTTCTAACTCACCCTTAGGGCATCCTATTCCTCTTTAAACAAAGATCATTACCTGGTTGCTTTCTAAATTTGAGCAAGAAAAATAAAACATACTTCATGTATCACCAGGATTCCATATCTACAATACCAGAAAAGGACGAGTTGTTGTGCATAACTTATGAAAGTCCATCGTTTGGACAGAATTGCATGTAAGGATAAAGGTCACCATATACAAAAAAGCAATATGTAATGCAATAATTATGAAGGCTTTTCTTTTACATTAAATGACTCACTTATTCATAAGTTATACAATAAAAATAATTTTTTTTATTTTTATAAATTTAATATCTTTTTTCAAAATTAAAATTTGAAATTAAAAAATTAAAAAATTAAAAAATTCTTAATTAATCACTAAATGTTCCTTAAGAGACAATTATGAAATTTTTGGGTCAGTGGAGCGTATAACTTTAGCCAGCAATCCCAACAAATAATAAAGGTTGGTGGGTCGTCCCCACTATTGATTGATGTTTGAATTTTGATTATTATGTTTCTGAATACTGCATATCGAAATGAAATTGGACTTATTGAAAATGGACAGTGAGATCTCTCACAAGCTCGAAATTGGATGGTTCTCATCAAATAAGTACTCGATCAACTTTCATCTTGATTAAACTCTTGATCAATCGATTCCATGCCATTCTAAGCACAGTGGTCCAAGTAATTTCCTCTTGTCGAATCTCCCACTCCGCTCCTCAATTATTATTTATGAAATGATCCGAAGCTCAGTTTAACTGAGCCAATGGTCAACCGTTTTGGACAACCATAGAACATGTATTCAACTGAAAGTTCAAGCTCATAATTAAGTGGGCGTCTATGAGCTGTTACTATATGGGACCTCTACGACTTCTCAAATGGCTTGGCCCGTGAATAAATGTATATGTTCATTTTTCTAACGTAGTAGGTTCTTTGATAGATAGCCGAAGAAAACAGTCTAATATGCCAGCATAATAAATATTCATGTTCTTATTTGTCTCATGTATCTGCAAATGTGTTCCAGAGTTCAAGGTCGGTGATAAAGAGAGAGAGAGAGAGAGAGAGAGAAGAGTCATTTTCCAGAAGTTAATGTAATGCATGTGCATGGATTGATTGGTGGTTGTCCAATCGGTACAATATCAATCTTCGTGGATGAGGCTGTTTGATTTTGCAGTTTCGGTATAGTTTTTAATGTCCAATTGGCAGCAACATGGAGCCACTGTTTTACTTTCCCATAGGTACGCTGGTAGCCAGATTAGACATGTGTGCAAGAAGCTTACCGGAATTCGCCGTTATATCTCTTTAACATGCAGATCATTATGTAATGCGATGTTCGAACATTTTTCGTTGATTTAAACGTTTTAACTTGTTAATTATGCGCAATGCGAATGTAAACTTTTTAAAGTTGTGACATCCAAGAATAAGACTTTTGAAATCAACCATAAAAAAGGTCACTTGTTGTTTCCCATATTGTCCGGTTTTCTCTGTGTTTGTGTATTCGGGATGAATTGTGTCGTATAAATAAAAGAATTCAAACTTTTTATTTTTTTGGTCAAGGGGAGGGATGACATTATTCTAAGTAATCACAGTTCTTTGAAAATGAACGCCTGAGACATCTTCTGAACGACTCTGGCCAGACACCTGAGGGCGGTTGCCTAGGTAGAATTTAAACATTTTTCTAAGAGCTTTTGGTCTCCACAAACTAATGTTTCAGATTTCCAAGGGTTTATCAAATTCCACTCACAACAAACACATTAAATAGTACAATAAAATTGTCATCTTAAGCAGAAAATTTCTCGACAATGAAAATGGGAATAGCCGAACACGAATGCAACTACTCTAGATAATACCCGCGATCTTGTAAGATAATACTCTAGATATTTGCAAAATAGAGAACTATAATTAATATATTTGTATTTTATGGGTGGTCACCAAGCTACTCGTTGGGCTCAATGTTGGGTCTGTCACCTGCAAGAAGAAAGTAGTGTTAACACTCAAAACTCTCAAGTCAGTCAAAGGAACACGGTAGGGTAGGATTAGTATGTGAATTGATACACCTGTCTTGCCCATTGACAACAGACCTCTGGTCTTTTATCAGCCCGCCAGTGTGGGTCCCCCTGACTATGCGTAGGAAGTGAAGAAATGTCTCGAGTTCTTCTTGGGTTTGTCCTGGAATCCATATGGCCCACTGAGCTGGGGAGTGAACTGGATCGATGTGAAGCGAGGTTTGGTGATGGGCTATGGGCCTACTTGCGGGCTTGATAGGCCTAGAGGCCATTCCTCATCAGTATTCTTCTTAAATGATTTTCTTAGTCAATTTCATTTTGGGAGTATTAAATTCAAACAGAAATGTTTCTGCTTCTCGAAGCCACAGGATTAGAAGAATAAAGTCTTGGTTAAAACTCGGAATATGCTGACTCTTATATTCTCATTAACTTTAGGCACTTATTCGCAAGCTGCCATCATTGTCCGTGATCAGAACCAACCATACATTCATCACTTTAGACTTTGGGCGTCGAAAATAAACACGACAAAACAAAACAGTATCTCATTTTACAGGAGCTAGAGGAACTTGGGGTTAACGTGGTACCCATCAATTAGAGATGACATGCAGATGAGTTTAAGTCTCTGTTTGAGACAACCTCGAATAAGCTATGGGCTAAAAAAACACAAGTGGAATGAAGTCATTACTTTTGCCCAAGTGCAGCATATTTAATATAGTTTGGCTTACAAGAACTAACCAAAAATGACAGAAGATCTGGTGGATGAGAAACTTCCTCCTAATCCGCGACCTAGACAGCTCTTCCCTTTGGTGGGAGAAACTAACAATCCCCAGGTACATTTATCAGCCAATTACACGAACGAATTAATTAATATCAACTACTCGAATATAATTTACCCAGAATCAATATGTTACTTCCATAAAGGCCTGTGAATTTACTTTTAATTTCCCAGGAGCGTCCTTCAGATTATTCTTAAAATTAGGACCAAAAAAAAAATAAATCAATGATATTTTGCTTTGAAACAATAAAGCTCCATCAGTATAAACACAATCAGAAAATTTGCATAACCTTACTTACAAGTCTCAATGAAATGTAAAGAAATTTGGATCATATTATGAGTATCATAGAATGCGGAAGTAAAACAGAGATTCACCAAAGACATTCATCCCACCGATAAGCATGTTTAACTAGTTGTTTTCCGCTTGCACCTAACTCCAGGGCAGGAGTCATGGTATCATCATGGTGTCTATGGCGAAACAGAGAGAAGCAAGGCCCATAATCAGTCTTCTAGGCAACGATTGGAGGAAATCTTCTGCTGCGTACCGTGCAGTCAAAATGGACAAGAACATCAAAAGGGCAGTTACTGGGGAGAATAAACCCAGTGCATCAGCAATGGCAAACAACATGAATGAATTGTCCGTCAGGAGGATTGGGATGCCATCGTTGCCATTATTGCCTCCAGGCACAGTAAAAGCAGCAGCCAAAAAGGCTGTAGCAATGAGGGTAGTTACCAACATTAAATAGTTCGACGTATCCTTCGTCCATTTCTCTCCTTTCTCAAGCAACTCCTCGTGCTCCTTCAAGAACACTTCCCAGGGTGTTTCTCCTTTCTCATTTTTATTGTCTTTGTAGTATGAAGGAATAAATTCTTCACCTCCTACATTACGAAAAACCAATTCTTAGGGACAAATAGAGAATCTGAGAATTGACAGCAGAGGTGTAAAATAGAGGACTAATTAATTACCTCGAACCAGACTAACTCTCTCTGTATCTGGAAAGCTGCACCAGCCTCCGATGTAAGCCGAACAGTAGGTGCCAACTTTGCAGCCATATGCAATAAATTGCCTCTCCCAGATAGAAGAACCAGATCAACCAAAAGCTGATTTCTCGGTGTGATGTAATTCACGAGAGTGAAAATCTTTTCATGCCGCTGTCCAATAACAATTTCCATTATGAACCCCCATCAGACGAAAACCAAATCAAATCAAGGATAAATCGGAGACAGATGCTAATCATTTCAACCACACCAGAGCTGCAGCAATAGCAATGGCATCTAGAACCTTGTGAATTACTGTGAGCTCGTCCAATTTCTTAAGTGCAATTAGTGAGAAAAAAAATATATCGTTAACAGTTCAACTGCTTGTTGGTGTCTCAACTTTACTTCTCTAACATTTTTAAAGGATGGTTACTGTACGTCAATGCAAACTTATTAGAAGCCATTGCATAAAAACATCATGTAAGTTGGAGAGATCCAATGCCAGTTACCTAGATATTCAATAGCTTTCCAAGCGAAGCTTCTCATCTGGTAAAAACTGCAATTCTACCACCAGAGCATGCAGCTAGCGGCTATCAAGTTGTGTATTCACAACACAAAAAGAAGAAATGAAGAGATTGCAAACCTTGAGATTCCGACTTAAATATGGATGCCTTCTCTAGCAAGTCTAGTGTTTGTCGGGGATATTATCGATATCCCCTGTTATTCCACGTCGTGGTGCATGGTTGAGCTGCACAGGCACAACTAAAACCAGGATGCCATGAAATCTTCAGACAGACACGTTGCGATACAAAAGTAAAATGCGTCAAAGAGTGAACTCCCCAGAGGTCTAAGATTGTATTAATTTACATGCCACTGCATTAAAGAGGGTTTTCTATGTTATTATTATTATCTTTTTTTTTTTTTACCTGACGATACTCGCCTCTCTGGATTTGTTGGATTCATAGAAGGGACAAAAAGAACTTGATAAATTGTCACTGATCCAAGGTTTTTTTTTTTTTTTCTGTGAGAAAAAAAAAATTATAAAGAAAATACTTTCTAAGTTGATATTGATCATGTACTCAACTCAATAATTTTATGAAAAAACCTCAACTCAAAAAAGATTTAATCTCCAAATTCATTGGCTGGACCTGTGTAAGGTGTCAAATGAAGTTATCAAGTTAAATATAGACCTTGAGTCGTTCAACTTATTACTGGAAAAAAGCTGAGCTAGCATTTTGATGCTAAATTACCCTTTTGGGCACAGCAAAGGTGCTAGTTATCCCCAATATATATTTATTAAGAGAAAAACTCTGCTTTCAAGTTGCAGATACTTGCATGAATAAATGAGGCTCTCCCAAAATTGAGGTCTGCTTCCACTTTGAAAGTCTGCAGGCCTCTTCGCTAATGCATGGAGCTTAGTGGCTCCTTCGTCACTGCCAGCAACAAGCAAGTTTGGATAGCGCTTATAAATATAAATCTGTTTTCAGAAATTAAGTACGTGTTTACAAAATTAAGGCTTACCAAGTAAGTGAAACCGCAATAAAATACAAGGAGAAACAAATTTCTTGCAGGAATGTCGTGTTTGAACCAAGTGTAGTTATTACTACAAGATATAAAATGCAATAATCACCGTAACCCATCACCACTGTCTGCACTCCACAGTTAAAATCCTTGAAAAGTATATAAATAGTTTAAATATAAACTTACCGTAGTTGCAACCCCCTTCAGTCAACAAAAAGACTTACCGCATTTTTATTTTATATTATTATTATTTTTTTAATAAGATGGCTATCTGCTGCTTTTTTTGTTTCCGCATGATCATGATCAGGATTATTAATTTATGACCAGGAAAATAAAGATAATAATTAGAAGAAGAAAAACAAATAGAGTAACAACCGCCAATTTGAGTACAAATGGCAACGCATCAATTCCAGATTGAGTTGCAACTTAATTAATTAAGCACTTGTGACCTACAAATGAACAGAACATAAACAGTATGAATAGATTACAATCGTTCACACACACACACACGATATATATATATATATATATATATATTTTTTTTTTTTTTTTTTCCATTTTCCTCGTATAAGCGCATATCACGTTGAATTCTGTTCGGTGACAACAGCGGCCCTGCAAACCCGGGCCTTAAGCCATGTTTCAATGCAGCATTCCAGACCAGATCTATCCTTTCAACATCGATTGCCCCAACTTCGTGGTGAGTCCATCCTTCCAGCAGGTGCACCACACCACCCGCATGGCACGCGTGGACTACTCCTCTGTCCATTGTATACTGTTACAACATCCACCCAAAAGAAAGAAAGAAAAAATAAAAAACATTAATATGACAGCCACGTACGAAAGCTACTTCTCGTTGTTTGCCTAATGGAATATAGGCTCCTGTAATTATCATGCATTTAATGAAAATCACACTGAAATTAGGAGATTGTGGAGAAGACGGTCACCTCGCAACTGCCAAGGCCTTGAACGTCGTTGGGTAGCCTCATGGCTGCCAGATCACCGTAGGTGCAGTCTTTTCTGAAGGATAATATGGGTGGGACCACGAATTGGTGGAAATGCGTTCCCCGTGGGGCCCAACTTTGCTCTCTAGGTGTCATCCACTTGCCGACGATCCAAGTCTACAATTGCAATCAAATTATGAAAGCGAAGCTCAAGGGGGGACGCACATTGAAATTTCACCTAAACACGCAATTCAATCTCACCAAAACCATTTCAGGTGAGGGTTCATCATTATGGCATATCCAACAGCAGAATTTTTGTTTAATTGAAAGCGAATGCAGAAATCATGAATTTAAGAAAATATGAATAAATTTTATATTATAAAAAATATTTAATATAGAATATAAAAAATCTTATATATGGTATAAAAAAATTTACACTTATCTAAATTTATAATTTTTGTGCTCTCATACTCCAATTTTTTTTTTCTTTGGTCATCAAAAGGATGAATATCATGGTTCAATTAAAGAGTCTTGTGAGATAGACTATCTCCTTGCAGCCTGGTGGGTTGGCATGCCATGAAAAAACTCACATACCTTGCAATTTTGAGCTGCTTGGTACTTGGTCACTTGTACTAGAAGGTTTTGACAATCAAGTGGCGCTTCCTTTTGAATTCTCTGGAATCTTTCTGTGGACAGAGTAAGCATCTGCAGCATTTTTCATAGTATAGCAGTTAATTAAAAAAAAAAAAAAAGAAGGGAAGAAGAATAGTTTAAGGGTTTCACCAAGTTCTAATAAAATAATAATAATAGAAATAATAGCATGCAAACGACAGAGTCCCAATTATCAACTTGTCCACATAAATGAGCTTTGTTTGTGTCAGGCTTTTGTCGCTTCATCATGGTGGATCATCTTCCTACGGTTGTTATTCATATGAGGCGGTTGATCCGAGGAGGGATACTAGGCACAAATCGCGGTGTAGGCGATGCAAAAATTATTGGCCACGTGTCAATCGTTCTGAACAACGACAATATTGTGCATAATATGGGAACCTCTTGATCTATATAGTAGGACGAAAACGTCATGGACTCAAGTCTTGGAAACAAGCTCTTAGAAAAAAAAAAAAAAAAAATACATAAAACACCCTTCCTTAGATTCCACAAGCTCTCATAAGGATAATGAAATGCCATTAAAACGCTTGAAAAATCTAAAAATTAAATGGGCTGTTGTCAGTTTTTTTTTTCGGTTTTTGTAATTTATAGTTGCAGACAATAAAAATCAGTGGGACAATACTCACGAGGACTCGAACTCTTTTTTGGCAAAGATAGAGAGCAATGGCTCTTCCAAGTTTGGAAGTGGCTCCGGTTACAAATACTTCCTTTACATCCCGTGGGATTTCGTTGAGAATAACAGCAGCGGTCAAGGTGTTTCCATGGACTACCCGGACTTTCAGGTTTGGAAGCTTGTTGACAAACAATGTTCCGCCGCCATTGAGTGCTTCATTCTGCAACCATTAATTTCCCAAAAACCAGAAAAAAAAAAAAAAGAAGAAGAAGCAAGAAAAATGTAGAAACGGCATTAAAACAGATAAAACATTTTACCCCTTGCAATTATGATCATCAATTTCAAATGCAATCATGCATAAAAGTGAAACACGTAATTAAGAGGTAAAATTTTGGTCTTTAATGGAGACGCTGCCTCTAAATAGCACTTGCGCGTTTAATATTGAGAAAAAGTGAAAGGTCCCCTTTCCATTATGGATTTTCAAGTGCAGAGCTGGCTTGACATCTAGTATTAATTTCTTTCAACTACCATAATCAGATATCACCAGAAATACAAAATAAATAAATAAAAAGAACTGATGAACATTAATTCAACGGTATTGTAATTTATTTTTCTTGCATTGAAGGTCCCTGAGTTCAAATTCTACTCAATGCAAATTAAACCAAAAATAAATGATACAAAAAGGTACCAACTCTCTGAAAACAAACCTTGTTGAGTGCTGCAAGGCTAATAACCTTCACCCCAAGTCTGTCGGCCCTGAGGATGGCCTCTTCTATGTGATTATTGATACCCTCTTTAGCAAATGGCAAGAAATACTGCATAAAGGAAGGAGCCATTATCGGAGTAAGCTTCTTGGCCATGTTTGACTTTGAGTTGCATAAAATTTAATGCCGTAATTGAACCAAACCTGGAAGCCAAATCTTGGCACGGCCCACATATGGTGCAAACTACCTCTGAGATTATAGAAACTGACCAAGAAGGTTTTAGCACTAGCCCACATCATTAACATAACAACAAAAGCTACAGGCCAGCAAGGCAGCAAAAAAAGCCTTGTTGAATAGGGCAAGGATGCAAAGGCTCGGTTGACAAATGGGGCGTGCATTGAACATGTTACATCTACCGCATGAGCTAAGAAGACAAAATCTGCTACCCTTCCATACTTCCCTGCATCAGGTACAATTCAAAGAAGATATTGAATTCTGCAATCAATCTGTTTCTGACCAATTTTATTAATAGAAGTCCTTGCCACACTGCTAAAGACCTGACACTTTTTTTCTAAATCAGAATCAGCAACAGTGTAATGACAATTCAAGACTATGCCTTTGAAAATTACCAGCATTTGAGCTTATTTCCTTTTGCAGTTCCCAAGAATTGCTATTCTGTGTATTCCATATGACGTCAAACAGAGGCATAAAGAGGCAGAAATTGGTGTCCACGTCTAAGTGGTGAAGGCTGTGGTAACTGCATCTCTCCACCAAAAATTAGAAAAAAAAAAAAAGAGTTAATCAAGAGGAATATTCTCATTAACTTTTGACATTTTGTAATAACTACACATATTAGAATGCATCAATTTCCTCCTCAAATTGTATTCATAATGCATCCACGTGCGCATGAGATGGATTCGTATGCAATCAGAAACCGAAATTATACTGCTACCTGATTCATCTGGATCAAATGTCAGCAGGAATTGATAATGCTCCATATATAAATTTGATGAATGTAGAGTGAACAGAGTTATCTGTGGAGACAGGTCACGTTACTAGATAGATAAAATCAGCATGGCCATCTCTATTAATGGTCATAAGTTGGCCGTTGGTTTTCCAATTCTACTTTTTTTTTTTTTTTTCAAGAGATTAAAGATCATAATCTAGAACCCAAACTAAGAGTTTGGATGAATTTACTATAAAACTTTGTGGCTAGTAGCTCCAATTCTGCAATTAGGCCTAGAGCAGGATGGTAATTTGCCTTTTGAGCACAACCTCCCTATTCTGGTAGAAGGAGTTTAGATTTCTCCAACAGCAAATGAATGACAGGGGCAAGATTCCAAATCAAACGAGATGAAGTTTTAACCAAATACAGATTCACTATAGCTAGAAGGGGCATTTACCTTACAATTATATTTGCAGATATGGTATTGTGAATAAATTGATAGAGACAGCTATTTCAGTACAGGATAATAGGGTGGTCCTGTGGCCGTGGAAACAACCTTATAATTGCCACTAGTCAATCTTGGATTACCTTGAACTGTCAATTTTAGCTCAAGGATTCAAATCTTAGTCCACACGAACCAAAGAAAAAACAACCTTATACTTATGGCGTGACCATCACTTTTAACTGTTTGCATAAATTAAAACAATTGGTGAACCTGAAAGGGTCAATTTATGCTTGCCTCGGTGTATAGAGAAGATATCTAAGGAAGGGAAGGGCCTCGAACAATTGGTGAGGAAAAACTTCAACATTGCAATGTCCCAAACATCTAAGAAAATCAAATACTAGAAGATAGCCATAGATAAGGCTTCTTGATCCATATCCCATCGCTGAAGATCCAATTATTGGAATTCCAGAGACTATTGTTAGCACAAGATGCTCCAAGGGGGTTGCATTGGCACCTAGACCACAATAATAAAATAAGTTTAAAAGAAGCAATAAATGTACCTAAAAGTACAAAAACTTTTCACATGGGGGGGGGGGGAGTGATCTTGCTTTACCAGTGAAAGGGTGGAGCACCGGAGATGAATGGTGGCGTGAATGGTAATGGGTAAAAAGATAGCTCTTGTGAAGATATCTATGGGCCCAATAATAGAGAGGCTCCGAAATTGCCAAGTGGAGGATCAAACTAGTGATAAAGCCTTTTACGTTCCAGAGGGGAAAATTTTCCAGGAAAGTTGGGAACATATAAGCTGCCATGGATGCCAAGATAGCTTGAAGAAGAATGAAATCATCCCTGCATAAATCACCCATTATAAATCTAAGCAACCCCTTAAACTAAACCATGTAAATTCAAAAGCCAGAAAGATGTGAATACTAAATGCCTAAATTCAAGGAATTGAACATGTTTGAAGAGGAGCCTTTTACCAATCCCACTCGCTATCAATCTGCTTGAAATCATATCCTTGCTGGCTAATCCGGCGATTGCTATTTAGGAACGGCATGTTGGTGAAGGAGCTCCATAGAAGATGAACTCCTCCTCTGAGCGCACATATAATGAGTAGATGGAGACACCAATCATCCTTAAAGGCACCCTCATGAATTCTTGAATACAGAACTCTTGAAACAAGAGGCGCGTAGAGCAGATACTGAACACACACGCACAAAACAGAAAAAAAAAAAAAAAAAAAACATTGGAGACACAGAAGAATATATATAAGCACCCAACAACAAGAATAATAACTGACCAATTGTCAAGCTCGATATCAGGGCAGATAGGGTGAAATTTTTCTTTTACCTTATAAACGCCCAAGTTCTCCCAAGGCCAGGCTGACAATGGAGCACCCATTTTTATTTTTATTTTCCCCTGCAAAGAACTTAAACCCAGTGATGGGTTCAACCGCTTTTTTACTCTTAAATTTATAACGAGCCCCTTTTATTCTTGTAAGCTTCCTGTTTTTAACAAACAGGATGGTCAAACAGATTCACCGTCACAAAATGGTAAGATGAAATTGAAAAAGGAACAAGAGGCCAACAACCGAAATCTTTGGACAGAGAAAGAGAAAGAGAAGGAGGGAAGCTTCTGTTGCTCAACTTGAGTATCCAAGTGTCCTTCTCCTTCCTCTAAGTTCTTCCCCTCAAAAATTAAATGCTACCACTCATAGAAGCCACACCCTTAACACAAGCATTCAGCTACTTATATAAAGCCAGGAAGGAAAACCAAACTTCTTGTCGGTTTCCGGGACAATTAAGAGTTGATCTATCAATCTCTTATCTTACTATATATGCACGTATTTTTGCGACAGTAAGGGGCAGTAGTCCCATTTGTCGTTCTCTCTTTACAAAGTCCCATTTGTTTGTGTTTGGTACGTGGCTGTGATTGATGACGAGGCTACTGCTAGAATTAAATGACTCGGATGGTTGAGGCAATGGAGGATCATGGAGATGAAGGTCACCGTTGGCAGGCCAACTCACAATACTCCATATTAAGTCCTGTGGCCGGCTACGTTATTATGGCAATGTACGGTCATTATGCATATCACAATCAGGAATACGCTGCGTTTGCTTCACCATTTTTGTAATTCAATAATGGAATGTCATACTATTTATCAAGAAATTCGGTGGCTCTCAATTGTTTAATGCATAATACAAATTGGACCATAAATCTTGAATGAAGTTTTATCAAGCAATAAAATAACAAAATGAACTTTCCTTTTTCCATTTTTCTTCTTCCTTTTTTTTTTAATAATAAAAAATTAATTTTATAATTTGCTCGTGGGACAATGAGTGGCCTCCACCGTAAATGAGAACCACCACCCATCTGAAGATTCACCAAAGACCTGATAGATAGTAATTTTTTGTTTCCTTAATATGACCATCTTGCACGTCTAAATTCAAAAGAAATTATTCCCAAATTTATGAATTCCTTTTTTGTTTTTTGTTTATATACAAAATACACCTACTTGCTACCAAGGCGAAGGAGGTGCGGATGTTCTTGTTATTCATTTATTTGGACAACCAACTCCATGGACTGCATACAATACTCCACCAAGTCAAAAAAAAAAAAACACTTGTTTAAACGGAATTCCAAGCTTGTAGACACTTGGACTGCATGATTACGGGATCTAAATGCAGGTTATTAGGTAAATACACTTACGGATTGATTGGTAATACACAGCTAGATTAAATAAGGCGATTGAGTAGATCATTAAGAAAGACCAGATCTGGCTTTACCAGGAAAATAAATTTTTTCCCAGAAAATGCAACAAGTGTGATTCATTTTATTAGCCAGGTGATGGGTGAACTAGTTGGACAACAAGATACCTGTTTCTTCTGATGGAGTCCCCTGAGATTAAGGATAACATCAAAAGGTTTTTTTGGGTGCAAAATGCCATGATTAATACGTGTGGCCCTATTCTTGATGTGTGTCGAATACAAATTGGCAAAAGAACGACGACACTCCAGTAATTACAAACTTATATTTCAATGTCTCAGAGAAAGGTATAAGATTTATAGAGATGCCAACTCACGGTTCAATAAAGTCTTCCTACAGTAAGCAAAAAAGTATAATAATAATAATAATAGCAATTTAGTTCTTTCTGGGGACAAAGACTTGTAACTTAGACTTTATCATAGAAACCAACCATGTATCTAGAAGATGAGGGCACATTAAAAATTACTCCCTTTTTCCTTGGATGAAGGCTATTGATGCTAGATGTCCACTCTTGTGTTACCGGATGAGTAAAACCTATTCAAATCATTCTAAAGGTTACCCTTTTGATATTTAAATTAGCGGATACTAACTACTTTCTTGTGATTTATCCCCAAAACTTACATATTAATCGACCTCATGAGCTGCATATTTATTAACGAATAGACAAAGAGGTGGGTTTTCTTCAATTTTCTTTTGAGAAATGTTAAATTGACAAGGGCTTTGACCTCACCTGCAAAAAGTGCTTATGATCCTGGATAAAGTATTTGTAATTTTATATTTTAGGGCTAATTAAGATCCGTAGCCTACCAACGCAGGAGTCATACATATTTTAGGGGTTGAAAATATATCAACATTGATCTAATTTAGCATTTGTTGGCTGTGTTAACTGGAATCCAGACAAAACCGAGGGTCCTCATCTGACTGTCAAAGCTTGTGGACCCAATATCATAAACTAACAGAAGTTTCCGTGTTGAAATTGCATCATTTTCTATCTACATTTGGCCACAGAATAACTAGCTGGGGGATTTTTATTTTTATTTTTTTGTTTTTTGAGTGAGATGGTAGAAAATTCAACCTCATCCTCGTCTAAAATCCCGTCAGCATATAAGGTTGATTAGCTTGCACATGGAAAAACTATATCATAAATGGACTCATGTGACGTAACTTTTCAGTACCCAAATTAAATCGGTATGTCCTATTGAAAACAATGGGCATGTCAATACCAAAGAAAACGAAGAGAGGTACTCATGGAAAGATACCTTCTTGGAAACAACACTAGAAATACTGTGACCTTTCAACCTAGTGATGTGGTAGGTGATAAGAACTAATAATTTTATTAGTATATGGATAAAAAATTCAGTACACTGGAAAAATAATATCTTGTCAAATTTATTTTAAAAAAAAAATCCACGAATTCAGATTGGTATACATTTAATTTTTCTTTAACCTTTGTTAAGTGGGTGCCTTTCAAATTGTAATGAGCTCTCAATCTTGATTCTGGGCTAATACACAAAAAAAAAACAAATGTATAAAAAAATATACTTTTGGTTTAGCAAAAAATATCCTTATGGTTACTATCCTTCAATCTTATTAAAATCTTTTTATTAACTTTTTCTTTTTTTAAAAAAATAAAATAATATAATATTTAAATCATAATGACTTTGTCTTCTTTTCTTGACTTTCTGGCCTCCTTCGAAGTTATATCAAAAAGGTCGCTAGCATAGGCAATTATCGTAGGCCACTGGTGAGCGGACATGGGCGGTGCCAGCTCCTCCTATCGATCGCTACCTTGGACGCCATGGACGGCTGATCATGTTACGCTCTTAAAGATTCCGTGTACATCTTAGCATGTGAATTAGCAATTTAAAGATTCCTAGTAAAACTCTAAGTATTCCTACCATTACTCATTAGGATTCATCTTATTTGTATGGTCTGCATTTTTTATTTTTTATTTTTTATTTTTTTCTAATTTTTTGAATGCTCTTTTCTTATGTATACAAATATACGTTTTTACTTTTCCCTGAATATTTTTATAATGGTAGAACCTTAATTAAATTCCACCGACAAGCAACTTAGGGAAAGCAAAGAAGAATAATGCTAAAAAAATCTCAACGAATTTTTGTTTATTGGCTAATTGATATACCTTGCATTCAAACAATACACTTCACATCAACATCTCATTCATAAACTTGAACAGCAGAGCATAGTTTAATGGTGAGGCGACGTGCTGCTACAATGACTAATCGTTCGTTTAGTATCAACATCGTTGTTAGGTTCGTAAATGGGCAATAATGCTTAAATCAAACTCTTAACTAATTTTCCAGTTGTTAATCAATCGCATTTCAGAAGTTATTAACCCCAACTGCAACGCCAAATGATCTAATCACCGATCAAAGGGCCACTCTTGAAAGCACTTTTAAGTTTTCTCAACTGGAGCTCCACCCCTCTGGATTGGGAATTGGAATTCCAGATTATCTACAGCATGTCTAGGAGTCATCAGTAGGGAGCTGATTTTGTCAACATGTTCTTGCTGGTTTTGGCATTTATATATCCTAGGGCTTCTTCTTGGCCCTTTGGGAAGCTACTTGTATGTATGCTTCTGGGGTGTCCAAAAAGATGTCATGTATAAAATTATTTAACATCTGTTAAACATAATAATAATAATAATAATAATATATAATATAGGGCCTTTATCATTTCGCAATAATTATTTAATTTTATGCAATCTAATTCTGGTTTGATTGATTCCTAGCCACAATTCATTCCAATTCTCTAGGAACACCTTAATACTTTAACCTAAAATTTGTAAAATAAATCTCACTGTAAGTCACGACTCACTGGCTTGAGTCCGTGTGAATCTACTTTCTTGTATCACTGAGTTAAATTAAAATCCGTGCGGGCTTAATTTTCTGAACGGCATGGAGAGAACACTTACGAGAAGTGAACGAGAGCAGACAGCAAATAGAGCAGTATCGGCCGGACACGTAGGCTGGCTTTTTTCCTTTTATAATACCACAAGTTGGCCAATATATAACATAATTGACGATACATGCATTGAAACTGACCTCACTGGTCAACATCTTTTTCTTTTATATATATATATATTGATTATTATCTTTTTCTCAACCACAACTTCATATATTTTTTTTTTCTAGTATGCTTATTTGTTATTAATTTTAAACTATACAATAATTATTATTGAGTAAATATTAAATTAAAATTAAATATTTATATTACTTTTATAATTAAATAAACAATATTACATCATCGTTGTATATAGAATTTCTCCCAACTTCAATTATATATATATTACAGTAAACTGTCAACTATTATTTAGATTTGAACTGCACTAACTGTCGTTGGGTCTAAATATCGTAGGGTCAAATCCATTGATGATGATCGGATTGGTTCCGTATGATAAAAACCGGTGACTAATAAACTTTGTAGAAAACTAGAGAATAAACAAATGTCAGTACACAGTGGACGTTACATGTCACTTGGTTGCTATTTTTAGACAATATTTCTTACCTTGAGGACTTCTTCAATCAAAATTAAATTTTGGGCTCGTGGAGAAAGATCTGATTAAATGAATTTAAAAGTAGTAACTTTAGATAGGTAAAATTAATTTTTATATTATATATAAAATATTAATATAATATAAATTATTTGATATATAATATTCACCTAAATCTACTACTTTTAGTTTTATTTATATTTATTTTCATAGACAATATTATTATATTAGGGAATCTCACGAATAAATTATGTAAATATTATAGCGACTATTTAAATTACGATACATTAATATGTCAAATAGGCTCTACATGACAAAACTCATTTAGGTGCCAATTTATTCTATGGTCACAATATTACAATCGAAACAATGTTTTCAATTCCCTTTTTTTTTTTTTTTTAATCTACCAACCATGGCCAGCTGCTTGTGCACTTTCACTGTCTACATTTAAAATGCATGCATATATGAACCAAATGAAAGAAACAAAACATAGTTTCCATTCCCAGGGATATACGTGGGCACGATGGCATCATGATAATGATGATTAATGACCTTTCCATGCTGCGAACTTAAATATATATATAGCGTATTAACGTCCAACTGAAAAAGGAGGCCACTAAAAGTTAGTTTTTATATATTTATTTATTATTTTTAACAAATCTACATTAACTAATAATTATACCAGGAACCATTGATCACAGTCAACCTGAAAAAAAAAAAGGGTATGAAACTTGGAAAGGGGGCCAGCCGCTTGTGAGCTTTCACTATCTACATTTAAAATGTATGCATATATGAACCAAATGAACGAAATAAAACAAAATTTCCATCCCAAGGAATGTACGTGGGTACGATGGCATCGCGTTAATGATGATTAATGACCTTTCCATGCTGCGAACTTAAATATATAGAACGTATTAACGTCCAACTGAAAAAAGAGGCCACTAAAAAGGCAGGTATTGACACGTCAATTATATTTTAATTATTATTTTATAATTTATTTAAATATTTTAAAATATTTTTTAATTAATTAAATAATTTTGAGTTATATATAAATAAATATATATATATAAACATAAATATTAAGATATTTTATAAAATTCAATTATCTGAACATTTTACCATTATTCTCTTGTGGAAAATTATATTTTTGGGTGAATTTTAGAAATTTTTTTAAACATATTTGTATTTCCCTCTCGTGCCAAAGCAGGTTTGGCCGATGACTTCTTACAAAGTCTGAAGCAATCTCCTTACTGACGAAGATTGCATAGTGAAGGTTTTGTCTAAAGTAATTTTACAGTACCATAAATACAATAGATCTTATACTAGAGATGTTATTTGCAGCATGTTTGTATATACATTCTTAATTTTAAAAATATTTCTTTAACTGATGGGAATTTTTTTATTAAAAATTTTGTAAGATAGTAGAAATTGATCTTTATTTTGATTACAATGATATTTACGAAGAGAGGTATTCCAAGCTTTAATATGCTGCAACTGAATGGTAAAATGATATTTAATATTTTAAATTTAAATGTAATATGCCTACAATTCAACTTGTTTGATGAGATTTTAGAAAAAATTTATAAACAATTTAATTCTTATTTTCTAGTAGAAACAAGTTCAATTTTACCCAAATTTTTAGTGAAACACCAATTAAGAGAATGTCTCAAAAAGTTGAAGGAATATTGATCCCTCACATGTTCATTTTACAAAAAAAATTATTCATTTATATTAGAAATACTAATTTTTATTAAATATTTGTTTTAATATCAGTAAAAAAATTTTAAGTGAAGAGGTTTCATGGAAACTATTTTTTTATCATCTTATAAATTATATTGTAATTATTATTTTGTAAATTATTTAATTATTTTATTTTATATATATATATATATATACCAAGAGTCATTGATCACGCCCAACCCCGAAAAAAAAGTATGGAACTTGGAAAGGGGGCAAATATATATAGCGTATTAACGTCCAACTGAAAAAAGAGGCCACTAAAAGTTAGTTTTTTTTATTATTATTATTTTTAACAAATCTACATTAACTAATAATTATACCAGGAGCCATTGATCACAGTCAACCCTAAAAATATAGGTATGGAACTTGGAAAGGTGGCCAGTAAGGCGTCGCATGGGGTGCTCGGATCCTTAATAACAACGCACACGCGCCTTGCCGGCCTCCGACCAATTAAGGACAGGCTGTGGTGACATGCTGGGCGAATCCCAAATTTAATGTTCCTCTACCAAGCTTAGGTTACCAAAGTGTTTTCCTTTTGGTTTATACATTTATTTACAAGCACATTGCATTTATTTATTTTTTATAAGAATTAAACCTGAGATGCCTAAGATGGATATTTAGCAACAGTATGTGAAAACAAGCAAAAGAATGAAGATGAAAACTTTTCATGAAACTTTCTCTCATCATTAAAAGTAGCTTAAAACAATGAGCTCATAAACCTTTATCAAATGCATGGTCTACTTTAGCTCATTAAATGGCAATCTCTTTATTTACTCGAATTCTATCCTCCAACACAGCATTGAGCATAGGAAGGCAAGGCATCATATTAGGGTCCACGGCCACAATGTTGTGAATATTATAAGAGTGGTTACAACAATTTGTTGAGATATCAAGTTTGAGTGTATAAATTCTATGTTGAAAAATAGAAGGAGAATAGAGTAGCATTTGAATGGAATATATATATATTTAATATTTTAATTTTTTAAAGTTAAGTTGTGATATTAAATTTACAAGTTAATCATTTATTTAAATTTTATTCATATTTTTCTCTAGTTTTGAATTGGTTATCAGAGGCACAGAATAACAAGCAAACATTTCCTTTTACGGGAAAATGCAAAGTTTTGAATTCAGTTTTACTAAAATAATTTGAAGAAAAATCCAAGGAATATTCACTAAAGAACTTCAATGATCCAACAATCATAAAAAAGCGGTACGTGTATGCAATTCAAACTGAATTATTGGAAATAAAATGAATAGTTGAAAGAAAATCAGCACAAATATTTTGCTCAATGTTGCATGCCTACTCCTCCTACCCAGTTTGAAGTGTCAACCGTATGATGATCGTGTATTACCTGAAAGGGCATTGATTCCATTAATGCCAGGTCTTGAGGAAGCCCAGTTGTTTTGTTTCCATAGAATTGTAGTTGCACTTCTGCCTTCGTCCTTTGCAGGAACACTTGCTAGAGCAATCTACTTCAAGGAAAGAGTTAGAAAAGGAAAACACGGAGAAAAATGGTGTGACCAAATTTATAACTTGGAATACTGTTATGCTTCTGTATGCATTCAGGAATTGGCGTGCGATGTTGCCAATCTTGCTTTTGGTTTCTCAATCCGTTGGAGATGTTGTTGTCAAATGCCGATTATTTACCATCTCTAAATCAAGAGGTGTGCATAATGCATTGGCTTGCATTACACAGAAAGCCTAGCTTGAAATTATATTCGTGTAATATTTTGGGCCTAGGCCACCACTAGGGTTTCATCTCTACCATACGCAACAATCCTACTCCAGGGTGATACAGGTAAATGGTCCAAATTACATTGGTTTTGCTTAACAAGTTCAGTTGTTTAGAGGTGGGGTCAAGGACCTCATCCCAGACACATGGCAGGCAGATAAAATTGTTAATGTGGTGGTGCATTGAGTGAACCTTTGGGAGACAGTCACAATGATGAAAAAGAAAGCCTCCACACCAGTCATATGTGGAACAGATTGGAAAAGATAAACAAATAAAAAGCCGTCGAACAAGTGTAAGTGAATTGTTCTTTTTCGTGCCACCTAAGAGTCCCCAACACTGTATTTGAAAGGAGGGAAAAAGTTGCGTAAAGAAGGAAAGTACCATAGAAAAATCCCTAATTTATCTTATTTTTTACGTTTTTTTCTTTTTTGACACAGTGGAGGGGAGCATGATGAGAAAAATCTAATAGTAAAAATATCCTTAGTGCAGTAGCCATCCAATTCTTTTTTTCTATCAATCTCAGGAATTAAGGGTTTCAATGGAGATTCAGGTGACAAAAAAAAAATCATGAATACTACATAAGCCAAGCCATGGAAGAAAAACATGGTTTGTTACAGAACAAAAGAAAGGAGTAGCAATCCTCACCTAATGTAGCAGCATCCACCTCACACTTTTGCCAAACCAAAGCTCATAAACATAGCCTAAAAGATTGTAATAAAATGACAGTAAGGATATCTGGTATGCTGCAAACCTTATTTCTGGTTACTTGCATGGAAAACATAAAACATGACCATAATTGAAATGCCAAACACATTAGCAAGACCAATGTGTTGATATCCAGTTGCCTCAGGGGGTAAGCAGAAGAACTTTCCCCTGAGTAGCTTTCAGATGCTTATCAAACATGCCCCTTGCGTTCCATGTCTCAGAATAGAGTGATCACTGAAGAATACCTCAGTATGGACTAAATAATTCACAATCAGCTATATTTATAGCTGAAGAGAAGACAAATGACCATGAATTGAAGTTCTACTAAGAAATGTTTGCAGCAAGCATGCCTAAAGCATTAAGGAGCATGAATAATGTTCATTTCACATTGAGATTTTGAAAAATTAAGTACGGAAATTTTGATGTGTACCTACAATGCCTTCCTAAGCAATGGTTAGACAATCAAAACATCAAAAGAGACCAACCAATCATGCAGATAATATAACACTATAATTATCACTACCTCATCTAGTACAACTTATTCAAAGAAAGAAAATGAAGCTTTATGATATCAGCCTTCCAACATGACTCATACCACTGCGGCACAATCATGTCATGCCAATAAGTCCAGAATGGCACTGATACATCCATTTTGGCTTCCTGGATTGACTTTTGTTTTCCATTTTTTCTCCATAGAACATAGCAATATCTAAAGTTTGTCTAAAAACAAAACTCTAGGAAAGGGAACAAAGCCACAAGGGTGCAACAGATCAAAAGAAATAATTTCACATTATGTCACCAAAATCAGGTAATCAAGTACCTTGAAGTTCTCCTCAAGATCAGGAAATATCAAGAAGGGATTAAGGCCTTCTTCAGATGGCTGCACTGGCTTATCATCAACTTTTTGGCCCTACAAAAGCCCAATTTTGATGAAAAAAAAGGCAGGAGAAATAAACTTCTTTACAACAAAAGTGAAGGTGAAATATAGAAGCCATGCAAATGTATCTTTTTATTATGCCACTAAGTAAAATGTGCTCATTCATCACCTTGAATTTAGCAGGCTTTTCCTTTTTCTGTTTCAAGGGCTTCTCATCATCTGCTGCAGTCTTTTTCACCAAGTAATTCATAGACTTTTGTGTCTATCTGTTACTGACAAACAAGAGAATATGCAGCATAAATGAGTTGAAGAAATAAAAGTCTCAAATATTCTTACTGGCGATAATTTAATCTTAGTGAGTTGAAGTTTCACCTTGAAAATTATTGGATCAGATCATGGAAGCCTTTTGTGAACGTATCTAAATAGATCACCCACTTGAAACAACATCCTAGAATACTAAATTAAAGGATTACAATAATTACGAGACATCAAGCATGGAAGCAATGATATGTGCACTCAAAAGATACACAGACTATGCACAAGAGTGTAAAAGTGAATCTCAGTCAGAACATAATGATGCAGTAGCACAGCAATACAAATGAGAGATAGTCAAGGGGAAAAAAAGAACAAAAGTCAAGGGCTTGGGCACACTCAAACACAATGCATGCACCCATCCACATAAATGAGAAAGATTTCTTATATATATGAGAACTTTTCCCAGAAATGAAGTTGAATTTTGGATCTTAGTTATCAGAAATACACTCTCCAACTCACTATTTTTTACCACCCAAATGAGCGTAGGTTAATGCATGTGCATAACACACTTAGAGATCACTGTGATGCTAAATGGCTAAAGCAGAAAATGTATGCAAACAAGGTAAACAAGTAACTTAAGAATTGAACACCAAACATTTGTTCGATAATGTAATTCTAATAAGATTGAATCCTTATTCTGTTCAAATACGTCATTCATAGTCCGTTCAATATCTTCAGCAGACTTCAACTCCTGTTTACAAGAACAAAGTTATCTCCATCAGTAAACTGAAAATTTTAAATGATCAATTAAAGTAAGCAACAAAGGCCCAAATTGGTGATGAGTTACATAAACAATGATGGTAGCTCAGTCCATCGGCTAACTATTTTCTTCCAATGACAGGTTCGTTGCCTCAAGAAACTAAATCATAATAATCCATCAGCTTCCTCTTAGTTTTTCACCAAACAGCACAAACCCCATATTTCTAACCCATCTACAGTATAATGTCACATTCAATATAAAGAACTTGTGGCATATATTATTTTGTTTGTGTCTTTTATCTAATCCAGTTAGCCTTTGCTTTCCCAATTGATGCCCACTTTCCTTACCATGGTTATTTTTTTTTTACTGCAACTGTTGCATGCTAGCTGTTGTTGAATTTGGTTGCAATACTAATGGCATCCACATTGGAGGACCCAATAAACCAACATCTGCCTTTTTGTAGTTTGGTTAACTTTCTTACGAGAACAGAACCTGAAAAAATAGAATTGTAGAGAACATCAAGAATAACAATGCACACTCAGAATAAGAAGTCTCCACAACCAAATTTCTAGTAGACAGATCAAGTGACATGTCCATTTGGACAAGATCGAGGGCCAAAAAAAAAAAAACAACCAAGCCCAATTATGCAAACTCAGTGGCATCAAATTACTTGGCGTTACCTGGTACAGGTCTACCAAACAGAACAGCAAGTGTTGTACAAGACCTTAAATGCATTACCCCTGCACCTATCTAGAATAGATCTACAGAACCTGCTAAGAAACCAGAAAAATAGCACCCTTATAGCATATGACCAATGAAGAATATGTGCTTCAATCAAAGGTAGAGAGATTTATAAAAACAATTTTCAAGAAAACCAAATGAACAGAAAGTCCAGCATACATAGAACGCAGTCTCTAAAGTAATTAAACCTAAAATTGACCTATTTTCACCATTAACATTCAACCACCATATTCGATTTCAAGCTTTTGATGCTATGCAATGGCAACGGAGAGTATGGTCTTGCATATAAAGAATAGGGAGGATTTAGCAAAGCAGTGTAGAAACCTGTTTCTGAAAAAGAATTTAAAGAGTTTGGCCTTATGTAACAACAAACTCATGGAAAGTTTCCATCTGGCTTGAAAGCATAGGGAATGAATTCCACTTTGATGCATAGGGCCATAAATTGATCAAAGAAGAATGTAGTACCAGGAAACAATAAAGCAATTAAGAGCTAATGGGACTAACAGCTAGCATATGTCAAGCTGACAAAATGAGACTGAACTAGGAAGCAGGTAGTACTGGGAAACAATGTTGTTATGGCCATTGACATGTTTCAGCCAGTAATTGTGCAAATTTTTCATTTGACCATAACTTCAAATGAACACTAGGAAGCCTGCTGAACAACCTTGGAAAACTCCTCTGATGATTTGCTTAAGGATCCATATGGAAGAAATTCCTGTCACATATAAAAAAAATATTCTAAAATGGACAAGAAACATGGAAGACATACTCATCAGCTGTTTTGTAACTTGCATTCAGATCACAATTATCGGGAACAGCAGCCATGGAAAAAGTCCTCACCTGCATTATAAAATTAGTAACTCTGTTATAGAAATCTTGAAAAAAAAAGGAAAAACAAAATTGAATTACCTATCAGTTAAAGAACATTGTCTGTTGTTCATACACTAAATGGTTTCCAATGAAACTGTTCACTTGAAGCAATAAAAGACCTCTGAATTTATGCATGTTAATCCTGCACATTATATGTTTTACATCTCAAAAAAAAACCACATCATATATTTTAAGTAACTGCATCTAGTTAGAAGAATAACTCACTCGACTTATAACCGTACCATTTCTTGGTTCCCTCAAAAGTAGCTCACTGGAAATTTCAAAACAGCAATCTCAGATAGAAAAAAGAAAACAGAAGAGAAAAGCTAAAAAAAAAAAAGTTGTGAGGAGATAGTGAGACTATAGTCACCATACTTCATCAACGTTCTTTTTCCCATCTGCATGCATCTGTGCCTCATTGTAATGGAGGAAGCCAGAAATCCGAACCAATACAAGATTGAAATTCTTTATGATTAAAAAGAAAGACAACGTAATCGGTGTCGATTCTCACCCGAATGGTTGTTTCTAGAATAAAGAAAAGAAACTGCAGAATGAAGAAACGAAAAAAAAAAAAAAAACCCACCCAAGATCAACTTCATGTGTCGTTGTAGTTGGAAGAACTTCAAATCGATACCAGATCCGAATCTTTTTTTTTTAAAAGAAAAACTAATGAACATCCAAAGCAAATTAAATCCGTCTTTACCTCAATCTCCGCGTCTCTGAAATAAAGAAAATAAACTCGAAAATTTATTATTAAAAAAAACACGCAGAAAACCAAAGATCATTCATCAAAATAATACAATATATGAATTCTTTGTGTTAAAAAAAAAAACAAACAAAAAGAAAAGCTATCAAATCAGCGTCGATCAATACCAGAGTAAATGTGTCTCGCGCAATAAATCCAGCGCAAGCGACTTTTCAGTACTGGCGATCGATCGAGCAAAAAGAACAATACAATGGAATGTCGGGGACATATGAGAAGAGAACATTGCAGCGCCAGGTGAGGCCATCTTGTCTTGGAATGTGAACGTTGGGGCCTTTGAGTGATATTTATAACGTTTTGGAAGCGGGATGGCCTCACCGGTCCAGTTTAGGGAAGGAGAACTAAAATTACCGAATAGCCTCAAGCCTTGTTGCGATGGGAGAAACAACATTACCTAAATACCCTCAAAACGCAATGACTCTTTTTCTTTTTTTCTTATATATATATATATATATTTAAAGAAGAATAAAAAAAATAACAAAAGAAAGAAAAAAAACAACGTTCTTCCAAACTCGCCACGTCATGGGTATGACTGCAAAGGATTAAAGGGGCTAATTGTTCGATTGAGCAAAGGAAAAGAAAAAAAAAAAAAAAGTGTGAACACGTTGCATCATAAAATAAACAAGAAAGTATCATTCAGTAATTCGCGCAACTGTCAATTTGACAGCCATAGCCAAGCTTTCAATGACGCATTGCTAATTGAACTTCGGATCCTACTTTTTTTCTTTTTCCTTGTAAGAAATGCAGCACTTTTGAGTAAGACTGTCGAATTCGGTTAAAGTTCAAAACCACAGATAATTTGTGAAACTATCTGTTCCAGGAATTGCAGTTGATGGTATGTATGGTAGAACTAACAGTGAAAACGAAGTAATGAATTTTTAAGCTTGCTCTATAGTCTGGGCAACAGATGAGTAAGTACCCATTGCCCCTACAACAGCTGCCATCAGCATTACCATTACAAGACAAGCTAGCTCAGTTCCCAGGTTTCGATAAACTTCAAAAATCTTCAGGTAGCAAACACAGGGGAGTAGGAAAGAAATAAAGACAATAAGAGCTGCTCCACTTAGAGACAGCAGGGACTGAAACGACGGAAATGCGAGTGCCAAAATGACACTGCTAATTAGCAAAGACATTCTGATGAAGAGACTTATTATCTTGCTGTCTTTGTAGTTGTCTGGCAAACGGCCTTCTATTGCAGCGGCAATTGGTGCTATTGTTAGAGCATACTTAGCAATTGGACCAACCAGTATGGTGTATATTGCTACCTTGGAGCTAACCTCTTTTGTGGGCAGATTTAATGTTACTTGGGATTGTACATTCTGACCGTAGATAAGGTACCCCAATACGGCCATGGATACATAGGTGATGGTACACATGACGAAACTAATGAGTAGGACCTGAATTGACAGAAACAGAGTCACAAAAACAAATGAGTGACAATTTTCAGGGGCTGTTAATCTGAAAAAGAACATTATGCTAAGCCTCCTAGCTTAGAACATTAAATCCAATCTTTTTCTTTGATCATTAGCCATAAGAAATTGGGTGAAGATTAAACGGCCTGGAAAGGACACCAAAACCTTACCATGGAAAACTGCTTTTTCTTTCCCATAGACTTGTAAATGGTAGGGAACACTGCATGGGCACCATAGCAGAAAGTGTACAAACTAAGAGCAGTAGGCATTCCCCGGAAATTTATCAGCTTTCCTTTGCCAAGAAACCCGACCCTCGTAGTCAAGCCAACACAAAACACACAAACAACGACAATCAGAGAAGACAGAACCCCACCAGCCGATACATAAGACATAACACCCAGATCATTGAGCAACATGGAAGGCGAGATCATGAGAGCAGCAAGAATGACAAAAGAATGCCTCCCATCCACAGTCAGGTTTCCAAGCTTCAATGCAAAATTTGGTGACAGCTTATGCAAGTTGTCCCCTTCCAATATTAGGAGTCCTGTGGCCACAAAGTAGAGCTCCAAACAGGTGAAAATAGAAGCTAATATGTTCCCTTTGGTCCCAAATGCTTGACCGGCTATATCAGGGTAGCTTATGATGTCAGGATTTCTATCCATGCATCTGCGGATAAGGAGACCAGTAAAGCACGCTGCAATGGCTATTAAGATGAGAAGGATCAAGCTCAACCAGCCCCCGGATGATAATGCATATGGAATTGATAGTATGCCTATTCCTGAGACGCAAAGCACAGGGAATTGATTATCTGAATCATGGAATAGCAAGCACACATTTCCTTGCACAGAAAAATGTAAGGCTACTTTAAGAAAAAAAAAACGAAAAATCCAATTAATATTCACCAAAGAACTTTAACGATCCTGCAATCATAGAAAAAGGGCCACAACGTGTTCGCAAACCAGTCTCAGTTGTTGGAAATACACCTTTTTTTTTTTTAATAATACGAATTATGAGGACAAATATTTTGTTCAATTTTGCATGCCTGATCCTTCCACCCGATTTAAAAGTGTGAACTGTACGACGATCATGGATTACCTGAAAGGGCATTGATTCCATTCACGCAGGTTTTAAGGAAGCCCACTTGTTTTGTCTCCATAGAATCGTAATTGCCTTTCACCTCCGTCGCTCTTGCAAGAACACTGGCAAAAAGCTAGCGACTTCTGAAAACAGTTATTAGTAAAGAGGAATGTGATCAAATATAGGACTTCGAATGCAGCCACGATTCTGCATGCATTCAGGAATTCGCGTGCGGTTGGCCCGCTCCATGATTATAATATTTCGTCAGATTATCTTTACAAAAAAGAAACAAATATTATTTGAAATAATAATTAAGTTGCAATTTTTTTTTATTATTAATAACAACTAAATTCGGTTAATTAAACATTTAATCATAGAATTATAAAGAATATAAGACAATATCAAAAGGATTTCTATCCTACTCTGTATAACGAAGTTATGGATCGATGTTTCATGATAAAGAGAGGGTACTAAATTAGAAAATTATTTCAAAATTTTCTTTTGGAATTAATATGACTAAAGATATAATTTCGTTAAATCAATATATAATTTTTAAATTTTTTTTATATTATTTCATTTAATAGAACAACATTGCCGCAAAAATAATTTCTGTTAAATACTTTTAGTTCTTTTATATTCTTTCCGTTCTACGTTGTCGGGTTTTATTTAACCACTTGCTTCTACTTTATAAATCCGTTTGAAATCTTGCCAGCTTGCCGAATATTTTACCATTTTTAGATCTGGAGGTGCATTTCGGTCTGAATTAAATGTGATGCGAAGTCCATCTTGAAAATAGACTCTTTCTATTCATTGGGCCTAGATCAACCCAAGACTTCTGCCCTACCATATCGGATCGCCATGTGATATTTTGGTTCTCAAGTGTGTGTCACAGGCCCAGGGCAGAATAAAGGATAAAATTGTAAATGTGCCGGTAACATTGAGTGAAATTTTTTATGGACAGTCTCACAATGACCAAAGCCTCCGCCCCAGAAATACGTTGAACGGATGAAAAAAAAAATATATTTAATAAAAAGGTCAAAAATAAAAAGCCGTGGACTGAAAAGGCCTAATGGGCTTCACAAGAAAAAGAGGTCAACCCTATTAGCTCATCATAGCCAACCAGCGCTGGTTTACACTTTTGAGGGACCCTCGCTAAAATATCTGAATATCAGCGAGAGTGAGCTTTCACAGCAGAACGACAACATGATTTTTCCCACCATGTGTGGACCTTTTCCACCATGTGTTTGTAAAATATCCTTCTATAAAGGGCAGATAAACGTTCATGGGGTGAAAACTATGAATCAGTTCAATAGCAAACCTAATAATCTACGTAATCAGCCAAACGAGTCAGGCCACAGGGATCAAACAGATTTGAACATGAATCAGTGAAGCGTTTCATAAGGAATGTATATCAATAAGCTCCAATAGTACCAAAAATCAATGACGTAAATGCTATTATACAAGAAACAATCCACAAAAGTAATCAAGATAATAGCAGATATGTGCAGCGAGACACAAAGAGGAAGCTGCCCGACTAATTTCTACGTACTAAAAAATCCGCATCCATGGTAACTGATCGAGAAAGAACCAAAAAAAAAAAAAAGTCACTAAGTGTGCTTCCATCCACCAAAATAAGCATCATCGCGTCTGTTGTTCCTGAAAGCGCAGCACCCAACAGAGTAAACGATGATGAGGAAGACGAGGAATACAATGTTGATGACGGCCACCTTCTTCCAGTCTTTCTTTAGGGTGTCTAGCAGCCCAGCCTTGCAGGCATTGCAGTTGAAGCACAGAACATCTGATTGATTTTCCCAGGCATCACAGTCAGGATTGCTGGGAATTGTAGCTGTCTTGGTCCAGTTCGTTGGGCTCACATAGGTAAACCCACAGTCATTGGATGGCTTGCAGCATCCGGACTGCAAATCAATTCAGAAAAATTTCGTCAGAACCCCAGTTCAATTCTTAGTAATTCGACTCGAATGGTAAATAAATCTTCACAGCAACGTTTATGGTAATCCAAAAGTTAAAAAATCCAAAAAGAAAAAAAAAAAGAACATCACATAACAACCACAAGAAGCAACAACAAATCTACAAAAAGAATAAAAAAATCAGGCCAAAAAGTAATCTTTCTTTTCTTTTTTCCTCTCTCCAAAGTCAAGAGACGAGTAACCGGATCAACTTTTTGAAAAAATTCTAGCGTCTTTTCTGTTTTCATTTTTTTCAACAACGCGACGAATCTCAATTTTTCTTAAAAGCTCGCGGGATTTACAATAAACATTCGTGGAATAAAACCTTAACTTAATTGGTCTACAAACTTTCCTTCGATAAAAAAAATCTTCCAGCAAAATCAAAGAAGCCAAGCCAAAATTAAAGAAAACCTATTTTCTTGAAATCTTTGAGGGCAAAAGAGGATTTCAGATCCCAACAAAGAAATGCAAAGTCAAAATATAGCAAAAACACTTAGCAAGCTATTCAAAACAGATTAAAAACAAAAGAGCGGAGAGAGACGGAGAGTGGAAACTACCTGAATAGCAGACAACTGCTCCTTGTAGAACTGGGTGACAGTATCAGTCAAAAACCGCTGGTTAAAGTCGGAACAAATTTTACTATCAGCCAAACAGCTCTTAATCTTGTTCCAGTTCTTGGTATTATTCACTCTCTTCTGCAGCCAGCCAGAGTAATCTCCCAACCTGTACTCCTTGTACCCTCTTTCCGACAAGGTCTCGCCGGCGCCCTTATTAGTGACGACAAAGGCGAAGATGGTGAAGCAGAAGAGCAAGAGAATGAGGAAGAACATGACGAAGAGGTAGAGCCAGAGAAGCCAGGACACGCGGCAACACGCGCCAATGAGCCCTGCCAGGGACACCAGCATCAGGAAAACGCCGATAACGATCACCGGAGTGTCCAGGAACTTCTCGCACTCGGTGGTTCCGCGGTGGCGCAGCCATACCCCGCCCCAGATGATTGGGATGGAGAGTAAGAAGGTCAGGAAGTTGAGGATCCCCACCAGGCTGTTGCTCAGCCGGACCATGGTTGCAGTGTTTTTGTTTTCAAATTTTTTTCCGGATGCTTGGAAGGCGAGAAAGAAAGGGAAAGTGTGAGAAAATTTTTTGAGTTTTTGAAATGTTTCTGGGAGACACAGACGAATATTGTGTTCTTTATATAAGGTTGCAGTGTTTTTTCGTGTGACATTTAAACGCCAGTGAAGTCTTACGAGGAAGGTTCGCTCCCGGGGGTGGTTACACCTACACGCGCTAGGGAACGCGTATTGGAGAGGGAAATTTCGTGGTAAAGGAGACTTTATTTTATTGGATAAATATTGGCTATATATTAAATTCTAACGGATCGTAACAACGGTCAACACAACCCCGCCCAGCTGTTCAAAATAAAATAGTTTTTCCTAAATAAATAAAAAAATGAAAGTGGGCAATTTCAATAAATAATGCATATTTTCTAAACGAGTAAGGCATTTTTTATAAATGAATTTTTTATTAAAAAAATCAAATGAATATATATTTTAATTGATGTAATTAGAAGAGTCACTATTATAATAAAGTTTATTAATATGCAATGTGTTTGTAAGATTTATTCCAAAAAAGAAATTTCAAAAAGTTTTTTTTATTTATTCGGCCGTCTGCCCTTTGTCGTTTGGTCTCGTGAATCAGCAAGACGGCAGCGTGGAGGGTCGCCGTCACTTTTTTAGAAAACAGTCCATGCGTTCGCCACGTTTCACTCACTGACGCCGTGAGCCAGCTAAATTCATCACAGACGGACATTGGAGCCCGTCAAAACAGTTATGCCTTTCGCTCGCTATTTCGCTATTATTTTATGTTGGGTCCCAACCCACTAAAAAATACTTAATGAGTAAAGAATAAATAATTTATTAATGAAATCCAGCCCATTCCAACAACCGCAACTAATTGACTTATAATTAATAAACTACTTATGCACAAACTTTCTTAGAATTAAAAAAATGGTTTTTTTTTGTTATTATAACTATCCGGATTCTCAATTAAATGATTAAAGATTGATTAGATTCGGACTCGAATGTGTATTTTTATTGAAAATTTTCTACTTAAAAAACAAAAATATAACAGACTATCAAACATTATAGTCTAACAATAAATAAACTTGTTTGTTGTCATGTTAAAGTTAAAGCACATATTCTAAAAGTTTATTTCTCTGGCAGGATGTAATTTTTACCGGCAATATTTTAGAATGCAACTCTTGCTTTCTCCTCTCTGAAAAAAAAAAAGATAAAAAAACACAGAAATAACCCTTCAAAAATATCTTGCTTTTAATATATATTTATATCTATTTTAAAACTAGTTTTTTTTTATTTTTATTTATATAGAGTGAAAGGAATAATAGTTAGTTTAGAATAAGGAAGAGACTGACATATTCAGACTAGACACGCGTCTTTCCAGGCGCAAGTATCTCCACAATTGGAAGACTCTCACGAGTCAGAGAGTTATAAGTCATAACAACGCGGCCATCTCTCTTGCGTGAAGCAAAGAAAATAGATTGGCAAGGCGACGACGACTTTTGAAAATTCTTTTGTTTTTTGGGCACATTTCCAAGGGTAGCTTAACCAAGACAAAAAACACAAAAGATGGCACTTTGTTTTTCTCCGACCCTTTTCTTAGTCAGGAGAACTATTGTGCGCCACCTCTTATTTTCTCCGACCGGAGATACCTTACAACAAATTACCCGTATTTTTATTTTGTTATGGACGCCAGCCATTATATGATTGTTGTGACAGAATTTATATTGAATAGAAAAAACAAACGTAAATATTGCACGTTACAACAAACTGTTTTTTTTTATTAAAAAAAAATAAAATTACTCCATATTAAAATAATATAATAATTAACTCGACTTGATATAATTTTAGTGTCTTGCCGTCTAACACTATGAAAAGAGAATAATATGCAAGAAGACCCGATACAGAAAAGATGATACAAAAATAGATAATAGCCCAAGGCCAAGAAGTCCATGTTCTGCTTTCTGTTGTCGCTTGGAGCTATTAGTAATTTTGAATTATATATTGGCTGGGCACAACATATTATATAGACTGGCAATGTCTTTCTTTGTCCATGCGAGTTTGGTTACCCTTTTTTTTTTTTTTGAACAGCAGTTTGGTTACCAAATTTAATAAACAAAATTTTTTTTCATTTTAATAATATCATCGTTTCTGGTTATGAGATGGACTTGGGTGTAAAACAATTGATTTCGCCGGTTGATCGGCATCTAGAGAAAAGAGCGAAATATGAAGCTAGAAACCCGAAAAGAAATAAAAAATCAAGAACGAAAAAACCAATAAAATAGTCATTCATCCACAATAGTTTCGTTAGATCGTAAACATAAGAGGAACTACTGTGGTGTCTTATTAACTCATCGTCAATGGGCAACCAAAAAGGTAGCCGAAGAATGGTAAAGAATGCAACCTTGTCGAACGCAGTTCATCAAAGTACTGGTGTGAGATTAAAGAGGGCCTGGAAATGTCCCACTCCCCCTCTGCTCATTCCACTTATCAACCTGCAGCAATTTAAGAATATAGAAAAGAGTAGAGATTAACCTAAATGGCATGACTAGTTTACATTTTCAGTACACAATCCGACTAAGCAAGCACTAGAGATGTATGGCACAACAAACTCCATCAAAGGCAACTTTTTTCATCTTCATCTAGGATCAGCAATTAGACATTCGTTTTAGACAAAGGGTGCCCAACAAGTGTTACCCCAACCACTGCATACAAGATGGGAAGAACAACATTGAACAGTTTAGTGTTATCTGTAATGCCATACAAAAGGCATCACGTGAAAATTGACAACTGATCTTGGTAAGGATCTGAAAGACAACAGGTCCAACAACAAAATCTTCAAGAAAGTTACAAAACCATAGTAGAGAAACACATAATGTGCGTGTCATTTTTCTCCAAAGAAAATTGACCGAAATTTCCTAAAAGCTCTGAAGAAAAGACCTTTGACACTAGATCAAATAGCATCCAAACACTAGCCATAAAATGTAGAGATTCAGGAAGGACAAGTGGAGTTGCTCCCACACAGGCAAGGTTGTCTGACCACACATTTTCATAAACCTGGCCACATGGTTTATACCAGTTGGGAACAAACTACATAAAATCAATTATGACTTGCTTCATTAAAGACATCATCCAGGATGTGACTGATATACTGTCAATGGCTTTAAGAATTTTGAGTTTTATTTATGTCCTTTATCAGTGAAGGAGAATTTAATTTTCTCATTCCATTAATGAAAGTATTTTTAGCTTGATCTCCCAAACCACTGGTCATTCAATAACCATAGCAATATGCTTGCACATACAGGTGATTTCTCCACCACAATATAGCTGCTACGTATCAGCAACTAATGCCACTAAATCTAAGAAATTCCCTCTGCTACAGATGCACCCCAGTTCATTGTCCTGTAAATTAGAAACAAAAAAGGACCCCTAACCCCTAACAATTCTTTTTTCCTGCTTTTGGGACCAGAAAATTGAAGAGTTATCTCCCCCTCCATTTTACACGCACAATTTCTTTCTAACCCCATATGAAAAATAAAATTTCAACCCAGGAAAAGGACTGGAAACTTGAAGAGTCTATTATTGTTTATTCTATGGCAAACAATATAACTATATCAGATGACTTCAGCATGCAAATACATCAGAATGCACAACAAGGTTTACAGCTATCTAGGTAGTCTTCAATCACTAGAAAGTGTATATATAGTTTTGTGTACCCACCCATTCACCAGGGCAAAGAGCACGATAGTACTTGGCAAACCGATCACATTCATTAGATTCATCACCTTTTGCTGCCACACACCTGCAATTAGCATTTGGGATGTAAAATGCCTGTTATACATGACCAAACATTCATTTTTTTGACAAAAGCACAAAACCATACCTATGAAACTCAATGTAGCGAGTGAAACAGTGTCTGGTTTGATTTGTTGTGGGGAACCGAAAATCAGCAGGAGCAGTTTTCAGCTCAATCTGTTAAAACACAAATGCAAGTTGAGAGTTTACCAGATCACAATTAACTTAATGCAAGCTAGAGTTTGAGACACACGAACTATGACACTCACAAACTTCATCTCCACTCAAATCCCCAGACATTTTAAACAGTTAATAACTAGAATGTGCCTCTACAGATATATAAGCCTTCTTCACTCAATTTAAAACCATTAAACACACAACTTTCTTTCAGCAATCCATTTGCTTAGCCTCTAAATGTATATAAACCCTAGCGGCCACCAAGCCATTTGCTGCGGGTGAGGTCTACGATTCAAACTACGGATCTCACTACAAATATCCAAAATACGGATTTGAGATCCCATCCATAAACAAATAAATTCACAAATAACAAGTTCATCCTAAAAAGAAGTAACCATATGCATAACCATATCAGTTTGGCAGCTGAGAAAATGAGCAAGAAATCCAGAAATCTCAGAAGAAAATTGAAAGATACCAAAATCTGTTCTTTTACTGCCTCTTCGTTTTCTATTTTCCTTCTCGGCAACCAAACCGATGGTGCCGAGACAGAGACGGAGAGAGAAAGTCAAATCCTTACCTCGCCGTCCATGGCTGCTAGCGACCCGATCCAGGAGATGAATTGCGAGTTCGATTGTTGACTGTTTGGCAAAAAGGTTAGGAGACGCCGCCAATATTTCTCTACGGGTTCCCCAGTTTACCAATAAGAATAAGCCACGTCACCGTAAATTGCCCCAATAAATTTAATAAAATGGGCCAAATAAAGGACTCTAAACCCAAAGGTACGTAGGGAAGGAAATAGAAAATTTTAAATAAAATTTTGAAAAATATATGATTAAAGTTTACGAATTTATTATACTTATAAAAATAATAAATAAATGTAAGTAAAGATACATATAATAAATTTTTGTACGTAAAGCATAGAAAACATATGATAGTCATAGAATCTTGATTTTTCCAATAAATTCTTTTGTATAGAGTATATTCAAATACTTTTATTTATTTTATTTTGGATAATTGATTGCAAAATCCAAAGAAAAATATTTATTGTGTGCATATATTGTTTTGATGTTTTTTTTTTAAAGTTCGACTCTCGATTAGAATTTTAATTTTGTTCATTTATTTGCTCAACTCTAGGTTATTATCTTGGGAAGGCAAGAAAGACCCCTTGGCTGGGTTTAAACCGAGGCGTTTATACATTCAAAAGGAATAGTGACCCCTAACCCATGCAACGGTAAAGACATGCAAACGATAGAAAAACACATGCAGCTACAAAACATAATGATTTTAAATAATAGATACATGTAGTTTTTTGTTTGTTGAGGTGCTTGAATTAGTTTCATGTCCCAAAGTTCAATCTTTTAACTTTTGAAAACCTTAAAAGAAAATAATTTTTTTAATGTTAAAATTATTAAAATTTTTTAGGTGTGAATTATATAGTTAAATCTTTTTTATATATAAAAATTTAAAATTGAATATTTAAGAATTTAAAATTAAAATATAATATTAAATTTATCGATCTTAACTCAATTTTCTCCTTAATTTGAACATATCAAACTCTGCTTAATTTTCTCCTCGATTTCGACATATCGAACTAAAAAAATGTGACTGTTTAATTTTCTCTCCGATTGGGATATGTCAAACCCGTCGCACTGAGACCCTCTTCAGTTTGATATCTTGAAGTTCTCATGAAATCCCTATTTTCTTAGCCTTATGATGGTCATTATTAGGTGGTGGTAGCCTTGTTTTTTCTTCCTCTTTATCGCTTATGGTTGCGGTTGTTTCGCTGCAAATTACTTAAAAACAAAAATAGTGCGATAACAAGAAGTGATACCGATTACGAGCCAAGTCTTCATTTTCGATTTAACGAAGTAATTTGCATTTTCGATTACGAGCCAAGTCAAACAAAAAGCCATGTCTTCATTTTCCATTTTTCAATTCATTACAATGCTTATTACCAAATGTATTTCCATGCTGCTGAGAACAGAGTTTCCAGGAAGGGCTTGGCTCTGGAGGTGGGAGTTGGCGTTTAAGCAGGCTAGGGTCAGGGCTCAGGCGGTGACGGTGGTAGTGGCTGAGGGGCTGGAGCTGTCCGATCCAGTACTTGTCTGCCATCCAATGTCTATTGGGTAACACCAATGAAAGATGTAGATATTAAAGAGCCAAAATTTGGTCAAGGCATTCATTTCGTTTTTCTTTTGAATAATTTAAGAGAGTTAGTGTGTTTTCACCAAGAATTTGTTTAGGTAATGATATGGCCACTAACTCTGAATGGCCACTACAATTTGTGGAGTACACAAGGACCAACTCAATAATCTTCTTTGATTAATCTATTATTTTTGCATGTTATATTGCACCCATTTAATCAATCTTCCTTCCTCTTCAATTCATAGACACAAGAGTAAAAAAGCCAATGATCCTCCACTATCCATGGATAGAGTTGGGTTTCATGAGTCGGCACCGCCCAACCCCATAGTGCTGTGTCCATCGTCTGAGAACCCATTGAATCATCCCCCACTGCCACCAATCGATCTCCTCAGCCACAAACTTTTTTAATCTTTGCAAAAGAAAGAATATTCACATCTCCTTCCTCATCAATCATTAAGCAAAGTGCACGCCTCTCTCCAGCTCCCACTACTCTTTTCTGCCGTCTACACGCTTGCCACTTTTATGCCCCACTACCAATCTACCAGACCTCATTGCCTCGTTGCAGCTATAAAATATAGCTCTAGTTCTCCGTGTTCCCGTCATAAAACCTCCAGCTCTAAGCATTTATAGCAAATCAAAGGCTATACATAGATAGCGTTTGATATTTCTGGTCATTTGATTGGCTGGCTTCAAGGATGGCCAACTTGAAGCTTTTAGCAATTGTTGGTTTGATTGTTTCGACCTTGGCTGTGAGTGAAAGCCGTGTTGCAAGAAAGGAACTGGGAGTGGACCTTGGGGGACTAGGAGTTGGACTGGGCGTTGGAGTGGGCGTTGGACTAGGCGGTGGAGGATCAGGCTCCGGTGCAGGAGCTGGGTCCGGTTCTGGATCTGGGTCTAGGTCCAGTTCAAGTTCTTCCTCTTCCTCCAGTTCTGGGTCAGAAGGTGGGTATGGCAGCGCCGGGTCAGAAGCGGGCTCATCTGCTGGTTCTCGGGCTGGGTCTGGATCAAGATCAAATGGACACGGAAAATGAGAACGTTTAATTTGACAAATGGCACGGCGCTCCCATATATGTAAGAATATGAATAATAATAAAGGGCAAGGCATGAGTGTTGTTCTGTATGTTTGTGTAGATTGTAATGCCCGTGTATTTTGTATTACCTGTACCATTCAAGAATGCTAGACAAAAATCATCTTATTAGATTTATATGCACTTTTTGTCTCTTTGCTTTATTTTTGTTGTGTTCCATTCGTGCATGCCTCTTTTGCTTCACCTTGTCCTCGCCCTAAGCTTTGTATCATCAAAGATATCATAGACCTTTTTTCATCTGTTGCGATGCGCGACCACTCAAATAAAGCTTTAAATTAGATTGAAAAAGAGAGAGAAAAAATGCTGACGCTAAAAAATGATGGCCTTTGCTTATTTTTAACAAATGTGCAATAATAAAAAAAATGAAATTATTTTTTATTTTGTCATTATATGCATCGTAGTTTAAGTGAAATTTAATAGTTTTTGTATGTTCTTTGTTTTACTGCCTAAGTTAAAGCTTTGTGACCATAAATATACCTTCCTTTTTTAATCTAAGAGATATACTAAGCTCTTTTTAATTTTTTTTATATTTTAATTCCATTAATTTCGTCATCCAAATTTATTTACCTTTTTTTTTTTAGTTTCATTGATACAGAGTTCATTTACTATACAAGTGGAGTTTCTCATTAAAAAAATAATAAAAAAGATAAGCCTCTAATTTGATCTGTGAAACAGTAAATTAGGGTGGTCATTGTATGTTAATAGGAGCTGATTTAACATTACGAAACATACTCAAAATATTCAATTGCCATCACCAGCACATGATTGTTGGGCCAGTAACTTTGAAAATGCGTCCCAACCTTTTTGTTCCACTTCAGTTGACGTTCAAGCCATTGGCCCACAGCCATTGGTCCAGCCATCACGTGAATGATAATGAAGAGTCGAAGTACGTGATAAGCTGGGCCCCATCACGAAATGGACGATTTCCTTCTTCCTTGCCTGTTTTTTTTTTTTAATTCATAAAGGCGTAGCCGTATCTTTCTGTCACAAGCCATTAATTATCACGCACATAAATACTGGGACCTTCTGCGTTACTCGACATGTGCACGGACTGCAAGTAGAATTTCTACCGTTGCTCTTTTTGACCCAGATGTATATTTTTTAATCAATATGTGCATTAGATTAACCAAGACTTAGTTGTATGCTTATGTAGTAATTACCGTGAAAAAAAAAATTAAGATCTCAACAATCCGAGACATGCACGCGTTAAGTTTTTTTTTTTTTTTAAAAAAAAAAAATTATTTTAATAAAATGGGAAAGAACCTTGCTTGTTAGCTTCAAAAACCCTAAAATATTAATTTTACTGATAATGCAAAGAGCTGTGCAAGGGCATTTGGTCATAAGCTGACAGAAGCTGTGCAAACGAAAAGGACAAGCAAATTAGCTTTGACAGAAGGTAATCTTAAAAATGTCGGACTTGAAGCGAGGGGTAAATGCAAGATGTTATGAAGTTTAACATTCGAATTTGTCAAGTTAACGAAGAACAAGTTAGATAGAGGGTCCACTCAGAGAAACGTACTCATTAAATAAGAACAATACCGATGTGAATGAGGTGAGTATTTGTTTTGTTAACGGTAATAATCAGATCATTTTTTTTTTTCATTATTATTGACTAGTTCTATTTGAAACGAGCATAGTTCTCATCTCTCCAAATGTCAATATAAAACCCAAGCCCCTATGGTCAATGACTCAGATACGCGCCATAGCAGGAATAATAACGTTAGAGGTTATATTTTTATTAATAGAATTATGTTAAATAACGTAATACATGACGCAGACATATAATGATTGGTACTTACGCTGAGTTACATTTTCATATGAATGGAGAATTAAGTACAGCACGAGATATTTGAAAATTGCATTTAGCACCGGACATGGCGTGTTCTAGTAAGAGAACAACTGTATTACGACATCTAGCAACCATTGTTATAATACCGACGTTCAGGAACCAAAAAAAAACAAAAAAAACAAAAAAAAAAGATACATCACCCCAAGCACTACAAGTGTTTTATTGTTATATTATTATATATTGCATCTTATATAATATTAGATTAGACTCAACAATCGAAGCTGTTATCATTATTTATTACTTTCTTTATCACAAACAGTTAAAGAATAATGCTTGCCAAACCAGCAGGAATATTAGACCACAAATATTTAGTTGAGCCAATTGAAGGCCGGCAACTAAGATAATCGGAGTACAACAAATGGCCAAAAAAGAAAAAAAAAAAAAGGAAAAAAAGAAAAATATATTGTACCTGCACAAAGTGAATATCCGATGCTCATCATAAACGACAATTTCTACCAAGTATTAACCAACCGAATTGCCAGGATAGCCATTAAGATTCACTTATTGAATTGCCCATTAATTATCTATTCGGTTTTATATGCATTTCTATTGGTTCATCTCTAGTTGTATAGGTGGGTGATATGCCGTTATCCCTTATTGGTTTGAGCAGTACGGAAAAGCCTAAACAAAATAAAGAGAAATGAAACCAATTTTCACTGTTTATCAGCAACGTGGAAAATTAAATTTCTCCGTAAATTTACATGAAAAGAAAATCCCCATACCAAAAAAAAAAAAATTAAATGAAAATGGTGTTTTTAACAAGGCTCGCACTAAAAAAAAAAAAGAAAAAAGAAAAGCCCCATTAAAAGCATTAGGAAGTCTCGTGGGAAAACGTAACAGAGTTCTGACAGCAAAAGTTTGCCCATGGACAGCTCATCACCGAACTCTCAAGGAAACTTCACTCAAGAGTGGCATCCAGCACTGCAACTGTTAAAAGTTGCCATCTTTCCTCCGTGCATTGTCTTCGGGTGCCAAAAAGAAAAGTACCTAAAAAGGGTGTTAGATTATCAAAACATGTAAAGCTGAACCAGCAGAAATCGTTTGAGAATGCCATTGAATGCGCTGTTACAATTCAAGCTCATCTCATGATTTGTGTTTACATGGTAAATATAGTTGGAGAGACTGGTGAGATGATTTTAAGACGGGAAAAATTAATTTCTAACACTACACGGGCCCTAATAATTGCTTTAAGGAAAAAGTATAAACAGTGATAATATCATAACGTCTGTTAATTTTAATCATGTTTTAATATCATATGTTAATATCATATTGTTTCCCTCATAATACACTATTATCCATATACACCTAGATTTAACTGTCTTGCAATGGCATTTCATGGAATGGCCCCAATGTTTTCTTTCTTATTTATTTATTTATTTATTTATTTGTAATTTAACATGGAAAGAGTCCGTTATTAGTTTGTTGATAGTTAATGAAATGAGGGAAAAAACAGGCCCAAAGACACCGCAGGATCCCATGTTTTATCCGCTAAAAAAAACTAGCGGCCATGTTCATTGCTCGCAGTATTTGAAAAAAGAACAAAAAACCAATAAGATTGCCCACTGATATAAAAGGAATAAAGAGGCTGAAAACTGAAAAAAGGTCACTCGTTCACTTAGCTGGACAATGTGTTATAGGCTATGATGGTGACTCTTGCTTTTACTAGTGGTCGTTTAAGCAAACTAAGCTTAAATAGACAAGAAACCTCCTGTAATTTGATGATTTTCTTTGTATTTTAGTACTTAGTAGGGTAAGTCCACTCTCTCGGAAAAAGTCATCAAAGTGAGAGAGTTATTATTAGGTAAATACTTTTTTTTTTTTTGGTATGTACATTGTACAAAATTAAAGAACAAAAGCACAAAAACTAAGAAATAGACTCTGGCAGAATAATATTCTATATTATTTAATACGGTAAGTAGTATACTTTATAAAGTAAATAGACGAAATGTTTACATAACAGAACTTCTTGGAAAAACAAAAAAAAGACCAATTTTCCCATTTCTCTGTCTCTGTCTCTGTCTCTCTTTCTCTACATTGTTGAAATGTCCAAAACCATAGATGGGGGATGAGGCAGTAGTGTGAAATAAATAAAACGGCAATAACAATTGAGTTGGGTTTTTTTTTTTTTTTTGGGTTATAAAGTGTTTTATTATTTATTTTTATTTTTCACCGTCATCCAAGCCAGCCAGCCGTCCTTTAACGCGTTCACGCGTGTTCATTTGTCGTTTCTTTGTGGGTGACCACTATATATATGTATGTATGTATATATAACCTTTCCATTTCGTTCTATGAATGAGCAGGTGCAGGAAAATAGGACCCATCATCCCCTCATTATTATTTTCTCTGCATCTGTACACAAAAACACAATCCCATAAATCATATCCCCTTCTAATTTACCTTTTGTTTTCTTCTTCGTTCTTTTCCTGAAATTTCAATCATCAAATCCAACCCCACTTTTTTTTTTTTTTTTTTGGGTTTTGTTTTGTTTTGTTTTGTTTTTGGAGGGGGTAGGGTGGAGGAAATTCGAGAAAGGAATATCATTTTTGTTTTTTATTTTGAAGAAAAAAGAGGAAGAAATTGGTAGAAGATTATGAGCAAGATGAAAGAAACCAAAAGAATGTCCTCATTGGAGGAGGAACTCTTCCCGTCGACCCCCGGTAAGTTCAAGATCGACCGGGCCCAGACCATGCACCGGCAGTTCTACCGTTGCTTTGCCTCCACGTCTACCATGTTCCTGTGGGCTCTTTTCCTGATTGCCTTGACGGCGTCGTATTTGAGTTTCCAGAGCTTCGTCGATTCCGGCAGCCGGTATTTCTCCGCCTCCTGGGGCGGCATCAAGTGGGAAAAGGAAGTGCGCACTTCCGCTCAGATCCACCGCAACGGTGGCCTGTCGGTGCTCGTGACCGGTGCAGCCGGTTTCGTCGGTACGCACGTGTCGTTGGCACTCAAGAAGCGAGGAGACGGCGTCGTTGGACTCGACAATTTCAACAACTATTACGATCCGTCGTTGAAGAAAGCCCGTAAGTCGCTCCTTAGCAGCCGCGGAGTCTTAATCGTGGAAGGCGACGTCAACGACGCGCGGCTCTTAGCCAAGCTGTTTGATGTGGTGGCTTTTACACACGTGATGCACCTGGCGGCTCAAGCAGGAGTTAGATACGCCATGGAGAATCCGCACTCCTACGTCCACTCCAACATAGCCGGCTTGGTCACCTTGCTTGAGGCCTGCAAATCGGCTAACCCACAGCCAGCCGTCGTCTGGGCTTCGTCTAGCTCGGTGTACGGCTTGAACGAGAAGGTCCCTTTCTCGGAATCTGATCGGACGGACCAGCCCGCGAGTCTCTACGCGGCAACCAAGAAGGCAGGTGAGGAAATTACGCACGCTTACAACCACATTTACGGTCTGTCAATTACGGGGTTGAGGTTTTTCACGGTGTACGGCCCCTGGGGTAGGCCAGATATGGCGTATTTCTTTTTCACGAGAAATATCTTGCAAAAGAAGCCCATCACAATTTATCGGGGCAAGAACCGGGTCGACTTGGCCCGCGATTTCACCTACATTGATGATATTGTGAAAGGTTGTTTGGGCTCCTTGGACACCTCGACCAAGAGCACCGGGTCGGGCGGGAAGAAGAAAGGACCCGCACAGTACAGGATCTTCAATCTGGGCAACACGTCTCCGGTGACGGTGCCGACGCTCGTGAGTATACTGGAGAGGCATTTGAAGATGAAGGCGAAAAGGAACATTGTAGATATGCCTGGAAACGGCGACGTACCTTTTACCCATGCCAATATAAGCTCGGCCCAGAGAGAACTCGGGTACAAACCGACAACCGATTTGCAAACCGGGTTGAAGAAGTTTGTTAAGTGGTATCTCAACTATTACGGCTACTACAGTCACCGCAAAGCTGTAAATTAAGCTGATTTTTTTTTTCTTTCTTTTTTCGCTGTTCTTAGGGATTATCCCTTTTCTTCCATATAAAGAAGAATAATTTTTTTTTTTTTAAAAAAAGGAAAAGAATGTGGGGGAAAAAAGGAAATCTAGTAGGTGTGAAAGTAAAAAAAAAAAAGAAAACGGAAAAATGAAAAGACAGGATTATTCTTTCCTTGGAGGGCAAATCCTCAAATAGTTTTGTTGTTTCTCTTGTGTAAGTAAAGGGAAAAGAATTTGTGCTCTACCCATTTTCGTTATATTTCCTCTTCTTCTCTCTCTCTCTTTTTTTAACAATCTCATTTTGTTGCTTAATTTACGGAGATATATAATGTTTTGTTCTCTCAAGGCAACGAAGGGTCAATTTGGGGTTTTTCGATTTTTGGGTTAAAATAAACTTATGGGGTTTGATGACTGGTAAAAAAAAAATAGAAAGGTAAGTAAACCCACTGGAGACAGCTAAGAGAGATGCGGACAGCTGGTACGATCGTGACATACGGTCGGCGTTTGGTCCCACGCAATTTTGAATATCGTACGGTGGGGCATAGGCGAGGCTGGATCGAAGAGACCAATTTTCGTTCCAGCTGTAAAGTCAAGCTACTATTGATTGGAGAGATTTTCTTTGCTTAATTGCTTTGCCGACAATTATGTTTGTAAATTTTTTGATCTATAAACAAAGATACATAATTACAATATATAGCAATAAAATATTATTTTTCAAATTATAAATCTCAATTTGTGTATTTTTTTAATTAATTATGTACAGTTTAGGGCTTTTTGGTCTCTTAATCGCGGAGCATCGATCTATCAGTTAACCATGGCTAAAAGGTAATTTTGTTCTGATTAAGATTTGATGGCTGCAGCCCTTTTGGACTTTTATCCAATGAGAGTTAAAAAAAAAAAAAAAGACGATTTATAAAAGAGCATTTTTATTTTTTACAGGTAAGATAGAATAAATAGGAAACCAACTACCGACAGTTGGCAGGCCATTAACATCTGGGACTGATTCGAATATTTTGCAACGAACATGGAATAATGCATTGAATATTATAAGCGGACGACTAGGCCATAGGATTGTGGGCTGTTTCTCTCTTAATTATATAAGGAAAAGTCTGTATTCAAAATAAATTATACTATAAAAAAAATATATTTACTTTTTTAGCTAAAAAACAGTTATTGCGGAGCCCTCATGCCTCAACTATGCGCTTCGTGATTATATTAATATAATAGCCTACTAAATGGTGTGTTTAAGGAAAAATCATGAATTCCGGTGGCATTTAGAATTTATACAAGTGTGTAGATTAAGATTTGCAGAGTCCAATAGAGTTAAACATTTGGTCAGTAGTTTAAATTCATTTTCACTGGATGACTTGAGAATGATGATTATGCTACAACTACATAACGATATCACTTATATGTCATCATAATGCTTCTTTAATTCGTTGCACATCAGAGTTTAAAATACGTACCAGGGGATAAAATATCCAAGTTGCTTACTAACTATAGTCTAAAAACGAAGAATTGACGCTGCAATTGTTTGATTAGGACATGTTAAAACCACCGGTTTTATTACCTTAACCAACCCTAAATAATTAGTCACCGTTATAGTTGGTAAGGATAAACAAGTGCAAATCCTAAATGATAGAAATAGAAAATTAACGAGAATTAAATAATAACAAAAATAATATTAGTTAAACCAACTACTTGGTAAAAACCTAATGAACATTAAGTATAAAACTTAGTGTGAGATACGGATTTGAACCCCAAATCTCATTCAAAGTTAATTCCTACCTCCCAATTTAACTAGACCAAAAAAAAAAAAAAAAACAGAGAGAGAGAGAGAGAGAGAGAGATATCAAAATTTAATCCTAAAAATTTTGCAGCTCAAAGTCATGCTGCTCTTTACGTGTAAATTTTGTTCTTTTTCTCTTTTATTCCTCCGTTAAATTTTTATAACTAGTTAGTGTTCTAAAGTCTAATCCTTATCCTTGAGGTCAAAAACATCTGGTAGATTTGCAATAAAAAAAGGTCTTTAGCTGTTTGTAAGTTTCATTTTTATCAGTTAAAAGTTTCACTTAACCTTCAAGGAAGAGATCATCTAAACCTGTCATCTTTACTTTTAATTGAAATGAAATATATCCATTTATTTTTCATCAAAAAAATTGAAATGAAGCTTACCAAAACAAAAATAGCAGAGCAAGGAGATCACAGCCCGGAGACTTGACTAAGGAAATTCAAGTTCAAGTCATTGTCAAAACCCTCTTCCTCACATCCTAAAACATCTTAGAGGGAGCAGCATGGAGAGAAGGGTTATAGGATTTAGAACATGGACAACATAAGAAAAGGTTGCACAATATGTAGACAAATTAAAATCTGCCTTAAAAAACACATAAATCCAAAAGAAATAACAGGAAGGTACACACCAATGCACAGCTCTATTTTGCCTTCAAGTTACCATTAGCAGAAGATTTTCCATCCTTTAGACCTATTTAAGATGCCAGCTCTATCAATATTCTTGTAGCAGATGCAAAAGATTATGATAAAACAAGTCAAATTTGCACACAGTAACATCAATCACAAAGGAGCAGATGCAGGCACCAAACAAAATAAGCCATCCATGCTACCAGACAACAAACCTTGTGAAACTCTGAGAGGCTGCTTCAGTTGTTAATGAGCAAGAGCCTAGAGCTAGCTCCTGGACATCTCTCAGATTCTGATCAATCTATAATGATTATATATACATAAAATTTATGAACAGGGCAGGGTACAAAGCAATGCCCATGAATGAGATTAAGAAAAACAAGGAGGAGCACAAAATCTCAACAAATGCATGCTTTTGCAGCTTTCCAAACATCTGAAGATTTACACTGAGAAGAGAATTCCATATTACAGATATGTAAAAATAATTCATGATGCATATAATGCATCAGGAGTCTAGAAAGTAGAAGTCAACAAAATTCACCATAACAGGAAGCGTTAGAGAAGTCCTTAGACCTGGAAAGTTTCCATGACAACCAATCAAAAAGGTTCCTGTGCACTTCAGTGCCTAGCTTTCCAGCAAAGCTGTTGTGACACAAGGAATCTAGACAAGAGACTGTTATTATGCCTTAGACCAATATAGTTGATGGTAAAAACAAGATGGCAGCAGGAATTTACATTTTATTGAAATGAGAGGCAACAACCTAAGTATCTAAAGTAGACTGTCACCAATGCATTTCATAAATGTCAAACAAAATTCCTTATAAGAAACAAGAATCTTTGATGAACTTCTTAGGCAGATATGCATAATCACAAAGTCACCACTCGCCTGGGCCCACCATTTTATGTTAAATTGCCCAGAAGCAGTCAAAGTTATGCAAGAAAGAACTTCAAGGCCTTTCACATATGAATAATTGGCTTACCTCATTGTCTTTGAGTGAGTCAACTGCATTTGCCGTTTCAGCTATTGCAATGTCATCTTGTTATTGGCTCCATCACCAATTTTATAAACTCCATTCTCTGTTAGAAGGCTGGAGACCATGCACAGTTCATTGTGTCAAGGTACCAATTCCGAGCAACATAAACGTTTCCACACGCATATCCTGCACATGCGCAAACGCAGTGCAGCAAAGCAGCGAGGAGAGCAAGCAGGTCTTCTTAATTCTTAAAATAGGTAATCAAACTATAAGAAACAGACAATAAGAAAGAAAATTTAATGTCTCAGTCACGGTTTGAGATTTCTTATGCAAAAGGAACTAGCCTGAACAACAATCAAACATTTTTTGAGATCAAAACAATTACACTGGCAAAAAAAAAAGGCATCCAAAATGAACTTAAGCCAGATTGAACATGCATAAACTCACTTGAGTCCATAATTTTATGTAAAACACCAAGAAAAGTTGAAGCTATGAAAGTAGTAACTCCAAGGACCTTCATGAACAAATAATTGGCTTTACCAGCTTATCTTCAGGTGAGTCAACTGTTTTTAAAGTTTCAGCTATTGCAGCACCATCTCTTGGCAAAGTCTAAGTTCTATCTCTCTTAGGGGGGCTGGTGTGTGTGTGAGAGAGAGACAGAGATATCTTCACAACCCAAACAACACCCCCTCCAAGAAAAAAAGGAATAATGTTATAACATAGCGAACAAGGGAAAAGGTCTCACACACATAATATGCGGGCAAAGTAATACTTGCCTTCCATAATATCAATAAGGTTGAAACAACACAGCCTCGTGCATTGCTTGCCGAGTTTGCAACAATGACTTTGTAAGAGGCAAGTTTTTCTCTATTAGTCCTTCCTTACAAGTAGATGACAAGCGAAAAATGCCTTCATCAGCAAAACATAAATCACACTTTCATAATACAATTTTATCAAACACATTGCTCAAAATCAGGCAGAATCGTGCAATTTAGAATTCATAAATGAAAATGCACGCATGTTGGCAACCAAAAACAGACACCTTTTAAGTAACTCAGCAACAAGAAAATAGGAAAATGCATAGTCAAACAGACCCTCACCTCTATAAAATGGGTGCAAAAAGAAAGGAGGAGAGTGAGAGAGACATACACGAGCATCAACATTACATTAACTGAGGGGGAGGGTGAATATGAGCTACATGCTTACGTCAAGAAGGTCAGCTTCAGTGAGAGAGCTCTGCTACAGGACAACTAACATTGCCCCTCATACTCACGTAACTCCATCAAGCGCATTAGGGTCCAGAAGTTCCCATCATTATACTGGGAGTAGTGGCCACACCAAGATTCTGCCTCTCATCATTTCACTTCCCAAAACTCTAGTAGTAATGACCTCCATGTTGATAGTTCCCACTGAAAAAGAATGGAGAAGACATTAGATCCTGTTGGTCTGCAAAGGGAAGGAAAACCATCAATTAAAGGGCAGAAATTTAGGGAATCACCATTTAACTGATTCATTGCATTGAAACTTCCAGGAACTGAAATGCCTCTGCTACATCATGTTTCTCAACCTACATTGCCAGGAAAAAAAGAGATATAATTAGAGAAATGTTATGATGATGCCATTTGACCTGATGTAGTTAAACACAAAAAAAGCTATGCCAACCCATTCTGAGAAACAAATCCATGTCTTTTCCAGGGAGTATTAGAATTTCTATTTGTTTGGATGTTGCAGTTATTAGCTGTCAACAATATGAATTCATGCAACATACCAAAAGAATATCAAATTGACAAGTGAGGCAAAAGAAGTCAATGTTAAAAAAAATAAAAAATAAAAAAAAAGATCTTGCAGATGGTTCTGTAAGCTTTTAGAGACAACAAAACACCAAGGAAAAAGCAGAAATAGAAATACGTTGAGGAGATCTATCAATTCTGCTAAAGAAGCATGAACATGGATAAGGAAGGTGTAAAAAGAAATACACGATCATTACACCTTTTGTGCTACTCCCAGGATAATTGACTCTTCTCATTTTTAAGTAACCTTGAGTCAACTCTCTGGCAACTTCATCCTAATAACCGAGGCTGAATATGTTATGAGCATGGCTCAGATATGCAGTTAATGTCGGTTCACAATATTATGTTCTGCAATCTGAAAGCAGAAAATATTTATGAGCAATCAATCAATAACCCTTGGAAGAAGAAGGGTTAATAGAATTCTCAAGACCTCAGGATTGTCAGTGAAATAAAAAAATGTGCTTGGCAAGACGCCAGTCTGTCTGTCTGTCAGCCTTGTCAAGGATCAAGTATGTCAAATCAAACTTAAGAAACCATGATGACCGATCAGTGTAGTAATAGCAGACACTTAATTATATGTTTTCTTGTTTTCTAATCATACCTCATCTAAGCACCACTAATCGGTTATGCTAAAATAAGGAGACTTATGGAAGAAATTTATACAAATTTTCCCTGCTGCAAACAACCTTACAGATACTTATAAGCCAGATCAGTGCTAGATAGTAATGGAAAAAGTTGTTCAATGCCCCGGTTGTGTGGCCTGTGAATCATGTTACTTGCATTGACAACAAGGAACCTGGCACTACATCCCATGTATTAAAGGAAACAATAATCATTGGCTTTTCAATGGAAACAGTTTGTTCTTCTGTCACCTGCAAAGATAACCAGCATTGAACTCATTTATTAGAAGAAATGTAGGACTTGTGTGCTAATATAATTTGTGCTGGATGATGCAACTTAATGTTTTATAACAAAATCATTGGGCGATCTATGAATCATATTTTCTTGAATGATTCGACAATGATACAAGACAATTTGAGCATATGTGACAAGCACGTGCACATGCCTGATTCAATTTTCCATCCAAAACAATTACCCAGAGGACTAAATTTGGTTGTTAATGAGAACTCATAATGTAATTTTTTTTTAAAAAAAAACGTACTGCTGCAAAAGTGAGAGGAAAGGAAAGCCTGAGCAACTCATGTGACATAACCCTTGAATTTTTCAGACCTCAGTCACTTAGAACAAGTGCTCCACTTCCAGAAGCCAGATATTACAGCATAGATATCAAAATCCCATATGATTTAAGGTATGTGTTTCAGACACGGAAGCAATAAAAAATTTTCTTACTGCTTCCCCTGTTTCAGGATCTTTGCCAATATCAGCTGTCAAGCCCACAGCTAAGCTGCCCTTCCACCAATGTATATGCCACTAGGAGCTTGCATATGAAATGGAGCAGCTGAGGCTTGCTGGTGATGACCAACAAGAAGAATATAGATAACACCATCAATTCTAGCACCAGATGGCAAATTCCAGTCATTCCCGCCAAAGAATTTTGATTTGAGCATTAAGCAACAATTGTTCCAATAGCAAAACATTATTAAAAAAAAATCAAGTTTAAATGAATCTATTCAATGAATCAATGAGTCAAACTTCTCCAATTACCAGGCAAGGGAGTCCCCCTCTTTGCATCATCCAGCTCCCAAATGTTCAGTGGTTGCCTTGACCGCTCCTTTAATTGTTTTATCTGTAGTTTCAAGCCAGAATAAGCTGTAAGCCTGGTAAAAAAGAAAAGAAAAGAAAAGAAAACCAATTTTGTTGAGAAATACAAGCATATACCGGGACATCAAATTATACGTCTTCATCAAATTGTGAGTGAGCCATTATAATCAGGATCATGTCAGTGTCCATCTCTTTTCTCTTAAAACTGAAATCAAAAAAGGAAAATCAACTATAATGGAAAATATAAATTATGAAGTTAACACACATCACTAAAGCATCGTGTATTCCGCATCTTTCAAACAGCCTGGATGGCAAGGCTAAATCCAGAAACCACAGTACCAAAATCCAAGCCGCTCCACTTTGTCTTGAAGGCCCAGGGTCGTAGTCACTATGTTCCGCCGGTAAAAGGCCTGCTCACAGCTCCCTCCGGATGTTCAAGATCCAGTACCGTCCTCGTTTCCTCCACTAGGCCAAGGATTAGGGTTATAGTCTTAGAGATGTCATTTCCGCGACCCAAAGACACGAAAAAAATCAATAAAGAATGATCCCAAAACCGATAAAAAAAAACAAAACAAAACAAAAGGAAGTTAAAGAACCATAAATAAAACATGATCAAAAAGAAAATAAAAAGGTTTATCAATGAAAATGCAACAGGACAAGCAGCAGGACTCAAAAGTCGCCACACGATTGGCTTTAAGAGTGCCAAATCTTGGTGATCTTTGGCGTTACTAAGGCGACTCAGATTTTAAGATTCTTCCATTTTGGAAACTTCTCTTGCATTCTTGAAAGAGAATCGGAAGACACGGTGAACCTCCGACCCGGGGGCGATTACTTAACAACACACTTGAAGAAATAGACGCCGGTGCTTGGGCTGGTGACGAAGGCAACAGGCCTGAGAGAGGAGCGAAATTGGGGAGACTGGAGGGAACTGAAAGTTTCTAATTTGATCGGAGAGGGGTTTAATTTATATACGGACGTTATAAAATTTTGATTTAAAATAATAATAATAATAATAATAAACGTACAATCCGCATGGTAACAGAATTGTACGCTTAAAAAAGACGCGGTTTGTAATTGATTGAGAGCATTGGACCGTTTCGGTCTATTCAAAATATAAAAATATATATTATAATAATAAAATAAAAAGTTAGTCTCCATCAAAAAATAAAAATAAAATAAAGTAACTAGAAAATTGGAAAAATTAGAATATGATAGGAGGTTGAGCCCTCTGACTAAACACCGCATCATTGTCCATCTTTTTTCTTTTGAAAATGAAATAAAAAAAGAAAGATAAACTATAATGGAAAATTAAAATTACAAAATTAACAGACTAAGGACCAAACAGAAATCCGAATTCCAAAATACTAGTTGCTGCTTTTTGTCTTCAAGGCCTAGCGACTGGGTCACAATGTTCCGCCGGTGAAACGCCTGCTGACAATGGTGGCTCCATGCGGATCTTCAAGATCCAGTGCCGTCCTTGTCGTTTCCGCCTCCCAAAGACGAGGAAAAAATAAACGATAAAGAACTTAGAAGACGGAAAAAAAAAAAAAGAAAGATGAAAAAGAGGTAAAGAACCATAAACAGAACACGATCAAACAGAAACAATAACGCAAACGCCTTGCACAAAATCAAAAGGGCCACCATTACAGAAATTGCAGCAGGACAAACAGTAGGACTCGAGAATCGTCCGGATCGGTTTAAGGCGCCCAAATCTTGGTGATCTTATGATGCATGGCGTTTCTAAGGTGACTCAGATTCTAAGATTCTTCAATTTTCAGAGCGCCTTTTTGCATTCTTGAAAAAGATTTGGAAGTTTGTTTGAATCTCCGGCCTGGCAATTGCAGTAACAAAACACTTGAAGAAAGGAACTCCGGCGCCTGAGCCTGTGACAAAAGCGAGAGGCCTGAGAGAGAACCGAATTGGGAAAATTGGAGGGAACTCAAAATTACTGTACAGATAGACCAGCGCCTTTAACACTTTATATATTTATATATGGATAGACGTTGTAAATTTTGATTTAAAATAATGGAAAAATACAATCCTCATCGTAATTATTTACAGGAGTCAAAACGAACCGAATTCGTGGTTGGTTCACAGCATTTGACCGTTATGTCATTTCAATTCCATATGTTTAAAATAAATAAATGAAGTAAATAAAAGATAAAAAATTGATCCTCATAAAAAATAAACTAAAATACCTTAAAAAAAAGGGGGTCTGATAAGGATTGAACACTTCGATTAAAAAATCCACTGAATCTCTTACCGTAGAAACCAAATGGAGCTATATGTGTCGAGCGTCATTACACTCTTTTCAAAAAGTTAACATGTGCAGCGCACACTTTTATAAGATCCAATATGAAACTTCGTTATATTTTCTTTTATAGAATCCATTTACGTACAACCTGATCTCCCTACCTACTCCTCCGCTCTCAAGCCTAAAACATTTAGCGGTGGACATCGGATTCAAAATGAACCGATTCTGATACTACTTGTCACGAGATGATTATTCTCTTTGTAACGTGAGAATTAGTCACGTATGGTCATGATCAATCACATTGGGTTGAGTGCAAATTGGACTTCGAATATGAGATGGTGTAGATTAAATCAATTGTGTCCGTAAAATCAGCCCATTTGCAATGTTCCCAATCCAACATATATCAGCCATTTCCTTTGTGGATTCCTCATTCGATTGGGATTTCACATTTCTTTTGTGAAAACGACAATTGGGCTTATCCATTTTCAATGTCCCAATCCAACATATACTTATTTGCCATTTTCTTTTCGGATTCCTCGTTCGCTTGGGATTTCACATTCTTTGGGGGAAAATGACAATTGGGCTAATATAGTGACATGATTGTAAATTTGCAATGCAGCCATGTTAGGCCTAATCGATAGGGCAGAAAAGCTGGTTGCAACGTTCGAAAGCTGACTAGCGTGACATTTTGATGGGGCCGAAAGTCTAGGGCCCAACTTGAACCAAAACAAAAGATTTTATGCAACGGAAAAACCTAGTTTCATTTGTTAAAAAAAAAAAAAAAAATTTCTTAGAATATACCGAATCTATCTTTATTCTTAAAAAAATTGTTTTTTGTAACATTTATTTACAAGAAGGTGGATTTTTAATCCAAGAAAAGAAACTAAAAGAGAAAAAAAAAAGGAAAAAGGACAAGTCAATGGGCAGCGGAAGCAGGGCAGCGTTGCTGTGCAAATCATCCTCGCTGGTCTCTCTTGCACCTTCCGCCATCACTCGCACCCAACTCAGATTCAAATCTACGGCCGCCAACTCTAGGTTTCATCGTATGGCTACTGAGGCTCTCACCGACGGTGACAATGGCGGTCATTCTTCCGGAAATGACTCTGCTACTTCTTCTTCTGCTTCCTCTGTCGTCGATTTCCTCTCTCTTTGCCACCGCCTCAAGGTATCACCAGTTCGGTTCTATTTTTATTTTTGAGAGTTTTATTGTTTATTATGTGGTTTTAACAACTGATTGTTTTTTTTTTTGATGTTTTATTGCCTGTTAAGTAGACAACTAAGAGAGCTGGATGGGTTAAGAGAGATGTGAAAGAACCGGAGTCGATTGCTGATCATATGTATAGAATGGGATTAATGGCTCTGATTTCTCCGGATATGCCTGGCATTGATCGAGACAAGTTGGGTCCTTTCTGTTCCACTTTCTTTCTTTTTTCTTTTAAATTTTTAAAATTCCGTTCTTACATTATTATGCTTCTATTCTTGCTTTGATTCAGATTTTTTTTTTCTTGGGATAAATTTTCAGGTGTGTGAAAATGGCAATTGTTCATGACATTGCAGAGGGTATGAATTTTGATTGATGGAAAGTTTATTTGTAGCTTTTCTCAAAATGGGTAACTTTGTGAAGACAAAACAAATAATTTAGCCCATTAGTACTGTATAATTTACTTTAGTGGGAGGCTGGGATTATATGTTCCAAATTTAGGTGTAAATGGTGTGACTTATGGTGTGCAAATGCTAGTTGATATGCTTTGAACTGTGTGTTATAGTTTCCTGTGATATGGTATTTTTTGTTTTTTTTCTTACCTGCCTATATTGATTTGGAGTTTGTTTTGTTGCCTGCCCGAATTGGTTGAACAGCCATTGTTGGTGATATAACCCCTATGGATGGAATTTCAAAGGCTGAAAAAAGCAGACAAGAGCAGGAAGCATTGGACCACATGTGCAAACTACTAGGTGGTGGGTCACGAGGTGCTTGCCTAAGTCTCGAGCTTTCCCTCCCTCCTTGCTTGAGAGGGGAGTGTCTTTGTGTTCATGCATTGGATTGCATGTGGGCATGTTATTCTGAATAGAATGTTCTGTTTTGTAGCCAAGGAAATATGGCAGTTATGGATGGAATATGAGGAAAATTCTTCACCCGAAGCCAAACTTGTGAAGGACTTTGATAAGGTTTTTCTCTTTTAACTTTTTTGCCTCTAAGTTATAGTATGGATGCTAATGTATAACCCTTCTGAGATACTGATTCACTGGCTACTTCTGCATTGTTATTCCCAAACTCATTGGATTTCAAATTTGTATAAGATGTGTTTCCTTCTAAAACTGGGTTGTCAGATAACAACATAAGCATATTTGCTTCAGTTTTCAACCAACAACCAACATAACCATTTAGTATGGAGAAAGTTGGTTCACTATTGAGAATTTTTGCAAGAAATGTCATTTTTCTGCCTTTGTACTTTTCTTGTTCTCTTGTTTTGGCTGTCAGGTTAGTTTACAAAATTTCTATGATAAACAATGATGTGTAATAGGCAATCAGTAATTTAGCCTCAAGTCCTGTCTTTAACTGGCAGCTGAACAGTTTAGGGGTTGAGAGAAGTTGTTCATTAACCCTATGCATATTCACTGAGTTAACCCATTTGTTACTACCGTTACTCCAATGGAATCATACCCACATAATCATATTCTGTATTTCTTCTTTATCCAGGTGGAGATGATACTCCAAGCCTTAGAATATGAAACTGGTGAGGCTTACTGCCAATTTCTTTGTTGTATCTAGAAGTCAGATCTGCTTAAGTTTTTGGAAGAAGCGAGGGACTGGGCAATGTATCACAATGACCTGGAAGAGTTTTATGTCCAGACGTAAAGTGTCATTGGCCCATCAATTGTAAAGCATGCCTTTATTCGCCATTCTTTCTTACTCATCATCCCCATATGAAGTTCTATCCAGGCATATCCTATGTGTTAAATTGTGGGCTTTCTTTTGTAAATATCTATCGATTGGGTGACAAATTTATTGCTATGTTGAGGAAAAAGAATTGTGTTATTATGCAAATTGGTTAGAAAATATGCCAAAAATAATGGTCTCTGCAAGAATACAAATATTTTGGCACGGAAACTAAAGTTGTCTATGGCTTTATGCAGAGCAAGGGAAAGATTTGGACGAGTTTTTTAAGTCAACTGCAGGTAAAATAAAATTCTGAACATTCACAAATACTTCAGCAAAGGCTTTTTGCCTTGGATCCTTCAGTAAACTATTGCGTATAGGCCAAAAGAGAATCAAATGTGTGGTTGTCAACTGAATAGGCTGCGAAGTTGCCATTCCAATCTTATGAACTGGGTCTTTAGCTATCTTCTATCGCAGCTGCAATCAGATTTTGTTGCAATTGTCATCAGCTGAATGTTTTCAAGTCAACAGTATCCATTTTATGACAGAAATGTCAACTTTCCAGTTATTTGAAATTTTGTTTCAGGTTTTTTTGTGTAAGAGGAGTGGGCACGGCAGCCTTACTTCATTTAAAACTTCTTTGCAGGGAAATTCCAGACTGAAGTAGGCAAAGCTTGGGCTGTAGAAATCGGATCAAGAAAGCGGAAAGGAGGGCACTGACGTTTCTGGATAATTTTTAGCCGCGTATTTTTGTTTATTATATTGTAATTTGATTATTGAGACGTTGTTCAGATTGTTGGAGGGTGAGACACGCACTTAGCCAACCATGGAACCCTGGCTAGACTCTTCGCTGACGGGACACCTTATCAATGACCAACCCTCCCACACGAGACCGGAGGCCAACCCGGACGGAGGCTGAGACATTGATAGAAAATGGCCTGATGTGTTATGGGCCCACCTCCGTCGATCCGGAATTTGGGGCACCGCACCTTTTTCAACACCGCTATTTTCCTTTATGTTTCTTGTTCCTTTATCCGCCCTTCGAGTAACCTTAGTAGCCACTGATTGATCACGCCGGACTCGGGCTATTTTCCATCAATGTAAACTCGTTCCAAGCCATGGAAATCTAAAATATTAAAAGCAGCCTTTACATTCTATTGGTTCAAAAAGATCAACCACTAATTTTACATTAACCCATTACTAGGGAATAATAGCAACTGCAACCAACGGCAAGAACACTGAAAATAACTTGTAAATAAGCCTGTCACGCGAGATAGATTTCATCAACAGGCTGTGCTGGCAACAAGCTTGTTTAGCTTCCTGGTTGTCAACCTTTCGGTGTAGACTTCGTTTCCTTGGCATTCATATCTGTAGGCATTAAGGCAACAATATTCCATCAGTCAAAGTCAAACTTACCATCCATGTATGACGTGCACTGATTCTCTAAAAATTCGGTGCAATACCATGGACTTACCTTGATGGTAAAGATATTAAAGGTTTCAACTTTTGTGCAAGTTGGACGGCTTCTTCCTCAGTGTTCACGATCTGATTGAAGCAGAAGTATCTACCACGAGTGGACCTATCCTCGAATGCTCGAACATGAACGTCGGCTAGAAAATTAACATCCACAAATGCCATAACTCCATTCTCATACATCTGAGCTGCTCCTGTTAGATTTTGCAAATGACGAAGTGGATAAGATCCATATCTAGCTTCTCAATAAAGAACTGAAAAATGTGTCATTCGGTTGTCAGAAAACCAAGATTTTACAGCAGTTTGTGGCGCATCTGTACCTTTGAGGTATGACATGGTTGATCTTGGATTTTGTTGAGCGACTTCGGGACCCAAAACCAATCCAGCATTAATGGAAACCATGTTAAGCATTCGGTCCATGGCTAATGCCCAAGCAGCCTGCTCAGATAGTGTCTTTGCCAAGGCATGCCATAGCTGCAAATAGCATCAATAATTGAGTAAACCTTTTGTTTTTTTTGTTTTTTTCCTTCCTTTCCGCTTAAACAATTACCAAAAACAAAAGCAAAAGAGAATCATGTTACACGAATGAAAACCTTTAGTTTCCTGCAGAAGTCTTGATTGCTCCAAGATCTTTCGTCTATATCTTTTTCTGAAGAAATGTTCTCCCTCCAGATTGCTGCAGTCAAAGAAGAACTGAATATTATCTTTTCTAAACCATCAGTTTGAGCGCAGGCCTCCATTACATTGATTGTTCCTCTGGCCTCCAAATCAATAGTCTTGTCCTATCCAATCATAAAAACAGCTAATGCTAGTTACAAACGACAATTAAGAGCTCAAGTGTAGTTACAAGGGATGGGATTATTGGTACACAATTTAACTTACATCATATCCATCTGGGCTATCCAGGCAGCAGAACAAAGCAGAACAACCCTTCAAAGCAAGAAGAATGCTATGGTAATCCAAAATGTCAACATCAAAGACAACCAATTTTTCCTCCTCTCTCTCCATGTCCCTTATTCTCTTACATATCTCAGCTTCCCCTGCAGCGAACCCAAACCAAAACAACTAATAACAGAATTCAGAACGGACGACAGGGTTGTCAAATAGACCAAAAGGAAGAAGTTTAGACATACGCACCATTCTTTTGAACAGTTGCATGAACTCTATAGCCTCGACTCAATAATCTCTTAAGAATCCAAAATCCCACATAGTTTGAGGCATCAAGAACACAAACTGCTGGTAGTTCTTCTTCCATTTGTTGTTGTTTCGCCTTGCTTATCCTCTTCTTGTCTTAGACGAGCCTCTGGATATAAAAGTCGCCAGAGGTTATGGAGGTGAGATCGAATATTGATGGAAAAAAAAAGTTGGTGAACTATCTTGCTGCACGTTCCATCTACTCACCGCATTTTGCTTGAAAGACTTTTTTTTTTCTTTTTCTTTTTTTTGGGGGGGGGGGGTGTCTATTTCATGTGCTTTAATAATTGCTTTTCCAAAATTTTTGCGTTACAAACTACAAAGAAGTGTGGGTAGGATTTCCAGCTTACCTAATTCAGGGCGTATGCATCGAGAGCGTGCTTCTCCAATCCCAGACGTAGCATGCTTGCATAAATTCCCCTTTCTTTGGGCTCTTTCTTTATTGGGTCTGGGAGTCTAAGGTAGCTAGGTAGAGAATGTGCGCTTCCAGCGAGATATTGTTCTAGTTGGGCAAGTAAACAAATTGTCCTGTTCAAGCATAAACCATGTTTCCTTAATTGTGGGCATAGTCTTTGGGCCAGGTAACTTGAATGTGTCCCTTATTTTCAGGATAACTGAGTCAACTAATGCATTCCCCGAAGGAAAAAATGCATACAATTATTTATTTATTTATTTATTTTTTTTCCTTTTGTCCTTCGGTACCACAACTTGAATCTTGGACGCTAAAACTAAAAGTACAGCTACTCCAGACCACGCAACTAGTGGCTGTATACTCTTATTTATTGCTTAACAACGTGTGGCTTTCAAATTACAGACTTTCAAGGTTCAAATTCATAGGTGTATGAAATCATTTATTATAGTCCAACAAATTAGCTCAATTTCGTGCGAAGGAGCTCAAATATTAGCGTCACATCAGCTATCGCCATAACTCCAATAGAAAAAGTTTGGACCACTTGAAGGGGCAGTGCCATCAACCATATTAATTGCATCTAACGACGAACTTCCAAGAAGTATATAGCGTGATATTAAATTATGTCATTTCATTAGATGACTTATCTGTTTGGAATTTATTATTATTATTATTATTATTTTTTGTTATCGTGTATACATTTGCTCAATTAGGTTCATATGGATAATCTGAAGAAGACTGTTGCCAGGTTTCAAAAGATGGTATTTTTTTAAAAAGAAAATCGCGTGACAAAATAATGGTGGCTATAAAACAACGAATAAGCTGAGAATGCCGCTGACAATTCGAGACCCGGAAGCAACAAATGGTTATGAATTTAAGCCCCGGAGAGAAACAAAAGCTCCAACCCCGGCAGTTAACAGTAACGCGGAAGTTCCCAAAATTATAAATTTTCGTCGGTTAAGAGACTACAAACAGGAATTGGGGAAACATAATTGGCACCAAGCATTGTATAGAAAATTACCTTACAATTGCGGAAATTTTTTTGGCAAAGATAAATGGAATGGCTTTTGCCGTTCTAGTTCAACAAAGACTGACCCTGACGGTTGGAGGAGCTGTGGGTTGTGCGGCTGTTATTTATTGTCGTTGAATCTCTGATGGAAGTAGGAAATCTACTAACCAATTAAAGTTGGGGTCTTTAGTTATAGACCTGAGGTTGTGGCCAACTATTTTCTCTCCATCGACAAAGGGCATTTAGAACAGATGATCACAACTTAAACAAGAGGAAACAAAAAACAAAATGAACAACCCAGCAACCCCTAAGCATGGCATAATCCGGAGAGAGCAAAGGTGGAGGGGGGATGCGAGAAACAGCCTATAAGCCTAAATCACATGGGAATGGCCTTTAAAAATGCCTTCCTGTGAGAAAAAAGAAAAACTGTAACATTATTTGCTAATAATAGCCTGTCAAATTGGACTCATGCAATACAAAAATTATGATTTACTAGTCTGCCACTGTTTTGGGTTAGAAATTTACCCGAGCGAGCTTGAAGATTAGTATTGGGTTGACATAGACAAGCTCAAGGAATATAAGGTTTACGCATGCTAGAATTTGCTTCAGCTCTGCACTCTGTCAGGACACGCCATTGGCACGCATTTGAAAAAGTAATGATGAGTTTCTTAGGGTTTAGAACTCTGATCGTGCAATTATTGTACAGCCAAGCCAACTGATGGAGAAAGAACAAAGCAACATCCCTCCGAGAACAAAGTATAGCTACAAAATGAAAACGTTGTAGATATCAGGCTTTCTTAATCAAATTTTGTTGGCCGTACGATACGTTATCCTGACAGTCCATGTGACTCTTTGAAGACTCGGCTCTCATTCTGTCCCGTACAAATAAAGGGTGGAGTGGATGGGCTGCATTATAAAGAAAGTTAGGAGTAATTATTCAGAGTATGCCACAAGGAGGTTCCAGACAATAAGAACATTATAGGCGGAACCAAGGTGCTTTGATGACATGTTTCTGACAAATAAAGCTATCTCCTTAAGTTAATTAAGAGTTCGTGGTCAGCCAATTATAAAATAGGATATGGCAGGTCAGCAAAACAAACACCATACATTTAGGAAAGTGGGTCCAAAAGGTTTGTTAAACATTTTCTTCATCATTCGCTGTTCTTTCTTCCTTTCTTCATTTACCTCCAAGAGCGACTGGCATACTGACAGTTTGCTGACCATCAGCTTAAGTTGCATGCAATTTCCCCCAGGAATCTTGAGAAAACCATGTTTCGTTTCTTCAAAGTCTGAATCTCGACCGCTCGCGTTTCTTCCTCCCGCCAGGTTTAATACCCGTTTACCCACTTCGAGGAATGATGATTATTGAAATGCTTATTTGGAGGTCTGAAAGGATAAAAGTTCTTTATCCGAGAAAATCCAAGTGGGCCAAAGTTGATTCATAGGCATTTCCTCCAAGCATTATTTTTACCGCTAACTTTTCAGGCAAATCGGACAAGCATTGCATGTGCAAATGTAACTGCAACATTTATTTGCATGTAAAATACATTCCATTCTATTTTTAAAGCTAGAGTTTATTAAAACAAACTGATCATCACCATACAACTAACATTTAGAGGGGCATTCGTCAGGCACAAAACAGATAGCAAACTAATTTCACTACTTTTCATCTCCATTTATTTTTCACAATATTCTTTCATCAACCTTTCTCTAGCCTTATAAATGTCTACCGTGTGCCCTACCAAATGAGGCTAAGAGGCTTTTTCCTATTAGAGGCTCCTCCCCTTGAATGAGACGAAAGACAGGACCAAGTAAAAACCACAACTCAATTTGGTCCCAATCGCCTGACCAACAATGTCCGAATCCTCAACCCAATAAAATAAAAGAAAAATGTCCGTATCTTTGGGTTACTGGCAGAACAGGTTTACCGAATTAGTTCGAACTGATACAAAAATGGGATAATGCAAAAGAAAAATAAATTTACTTTGACAAGCTTGTATTGTACACATAACTGACCAATACTGGCAATCCCCGCCGTTTCAAAAGTGATCAACAGCATCCAGGTGCTCTCAGCTCATCTCCATGGTAAATGCCTCATCTCATCTGTTTCTAGTCCTAACAAGCTTGGCCCGTGAAGCTTTCTTGTCCATCTTTTCCCTCTTCTTGCGAGTCTTTTCATCCTCTGCATCTCCCTAATAACATGAAACAATAAACCGGATTATACATATGACTCTAAATGCTTTTTAATGCATTGATAAATTGGGAAGAACAGTTACCTCTGAACCTAATGACAAAAATCCTCTAATGAATCCAAAAGATTTGTATGCTCCAAACGCTGGTATCTAAAAGCAGCAAGAATGAGGAACTTGATTATTTCTTGTCATATCATACATTACGCAAATCATTGAGAATATATGCTCCAATGTATCAATATCTCACTAAGGAAGCGTCAGTCTTCACTCTATATATGTCAGTATAATGTGCATGTATTTCTTGTTGCTTGCTAATCATGCACACATCCTAAAACTTTCTTTCCTTTAGACCTAGAAAGTTCCCAACTTGTGGGCAAACATCAGAATTGGGTAAATGATCCACAAAAAACAATTCCATTATTGATCTTCAAATAACACACCAAGTAGTTGATTACATTTCCATGATGCAAGTGTAAGAAGTCAGTACAATCAGCTCTACAATGCTTGGATAGTTTCGGTAAAATATAGATCATCATTATTTTTCCATGAAAATTCAATATCCCATTTTATGCCTACAAGGCAGGGTGCACATCTCACTCTACCATAAGACTTCACCAATCAAAGTGTGCTACATGTTGCACTTAAAAGGGCCTCTAAAGGATTCAGAGATAATAGTGCTCAAATTTAAGAAAATGAGATCTTACCACCAGGTATGTGTACCAAAATTTATCAGAGATAATAGACATAAGCTGGACAAAGCTTGTAATATAGATGACATCATGCAGATAGCTGCAAGAAATAATCAATATTAAGGGCCTATCTTATCATAAGCATAAAAGAAATAGCTAATGATCCATTTGAATAGCTGCAATATTAGGTTACAATATTGATGATAAGACTGATAACATAATGCAGACAAATGTTTGTAGCAGAATACAATTTTGTGAATTTGTTAAATATTTAGGAAATTTTTCCTCAGCAACACATTCGCTTCCAAGTATTTAGTATTTTCAAGCACCTGCAAACTGCAGTGTTTTGGGTATTAAATTCAGCTCCAATCCACTTATTATCTTACAACTCTCAAAATGAACCTCTTAACTGGAAAAGCTAGCTCGTTATACAACATACCTCAATCCACTTTCCTAACTCAGCATGGTAAAAGAGAAAATTAACATATCTTGTTTAACATTTATGCAGAGAACCCCAAAATTGAAGTACTACTACATTTCTGGAAATTCAATTACCTTCAAAACAAATACTCCAAATGAAGTGTAAAAAATAGACAGGCCAAACTGTAAAGAAGTTTGTAATGGGTAAACACATCATTCTCCAAAGTGCCAAACCTTCTTTGCACATTCCTAAGAAAGCTATCAAAATCAAAAACTTCTCCTCACATAAACCTGACAACAAGCCTAAATGTACAATTCAATCTTGCAAGTTTCAGATTTCTAATAAACATTCAATGTTTTAATATTGAGATTTGATCAAATAATGGACAGTAATGATTCTCCTCAATAATCAATAGATTAAGTTTGATATAGAAGAAATTATATATATATATATATATATATCCAAACTTGCAATTTGGTATAATGAATAAACATCGTTTCCATTTATTCTTCTTCAGTTATAATTGAAAACAACTACCAAAGATTGTCTAAAGCCATGCAACGGAATGAGAAAAAACACAAAGAGAGAGAGAAAGAATATAAGATGGCATACCCACAAATTCCACCGGTACCCATATCAAATCCACCGTCAAGAAGTTCGCCATCATCTCCATAAGTAGGATTCGCCATGGCAGCAAGTTGTTGATAAGGAATGAAATAAGCCAGAGACGTCAAGATTAGACCCGCCCAGTGTTTCCAGGTGAAAGTGGAATGAAAGATCGCCATCCTCACCAAGAAATATATAACCTACAGAACAATATAATTTCAAATTATCCCCAACATAAAAAAAAAATAACATTCAAGGTTCAGAAAATACACTCAAATCAGTTTGGTTTCAGTGCTATGCGATCAGTTAACAAAGAAACAATCACAGTTCTACCGAAAGGAAAGAAGAGTTCGATTCAATCACATTGCAAGAGATAATGATTCGACGGAGCATTGCCATGTGGCGGGCGTTCCCTTCCTTGCGCTTCTTGGCCCCTTGATTTGCCATTTTCTGCTATTCCAATTTCAACTCTGTGAAACCCTAGCAACTCTCTCCGTCACCGCGCCTGTCCGATTTTTTTGATCGGAGATTTTTATTTATTTATTTATTTATTTTGTAAAGACTTAAAAAGCAACATTAAACTTAAAATTAAAAATTTAAGTAAAACTTACCCCGCGGTTAGTGACTCATTGTTAGGACCAAATTACTGTATGCGGAGCCCAATAAATTGTTTTTCGTTTCAAGATAGGCAAGCCGCTTGTAAACTATCGCCTTGGGCCACAAAAAAAAAAACAAAAAGGCCCTGAAGTTCATAGAGAGGGCCGATAAAGGGTTTTTTTTTTTTTTTTCTACTTCATATTTAGGATATGATAATAGGTAGCATCTGTAATTTTTGTGAGTAACAAATCGTATTCTTTGATTAACTGAAGTCAATCGACAATAATAAAAATTATATATCAAAGACAAAGTAATTTCTTTTTTAATTCTAATTTCTTTGTATAAAAACTTACTTTTATATAATTGTGGAGATAATGATTATATTTTAAAATTCCAATAGTTATATTTGAGTTCTAACATTTATTTTTCTTATATGCTAAAGATATTTTAGTTAGTTCATGTCAATTATAATAATATTTTTATAATTATTTTAAATATATTTTTAACATAAACTTGACGAAGGGTGTTTTTTTTGTTATTGATATCAAACATTAAGTTGTTGTTTATTATATTTAATAATGGACGGTGTAATCGTTACTGCACTCTAAATACAGAGTACGTGATGTAATTTTTTTAATAATAATAATTATTATTATTATCATTGAGAAATCGAAGAGAAAGTGAACAAATCCCCGATACTTCCTTTTGAATTTTATTTTGACTTGGCTGGTTAGGGAGAAAGTGACTTTTGGATTAAAAAGAGAGAGAGAAAGAAGAAGACCTTTTGATTTTTTAATGAATATTTTTTACTGTTTGTTTTTAACAAAAGAGATGAGTGGATAATATTCCATACTCTAATAATTGCTTTGTCAATTATCACAGTCTCTAGCCATAATGGGACATGCTGCCGCATGTCTTCCATGACGTGGAGTTTTGAACAATTAAATATATGAATTCTTCTCTTCAACGTCCATTCACGCACCTGCCTTAGGGGGAAAAGCAAGATGGCACTACTAGGTAGACATGGAAAGATTTCAGAGCGGTATTGACCTTTTTGTTTTAAAGAGACTTTCTCTTTTTCTTTTTCTTTTTTTTTTCCCTTAAAAGGTAGTCTTCTTCGATTTTTTTTTTTTAGTATATTCTTATGGTAATATCTAATGGATTTTTCTCATCTCTTTTCCTTTTGGTGGGGTCGAGTTGGGGACCACGAGGTCCAAAGTCTAATTTAATAGAAATAGAGATACTATAAATGGTGTATATATATATTAATATTTTATATGTTGTATAATATTAAATTATATTAACTTAAATTTATTAATTTAAAATTTATAAAATAAATCTTCACACACTTTTATTATTAATTTTAAATAATTTTATGTGAATACATTTAAGTAAACATATAATATATATAAAAAATACGAATCAATTTAATTATATTATAGTATTTGTGACTAAAACGATAATTTTTTTAAAATGTAAAAAAATTTGTAGTTTTAAATTTTTAAAAATACTTATATTATTTTTAAACATATTATTCAATATAATACACCTTAAAGGTTAAGCGATTATTTAAAAAAAAAATCAACAATAAACCTTTAACGCCACATTCCATAAAATTCTCCTTTAAATCAAGTCGCAATACAAATAAAATGAGAAAAAATAACACAATTAAAAAGAACCTATAAACAAAATTCAAAATTTTTTTAACATTCCTGGCTCTCGGCCTCGTGGTCGTGGGAGAGCATTTTGTCCGCCCTTTCGGTGCCGTATGCTCTGCGTTCGGGCCCGCCTTTTGCAAAAGCGAATGTGGCGAGAGGCTCACGGGATTGGGATCAGGCGGAAGAGGGCCCACTTCTCCACCAAAGCTGTCGTTTCTTGTAGTACAGACCAAAAATTCGTCTTCGTTTTGCGCCTTGTTAAGCCAACATTTTTTTTCTTTTTAAGAATGACAAAAGAATACCCTTGAGGAAGCTTTTTCCACGCTTCATCGGAGTATAATAAATTTAAAATTTATTAATATATTAATTTATAAATTTTTTTTTAAAAAAATATTACATTAATATTATAAATTATTAAATTTAATAAAAATTCAAAATAATAAATAAAATAATGTTTCTATTATACCTCATAATATATTTATAAAATATTAAATTTAATACACAAAGAATATAATAAAATAAATTAGTAGATAATTCATTGTAAACGAAAACAAAAATTGTTAAAATTTATCAAATATTTTTGAAAAATATATCCTTAACCACATTGTCTAATTATAAAATTATTTGAAAAAAGGAAAAAGAAAGGGTATATTAAAATTTTTAATTGCCTCTCCACTCCACTGGTGCGGTGCAAAATTGTAAAGTTGCCAATTGATGACGTCATAGCTGAGTCACATCCCACGTGGGCCAGTTAATTACAGTATATTAAACCCTTTTTTTTTTTTTTTGGTTCCATTATACTTCGGAAAGAGCAGTTGGTTTAATTAAATAAGTACGGGTCAAGAATCAACAACAAAAGCGGCGCGTTCATCTTTGGAGGCACTCCGATCGAGGATTCCTGAAACTTTGGTTGTCAATAAAAAAGGGAAAGAAAATCCAAAGCATAAAGAATTGGGATCATTCTCGAGAAGCTTTGAATTTTTCATCGAGAGAAGTTCGGCTCGCCTAGCTGGCCCAGGTGCCTTCATCATCGTTTATATTTAATTATCTTTACTATTCTTTGATTTTCTTTTGTTTTTTTGTTTTTTTTTTCATAAATTGGAATTTGCAATATGAAGATTCTAATTTTCTTCTCCGTCTTCTTTCTTTTTTTTTTTTTTTTTTTTGCTTGAAAATCACATAACATCACTGATAAGTGAGACTGGAATTGTTGTTGGGCTTTAGGGAACAGAGGTTTTGGAGGACTCAATAATTGCGAGGGAAAAAGAGAGAGAAGCGATTGATTTGAATTGGGAAGTATGAGAAGGAGTGTTATATCGATACGCTACTTTCTATCGGCGGTTCAGCGCCAAGAACGCCATTACTCAACTAGCTTGCTTACAGGGCAGGGGAGGAATTTGATATACACCAATTGCGGTCCTTCTTATATACATGGGCACAGAAATTATGGTGTCAATGATCGATATTTATGTTCTGAATCGGCCATCTTAAGAGCTCCGTCAACGGAAGCCGCTAAAGCTTCCAACGGAGGTTGTATCCAATTCTTTAGTTTTCTTGTATTGCTTTCAGGAGAGGCGGTGCTTGATAGTGAATTGCTTATTGTTCTTTCTGTGTTGGCGGTTTTGTTGATTTGGAATGCAGAGTTGGTCGGCGGGGGACCGCTTGTTGAGTATGAAAGAAGAATTGCTGCGGGTGAGCTTGTGGATGGGGATAGCTGCCAGGTATTGGGGTTTGGGTCTTTAGCATTTTCTTGGTGAAAAAGTTATAATCTTTGTTCCTTTCGGTAACAATATTTCCTTAGGTTTCTTCTGGAGATTGAAAAAAGAACGATTTTATTACCTTGGTTCGTGCTGGACCACTTCAGTGTTTTCTTTGGTGATGCCTTGCCTATGGAATGTCTCCTTGCTCCTAGGTTCCAGTGGATTCAATTCTGGAGCTTCTTGTTTAAGCCGGTTTATAGGATGTATACCTTAGTTTTTCCTAAGGAAATTAACTGGAACTTCTTGTTTAGGGGACTAATGACGATGATTTTTTTGCAGGTAGGCACCATAAGAGAGCTTCAGAGACTCTATGATGAAATTGTTGAGTCAGCCGATGCCTGCAAATTGGACCGCTATTCATCTTCAGATAAATCAGGAAGGCACGCTACTCCTCATGTTCCTGATATGTTTATGTTCCCATTTCAGAAATTTGTTTTTCTCTAATGCACACAAGCCCTTTTTACCTTATCCTGTCACATTTCACTTTTGGGTACAAAATTTCTAGATTTTTTCCTTTCTAGTTTAATCAACCTCAACTGCCATCTCACCTACAAGTCAACAAATTTTTTCCAGAAGTAGATGGTTGTGGTCTTATTTCATTCCGCAATCATCGTATTCGCCTGTTAAAGGACTATATCTTTATGGAGGAGTCGGCACAGGGAAGACCATGCTGATGGATTTGTTCTTTGAACAACTGTAAGCTTGACATTGACATCATTCTGACATGATTTGCTTCTCCATGTTTATCACTCTGGTGTCAAAGAGTAGTTGAAATTTGAAATTTTTAAAACTTAACAAGAAGCACGGATGGAAAGATGAATAATCTTATCTTTGTTTCCAGCTTCAACATTGACTTCTAGCTGCTTATTTTTTGCTTAATCTCATTATATCCATTTCCTCAGGCCTGAAAATTGGAGGAAAAAGAGGATTCATTTTCATGACTTTATGTTGAATGTTCACAGCCGCTTGCAAGTAAGAATCCAGCACACTATGTATCTCACCATTTTTATGGATATCCATTTTAGCAGACTATTGTCTGTCTTTCATTTTTTTGGATCTCAAACAGACACAGACAAACACAAACTTATTTTCTTGATCAATATCATTCAAATTTCTTCCTTGCGGCCTTGCACACGTCTTCTTTTAAACTGATGGACGGTTAATTTTCTCTTATGCTCTTGCATGTTGGTATTAAAGTAATTTTCTTTCCAGTTATTCAATCTCATTTCACCGGCATGTTTGATAACTCAATCTGACATTTAGTAGTTGCACAAAGTCCCATATCCACACAAAGACACAAAATAGTATTCTGTAACTATGCTGTGAATTTCACTCTCTTATCAAACAATTTTATGCTGTTAATGTAACTTTTACTTTGCATTTGGTTGCATGTATGTGGATACTGAAGTGAGTTCTTGGCATCACGGTATATATTGAATTCTTGCAGAAGCACAAAGGTGTGTCAGATCCACTTGAAGTTGTAGCAGCAGAGATATCAGACGAGGCTATCTTATTATGTCTCGATGAATTCATGGTATATTAGGTGCTAACTTCTTGTATTTTTCTTCTGTTAATTGATTGAGTTTGCTTGATTAAAGGTTTTGAGGCCATACATTCATTGTAGGTTACTGATGTAGCTGATGCGCTAATTCTGTACCGTCTTTTTAGTCAATTATTCGGTAATGGTATTGTAAGTGCACTTTCTATTTCAACCTCATTTAATTTCCATATATTTATGCTTTTGGTTGAGAATTAACAAGGAATGTAGAACTTACTTGTCTGTGCATGATGGAGGCAAGTCTAGATTCTTGTTGCCACTTCAAATCGTGCTCCGGATAATCTCTATGAAGGTGGACTGCAGAGGGATCTTTTTTTACCCTTCATTGCAACTCTGAAGGTAGGTGACACCATTTGATGTTTTACTGAAGCCATGCTTATGGTTAATTAGTGTACTTCTCCAAGAATGGCACTGGTGTATAATTTTAATATCTGGATATCTTGTGTTGTTCTAGGAAAGATGTGTGGTTCATGAAATTGGATCATCAGTAGATTACCGGAAATTGACTTCGGTAAGGATTCAAGTATCTTTCATGAATTAAGAAAATTATATTTCTGCATTTCCAGCTGTTAACTTCCCTCTAAATTGTTTCAATGACACCATGATACAATCAAACTTCAGGCTGAGCAAGGCTTTTATTTTATTGGAAAAGATTTGTCTGGTGTTCTTAGGCAAAAGTTTCAACAACTGATAGGGGAACAAGCAGCTGTCCCCCAGGAGGTGGAAGTTGTGATGGGTAGAACATTGCAGGTGTGTGCAAGTTTGTTTTCTTCTTCAATGTGGAAATCTCAGTCTGCTGAGGGATATTGATTTTGCTTTATTCCTGAATCTTTTCAGGTTCCACTGGGTGCTAATGGATGTGCATACTTTCCTTTTGAGGAACTTTGTGACAGGCCTCTTGGAGCTGCAGATTATTTTGGACTTTTCAGTGAGTCATATCAACCTGAATGAATGTTGGCCTGCACTGTTTATGCAAACAACTTATAGTCTGGACATGACAGTCCATATTGAGTTTAGAATTGTGAGATAGAAAATTAGGCTCGACATGATTGGATTGTGGAACTTGCTACATTCATGGAACAATAAACAAAAGAACCACTTAATACTTATATTTCACCTCCAAAATATCTGCCATTAGTTTATTTCCTCTCAAATGGTCCTGTCAATAATCCCCTTCCCCCCTCTTGAAAATTACTTTTCCTAGGTACTATACTAGTTGTCTGTTAGGATCTGTCCAACTAGTGGGTCACTTCCATCTTGGATTCCAGATATCTATTTCTTTTAGTGCATATCTCAGAAATATTCTGCTTTTATTGAGGAAAGAAAGAAATAAATTTTCATATTGAACAGATAAATTTCATACCTTGGCATTGGAAGATATTCCTATATTTGGACTCCACAACAGGACAGCGGCATATCGGTTTGTCACCTTGGTAGATGTATGTTTGGTGTTATTCTTTCTTTTTTTATTTTATTGTTTTAAACACATTGCTAGATTTTTTTTCTTTACATTATGTCTTGTTTCCTGAGTTTCAGTCAACCTATGGAAATTAGGACTAATTGATCTCTTTTCTGACAAAGTAGCACTCAGGTTTTTGGCCTCTTAATTCTGGGTTAGCGAAAGTTAATATATTTGATCCCGCTCCTTGCAATACCATTTCACTCACTGCACCTTACTTCCCTTTGGGTGTTAGGATTAATATGGCTTCTATTGCTCATGGGTGTAAAGGATCTGCAATCTGTAAAGGTGGTCAAAAATGAATGCAACTTGAATAACACATGCACATCACTGTGTTGAAAAATTTGCCAGATGCAAATGTTGCCTCACCATTCCACCCTTTTCCTCCCAGCAAGCAACCTATTGGAGCACTTTTTCAAGCCAATACTATCCATCCTTCTTGGTCATGAGTATTACACTGCTCCCATCCGAATGAAAAGGAGTACCTAAAATGGATGACCTATTCAATTTCAGGAATTAGGATGTGACAATAACAAAAATTTTTTACACAGAATATTTAGTCTTCTTATCTTGACTTGGTTTCATAGTTTCATGGATGCATGAGCATAGATACCTCTTTTTGAAGATATGCCAAGACTTTTTATTTCTTGGAGGACTGCATGATGGAATTATAATGTAAAGTTGGGCATGAACTTATTTTTGTGAATCTCACAAATTTAATGGAATTGCAAGTACTGTCTTCTATCCCTTTTTCTTTCTAAGAATCCCAACATTTTAGCCTTTTTGAAGAATTCTACTGCTGCAATTGCAGGTAATGTATGAAAACAGGGCTAGACTACTATGCACAGCGGAGGGAAGTCCTATAGAACTTTTAGAAAGGGTAGTGACAATTTCTGATGCCGAGCAGATGGCACCCAGAACCTCTAGGAGATCAAGGAGAAGTGATGATTCTGACCTTTGTGTAGACAATGAATTGGGCTTTGCAAAGGACCGCACCATTAGTAGGTAAATGCAAATGTTTGGTATATCATTGATTTATTTTTATCTGCACTTCGTAAGAAAGAACTTATAACTCCTGTGAACTTGATCGTGTGAAAGGAAAGAAAATGTGAATTGATATGGATAGCATCCATCATTGTCATTCTCTTCCATTGTTCTTTTATGTTCTTTCTCAGTTCTATTTTTTGCTTGCTTAGAACTGATGTTTTTCTTTCCTTATCACTTCATTGCTAAGCTTTTTAAGCACGATCGTCCATAAATAGCTTCTCCTGTTCATTTTCTCCTTTTTGTGTAGGGCTATCTAGTTTTGATTTATCTTGTTTCATTGTAATTGCCAATCCATGGATGGATGCAGATTAACAGAAATGAACAGCAAAGAATACTTGGAGCAGCATGCAACCATGACTGCACAGAAACAGCTCTCACATGATACCAGGCCTGCTGATGCCGTGGAAATGTGAGGCAAAGGAGATTCTTCATTTTTAGACGAACCTAATAATGTTGCTGTTGGCAAACCCCTATGAGTTAAATTCTTGAAGTTTGTGTAACATGGCGTGGCTTTGGTGCCAAAGGTTCATACAGGTTTCTTTGCAATATAAATTACTAAAAATGTAATTTATTAGGGCCTTGATTGTAATAAAACATATGCTGTCAAGAGTTGTAGAAGCGTTCTTTTTCTCAATAATGCTGTTGACGTTGAGATTTAGGAAACCAGAAAATTACTAGAATAATAATCATGTACATTATAATGCCTATCAAAGCTAGAACAAGAAAGGTTTTTGCTGCACTGCCCTCTACCATTTATATCTTGTTACAGGGTTATTCAAGATCAGTTCTCTATGTTTGGGTGCGTTACAAAAGAAAAGTGAGCCCACTCCTACATTTTGGGGTCCGGGAAAAATTGTAGTTTTCAACTTATTTATTTTCCAGGCTCGTTCCCCCTAAAGAATCATAGTCGCTTCTTATTCTTCTATGGCACTTCCCATGCATCGATCCACGGCTCAAGAACTTTGGGAGTCATTCAAGAACCTGAAGCAGCTAAAAGATTGAAGTAGTTAACAATCAATGGCTTGTTGGTCCGCTTATATAAGGAGTCTCTTTTCGTCATTACACCAGCATCCTTTTATTAGTCTGCTGGTGGTTTCTTGGTCTACAGTCACTTGGGCTTCTATTTCCTGTCAGGTGTCATATTCCCCTGTTTCTATTCCCCACCTTGCCCCATTTTTTGTGTATTTCCATTAGCGCTGTTCAATATTACACCAATGTTTAGGGAAAGTTGTTCTTTTGGGGCTTCCTTACACTTCGGAATTTTCCTTTTTCTCCTTAAGTTTTAATGTTAGACCTGTGCTGTTGGAGCTAGTAACAATGCATTTGCCTCATATCTCGCACAACGCGGTGATTGGATAAGACATTGGTATCACAGAAGCTGTTTGTTGAAGACATGTTGACGAGTTTTAGAGGGATTTTGCCTGGATAGTTACTTTTTTTTTTCCTTCTCAAGAAAAGCCTTCCCTTGATATTATTTCTGTTGTCCTGCTTATTGGGATACCCAGTGTCTGAACAAATGCTGTCTTTTCGAGATAACTAAGGAGGTAATTCAAGCATTGAAAGCTGCTCATTTTTTAGCTCAACATGCAATTCATTCTATAGGATAATATCGAAAACTGACTGGATGATGAATCGATTCGTTAGCAGCTGAAAACTAATCACTAATGTAAGGAGGCTGGCTGCTGCTGCACTGAGGGTGTGATAGAAAACGAGAAAAGTTTATCTGCAAACCCAAGCAGTTATATTTGGATCACAATGAATGTACACAACACAATTTCAGGCGCCAACCATTCAATCATTTGTGTGAAAAGAACCAAAAGAGTTACCCAAATTCCATTACCACATCAACTCTGCACCATATTCCTGCTCTCCTGGATTCTGCACATAAAATGAGATACTAGACATATGCTCCATGATCCTTCACCATATTCCAGGGTGGCAAATGTAACCAGCGAGGACCTCATGCTATCACACTATCGTTGGAAAGAAATAGAATAGGAGCCAGTATTTGGATCTTTAACAGCTTTGAAGTTATCAACGCTCATCCCAAACCGTCCAAGCACTGAGTTTCCCATTTCCTTTAGCTTTGCTACTCACAGAAGAATGCCTTATGTTAATTGAAAATAAATCAAGTAAAAACAATGGGATGAAAATAAACCAGTCACCATAACCTACAAACTGTCAATGAAATGAGACCACTATTCCATCCAGCATGAATAAAATCTTTATCTTTGGTAGAACAGACCAAAAAAAAAAAAAATCTTCAGAGACATAATCATGCTCCACATGCTGAAATATGGTTGAAGCAACTTAAAATTGGATAGATGTTTGTGTTCAAAGGCAGGCCTTGAGCACAACCTGTTAAGAGGGGTGCGCCAGTGGGTGAAGAACAGAACCAAACTCTGATAAGGTAAATTTAAGTAAGTGTTCCCCATAACGAAATCCAATAGCAAGCATGATTAAGTGGTTTTACAAAAATCGGCTTGCTTGCTAAACCCTTTTCTACCCAAAAAATGACAAGTATATTAATGTTTAGTTATTATAAGGCCCGAAACTAACAGGCATCGCATATCTGCATCTACAGCATTGGTGAAGGGCTTGTAGTGGCTTTTAATGGTGATGGTGACCATTATTCCATGGGCCCAACAAAAACTAAAGAATTTCTTTCAACAGTTATACAAGCACAAAGCCACAAACGGTGATTGTTACAGATTCGAACTTATTATCTTACACAAGCAAAGTTCACCCTTCAAGAAAGAGGTAAAAGACTAGGCAAATATAAGACACCAATCAAAGCATTCAATACAGCTTACTGATCATCTCTTCCTTCATTTTTTCTCTCTTTTCTGCAGCCAATGGTTCCAAGCGGTGAATCGATTTCTTAGCTTGATCATTCAAAGGATCCAATTCCAAAATCTTTTTCATATCTGCAAGATCGAAAGCAAGATTTTTCTTTTAAGAAAACAATTATCACAGATTTACAGTCCTGTCAGCATGATAAATGCCTGCAGGCACACATACCTATGGCCCGGGAAGGGGATGGTGAATCTAGTAGGAACCAATTAGGATTATCATCATCATCAATTACACTATTACACATGCAAATGATGAATTGTCATCATAAATAGATTGACATTACCAGCAATAGCCTCTTCAAAGTGCTCCAGCTTTTCGTGGGCCTCTCCTCTTCTAACCAGAGCTTTCACATATGAAGGATTGAGTTCTAATGCTTTTGTGCATTCCTTGATTGTGTCTTCATACTTTCCCTGAGATAAATTTAGGAAGCATATGATACAATTATCTACTCAAGTTACAATTTTCATCTGTGCGTTCCATATATACCCAGTCATGTCATTGATCAATATAAACACAGACCCAAATCACAAACCAACAAATTCTTTGTAAATAAAACGGCATCCCATTACATGAGGCTTTCGGCTGTGGGGAAGGGTGTAAGAAAATTAAATTAGCACGGAATAAAAAATAAAAAAAAAGCTACCAGTCGTAAGAAGCAAATAGCGCGGTTTGCGTGGCAAATGGATCGCAATTCCTCCGTCAGCGAGGTCTCCGGCATAATCTCTAAAGCAACCTCGTATCGGAACAATGCTTCCTCGTACCGGCCGTCGCCAAACAGCTTATTGCCTTCCAATTTTGCTTCATTCGCTAGCGTTAGAGCTTTCTGGTTACCATGTTCAAATCAAATGACTTAAATTGAATTCCACGATCAATGAACAAGACAATCGAAACATGCCACAATTATCGAGGAAAAGCCAAAAAAAAATTAAAAAAAAAAACCTGCTTTTGCAATTCGTCAACGTTTAGGGCACCGTCCTTTCCTTCTTCTTCACAGGTTTTGATAATTTCTTCATCGCCGCCATCAGTTGTCGTTTCGGCCAAAGATGATGACAACGACGACGACGACGACGCTGTTGTTGTTTTCAGTTTCGGATGGTTTTCCGGCGTGGTCTCCTGATCCGGTTCAATCACCACCATCGTTTAAGCCTTCACTTCGCTGGGAGACGATGTTCTTGAGGTTTCACTTTGTGACCTTCAAAATATGCATCGAGCTGCCATATCGACTAATCGCAAGGAGAACTCTAGAAAACTTCCCGTAGAAACAATGTTTCTGGAAATTGGAGAGTCGAATCCTTTCACCGGCCCATTTTTCTTTGGATTATGGGCTCAGATCCCCGCTCGGCCCGTCTATGTGGGCCCAAAAACCTGAACCGAAATTGGGCATGTTCTTCCCGTAGCCATCAGTTTCACGATGATGTTCCCAACCAGTCACAAAAGAATTTCTTTTATGTCCCTAAAAATGCCTGCGCAGAGAGGTTTAATTTGATACAGCCCGCCGGGGGAATGGGAAGAGAAAAAGAAAAAGAAAAACAATACTGGCTATAGCCATTACGCTGATCTTGTTGTGACTGTTTGGGCAAAGTAGCAAGTGAAAATGCTGTTAAAAAGAGAAAAGAAAATGAACGTTGAGTAATTTATGGATCAACCGGTTTTTTCTTTTCTTTTTTTTTAATTAGAAAATTTAGGTACCATAAAAGTGGTAGAATTAGGTAAATAAATTTTAATATATTATAAAAATATTTTATATTTACTTAAATTTATTATTTTTGCATCTATTTAGTCGGACTCTTTTTTTCAATATTAGGTTATATTCATTTCTTATATCAGCAACGCTTTCTTGGCGTGCACAGAGTGTTAATCGAGTGGGCTGGCCCAATAACAATGGGTCATTAAAATTCTTTTTCTGGAAGGTTAACCAGGCATTGTTGAAGGGTCCAAACTGATTATCTATCATCTCGGTTTGATTCTTTTTAAAGGTGCACCCGTGGTTTTGTTTCGGTTAGAAATAAAAGCAACCAAAGATGCCGGGTTGGTTAGAAAATTTGTTTCATCATGACCCCAAAACGGCTTTAAGCATTAAAATCGGATGTCTCCAGCTCAAAACCCTTGATGGGCAAGAAGGGATTTTACACGCTGAAAATTATAGATAAATAAATAAATAAACAGTTATAAGAAGTATGCCTTGACCATAAATAATACTGATGTTGAATTTCACTGTGCAGCGCAAATTGGGGGGAAAAAGAAACAAGGTCAAAAGGGATTCAAAAGGCCGAAATCAGTAATTTAAAATATTAAAAACAGAACAAGAGAGTAGCAAGGCAGCTTACTCCGGTGATCCAATCGAAAGCCGACCATTAGCAACTCATACTTTTGACAGTTTGACATCTGACAACGCCAACTCACTTCACCCTTCAGTTTTCACCGGCTCAGTAACAGTTCATACATTTTGACTAAAAAATGCAAATACACAGAGCTCTTTTGCATGTCAAAAACCATTCACACCTTTCTGTGTTTACGGTATAGGATTACGTCTCGCGTCGCGAGTAAAGGTTCTGATGATGTTCTTCTTTCTCTCTTACCCACGCTTCACATGTCCCACTTGGCGTAGGCACACCCCGTAGGTCTCCTTTCTAATTTGGTATTGCATACGTGTTTTGAACCATCCCGTCGAGACTGGCTAGAAATGCTAAAAGGGTATTTACATTGACGTGTGCTATACATAAGAAGGAAAGTTATTCTCAGCTTGTGAAGAATGAACTAAAGCCTAGAAAAAGGGAAGTGAAAAACCATTCTCCTATTCCTCAAAAGTTTTTACTTGGAATTGTGGGTTCGTTTCTTTTCATCTTGGACCAGAGAGTTCCATTGCATTGGTATCCAAAGACTGCTCATCATCGTCTTCATCAATTGTGGTGGCAAAAATGCTGCTGGAGTGATCATGACCATGGTCATCACGTGTCGCTGCAGTCGTGGGGCGAAACATGCTCTTGTCACTGCTGTTAATGTGAGAGAGGTTCAGACTAGAGTTAATATGATTGTGTGATGCTGCCCACTTCTCAGCAAGGCCATCACCTTCGAGCATCCGGACCACTTCCGACATTTTGGGACGGTGGGCTGGGAGGTATTGAGTGCATAGAAGAGCCACTTGCACCATGTCTGCCACCTCAATTCGATCATAGTTACTTCCTAGCTCCCTGTCAACCAACTCCTCTACTTTTTTTTCTTGCTGTATCTTCTTCACCTGTCACCATTGATTGTTGTTAAGTGTCATGGTGCTAATCTGTATCCAGAAATAGGTTACAAAATCTAAATAGGAGATGATCCAAAAACTACTGTCAAAGACGAATTTCAGTTTAGAAAATGTGGACATAATATAAGGCAACAAATCATAAAAGGAAAAGAACAAGCAGAAGAAACAGTGACCTCTGGATACCAATGCAAGGAATAAACGCTTAAAACAGACATGAAACCACTTTTGAGCTTGTCATGATTTTTGTAATAAAATTAAAAACATATTTAGACTATCCTAGCTGTAGATGATCTTACCCACTCAAGCATTGCTCCTTTTTGATGAATAGTTTTTCCAAACTCCAGAGCTCTGAGTCCAGTTATAAGTTCTATTAAAAGTATGCCAAATCCAAAAACATCAGTTTTCTCAGATGACTGGCCAGTGGTGAGGTACTCCGGTGCAATGTGTCCAACAGTGCCACGGACGGCAGTGGTAACATGGGAATCAGCATGGTCAAGAAGCTTTGCAAGGCCAAAATCACCAACTACAGCTTCACAGTAGTCATCAAGAAGCACATTAGCAGCCTTTACGTCTCTATGGATTATCTTAGGATCACATTGCTCGTGTAGATATAGAAGACCCCTGGCAGCTCCAATGGCTATCCTCTTCCTTATGTTCCAGTCCAAGGCAGGTTTTCCTGTCATTATTAATGCCCAATATCAGGGGAACATTCAATCGCATTGACAATACATAGAACCATACCATCGCTAGCACTCAACCAGTATACAGAACATTTTTGAGATGTCAGAAAATGCCAATGGTTGTAGCATTCAAAATGACTTTTTCTGTAGTGCAAGTCATTTCGCCATTGGCATGGAGTTGATAGCATGGCGTTGATAGTTGTCAACTTATTTCCTGGGAATTGCACAGGGAAATATTTCCTCTAGGATCACCTAAAAGTTTGAGTCTGGATGTCACATAAAAATTTGCTCGGTTGGAAAACAAGATTCAGGTGATTCAGAAATTTTTAACAACAGGAAATCTAGATTCTCCATTAGAGATGATTGTCTTTGGCATTTCAAGGAATTCAATTCTACCTTGGCTGCATGCATTGTCAGTTTGAAGTAATGAGCGCGAGTACTAACCTCTAAGTCTGGTCGCTACACTGCCATTAGACATGTAAGGATAGACCAGTAGCCGCTCACTGGAAGTAGCACAATATCCAATCAACCGGAGCAAATTCCTGTGAACAGCAAGGCTGATCATGTCCAGTTCTGTTCTAAACTGTGACTCCCCAGCTGATCCAGATGTATCTTTTAAACGCTTCACTGCTACCATGATACCATCTCCTAGCTTTCCCTTGTATACATTGCCAAAACCACCAGCACCAAGTATTTTCTTTGAGCTGAAATTGTCTGTGGCTAGTTGAAGCTCCCTGAAAGTGAAGTTCCTGAGGTTACCTAGGCTAATTAGGCCTTCCTCTTGCTTGTCTGCAACTGAAACCATAACCAATTAAGAGCTTTCAATTATTAAGTGCTGTCATTAGCATATAATAGAGTTTCTAGGTTACCAACCACTACTGTTAAGTAAGGTTTGGCTTCTATGTTTCCTGCGGTGCCAAAGGAGTCCAATTGATAATAGCAAGAGGGTGAGAAAGCTCAAGCCAACTCCAAGCACAATTGCCAATTGCTTGGATTTGTGCTTCCCTAGAGATTAAGATGGGCAAAGCAAATAAATTGAGGGAGAAAGAAAATACTGAGGAAAAATCGAGCACTATACAGAAATTACCAGGTGATGAATGTAGAGAGAAGGAAAGAGGGCCAGCATTGGCAGACCCAAAGCAACCTACACTCGAGCTGCTTCCACAAATCAATGGATTTCCCACAACACTGAATTCATCAACAGTAAAAGACCGTATTAAAATAGGATATAGCTTGAAATAGTGATCAATTAGGAAATAAAGAAATGTTATAAGACTTGAAAGTTCTTGCAGGGAACTTGGGCATTGGTCCACTGAGATTGTTATAAGACAGGTCCCTGAAAAACAGAACAATATTCAAAGATACAGACCCATCAATTGGAAATTGAAAGAAATGTCTAAAATCAGAGAAATTTAACATGCAGCAGATTGTCTTTATTTTCAATGAATTCAAACGTTTTTCCAAGTACCAATAAAACAAAACAAATACTCACAAGAAAACAAGTTGTGGTATTTTGGCTAAAGACTCGGGAAAACGTCCAGACAAGCTATTGTTGTTCAGCCTTCTACTCCCATCACATGACAATCAAAAAATGGTAGGTAAGATTACATAAAGAACGATATCAAAGTCAGCCACTCGAAAGATGATAAAGCGACAAAAACCATTTGTTTGTTAATTAGTGAATATTAAATTGGGAACAAATTTGTCAACTCCTGCACTCCACTCAACTGGTCAAAAAAAAGTCAAAATATTCTTTCTTCTTCTGATTTCCATATAAACTAATTAAGATAGACAATTCTATTTTGTTTTCGTTTCCACCATTTTCTTGGCAACCAAGCAGATTACAAAAGGTTGGGTGATAAATAAAACTTACAGGTATTGGAGAGACTTCAACTGACCAAAAGCCTGTGGGATAGCACCATGGAATCTATTGTTAGAGAGATCCAACGTTTGAAGTTTCGGAAGAGTTCCAAGTTCAGAAGGGATTCTGCCGGAGATGTTATTGTTCTGCAACAGCCTTCACGTGAAGGCCGACAAATCTCAAGATGAAAAGATTTAGAAGACAGAGAACGTGGGAATGGGTTTATCAGAAATTGGTTAGAAATTTTAAAGGACCACTTGGTTCTTACACTTGGCGAAGGTTTGTGAGATTTCCTATAGTCCCAGACAGAGTCCCAGAAAGAGATTGGCTAGGAGCCCCCCTGTCAAAACCCAGAAAAGACCCTTGTTCAATTTCTTTGAAGCCGGACCATATCAATAAGCACTGCACAAACAATGGAGGGGGCAACAAAAACACAGAGAGAAGAGAAAAAAAAAAAATACTACAGCGAGATGATAGAAAGCAAGAAATACGCACAGGCCAATAACGAGATTCTCAGGCGAGCAAGTGATCATAGCCCAGCTACAGGGGTCTACAGAGTCTCCATCCCAGTTGTTCAAAACACCATGTGGATCATTCAGTGCTTCCTTTATACTAATCAAGGCCTCCACTGTAAACCCAGATTCAACAACAGAATATAGAGCCGATTGTAGGTAACTAGTAACTATAATAACTACGTATAGAAATTGTGATGGCGTTGGTTATATATACCTTCATGGTTGCGAGGCTCGTACGAGGAGGAAAGTGTAGCTAAAGAGAGACAGACAATACAAAGAACAAACAGGCGGTTCAAAGCCATGGCTCGTTAATGATCCTATTCAAGAACCAGTATGTCTTCCTAAAGTACAAAAATTGTGACCAACCCAAACATGTTCTAAGTTTTCTGTCTGTCTGTCTTCGGAGAGAGAAAACCCAACCAAAGGCTAAAATGCGTTGTTCCTCTTCTCCATCTCTATTATCTCTTTTTCACTTTCTTTCTTCAACCTCTCTCTTTTCAGTCCATCATCTCTTGCGTTGCTTCACACATTCTCTCTTAACTTTTGCAAAACTAAAGAATAATAGATTATATATTCATTCTTTTTTTTTTTATTCCCTCCTTTTTCACTTTCTTTCATCTTTTTTGAGCGTATCGCTTTCTTTTCCGAGTTACCATCTCTAGCCAAAATGGGCTCCTTTATACGTAGTAGAGAAAATGGGTGGGAATCGGGTGTGTGACACTGACACGGTGTTGTCGGGCTGCGATGAAAGTGAGAGGGCGAGACATTGAGAGGGACGCGGGTGATGAGAAAACCAAAGAAAAAATTGAAAATATATCCCCAGCAGACCATCCAACTGCTTGGACTTTTTATTACTCGTTCCAGCCAAAACGTGGAGGTCGTTCAACACATCCAAATCCGCTAATATGCGCCTTTAGATTTGAGAGGCCCCCTCAGGAGTGAAAAAAAAAAAAAAAAACCCAGAAAATAAAGATCTGAAACAGCGCCCTAGACAGGTGTCCCACCGCCACCATTAGATGTCTAGGCTGCAACAGCCTAATTAGCATCCCCATCATTATGGCCTATTTTTTGGCATGTTTTCTTGTTCTATTTGTTGTGTTTATTTTTCCCTCTTTTTTTTTTTTTTTGGCAATCATTATTGTACGTTGACATGACCATAGAGACCTTTTGCTTCTTGGCACGAGAGGGTGAATACTGCGGTACCGTTTTGTACCAAAGGATTCGCGGGGAAAATTTTCTTAAAGGTGTTGTATTAGGCAAATGCTGTGCTTTTGACCTCTCGTCCTAATTTCAAAAGAAGTTCGAGTACCAAGTTTTTTTTTTTTTTTGGACAATTGTTGCCTCGATGCAAGTCTAGACAAAAGTTGCCCTTGCAAGGTCACAGAAGAGTTGGATTTTTTATTTTTTTTGGGTAAAATACAAAAATCAATTGGGTGAAATATTTATCCATGATATTGACAAAATTAAGATCAAGAGATATAGGAGGGACACTAATGGTGCAAATTGATTTTTAAATTTTTTTTTAAAAAAATTAAAATGTATAATAAATAAAGTGGAATGTACAAGAAATAATATAGAAAATATAAAATTTATAATAACTGATATATAATGTATAATCACATTTATTATATATTTGTACTTAATTGATGCACATTTTATTTAATTTAGTATATATTATATATTTTTTTAAAAAATACGTTTTTTGAACATGAGACTCACAAGACTCGCCACTCTCTTGTCCTCCTCGTCTGGTCCATCCAATTGGACCCCATGATATTGAGTCATTAGGTAACAGAACGTCCTTTCGTTGACTCGCCCAATGTGGCAGTGGAGGACTAATAGGGTCTACATGAACTGCTAAAATGAGGGCTAGACCATCAGCGAACATGACACGAGAACTGGGAAAGAGGCAGACATTAAGGTATTGCTTGAGAGAAAAGCGACCTTGACATTTGTTTCCTTTCCAGTTATCGCCTGTTTTTGTTTGTTTTTTTGGGAGTTTATCTTATTGTCATCCCGAGAATAAAATCAGAATAGAAAAAACCATTTTGATTCTTGTGAAGCTAGGTTGGGAGTGAGTAAAGTAGAATTTAAATTTATGTCTTTAAAAAAAGAAAAAATCATTTATATCTTTAAGACGTGGATGAAATTCTCCCAAGGATTATTTCTTTGTGAGAAATTGTACCCATTGCAAAGTTGATGTTATTTGATTAACTCAATTTAACATGTGTAAAATTCGATTTAACTTATATTAATTAAAAAAATTTAATGAACTCAAAATTAAAATAATTTAAATTTAGAATATAAAAATTTTAATGTATTTGAAATTTTAAATATGTTATATTCAAAATTTTATGTACAAAGAACTCAAGGTATCAGAAACCTTAATCGCTGCAAACCCAAAATAATTTGATCTGAACATTTGCCATTATAGCAAACAATTACTGGTAGCAACAACCATTTTCCTATTATTGACAAGGACACTGGCTTCTTTGTTTCCATTTACTGACTTCAAATTAAGCGATTAAAGCTTTATTTTTGTTTTTAAGCCCAAAAAAAAAAAAAAAGGGACCTCGTCTCAATTTCTCTTCTCAACAAAGATGACCCGCACATTTCCTCAATAATTTTGGCTATGCTGATGTAGATTCCACATGCTAAAAATGGGCATGTAATTCACAGCTATGAGTTGTCATGAACACCATTGATTGCAGACTTGAAGTTGCTTATAACGAGTGCTACTTTTCCAAGGCAGTTCCACTGATTTCCTAAAATATATAGTTGTGATCGTGACCCAGCATCAGATTCTGGTACACATTTTGGTGCCAGAAAAGTGCCCCATGAAAAATACCTAACGTTGTTCTCGGACCTCTTCCTAACCATTTCGTACTTACTACACGGACCCAAACACCACATGCACATATATATTACACTCGTATGTATAGTAAGTGGTTCACGGTGTCGTCCTATGCTTTCCTTGTCAGTTTGCTTTTATACAGGGCAGTAAATGCAGGAGCTTTGCTCCTACTTTAACTTCTTTCGTCAGGTTTTTTTGTTTTGTTTTTTTTTTTTCTTCCGGAGCTTCGAGCAAGTTGTATACAATTTTAAGTGTATGCTACAGTGCGCAATATTTCGTTCGTGAATTATGACCCAGAAAGTATAATTGGGCTTCTTACTGATGACTAAACATTCTTCCTTGATCACGATGATCAAAACATCTCAAATCACGCGAGGCATCTGTCATTTGCAAGGCGAATGCCACAAATAAATCTAGAGTCCTTTTACGTATATCGTTCCCAAGCATGAAGCTTAGTATTTCAACTCATATGCTTATTTGCTCAATTGGCTAGGGACTGGAATGTTTCCAAATTCTGCTTTTCAGTCGTTTAAATATAAAGTTCGAGGCCATCAAAAGATTTTAAATACAACGCCAGCCCTTTGCTTATTGTTTTCATTTGTTGTGTATATATAAATAAATAAATAAATAAGACAGAAAGATAAAATCGAAGACACGAGAGGAGTGTAGGAGCTATCATTGCCAAAAATCCAAATCAAAACCACCATGGATTTCGTGGAGATGTGTGATAATAATATATAGTTGCAATACTTTTCACTCTTGGTAATGGAAAAGTAACTGAATAAATTAAAGTTGTGAGAATATTGGGAAATGGATAAAAGGGGACGAGTGACCCAACCCAAATCTTCGTTGGAGTGCGTTGATTCTTCCATGCGAGGGGAATTGATTCTTCCACGATGCGTTCCCGGTTTTCACCAAAGTTGCATGTCGAGAAAGCTCGCAAGATGGACGAGCCGAAGGAAAAGCGAAGCAAAATGCAACGCCCGTGCCTTGCCTTCCCTCCTCTCGTCCTATTGGGGCCCACCACGTGGGCGGAAATAGTTTTGCCCTCTGCGCTTAGAAATTTCCACACTCGTATCCTGTACCGGTTGTTTTGTAATAAGAAGGCCCACCGCATGGGCAAAAAAGCTTGTATAACAAACACGGGTTGCCTGGGTGGCGGGGTTTGTTTCCAAAATATGCTAATTAATGGGCTAGAAAGCTGACGGTCTGTAGCCCAAAGTCTCACGGGAAGGATGGAGCTCAACTCAATTTCTAGCCACGCTTGTTTGAAATTTCACCTTAAGGCCTGCTGTTTGGGATGAGCTTCATTCCTTCGTTGCTTTTGTAATTTGTGCAGAGCTTGGCAAGGCCCAGAAGCTCGGATAAAACTTAAATGGCCTAACTCAGCTCATCGCTTTGCTGTCCATGTAAACAGTTTCCAACTTCTGGCAAAGATGAGAGCCCCTGGCCTGAAACTGGATGAATGGACCCAATGAAGTGAGTTTAGGCCCAAAAAAAATGGGGAGGTAAAATAAATAAATAAATATATATATATATATATAAGGATAATAATAAGAGGAGGATTTGTGACATAAAATGCACTTCTATGTCAGGGGAAAAAAAGCAAGGCGCATTCCTACAATAATGGTTAGCTTTGCATTACTGAGCAATGACCATTTAAGAGGTGGCTAGGTTATGATTGATGGAGAAGGCCTAAAAGTACATTAAAAAGATAACTTTGTTGTACGAACAAAAACTGGAGTTTTCTTTCCAGTTTGAATTGAACATTCATTGACGCTCATTATGCCAATCACAATTGGGTCCCGTGTTGGACAACCAAGTCCCACCACGACAACAAGTTTCGTCATCTACGCACGACGAATTATACTTGTTTCCCTGAAAATCGTAAATTAGTCCACCCAGCACTCCATTAACGGAATTGGGCCATTCTTTAATTCTTTACTTTTAAATTTAATTAAACTTTCATCACACGAATTTTTCTCGCGATTTCGTTCATAACATGAGGAGCCCTACCAATGCTCTCACGCACCAAGAAAATCGGTGCGAAGTCGCGAATTCTTAAAGCGAAAATTGCAGTGCATTGAAGCGACATATGGATTCGTGGGACTCAATAAACTGTGACCACGGGCTAGGTGAGACCCCCAACGTGCCTCGAGTTCAGCACAATGCGCCGCCTCTTTAAGACTCGAAAATGCACACGCATGTCCTCTCGCTTCCCTCGCAAAGGCTTCAACGAGGTTAATACAGAAATAATAAATTTAAGTTGATATAAATTTTTTTATATATTATATATGCATATTTTTTTATATTTATTATTTTTATGTTCACTTACGTTTTACCTAACAGAAAATCCCTACTAAATACAAGTTATTAATTACCACTAAAGTCAATACCATTCTGTGCTTGTTGCCCCTACTTGATTGAGAAAATTTTAATCTTGGGTTTTGCATGTATCGATTGATTATTCCTTTTTTTCGTTGAATTATTTGATCTGGGTATTGTAGTTTCTGCCAATCTCGTTACTCATTTTTTGTTAAAAATTGATGTGTTGTGAGCATTGATTGGCATGTTTGTTTTAGATTCGGAGATTGATCGATTCTGTCTTCTCTTTCGGTTATCTCTTGCTGAATTTTCAGAGTCGCCTGAATGTTTTGCGGGGACAAATGGCGGAAAAAGAAGCCTACCGAGTCGATTTATGTATAACTAACGTAATTTAATTGACAATAAATATTATTTGCAGCACTCAATCTGTTAATGATTGATATAATAGCGTCTGATTCGATAACAATTGACTCAATAATATTTAATTTAATTTAATAATTTTAAGTTGATAATAATTAATATTTAATTTAAAAATATATAATTTAATAATATCTGAAATACTTGACTCGATAGTCACTAGCCGGATAGTGACTAACTAATAATTCCCGATACAATGATTATCAAGTCGATATTGTACGATTTAGTAAAGTCCAATACGACAACATCTAACCTGATAATGTTTGACCAAGTAATTACTAAGCCAATAGTAACTGATCTTGTAGTTGCTGACTCGATGATACTTGATGTGATAGTATCTGACCCAGATTCTCAAATCCCAGGTTCGGCTAGGTTCTTTACCGTTGAAATTGTACGAGACTAGATTGTCACAACGCATTGGATTTTGGCCTTATGACACACTTTAACCGCATATTTCAAAACCCTTTGCACAAAAGAAAATTATGATTTACTGTACTAATAAAATCCTATAATCCCAAGAGATGGGCTGATTTAACAGGGCATCAATGCATCGCATAAAGAAGAAAGGAAGAAAGAAAGAGAGAAAAAAAAAAACTTATTTGAGTTTCATTTTAAACTTTGCGTTGGGCTCTTATTTTAGTCTACAAAAAAAGAGTCCTCAGGACAATGTCTTATTGGAGTTTTGAAACTAGGTTAGATAATCGGCCTTTTGTTACTAAACTTGGGCCTATCGATCTTGACTGGGCATAATGTCTTCAACATGGGCCATCAAATATGGTGTTTGACGAAAGCTCTTTCTCTATGTTATCTTGAACGAAGAATCCCGCCACTACTTCTCTGCAGTAGTTCGATGCTCCAAATGAGCACAAATTGTAGAAAGACATAAAGAGTTAAGGAGCCAATCCTACAGGAGAAAAAAAAAAAAAAAGTGTTAAGAGCAATGGTTTACATGGTAAGAAGTTTCCTGGAATCTGTTCTTTTTTTGTTTTTTTTGGTTGAATTGACAAGTGAAATTTCTCTCTTATTGGCCTTGCCTCGGCTCAGGACAGAACACGCAAGAGCGTAATAACAAGCCCAGAAAGACAATCCTTACTTCCTCCCTTCCTATAAATGATTGGCCCAAGCATCTGCATCCTCTACTCTAACAAAGAATCCTTCTGGCAGTTTAGAACAAAACTGCTGCTGTGTCTTGCGAGATCCGCATAAAAAACGCACCCCTCCAGCAAATGGGCGAACGCGGCCACGGTCTCTCTCTCTCTCTCTTTCACACACGCACATTTGTTATGTCAAATTTCTTCTTTCTTGTTTCCCGCTTTTTCTCAGGTGCAAACAGTCTTCAGTTGAATCCTAATTTTTTGTTTTTTTTTTGTTTGGTGTGTTTTAATAGATTCCTCCTCTTTCCTTTCGGACAAGTCGGCCAAGTTCTTCGTTGCTGGCCATCGCGGACTTGTCGGCTCCGCCATCGTGCGCAAGCTCCAGGCTCTCGGCTTCAAAAACCTCGTCCTCCGCACCCACGCCGAGGTCGACCTCACCTGCCAATCCGCCGTTGATACCTTCTTCGCGGCCGAGAAGCCACGGTTCGTGATCCTCGCTGCGGCCAAAGTCGGGGGCATCCACGCCAATAACACTTACCCTGCTGATTTCATAACCATCAATCTGCAGATCCAAACCAATGTCATCGATTCCTCTTATCGCCATGGAGTCAAGAAATTGCTTTTCCTCGGTTCCTCTTGCATATACCCGAAATTCGCTCCCCAGCCGATCCCGGAAAGCCAGCTGCTCACCGCCCCACTGGAGCCAACCAACGAGTGGTACGCGGTGGCCAAGATTGCCGGAATCAAAATGTGCCAGGCGTACCGGATTCAGTACAATTGGGATGCGATTTCTGGAATGCCAACTAATTTGTACGGCCCAAATGACAACTTCCATCCTGAGAATTCGCACGTTTTGCCGGCGTTGATGAGGAGGTTCCACGAGGCGAAGGCGGCGGGGGCCAAGGAGGTGGTGGTGTGGGGAACAGGGAATCCGTTGAGGGAGTTTATGCACGTGGATGATTTGGCTGACGCGGTGGTGTTCTTGATGGACGAATATAGTGGGTTGGAGCACTTGAATGTTGGGAGTGGAAAGGAGGTGACTATTAAGGAACTTGCGGAGTTGGTGAAGGAAGTGGTGGGTTTTAAAGGGGAGCTTGTTTGGGACACGTCAAAACCAGATGGGACTCCCAGGAAGCTCATGGATAGTTCAAAGCTTTTGGAATTGGGTTGGACTCCCAAAATTTCGCTTAAGGATGGTCTTGTTGATACTTACAAATGGTACCTGGAGAATGTGATCAAGCGATGATTCAGGTGATCATGATGCAGAATTTTTTCTAAGCTAAAGATATTTGTAACAGGTCTGCTTATCTTTATTGCAAATGTTATATCACTGTGGGAGCTGCAATTTTATCACTCAATGTGTACCGGAAAATGCATGTTTTGTTTGATTTGTTGTACATGCAACACAACCATTCGAATCCATTGGACTCAATCTTCTTTGTATGCCAGTTTGCATTTTTTCTTTTTGTGTAAATATTGCTACATATTTGATGTTTCATCTTTTTCGGTCATTAAATCTTCACAGTTTACTTGGTTGCATCCCAAGTTTTGTGAGTTTTGGGATCCCATTCCGCATGCTTTATTGTTTCACGATGTCCATTTCAACCGGAAAGGTTTTCCTGAGGAATAGTTGATGCTGATTTCAGTTTGTCAAAACAAGCTTGAGTTAATGGTTTATGAATTCCTGATTGTCTCACTACAAATCCCAGTTTTGCCTCGCTGGTTTCTTTCACTTATTACAGCATGATCAAGACAAAGACATGTGATGAAGTGGCTTTCGCAATTGCATTTCAGCACAACCTTATTGCACCCTCTGGCCACACAATGTGCTCCATTTGTGTTCATCTATTTACTTGCTAGTTACCTAGCTCTCTTTTCACCGCTGTTGGATTGAGCGAGACCATATGTATCTGTCTTAGAAATGACTCATTTTGTCATGTATCAATATTGATAATAATTTCAAGACAATGTCATTTTCTTGTTTGTCAAGGCTGATAAAAACTTAAGGAAATGGAGGATAAGTGTTAATACTTTTTGATATCTCGCCTGAGTAGGAGTTTGTAATTTTTCATGTCATTAGTGCTGGATACAGCAGGTTTCCCTCGGTGAAAGTGCTAATGCTACATCATTGAGTTCTAAGCTCCGCCTACACCAGGACTGAAGCAAGTTTTTTTTCTTTTTCAATTCAATTGCATTAGGTTGTATGGTTCTTTGTTTCATCCGATTGATTTGCTTTTACCCTGCAATGCAGTGATTGCGTGATCCTAGTCCCTTTTGGTGTTAGGAACTTGTCGTCCATGGCTACTTAAGACATGAATGCCCAACTGTTGTCAATGCATAAGTTATGATGTTTCCAGTCAATGAAGCCATTAGATATTAGATATTGATGGATAAAATTTATTCACGCATACTTGCATTGCTAATCTGAGAATGCTTTTCTTTAGATGCTTCGATGTTATTATCTGCAAATTTATTGATGTATGCTTGTTTTATATTTCTTAGCTAGAGGATCCAAAGCCATCGTCTTGTGTTGGTTGGTGATGATGAGAACTTTTGATTCTTGTGCACATCTTCTGTTAACCGGCATACTAAAAGGGAACATTTAGTTGTTGTACTTGAATATTTGGGTGTACTGTTCATTACCATGATGCATACATTAAAATTTTCAATAATTTTCCATTTTTGCACTGAAAAGATTTGTGTGAATTAATAGACAAATATTGTGATTTGAGCTTAAACTAACATGTGAAAGAGTTGAGACTAAGTTAGCAATTTCATTTTTATCTTTTGTTCATCAGGAGGTTCAATGGAGTGAATACCGTCCAACAAAAATAACTATTTACTTTTTGATAAAATAGCAATTCGTTGGTGTTGGGGAATGTGATCATAAACATGATATGCTTTTTCTGGTCACGAATCTTTCTCATTCTCCGCTCTATCCATTGGTTTAAAAGCCTGAAGAGCTTGGGTTGGTCTGTCATCTGGCCTACTCCACTCCAGTAGTGCGCATGGAACGTATTTTTTCCGCAAATTTTTGCTCTTAAGTCCTACTAATATTCTATACCGAGGTCTATTTTAAGGGGTTTTTATTTTTTTTTCCAATTTTAGGGTATTGTTTACGAAGCAAATTAAATTAAATTGCAAATTAGAAAAGTTAAAATGAAACCAGGCTACTAAATACAATTTAGGGCATCAATGCATGGACCAGACTAAACATCAACTCGGATTGCACTATCATAACTATTGTTTGCACATCTATAATCCTTATGAACAGTCATAGTTGTGCAATACGTGAGCCTGTGTCTACTCATTCTTGTCTTTCACTGTACAATTTAATAAAAATTTTTGGCAGTTTGTAGTGGACAATGCTGTTTGTGGGATTTGCAGTCGGGGTCTGCTGCAAGGGGCCGTTAATAAGGAGTTTGAATTCTGAGCACACGAACAAGAGAAAACAAATTAAAGAACCAGACCGAGTTTGATATGGATGAACCCCTGAAAGCCTATTCGGGTTGGTGAGCAAACAAGCCAGCAGAAAGGATAAGTAATCAGCAAAGTTTGCAATTGTAGAGAAAGGTAAATGAAACTCGGAATCTGCCAGCTGGTGAGCCCCGACCCTATGTTGCAACCTAAGGGAAATATGTCCGCAACTGAATCATTATTGGTTTCCATGAACATGGAGTCCGTAATTTAGTCATATATAATATTCAGTCACATAAACATACTCTTAACCTAGGAGTGTTGTCAATGCTGTTAAGCTTCCGGGTCGAGAAGGCATTTAGCAGGAAAAACTCTATATTCCGAATATCAAATATCAAATAAGAAAAAGGGATCAGAAAAACTTCTTAGAATGCCTTGCTGCCTCAGCGCTATCACAATCAATTAAGCTTAGAATACCGCCAATAACATAAATGATCCATATTTCCTTCTTCTCTTCTTGGGTCCTACCTACGATGCAAGAGGCTCTTGCAAAAACAAGCTAGGCGATTCATTAAGAACTAGTATAAGTGAAAGGCAATTTCCCGTGCATTGCACAACCAAATGGAAGAAAGCTCAAACTGCAGAGCTCACTGATAAGGGACACTTCCAAGAACAAAGAGGGAGGGGCCTTTCGTCATTCAACGAGATCTCAACTTTCTTGTCTTTGCCTTCGTTTTGTTTATTGTTCAGACAAATAATTATATGGTTAAAGATTTGCAAACTATGTATGATATGCATGCGCTAGAGTCTTAGGAGGTTGCCAAGCTCTAAGTAAGAGGGCCAGGGGCCCTAGAGCTGCAGTTCCAGTGTGCCCCACATGAGGCATTGTCACATCACAGTGCAGACCCAAAAGTAAATACTTGAAAAGAAGACTAGTAAATTGAGCATATCATAACAGAGGAAATCCATTCAAAAATAAAATTTTGCTTTGTAATTTTAATATTTATTTTTCAAGAGAGGGGTATGCAAGTGGAGACGGATATTGACAATAACATATCGTGGAGGACTTTGAAATTAAAACATACAGAGGCTCTGCATCTAGGCCCCCACATTTCCCAAGAAAAATGATATTAATGATAAAGTGGTAAAAGGGACAGAAGCAAAAGACTGACAGTGACTTAGAATCGATAATAAAACAGTGTTGAAGCATTGAAGTCAGGATCTTTAGGAGACCCTATGAAAATTAAAAGCTTTTACAGTTTTACTTACCCAACTCCTAGATGGTAGGTGCTGCATTTGCTGCAATTTACATCACCTTCTTTCTCAGGCCTCAACCAGATGGAGTCTTTTGTTTGCTTCAAGAGGGGCTCAAGGCACCAAAGGGCATGCTAGTGTCAATGGGGACCAGAAAACAAAAAGGGAAAAAGATCAAAGATGAAACCTTCATTTTGAACATGATGGCCATTTACATACCAAATTCCAAATGTGCCTTATAAGCCAAAAGCAAAGTAACAAAAGTGAGAACCAAAAGTTAACTCTATAATATCATAACAGTAAAGAGATTGAGCCCAGAAAACAAAAAGGGAAAAAAGATCAAAGATGAAACCTTCATTTTGAACATGATGGCCATTTACATACCAAATTCCAAATGTGCCTTATAAGCCAAAAGCAAAGTAACAAAAGTGAGAACCAAAAGTTAACTCTATAATATCATAACAGCAAAGAGATTGAGCCTTCCAGCCAATATCACCGCCTACCCCAAGACCATTACCAAAAGTCAAGGAAGCTGCAAAGGAGGAAGAAAAAGAAGAGAACTTTCATCAAGGTTTGGAAAAGAGAAATGGGGTTTTTTGTACGACCGGCCCAGCTCTCAGAGAAACCCAAAAAACCCATTTGCTTCAAAAATGTTGCCACGGAAAAGATGAAGCACGCTTCAATTTCCCAAGTGGTAGCATTAGCAGCCACAGCTTTCACCCTACTCCAGCAGCAGAAGCAGCAACAGCAGAGCCACCCCCACCACCGCCACAAGCCTACCATCATTCAATAATAACAACAACAAGGTGAACGAAAGAGAGCATTTTTACATGATACTGTTCAAGGGAAAACAAAGAAGTAAGATGAAGTGGTGCAATTGGAAATTATCAAAAATTAAGAAGAAATAATCAAACAAGAGAGAGACATGGACATGAGATTGCTGCTAACTTGTACATTCTTTACTGCCTTATAAAGACCAAAAAAATAAACAGAAAAAAAAAAAAAAAGAGGAAAGGAATGGCACTGATGAAACAGAAGTGGATGGTGCAAGAAACTGAAGACAGGAGGGCTTTGAGGATTTTTTTTGTGCGTCTATCTACTGCTACTGGCTACTGTGGGAGTCTCTGTTTCAACATAATGTGCCCAGGTAAATGCTGGCAAAACACAAAAGGAGGGGAATTGATGTGTTTTGTACGTTTTTGGGCATGGGATTGACATTGAATTCTTTGCAGTAAACACCCATTTCTCCTTTACTTTACTTGCACCGGAAGCCCTGATTAGCTAGATTTGCGCAAGCAACATCTGTCCTCTCTGCCCTTTTCCTTTGCCCAAAAACACTTTACCAACTCATCAAGTTCCACTACTGCCCCTCTCTCTTTATTTAATATTGGGATCCATATGACTGACTACTTCCCTCCCCCTCCCCCCCCCCCCTTTTTTTCTTTTTTTTTTATTTTGGGATCAATATGTGCCGACTCCCCCCCCCCCCCACCTTTTTTTTTTTTTTTTGTGTTTTCAGAGAAAAAAGCTAAAATTGTTTTTTTTTTCATCTCGGTAATTTTAAGGCTGGATTTGATTTTCAAACCACGAGAACCTGACTAGCCTGACCGAACAGGCACCAGGGTCGAGGCCTAAATTTCTCGAGACAGCCGCCAGAAACCCCACATAATACTTTCTTGGCCTAACATTCTCGTTTGTGGATTCTAGGGAGGCTGTAGGTGTTGTGCCATTTACATTACACCGTCGATTTGTTTCTTCTTTTTCTTGATCAGATATTAACTGGGTGTTTGGCACATTATTCAAATATTGCCTCCAGAGTTTCAAAGTTGTACGGGCAAGCTTTTTCGAAAATTCACACACGGACGTGGGGCATTTTGGTCATTTGGACCTAGATAGGCGAAGCTACCCCGGATTTTACGTGTCCATGTTAACAGAAAGTGTCATGTGATGTGAGTTGCACTTTGTGGATCCATGCGTTTTTTACCTGCATGGCTGACCAAAGTGTGCTTCATCTTTTCTTTAGGACTCATGAGTGACACAACTGTCAAAGTGGAAGGATGGAAATAATGAAGGAAGATGTAGGGAGGATATAGAAACTTTCCTTTTGAGTTGTTTGGTTGGAGGGATGAGGAAGAGACAATATGTTGAATCCTTTGTTGGCTACCTAGGAAAAGGGCGGTGAGGAAGGGATTTAGTTGTGAAATTACCATTTTATCCTTTGGAAAATCATGTGAAAAATATAATAATCATATACATCTTAACTTTTTTGGACGAGACTATGAAATTGTTGACAATCTTTTGCTTTGTGTTTTTTTTTTTAAAATTTTTTTTTTCTTTCTTCTAAATATAAATCATTAATTTTTATAGTCATGTAACCATAAGAAGCTAAACATCAAAAGATTCACCAAGTACCAATGTATGACATCTATACTTCACCGAGAATTTTACTGATGGCCAACTTGTCATGATACATACAAACAAAAAAAAAAAAAAAAAGCAAGACACACAATGACAAAAATAAATATCAAAAGATCGATAAAATAATCGGATACTCAAGCAATAATCAATCTTGTGTAGTAGTGGCAATATTATCTTTCATATCATCTCCTCGTCTAAACTTCTTCATGTAAATTATGTATTACAATAAATGTATCAGTTTGTGAATTTATAAATTTACTATCAAATTCTGTAATAGAAAATTATGTATGGTATCCTTTTGAAAAAAAAAACAATGGAGAATGTTTTAGCATGTTGCATTATATACAATTATCTCATTTAGAGCCAAGAATTGGACGGAACCTCCGACAATTCATTCCAGGCAAAGGATTCTTGGTATGCTTCCTACTATGTCGCTTCCCTCTATCCGTCCACCCATTTTTCTTTACAAACAGAGTGTAAATCTGAATCCCACTTCAGTCGAATGTAATTTTTAACCATTTTTATTATGGAAATTCGAGTGACCACATTACCCTCCTCCGAGAATGCAAAAGCCAGGTGGGAGTCATAAGACAGGAGACACGCACTATATAGGACGACATGGGAATCCGGGATGTCCGGAATTAAGCAAGGTGCTGTAGACATAGACGGTGATTAGACAGTGTTGTGGTGCATCGTTGGTAATGGATCTTAATGTTACATTAATTCCTTGATGAACAAGTACAGGAGAGGTTAGTGAACATATTTCAGAACAGCCAATGACAGAATGTCTGAAAAAATATCAGGTGCCAGAGAAAAGAAAGGTATATACATGAAGTCGGCCAGCTTTTGTGGCCAGGGACAAAAATTTATCAGGAATCTCAAAAATCAGGGGATTCTGATTGTTTTCCGTGGTTTTGTAACTAAAACCCACGATAAAAACATAGACAGTTATATATATATATATAAACCAAGTAATTGAGAAACTGCCATAGACAAAAAGGCAAAAAAAAAAAAAAAAAAGCATAGAGAAAGGAAATAAAAAAAGAATAAAAATCAAAGGTTCTGGTTTAGGAGATGTACTATAAGAACCCATCATGCAAGAAGGGTGTTTTGGGTTGTCTCTTTCAAAAGCTCGCATTTGGAGCTTTTTTCCCTTTTATGCTGCCCTAACTTTCTTTTAATAAAGGCCTAAAGAAAGTAAAAGCAGGAAAAACATGGAATTATAAATGTTTCAGTTCTGATATACTGGAGAAGAGAAAAAAAGAGGGCACCATAGAGAGATATCAATCATTTTCAACTCAGATGCTCATATATCATCATTGTACTTGTGTAGACGTGACTGAAACCTTGACTGTTACAAGAACACTGCCCAGCGCAGCACATCATGTTTCAATTGCCAACTTTTTCAGATATATTTCTGGGCACGGGGTTTCCCAAGCTTGTAATATGAAGACTTTATAGCGATAGTAGCAGGAGACAGAGACAGAGGAAGATCCACAGCCTGAATTGGTATTTTATTTAGAGGGATAAACAAAGGATTAGAACGAGAGCAATCAGGAGATCAAGTTAAAAAAATCTTTATTATGAATTGAAGGGCAATCTTTATGTTATTAAAGAGGAAAAAAAAAAACAAAGGAAAAAGCTATGCTGACTTTGATCACAGTCGCAATCCAATTTCTATAAACTTGAACACAAGCTTTTTGAGACCAAACTTTTTTTTTTTTTTCAGGTATCTATAAAGTGAATTGAGAGGATGAAACAATAGTAGATGGATACGAAGGCAAGGTTTACAGGCTTTCCAATGAGAAACGTCCTTGTCACTTTATCCGATTTTTGCTTTACGATTTCAAAGCCTTGATTGAAGTTATCTTTTTGGACCCTCTTCTTGGGTTTTGGAAATAAATGAAATAAAGCCACCACTGAAGGTGCAGAGGTGAGCAGTGAGGCCCAAGTTTAGTTTGACTAGAACTAGGGCTACTTTTGATTTTCTGGGCCCAATGATTATTGTTCATGATTAGTCTCTCTGGGCCCTGGTTCTTTTCAGACCATTAACATTTGACTTCCAACTTGTGTGCATGTTATATGTTATATGGACCCCTTTTTTTCTTTTCTTTTCTTTTTTTGTCATTTTATCCAACTATTATAAAGAAACAAAATATTGTTTAGTCCAAAAAAAAAAAAAAAACACTTTAAAAGCCATCCACATATGCATGCACATGGTGGTGGTGAGGGAAAGATGGACGTGGACAAATCCACTTTTGATAACTTGGGATCGGAAGATAGTTAGATCCACCTTTCTGGTTGAGTGAGTCAATGAGGAGATTATCGCTTAACCTCAACCGCACAGCAGCTCTTATTTTGTGGATTTTTGGAGATTTTCTCAATTCAGCACAAGCAATTGTTGATTAATTAAAATCCTCCAGAGCGATTTTTTTTATCTATACATGCTTTGAACCTGAATAACAATATCAGGGACAAAGAAAACCACTTACGAAAATCTTTTTTTTTTTTTTTTTTTCCTTTTGATTCTGCAATATGTTCAGTATGTAGCGATAAAAAAATGATTCCGTCTATGGTTGGCCTTTTTTTTCTTCTTCTTTTTCATGACTTCCTAGAAGTTACTGTGCCTAGTTAGGCACCCCGCACCCCCCACAACAAATTGGGAGAATAATCTGTCTATTCATTCGTTATCATCTTCGTTTGCCATGCAATTTGTGCACATGCTGTCCGCATTCCTTTATTCCGCCGAAATCAAGCCATTTTAGCAGCCTTAGTAATTTGGGACCATCTCTATTTGCAACCATTGTTACTGTCAATTGCTTATCGGAGATTTTCTTCTTTCCAGAAATGTCATTGGAAAGTTATACTTGTTCGCTCCAGCCACTCGTTCATTGCCACCTTTTCTTTAGAGTAAGAATTTGGTTCCTACCCAAAGTTGCTCATTTTATGTGCTTGTGATTGAAGTTTGTTTAGACATGGTTAGGCAACGAATCGGGCATATATCTAACTTTGAGGAAGCTACAAGTTCTTCATATTTGTTTTAGTATATAGGATTTAAAGCTCACATCTTGTGTAAATTTGAAGAAACTAAAATTTGAACTCGGTTCTTCACAAGAACAAAACTAACAAAAGATTGAGTCTAATTAGTTAGATTACCTTTGACCTGCAAGGAATGCATCAATGTTTAATTACACACATCTACATTAAACATGCAGACACAGGTAGAAAAATAATCAAATTTGGAATTTGATTGCACAGAATCGTACTACGTACCATGACATCATATATATATATATATATATTAAGAGAGTTAGCTTACGTCCACCTCAAGGTTCTCTAATTTGAGACGGTTTACACAGGTTAGACGAATCCAAAGCATGAAAGCTTTGTCGAATCCATTATTTTCCAATTCGTTATATTCCTATTGCCATTGCCAAGACGATAAGAATGGACAAATTGCTAACATAATCAAATTTCGATTTAATTACGTGAGAAAAAAAATTTCACGTAATTATAACATAAAATTCATTGAATGTTAGATTCTTCTATGAACTCACTGGTTGATGCATATTTATCATTGAATTTATTGGAAAAGTCAATATGAGAGTAATTGTTCGATTGGCTTCTTCAACTAACAGAGAGTGAAATGTTGATTTCAATGAATTTTTAGGGTTTATAGGTGGCGAAATACAAAGGAGAAGACAATGGTAAATTCATGTTGAAGAGAGAATAATAATAAAAAATAGCTGAAATCAAACCAAGTTCAAAAAATTGAAACAGAAGACCAAAGGGGACGCCGAATACGATGCAAAGTAGGACCCACAAATCAGTATGGAAATCTTATACAAAGCAGTGACAAACTTATGCAATAGGGATTGCGAATTGGGCTCCATTTTGGGCTTGAGGCCCAATATACTGGTCTTGACCCAATCTACCGTCAAGCCTATGGGTAAGAACTCCCTAGCCTTTCATATAAATCTTTCTCGACACGTGGCGGGATTTAGATAAACACGGAGGGCAATGATTCTGCGATCCTTTTAACAACTCGTGCGTGTGGTCATGAACTGGCGAGTAGGACTTCTAATCTGGAGACAAATGAGATCGTGTGGAGATTTCACTAATTTTACTAGAAATTCTTTATAATTGAATTAAAAGAAACAGCAAATGGCCCCATGTCTGGGTCCTACCCGATTATGCCACAACTCCAGATCATTTTTTTTTTTTTTAATGCTAAAGGGCTAGGCATGGCAAATAGGATTCTTGAGTTGCTTGTTGCCAAATACGACTAGACTCGAGGCAACATTCTAGACAGGAGATGTTCCCTTTTCAATTATGTTAAATGTTGTCAAATAAAAATTATTTCATCTAAACATTTAAGTTATTAAATAAAATTCAGATATATATTATATGTTATATCTTAACAAATACAATTTTACATCAACGGTCTACTTACAATACCAAATTCTAAATGCTGGTAGCATTTGATTCTCCGGGTCCTCAAGTATAAATAATATGGTCGGCCACATCAACTGAAAATATACTTCATTATGCATGCATGTCATACATTCCCAAGAGATAGGAGGAAGTTTCGTCTGTTATTAGGGCTCAACTTTAGAGAAATAATTATTAATTAGGTAGTATTTATATTTTTACCTCCCATTTTAAATTGGAAACAAACAATGAGGCAACATAAAACTTGATTCTCATAACTCCCTCCGATAAAATGAGGAGAATTATTATTTACACTCATGATTTAGCTTAATATACGTTAAAATTATTGCTTTAGGTTTAAAAATTATTGCGTATGTAAAAATAAAATTTGTGTGTAAATATTACTTTTTTAACACGAGATGTGAACAAAAAAAAAAAAAAATTTCATTTGAATCATAACGGCAAAAGCATGTTTCAGTCCAGATAGAGGGGGGGGGGAAAGAAAGAGAGTCAAAACACGCTCTCTAAGTCATACAATATTATAATAAAGATTCCAAGAAAGTGTTACCAACATGCCAGAGATAGCCATCTGTATAAAGCCCATTTAATGCTTCAAATTGCCGTACCCAAAATCATTCGCTAGTAATACCATGTGAAAAGTTTCTTTTCCCACTCCCGATTGCTTCCCAATTAGAGGCAATATAATTTATAGTGTGATCAAGTATTTTTAATTTCTTGATTAGAGAACATGAAGGAAGAGAAAAGATTCGCTCTTTTGCTGGCAACAAGAGACTCTGATTATGTGAAGAAGATGTATGGAGGTTACTTCAATGTGTTTTTTGCAGCTTTTGGAGATAAATGTGAGATATGGGACTTATATAGGGTTGTTGAAGGGGAGTTTCCTGACATGAACGAGCTTGACAAGTACGATGGGTTTGTGATCAGTGGTAGCCCTTATGATGCCTATGGCAATGACTACTGGATTCTAAGGCTTTGCTTCCTCTTGCAAACTTTGAATTCCATGGAGAAGAAAGTTCTTGGAATTTGCTTTGGTCATCAGGTAATGACATTTCTATATAACAAAGGCTCACACAATACTTAATGGGAGCTTTAATTTGTTTCTATGGTTTTGGCAACAGGTTCTGTGCAGAGCATTGGGTGGAAGGGTTGGAAAATCCTGCGCTGGCTGGGATATTGGGCTAAGAAGGGTGAGATTGGCGGAGGATTTGCCACCACGCAGCTTCCTTGGCGATTTGTGTGAGATCCCACCTTCACTATTAGTCATTGAGTGCCACCAAGATGAGGTGTGGGAGGTGCCATTAGGAGCTGAGGTAATTGCATTCTCAGACAAAACTAGTGTGGAGATATTCACCATTGGTGACCACATTTTGGGCATTCAGGGCCATCCCGAGTACTCAAACGATATTCTTTGCAACATCATCGATCGCCTCCTCAGCAACAATTGCCTAAAGGTAACAACATGAAAAAATCATCTTCCAGGCAGGCACTTTCCATTCCATCTGTAAGTTTCTGTCAGCTCTTCTTTCTCGATTGATTCGGTGCTTACTTGAGCTATATTAATTGAACAATCTGCAGAATGACCTTGCTGAGAATGCCAAGCTAGGATTGGAGGTAGCTGAGGCAGATAGAGAGTGCTGGGAAAAAATATGCAAAAGTTTTCTCAAGGGAATAAGATAGATTGACGTATATCGTCCTTACACTGGCGAATGAACTGTTAATGTATCTTTAGACTAAGCTGGACTAAGCCATAAGTTTAGCTAGTTAACCTGTACAACGCTGACAAAATCTCATGCAGGAACAAGTCGAAATACATTACTACTTTGTACCAAGTCCTACTTAAAGAGCTCGTGCTTAAGATTGTGACTAAATGATCTTCAGGCAACGTGATAAAGAAGTGCTCCAAATCACAATCACCATAAAATGTTACAAGAGGTGGACCACCTCAATACTAGTAGCAATGGAAGTACCAAAATGCTCTACCTTAATGAAATGGCATAAACGAATCCTTCTCATTATCAATTTGTTGCAACTTATACAATGACACTTCAGGCTACATTATAGCAGTTTAGCAAGGAATCAGAAGCTTATTCTGAGTATCAAACTTGCAGCATTCTAGTTGGCCACGTCTGTGATTTTTCAAGGTAACTAGATGGGGCAAAGCAAATCAACCATAAAGTAGTAGTGATATCCGAGTAGAGATGGCAGGAGCACAGTAGCAAGAATTTGGAACCATGTTCTAAATGATATTGGCATAATATAGGAATCTTGGAATTCAAGGAGAGTGACAATTGAGAAATTCCACTTAATTATGGGCATTGAAGGTGGGAACGCACCCACCTGTCCACCCTAAAGACTTAAGGGCTAAGGAGTGTCAAACTCGCCCAAACTAGAAGGTTAAGTTTTCACATACACACAAATGCACTGTTATATTTATTTTCTGCCAGTCAGCATACACCTTAGTACACCTTAGTATGATATAAAAAGGAGATTTGCATTGATTACTTTGTCGGGGCATAGAGTTCTTGAAATCAGTATCAGTGACATTTCAAACGTGAAAAAAAAAAAAAAAAACCTTCAGTTGTCCATTGGACACATTTACTTATTAATCACATTAATATATGAAAAGATACAATTAATATAATAATACAGATTAGTCTAGGTAGTAAGGACACTGAGGGTTTTTGTTTCAGAGTTCAATCTTTCTTTGTAGCACTTTAAGAGTAAGTGGAAAGTGTATATTTAAGATCTTCTAAAGAAAGACTTAATAACAGTTGACATGAAGCAACTCAAATATACCCTTACTGTAAGTGCCAAAAAGATAAAAGTCAAACAACATACCTTTGAAATCAAAGAAATCAATTGTCCACTGAGTAGAAGAATATCTATTTTCTGTACCTGGAAAAATAATTGCAGATGAAGCCATGGTATGGATTTATTCATTAGGATAATGTGTCTAGTGTCCATCTTTCCAACCACCATTCCACAATACCCAATCTGTTTAAAATTCTGGAGGAAGCAAAAACAATTTTTAATGGGTGAGAATGTCATCCTTAAGCATGATCAGACAATGCACTGAAACATTCATGATTCACATGAACAAAAAAAGAAAAAGGAGGAAGAAATGAATCAACGATAGAAAGAGAGACCTATATATACAAGGTTTGCAACTTGCGCATCCAACATCAGCACCACCATCATTATGCTTCTGCTTGACTAGGCACACATCTGATTTCTATTTAGGCCAGTCCCACTGTGAAATGTTATATCATTACACTTCTGCTTGACTAGGTACACATCTGATTTCTATTTAAGCCAGTTCCACCATGAAATGTTATATCAATTTTTCCTGGGAAGAGAATAACAGAAAATTTCTTCTATTAAAACTCAATATATGGTTCTCTTCCTTAGTGAAAGTCAACTACAAATATTCAATTCTATATTTACTTCAGGAGAATGTAATTTATCCATGTAATGCCTACAAATTGAACAATTCTGCAGAAAACCCACCTCCGTATGAATTGTTAACAAACTCTGCTCATTCGAGAAAGATATCAATTTTTTCAGACAGCCTAATCAATGATAAAATAAGAACAAAGGAAAACCTGAACAAATAAAGGGCCAAAAGAGGGAAGGAATTATTTGTCTATGACTAACCAGAGAAGCAATTACATTATGCTAGCATAATGACTGTAACATGCATGTACTGTTAAGTATCATATATCATGCAATATATGTAAAACAAAATGTACAGCATCTCTAAATGTAGACAACAAAGTCATATATCAGAGCATGATACTGGTGTAGTTAAGAATTAGTCAAGAAATTGAACACATTTATATAACAAGTTTACTAACTGCTAAAAGGTGCTTTGCAACTTACCTATTTCTTCATCACTTCCTGTCCCTTTGGTTGACAACTTAAGCCTAAGCAGCAGAAGAAGGGGTTCAAACCAGCACAAATGGAGAGACAGATAAGTTTAAAGAGTCTGAAACAAGGCTCGAAGAAGACTGTGTCACAAGCACCAATGTACGTGAAAATTCTGCATCAGCCAGCTTAATCAATCTTTGACATGTATCTAGCTGAATTTGAATGAAAATGCATTTTCAGGTTATAATCCAACAACCAAATAGGTGTTTCCCATGCCATTAGACACTAAAAAATGGCTTCTTTGCTACAAGTTGGTTACCAGTACTGAACTGTTGACAAATGTGCACATTGGCAAATCAAAGCCACAAACAAAATCAGAGAAGTTAACTGACACTTTACCAATCACATACATTATCAGACAAGTTTCCAAGATATAGCCAGAAAAAACAGTTGATTAGAATCCTTTGCATTTGAACATCATGTCTACAAGCCAATCTTACCAAGTTCTTGACGCCAAAAACTATGGAGTTTAGAAAGCCAGTTGTCTAAGAAGTTTTGCTGGCTATAGATAGATTCTAACTCCAAATTTTGATTTTTTTAATTTTTTTTTTTACATTCTATAGCTAAAATTAGAGCTCAAGCATTCACACCAAGAATACAAGACAACTATGCACTTAAAGGGGAACAAGAACCAAAGATATTGCTGACGAAGAAAAGAATAGATCAACCTTCTTATCTAGGCACCAGTTAGCTGGGTGCCTCCAAAAAATTGCTCATCCTGGTTGGTTAGCCAAATGCATCACTTCATCTGGCCATGTTGCACACTTATCAAAATCTTGGAGAAAGAAAAACTATTTTTTTTGGGCAAGAATCTCATCCTTAAGCATGATCAAAGAATGTAATGATGCATTCATGATTAATATGAACTACAAAAAGAAAAAAGAAGAAGAAACGGAACCAACAATAAAAAGATAGACCTGCATACACAATTCTTGCAACAGGTAGGCTTGCATCTTGTGCAACCAACATCAACACAAGCATCATTATGCTTCTTCTTAAATTCAGTTTAGGCCACTTCCACCGTGAAATGGAATATCATTAAGTAACCACAATAGCTGAATGGAAAATACTATTGCAGTAACTATTCTCAGCAAATTCCTTACATGGGAGTTGCAAATATATTGAATCATGACATCTAGCTGAAGAAACACTCAAAACATGAGGTAGCTCAAACTTAAATGTAATATACAATTATAAGATATTGCACCTGCTGTGCACATATTGAGTTGGCACTAGTTTATTCTGTGTTAAATCTTTCCATTTTAAGCCAATCTTGAACTCCTCATCTGCATAAGGTAGGGGCAAGCAAGTGAGTACTTCCTAAAAATACAAGGAAATGTTGACTTGGCAGGTCTATGCATGTAAAAATCTGGTTTAACCCAGCCCCAAAAAGGTGAAGATATACTTTGCAAAAGTGTCCTGTTATTGTCTTTTTTCATTGATCTAAGATACTGCACCTGGTGTGCACATATTGAGTTGGCACTAGTTTATTCTGTTTTAAATCTTTCCATTTTAAGCCAATCTTGAACTTCTCGTCTGCATAAGGTAGGGGCAGTACTTCCTAAAAATACAAGGAAAATGTTAACTTGGCATGTCTATGAATGTAAAAATCTGGTTTAACCCAGCCCCAAAAAGGTGAAGATATACTTTACAAAAGTGTCCAGTTATTGTTTTTTTTTTCATTGATCTATACACTAGGGGTCAAGATACTCATTTGATGATCTGGATACTTTTATCAAGAAGTAATCTCCTGGGAAAAGATTAACAGAAAATTTCTACTATTTAAATTCAATATATGGTTCTCTTCCTTACACAAATACAAATAGAGAATCCTGTATCTATTTTATAATTCTAATCCAGTTTTACTTCAGTAGAATGTAATTTATCCAGGTTATGCATCTAAATTGGACAATTCTGCTGAATACTTATCTCCATATCACTTGTCACTGGTGACATACTCTGCTCATTCAACAAAGATATCAATCCTGTCATACAGCCTAATCAATAATAAAAATAAGAACAAAGAAAAACCCAAACAAATAAAGGGAAAAAAAATGGGGAAAGAACTATTGGTCTACGACTAACCAGAAAAGCAATTACATAATCCTAGATGTAATGACTAACATGCATACACTGTTAAGCATTGTATATCATGTGATTACAAGTAAAAGAAGATAGATGGAAACTCTAACAGTAGAAACCAAGTTCATATATCTACCTTTGGAAAGCACTAAGAATACTTTCACTAGTCCCTTCACCAAGAGAATGGCTTCAGATAGTTCCGCAGAGCACAATAACTGGTATTATAGTTATGACTTGGACAAGAAATTGAATGTACTTATATAACAGAATTGTGAATAGTATATACAGTTACCAATATACATAAAAACTCTGCATTGGCTAGTTTAATTGACTTCAGCGTGTAAAAGATAAGTTATTAAGAAGTTATAAAAATTTATGAAAAGGTAAATGCAGTTACCTCAAAATGGGATAAATTATGTATCTAGCAAAGAAAGGAATAACAGTGCATTTGCAGCAAAATGGATTGAAAACAGCAAAATGGCTTCTGTGCTCCAAGTTGGTTATCATTACTGACTTATTCACAAAAGCCCAAATTGGCAAATCAAAGTTGTGAAAAGAATCAGAGAAAGAAGTTAATTGATAATGTACTGAATGGATACTTAAATTGAAGGACAAGTCTTCTAGATATTGCCAGCCAAGCCACCTGATTAGAGTCCTTTACATTTGAACATCACGACTAGAAGTAGATCTTATCACATTCTTGATGCCAGAAACTATGCAGTTCAATTATTCAGTTGTCAAAGAAATTTTGCTAGCTATATTTAGATTCTAACTCAAAATGTACTTTTTTACATTCTATATCTAAAATTAGAGCTCAAGCAATCACACCAAAAGTATGAGAACTTTATTATATCGCCTGATTTCAGGATAAAAGGCCAATGAATGTAACAACTAGATAACTATGTGCTTAAAAAAAGAGATTGACTTTCTTATCTTACCTAGGTGCCAAACAAGCTGGGTGCCTCCAACAAATTGCTCATCCTTGTTAATTAACCAAATGGATCATTTCATCTAGCCATGCTGCACAATTACCGTGTGCTGCCATTGAGAATCTCATGCGCTGCTATTGAAAATTCTGTTTGCAAAGGAAGCATACCTACTTATAAAATAAAACAAAATGTGAGAAATATGGCAGTACAGAAAAGCCTTTGTGTGGGAAAACTGCTGGTAAAGCACTTAAGCTTAGATTTAATAATCAATAAGTACCTTGGATACAAAACATTCATGACCCATATACACCAAGGAGACTCATAAGGACAATAGAATATGTTGAATAGGACATCAGGGAAAACAAGTTTATCATCTTTTCTGAACACAAAAGTCACGATGAAAAAAGCAAGCTTCCATGCTAAAAAGTAAAAGTTCTTACTAATCAAAACATGGTGGCATACATGCTATATTAAGACTTACATGTTGTGGGCACTTAAATTTTCTCGAGTTAGAGACTCCAGGCCTTTCCTTCACACACATGAAGTGATAAACTCCTTGACAATTGTGAACCTTAAGACCTGCTCTCCGGCGTAGATAAAGCAATGGCAACCTACGCATTCCACCTTAAAATGTGAAAGACCCAAGGGGCACCAATTCTGCTTATTTATTTCACTGCATTAGTGAGAGCAAATCCTAACTGACTACAAGTGTCACAATAAGAAAACCAAACTTCCAATTCCACTCTGATTTGGATAAGCAAATGAAATAGTGTGTTGATTTGATAGTGATTAACTGCCAGTAATCGAGACAATCCATTTTGGGCCATGTTTTTTTGGATCCTTTCTCAAATTACTGGGTCAATTGATTAACATAGGAAATTACAAGTAACTTCTTAGTACGTAGTTAAATTTGCTAAACAATGAACCCAATCAGGCAGAACAACTAACTGTGTCAAAACACCTTTCTAAGAATCCTCATCCAGTAATGTATACATTGAAGTCAATCTTAACGTGGGTCCCACCTAATTGAGTATTCTAATCCATTTATATTAGCTAGTAATTTTTCAGGAAACTAACTACTTTCAGCAAAATAAGATTCCCTAGTTCTAAGCCCAAACATAACTTTAGCAACAAGAGCAAAAAAAAAAAAAAAAAAAAAAAAAATTCGAGAAATCACTATTTTCTTGGCACCAACAGGGGAAAGAACGATAACGCACCTTCCAAACAAAGAAAGAAAAAGATTACACAGAGGAGAGAGCAAATGCACACGTTTGAAATAAAAATAAAAAAAATCAAGAAAAGAGGAAGACAACGAAAAGAGAAATCACCATTAGTCACTCTTCAGGCACCAACACAAAAATAAAATAAAATATAGGAAACAAGAAATAAAGAAATCACCATTTTCTTGGCACCCAGAGGGAAAGAAAGAGAGCACATTCTCAAAACAAAGAAAATAAAAAAGTCAAGAAAAGATGAAGATACCGAAAGAGAAATCACCATTAGTCCCTCTTCAGTCACCTACACAAAAAAAAAAAATAAATACAGTAAAATGAAAAAGAAAAAAGAAAAAAGAAAAAAGAAAAAAGAAAAAGAAAGAACCATCTTCTTGGCAACAAGGAAACAAAGAGAGCACAGCTGAAGGCGAGACACCAAGATACTAAAGTACTCCTCCAAGAGCCAACCTTCAGCACCCTCTCTTAACTCAAAAACCACAGCTCTGTCTGGAAATCCTAACTGAATTCTCAATTACAGGCATCCTCTCCTCCTCCGCCAGCCCTCCAGTCCCAACAATCACAGCCTTTTCCTAGCATTTAGAAATCCGATTGATCGCTAGAAGCAGAAAGAAGATACGGGAAAGGCTTGAAAGTAGAGCAGCTAGCGAGAGCCCGTGAAGAAGACGGTTATGAGAGATTTTGTGAGACGCATGAGAGAGACGAGAAGGAGAGGCAAACTTTCAGAGAGGTGGGAGACGGACTTTTATAGGATCTAAGAGTCGGTGTCGGTTATCTGGATATGAAAAAGGTCATAAAGTTAGTGGGTATTTACGAGATTACCTTGTGTAAAACTGAGAGAGCGCGAGATTTTAAAAGGCCGTTGGAGACTACCCGGTCTATTCCGCGGAGGAGGAGCAGATTTTCATTTGTGTCGGTTACATACTCTGCTCCTTCAAAGAAGATATCAATCTTGTCAGACAGCCTAATTAATAATCAAATAAGAAGAAAGAAAATTCTGAACAAAAAATACAAAAAAAGAGAGCCAAAATAAGGAAAGAATAATGTCTACCACAAACCGGAGAAGCTATTACATTATTGCTAAACATAATGACTATAACATGCATACACTGTTAAGCATCATATATCATGCAATTACAAGCAAAAGAAGACAGATAGCAACTCTAATTGTGGACCACGAGCTCATTTATCAAAGCATGATACCCGGTATAGTTATCAATTGGACAAGTAATTGAACACGTTTGTATAACAAATTGTGAATCAGACATACAGTTTTGAAAGCACCAATATACATGGGAACTCTGCATCAGTCAGCTTAATCAATCTTTGACGTGTATCTAGCTGAATATGAATGAAACTGCATTGTCAGTATATGGTCCATAGGGCTTTAAACACTAAAAATGGCTTCTTTGCCACAAGTTGGTCACCAGTCCTGATGCATTGGCAAATCAAAGTTGTGAACATAATCAGAGAAGGAAATTAACTGATGCCTTACTGATCACATGCATACATTGGAAGAAAAGTTACCTAGATATAACCAGAAAAGCCAATTGATTAGAGTCACCTGCATTTGAACATCATTTCTACAAGCTGATCTTATCGAATTCTTGATGCCAAAAACTATTAAGTCAGTTAGCCAGTTAAAGAAAATTTGCAAGCTATAGCTAGATCCCAACTGCAAAATTTGATTCCTTTTCATTCCATAGCTAAAAGTAGAGCTCAAGCATTCACACCAAAAATTTGAGACAACTAACATGTAAAGGGGAATAAGAACCCCAAGATATTGCTAATGAAGGAAAGAAACTGACCTTCTTAGTCAGCTACCAATCAGCTGGATGCCTCCAAAAAAAATCACTTGTCCTGGTTTTTAGCCAGATGCATCACTTCATCTGGCCATGCTGTACACTGATCAACATGTTGGAGAAAGAAAAACTAGTTTTTATAGGTAAGAATCTCATCCTCAGGCTTGATCAAAGAATGTACTGACATATCCATGATTAACATGAACTAAAAAAGTAAAAAGGAAGAAGAAATGTAATCGACAGAAGAAAGATAGACCTAAATACACAATTTTCAGGACAGGTAGGCTTGCAACTTGTGAATCTGACATCAACACCAGCATCATTTTGTTTGTTCTTGACCAGGTACACATCTAATTTCAGTTTAGGCCAGTTCCACCCTGAAATGGAATATTGCAAAGTGACTAGTATAGCTGAACAGAATATATTATTGCAGTAACTATTCTCGGCAAATTCCTTATACTGGATTTGCCAGTATATCGAAACATGACATCTAGCTGATGAAACACTCAAAACGTGAGGTAGCTCATACTTAAATGTAAAATACAATTATTGGATACTACGCCTGATGTACACTTATGGAGTTAGCTCCAGTTTATTCTCTGTCAAATCTTTCCATTTTCTGTCAATCTTGAAGTCCTTGCCTGCATAAGGTAGGGGCAAGTGATTGAATACTTCCTTAAAAACAAGAGAAATTTTAACTTGGGACATTCAAGCATGTACCAATCTGCCTTAACCCAGCCCAAAACGGTGAAGATATACTTAGCAAAAGTATCCAATTATTATTCCCTTTTTGTCTATATACTAGGGTACAAGATAATTATTTGACAAAGTGGATACTCTTATGATGAAGTGTATCCCCCGGGAAGAGAGTAACAGAAAATTTCTTATACTAAAATTCAATGTATGGTTTCTCTGCCTTAAATGAAACTCAACTATAAGTATGCAACCCTATAATTACTTCAGAAGAATGTAATTTATCCTGCCTATAAATTGAACAATTATGCAGAAAACCTACCTCCATATGACTTGGTGACATACTCTGCTCATTCAATGAAGATATCAATTCTGTCAAACAGCCTAATCAACAATAAAATAAGAACAAAGAAAAACCTGAACAAATAGGGGCCAAAAAAGGGAAGGTATTATTGGTCTAGGACTAACCAGAAAAGAAATTATATTATGCTAGACAACATGACTGTAACATGCATACACTGTTAAGCATCGTATATCATGTAATTACAAGTAAAAGAGGACAGATAGCAACTTTAAATGTAGACAGTAAGCCCTCATATCCAAGCATGATACCTGGTATATTTATGAATTGGACAAGAAATTGACACTAACAAGTTGTGAATCAGATATGCAATGTTGCAAGCACCAATGTACATGGAAACTCTGCATCAGCAAGCGTAACCAATCTTTGACCTGGAAAAGGTCAGTTATTAAAAAGTTATAAAACCTTATAGGAAAGCTAAATGCATCAGCCCGCTTAATCGATCTTCAATGTTTATCTAGCTGAATATGAATAAGACAACATTTACAGTTTATAGACTGACAACTCCATAGGGGTTTCTTAAGCCTTTAAACACTACAAAATGGCTTCTTTGCCACAAGTTGGTTACTAGTACTGACTTACATTGGCAAATCCAAATCATGAACAGAATCAGAGAAGGAACTTAATTGATACTTTACCAATCATATACTTACATTAAAAGACAAGTTACATGGATATTGCCAGACAAACCAGTTGATTAGAATCCTTTGCATTTGAACATCATGTCTACAAGCCAATCTCATCAATTCTTGATACCAAAAACTATGCAGTTCAGTTAGCCAGTTGTCTAAGAAAAATTGCCAGCTATAGGTAGATTCTAACTATAAAATTTTATTTTTTATACTTCCATGGCTAAAAGTAGAGCTCAAGCATTCACACTAAAAATTTGAGACAACCATGTACTTAATGGGGAATAAGAACCAAAGATATTGCTGACGAAGGAAAGAAGAGATTGACATTCTTATCTAGGTGCTGATCAGCTGGGTGCCTCAGTAAAATTGCTCATCCTGGTTGGTTAGCCAAATGCAGCACTTCATCTGCCCATGCTGCACACTTATCAAAATTTTGGAGCAAGGAAAACAAGTTTTTATGGGTGAGAACCTCATCCCTAAGCATGATCAAAAAATGCACTGACAAATTAATGCTCAAAATGAACTAAAAAAGAAAACGAAGAAGAGATGGAATCAACAATAGAAAGATAGACCTGCATACACAATCCTTGCAATGGGTAGGCTTGCAACTTGTGCATTCAACATCAACATCAGCATCAGTATGCTTCTTCTTGACTATGTACACGTCTAATTTCAGTTTAAGTTAGTTCCACCATGAAATGGAATATTATAAAGTGACTAAAATAGCTGAACAGAAAATACTATAGCAGTAACTACTCTCATCAAATTCCTTAGATGAGTTTTGCCAGTATATTGAATCATGCCATCTAGCTGATGAAACAGTCAAACATGAGGTAGCTCAAACTTAAACAGTCAAACAATTATAGGATACTGCACCTGATGTGCAAATATGGAGTTGGCTCCAGTTTATTCTCTGTCAAATCTTTCTGTGTTTAGTCCGTCTAGAACTCCTCATCTACATAACGTAGGGGCAAGCTACTGAATACTTCCTAGAAATGTGAGCCAACCCACATACAATGCAAGTTCTTCTAACAAATATCAACGTGCAGGTCAAATAGTCTCAAAAAATCACCCAAAGGAAAAGGAAAAAAGAAACTTAGAATCAGCAAACTTAACCCTATTAGGTTGTGGTCAAGAAGGCATCTTTTTGCCACATCCTCGCTGTCATCATCTTCAATCTGCTATCTGTCCAGTAAAAAAGAAAAAAGAAGAATTCAACCCAAGTAACCTGCTCAAATGACAGACAAGAATTGCAAAAGACATCGATTAAATTGTTTAAGAATTCTAACCTTCAAAAGTACAATGGGGGATTAGGTCGTGCCTTGAAACCTCAAGTGTCAACCAATTGTACAGTTCTTGCAAAAGAAATCAGAGAACACGTAATCAAGAAATGGAGAAAAAAAAAGAAAGAAAGAAAGAAAGAAACACTAAAGGGAAAACAATACCAGAAAAAGAGAAGTAATGACCCACAGGGTGGTTGGCCTCGTTAAAGATATGCCCACCCAAACACAAAACGCACCAACACCAGAAAACTGCCCAGGAGAGAGTGCCCCAAGTCAAAGAACTGAACAGCCGCTTTCTTTAATCTTCTCTAATACTGGGAAATGCTTTCTTTAGTCTTCTTTAATACTAATTTAGCACCACAAGGGTTCGCAATATTATTTGACAATGTGTATACCCTTATCATGAAACTCTTCCAGGAAGAGATTTACAGGATATTTCTTCTAGTAAAACTAAAAATATGGTGCTCTCCCTATACATATTTTATGGTTCTAATCCTCTTCTACCTCAGGAGGATGTAATTTATCCATGTAATGCCTATAAACCGAACAATTCTGCAGAATACCTACCTCCATGTGACTTTTTGGTGACATATTCCGCTCATTCAAAAAAGATATCAATCTTGTCAAACAGCCTAATCAATAATAAAAATAAGAATAAGGAAAAACCTGAACAAATAAAGGGCCAAAAATAGGGAATGAATTATTGGCCTATGACTAACCAGAAAAGCAATTACATAATCCTAGACATAGTGACTCTAACATGCACACACGGTTAACTGTTAACCATCATATATCATATGATTACAAGTAAAAGTGGACAGATAGCTCTAACAGTAGACAACAAGCTCATATATCTCCGCTTTTGAGAACACTAAAAAATACTTTTGCTCGTCCCTTTGCCAAACGGATGGCTTCAGATGGTTCTGAAGAGCATATGCCTGGTATAGTTATAAATTGGACAAGACATTGAACGCATTTATGTAACAAATTGTGAATCAGACATGCAGTGTTGCAAGCACCAATGTACATGAAATCTTTGCATCAGTCAGCTTAATCAATCTTCAGCATGTAAAAGGTAAGTTATTAAGAAGTTATAAAACCTTATGGGAAAGCTAAATGCAGTTAACTCAAATTGGGATAAATTATGTATCTAGCTGAATATGAATGACTGAGCATTTACAGGTTACATACCAACAACTCTGTAGGTGCTTCTGCAGCCTCAAATATGACAAAATGGCTTCTTTGATATAAGCTGGTTATCAGTACTGACCTATTAACAGAAGTCCACATTGGCAAATCAAAGTTGTCAACAGAATCAGAGAAGGAAGTCAACTGATACTCTACCAAACAGATACTTACATTGGAAGACAAGTGCCCTAGATATAGCCAGCCAAGCCTCTTGATTGGAATCCTTTACGTTTGGAGATCAAGTCTACAAGCTGATCTTATAACATTCTTGACACCAGAAACTATGCAGTTCAGTTAGCCAGTTGTCTAAGAAATTTTTCCAGCTATCTCCAAAACTCGATTTTTTACATTCTAAAGCTAAAATTAGAGCTCAAGCATTCACACAAAGAACATGAGATAATTTTATTATGTTGCCCAAATGCAGAATAAAAGGCCAACAGATATAACAAGAAGACAGTTGTGTACTTAAAGGGGGATAAGAGTAAAAGATATCGCTGATGAAGGAAAGAAGAGATTGACTTTCTTGTCTGAGTGCCTCCAACAAATTGCTTGTCCCAGTTGGTCAGCCAAATGCATACTTCATCCCGCCAGGCTGCACACTTATCATGTGTTGTTATTGAGCATCTCATGCACTGTCCTTGAAAATTCTGTTTGCAAAGGAAGCATGCCCGTCATAAAATAAAACAAAATGTGAGAAATATGGTATCACAGTAAAGCACTTAAGCTTAAAATTAATGATCAATTCGTACCTTGTAAGCAAAACATTCATGACCCATAAACACCAAGAAGACTCCTAAGGCCAATAGAATATGTTGAATAGGACATCAGGGAAAACAAGTTTATCATCTTTTCAGAACACAAAAGTCACGATGAAAAAAGCAAGCTGCCATGTTGAAAAGTAAAAGTTCCTACTAATCAAAGCATGGTGGCATACATGCTATATTAAGAATTAAATGTTGTGGGCACTTAAATTTTCTCGAGTTAGAGAGTCCAGCCTTTCCTTCACACACATGAAGTGATAAACTCCTTGACAATTGTGAACAGAGCATAAGACCTCCTCTCCGGGGTAGATAAAGCAATGGCAACCTAGGCATTCAACTCGAAATGTGAAAGACCCAAGGGGCACCAATTCTGCTTATTTATTTCACTGCATTAGTGAGAGCAAATCCTAACGGACTGCAAGTGTCACAATGAGAAAACCAAACTTCCAATTCCACTCTGATTTGGATAAGCAAATGAAATAGTCTGTTGATTTGATAGTGATTAACTACTAGTAATCGAGACAATCCATTTTGGGCCATGTTGTTTTGGATCCTTTCTCAAAGTACTGGGCCAATTGCTCAACATGGGACATTACAAGTAACTTCTTAGCACTTTGTTAAATTTGCTAAACAATGAACCCAATCAGGCAGTACAACTAACTGTGTCAAAACACCTTTACAAGAATCCCCTAGCTGTAAACTAACTACCTTCGGAAAACTAAAATCCCCTACCTGTAAGCCCAAACATAACTCTAGCAAGAAGAAACAAAAAAAAAGGAAACAGAAATCAAGAAATCACCATTTTCTTAGCACCAAGAGGGAAAGAAAGAGAGCACACCTTCAAAACAACGAAAGAAAAAATTACATATATGAGAGAGAAAATGTGCATTAAAAAAAAGAAGAGGAAGAAACAGGAAGAAAAATCCCCATTAGTCCTTCTTCAGTCACCAGCAAGAAAAAAAAAATCAAATAAAAAAACAAAGAAATCAAGAAATCACCATTTTCTTGGCACCAACAAGGAAAGAATGAGAGCACACCCTCAAAACAAAGAAAGAAAAAGATTATTCGTACGAGAGAGCAAATGGGTGAGTATAAAAAGAAAAAAAAAAAGACGCCGAAAGAGAAATCACCATTAGTCCCTCTTTAGTCAACGACAAAGAAAAAAAAATCAAACAAAAAAAAGAAGAAGAAATCGAGAAATCGCCATTTTTCTTCTCACCGAAAGGAAAGAAAGAGAGCACTGCGGACGGACCAAGATCCACCATCTTCTGAACCGAAGCCCTGAACAACTCCTCCAGGAACCGACCATCAGCCGCTCTCTTGACTCAAAAACCGCAGAGATCTGTCTGGAAATCCTAACTTACAGGCATCCTTTCCTCGGGTCACTGGTCCCAACAATCGCAGCCTTTTTTCTAGGGTTTTGAAATCAAATTGGTCATCGAAAGGGGAAAGAGGAAGGAGAAAAAGGCTTGAAAGTAGGACAGAGAGCCAGAGCCCGCGAAGAGGAACGTTATGAAGAAACTTCGTGTGTGAAAGAGCGAAATTTTGGGTGGGAGATATGGGACTTTTAAAGGATCTGAAGGTCGGTGTGAAAAGACCGGAAAGGTTATAAAATTTGTAGGTATTTACGATATTACCAATGGAGAATTTGAAAAGAAGAGCCGTTGGCGCCGACTAATGGATAGAATCACAAGGCCCATTCCGCGCGAGGGGTGGATTTCCAGTAGGTCGGTGGCTCCCTTCTTTTTTTTTAAAAAAAATTATTATTATTATTAGAGTGACTCTTCTCTTCTTCATTTATGGGGGGGGGGTGTTTTCCTTCTTCTTCTTCTTCTTCTTCTTCTTTTTTTTTTTTTTCTTTCTTTCTTAAATTTATTTAACGATGTGCCCCTGACTTTAAATCGAGCCAACCTCTAGGATTTTTATTTTTTATTTTTTATTTTTAAATTTAGAAACAAATGGGTTCTATAAATGTGTTAGTATATGACTATTTAAACTTTTGTAAGAAAATATCATTATTCTTTGAAAGATTCAAATCAAAATATTTAAATATTTATGCGAAAAGGTTGGTAAAATGCGATTTGGTGACATGGCTCGTGACATGTATGCTCCCGATGACTAATTTGAGCTATTCAGCCTATTGTCCCCAATTTTCCTCTAAAGCAAACTCATTCGTGTTGTTGAATCATTGTTGAGTTTATGTGCTACATCTTTTTTCATGTACTGTGAGAGTACTATTGGTCTTGTTTTCAGGTTAATTGAGACTAACCTTCTTAGGAAATTTTAACTATTCACTTTTTTTTTTTTTTTGCGTTGACTTAATATATTTAAGATTTTATTCATTGAGTGCTTCAAGCAAGATTCAAACTCTAATTCACCAAAAAAAAAAAAAAAAATCCTTACCAATTAACTAACTTTTGTCAGCATTATCATTTTTTTTTAATAAATTATTCGCTCTAAGGCTAATGACATTAGATATCAAGCTCTCTTTCTTCACACCGACACAAAATAAACTTCTTTTTTTTTTTTTCCCGATTCATCAATTAGTTCCCTTAAGAGGTAAATACTGTAAATGTTCTTCAGCCTATATCGATGACATATTTGCAGTTGGACTAATAGATTTATGTTACAATCATAACTCATTAGATAATTTTTTTTATTTTTTTTTTCCACGGTCATGAGTCTCTAATTGTATGACCCTAATGGAAACCTCCAAGAAAGATGAGAGATTTTTGGATTTTCTAGATAAAAAGGAAAAGTGGACCAAAGCAACAGATTGCCGAACCTTTTTTTTGGTTACACAAATTTCCTGCGTTTGCACACTATAAAAGTAGCAAATAATATATATTTTTTATTTAATTAATATTGACTAAAATTTAATTTGGAGACTTTTAATTTTAAAAATAAAAAAGAAATAACACCTAACAAAAAGTTGAGTTGTATTGCTCCTTCACCACTCTAGAAGAGATTGAGAGTACCATTTGTTTGTGGTTATGTATTAACAAAGTCACCGTCCAACTGGAGTGAGCCTTCCTTGCATAGCAAGCACCCTAAGAGTCGAAGTCACACTGGAACATTGGTGATAGAAATGAATTTAAATCACCAAATATAGAATTGTCTGCTCCATAATTGATCGAATCTTGGCACTCATAGTAGCTTGTGATGTCGTCGGGGAAGTTGCCTTGTGGTGGCTCTAGCTCTGCCGGAGTTGAGGGGCAATCCACGGCCGACGTCATCTCCATCATTTCTTTGAACTTGGACGATTGAAGTAGCAGCCCTAGAGCGGACGTGGCATTGGCTGCTCGTGGCTGCATCGAAGCGATTTCCCCAATTGGCTGAGAAGGTTGGTAGGCTTGTTGGTTGTAAAGGGAGCTCAATCCAATTTCTTGATTAGGTTTAGGAGTTGAATTAGTGCTGATGGTGGGGTTAGAGAGGTTTAAATTATTTTCGTTGTGGAAATTATTGTTCCCATTGTTTTGGTTGGGTTTCAGCCATTTGATATAACGACTAAGGTCGAAGTTGGTGACGGCGTTTAGGCCACGATACTCTATAGCCGCCATGTCATATGCAGTAGCAGCTTCTTCTTGAGTAGCTACAACAGTTGAGGAGAAAATAAGAATCGCAAATTAGTAATTAAAGTTTGGTTATTCAATAGATGATGACTCAGTTAATCTTAATTAGGATTTAACCAACTATGATGGTCTAGATAGCCACAAGGCAAGAACAAAGTTTTTTTTTTTTCTTTTGTTTTTGGTGGGTGGGGGGGGGGCTGGATTTTGAAAATTCAAATCCTGACTCCCTCAGATTATTACTAAGAAATGTAAATTTCAATTCCGACATTTAAAACAAAATTCCAATTAGGACTTCACAATTATTATATGATATGATGGGAGAGTTCTTCCAAACTTTCTGTGCTTGCTCGTGTTTACAGGAAATAAATGTACACAAAAGTTGGTGGACCGTCCCAACTAATAGACTGTTTTAAAGTACGAGACACCAGTATTTAATTCAATAAGAAATCAACTTTGGATTGGAGTTGCCCAACTCCCCATTTACCTTCCCAACTGTATTTGCTTGGCTTCATTTGCCAGAGTTTGGCGATTTAATCAAACAAAGACACATGAAAAAGAGTTGATTGTTTGAAATTTTGCATAGATGGACATAGAGGAGCAAAAACTCCCTTGTTCTTTTTTTTTTTTTTTTATACCTGAGCATCTACCGATGTCCTTATTTTCTTCCCATAGAAAAAGCAGTATAGATTAATGTTCCCTAAATTGTATCGAATTCAAAAAATGCTGTTAGTTATTCAGAATATTTGACGATCCATTTTATTTTATTGGTTTTTATGATTGCCATGAAATTATCAGAATATGCATCAAAATTAAGAACAACAATTACCATATGTTCCGAGATAAAGGTATTTGTTGCCAAATACTCTACCAATCCGAGCCTCCCATCTTCCATTGTGATGATGCCTGTTCATTGAAATTAACATAATAAACACCAAAACTTTTGATGAACCATTACAATCAAATCTGCTATATTAAGAAAGTTGTAGAATTAAGAGAATTAGAGTTTCAGCCCGACAATGGACAAATGGGGTCAAGAATGGTTCTATGAATACCTTGCAACGCCTCTATATTTTGAAGCTCCACGAGAAAATCCGCTGCTTTTCCTGTAAATACAGTGTCAATTTATCAGCTGTCTCTCTCGGATTGAACTATTTTACAGGTTGATTTTATTTTTAGTCTTTTATTATGCTACATCTGTCGTCTTTTCTTTTAACCGTGCATATAAGAATGAGAGAACATATTAGTAGACCTTCTAAGCGATCCAATGTATTCCTCCCTGGACTGACCCTCCATTTCTTTCCATTCTTGTTGGTATGTGGATAACTATCATTCAGGAAAAAAACAGCAATGAGTTTCTTCGTTCCTAGTAATAATAATCTTGGAAAACCAAAAAATTAAGTAAGCAACCCATTTAGATTCCCACATTCTCTCTTTCTTAAAGGTATGGAGATAAATATACCGGAAAATTAAGGATGGTGTCTTGGCCCCAGAACTTGAGTGCTGCTAAGTCATAAGCATGAGCTGCAGCTTCCTCGTCATCATATGCACCTGAACATATGTATGTTGAAATCCCAAATTAATCCCATAACTCAATATCACCCTTTTGGTCATATTGGTTTGAATATGAAAATGCATTTGCATTGCATACCAAGATAAACTGCATTCCAGCAAGAAGCAACATAATCCCGCCATTGGCAGCACCATCCAATGACCACAAAAGAAAATGGGAATCAAGCGTCAACGACAATGCCTTTCTTTCTTTCTTTCTTTTTAACAAAAAAAAAAAAATCAAAGAAACCAAAATCTGAAAGTAGAATTGATTATGAAGTATGAACCTTGCCGGCCTTTCTTGTTTTGTGATTCATTCCAGCAATTCTTGTCCCACAAATGAGCTTCATAACGGCCAGTCCATCGGTGCCTGGAACAATCATATAACAGATTGATCTTTCAGTTGATGATCAGAACAATCTGATCAAGCAAAGAAATTAAAGCACAGGGCGGAAATCCACCTCGTGACCCCACGATAAATCGAGCTACGTTGAGGAGGAGAGTCTCTGGGCACGGTTCGCCTTGTTCGTTTAACCTTGGTAACCCCATCACTTGCAAGACTGTTAGCAATGCCAATGCTATTATTATTCGCTGTGTTCTTCTGCTTTTGTGGCGTAGCTTTCCCCATGAATCAGATCTGTACGGCCAATCCGATTGAAGACCTAAACGAGAAAAAAAATATTGAAAGATTATGACCGAGTCCTCCAATGAAGAGAGTTTATAAAGTGAATTACAAAAGGAAGTATTATAGAAGGGCAGTTAATTAAGTTGGCCGGCTACATAGAAAGCTCTTTAGTGGCCGTCTACAAGCGGCTCATGTGGTCTCTTCTCCCTTGTCTTCACTTAAATTTTGGGGTTATGTGCTGTTCCAATCCCATTGAAATCTAACCTCTCGGCTCTATTGATTTGTTGGCCAAGTATGTAAATTTTTGTCAACTTTGTCATTTTTGTTCTCTCATCAGGATAAATGAATTTCATTGCTGTGTTTACATTTGTCATCATGCCTGTTCAAAAACATGACAGTTGTACTTTACAGAAAATATGAAAAGACCCCATTTTGAGTGGAGACAAAATTCGAGATCAAGCAGTGTTGAATTCAGTTCTATGTTAGTTGATTTGTGGATTTTGGGCGGTTCTAATTTTTTTTTTTCTTTTTATCCCATAAACTTTCAGTTATTGATTTTCCCGAGAAAATTGAACCGGTTGAATAATTCCAAAAATCTCCCCCATCGAGATCACACGGGTATGGGCTCTACTTTGCCTCGATTAAAAGGACTTTTGTAACATCAATTACAGCGCAACTATTTATTATTTGTTTAAATACCTGAATCTCAAATGCAATATGGTTACAAGCTAAATAAGTTAAGGAACAAAAGGGGACAGTGGTTTACACACCAAGAGGCGGCTTAATTGGTTGTTTGCTAAATTCTGATTCGAGAATTGGAGCAGGAATGCAAGGTATGAGATGTCAGGCTTCAGTTTGGTGATGAGAAAGAATCATGCTCTCATTAATCCTAGTGTCAATGGAATGTGAACAGGGAAGGAAATGTACTTTCCTTGGTTAGCTAAGAGCTCCATAGTCGCTTATGTCCTCCAATCAATCAATAGTCGTTCCTCTCTCTCTCTCTCTCTCGTCAATTACAAGTGGTTGCATTATCCTTAATGAAAATCCATTATTAGATTCAATACTATTTTAGTATTCGCGATCAGCCAGTAGCACAAACATTCATGGTAGGATTATGAAGTTACTTTGTTTTGGTATTCGGATGCTACGATACTGAAACTCGAATCAGTTCACAGTTACACGGCTGGCTAGCGTACAATTGGTAAATAGAAAACGTTTTGCCTTTGGTGTAGACTCTGTAGCATGGCGTCTGGTTCAGCTTCAAATATTGATTTGCAAAAGAAAGTGTAGTGGTGTCAAATGATTGGTGTTGCATCGCTGTGAATTGACATTTTCATATTGGGTTGTAGCTGCGTTTATGAGTGGATACTATGGAACTTGCATGGGGATTGGCAGCGAATGCTTGTTTGCAAAATTTCCATAGGAGAAATATCCATAGAGCTATTTTGCTTCCGATGAAATTCTTTTTTTAACAAAATAAAAATTTTAAAAATAAATTGTGAGTAACTTGAAAAATATATATTACAGAGAATAAATTAAACTCATAAAATATTAATTTATGAACATTTATTAATAAATACTTGATACAATTTTTTTTAATATCTAAAGCTAAACACATTTTTATATGTACAAAATTGTATTTTCATATAATTTTATCATAAATAATATTATTATAAAATTACATTTATATAAATAATATTAAATATATAACATATTATATAAATAATTCATTATTACTGCTATTTTTTATTATATAAATAATTTACACCATTAATTATTTTATTTATTAACTACTTCATTTTTAATCTCACTCTCTCTTAAATAAGAAAAAATCTAGTTTAGAATTTTTTTTTATTAATATCTAAAGATAAACATATTTTTTTATATATACAAAATTATATTATCATATAATTTTATCATAAATATTACTATCGTAAAATTACATTTATATAAATAATATTAGATATATAACATATCAGAGAGAAAAAAAAAAAAAAAACAGAAATTCTGGCAACTTTGGATATCTTTATACCCATTTCTTTGACCATGACAACCATCCCTTATCTCCCACAAACCTTCTTCAGGATCAAAGCATCCCCCTCAATTTTTTAACCCCTAAACAAACAAATGCCGCCTTAGTATGCTATCCAATGTTTCATTGGCATTCCCCATTTGAATGATGAGCTCTATATATATGATAAGAAAAAAATTTCAAGTGAAAACTCTTGAGGGGACGTCGTTGCTAGAAATGGACCGCAACAGCCCCCCGCCAAGGCGGCGAGATGCCGGCATAAGCTTTGTGCGATGATGCTAACCGACACGTCCATTGTTGAGGAGTGTGTATACATATATATATATATATATTTTATTTATTTATTTAACCAAATGACCGGTTAAGTAATGAATTATACAATAAAAATAATTTTTTTTTATTATAATTTTTATATTTCTTAAAATTAAAATTAAAATCTTAAAAATAGAGATTGATGTTCTTTTTTTGGCGGGGGGAGAAATCAGCAATTTAATTTTTCTTTTTCTTCTTTGGGGGATTTAGTTTTGGGCTTCAAAGCCCATGCAGCTGCATCTGGGCCAACCTGGATCTCTGGCTACGCCGAAAGAAATCTATTGACATATGTTCATAATCGTGTACAAATTGCTGGGCTTTTAGTTCTAAAGCCCACATCTATTCGTAATGGAAAGAGTTCGATGATCTAACGACACGTTAGCTCTTTATTTCCCATCTACCCGCCGCTCCTAAAGATCAAAGGAATTGAAAACTTTCGCACCACATTTGCATTTTGGAGGGTCTCAAGCTTCCTAAGCTAGTCATTTTCTTCAAGCCTATTACTGCAATTGTAAAAATTACATGTAAAGACTTTTTTGTTAAACACATTATACATACGTAATATATAAAAAAAAACCTATAAATTTAAAAAAGAAGTTTAATTTTTTTAATATTATCCATTGTGATACATACTATTATTTAATAATAAAATATTTATTTCTCAAATAAGTAATTAAAAATTAATGTTAATTACTATTTAATTTACAATTTAATGGATAGTTTAATAAATAAAATAAAAAATTAATTTGTTGATTATATGTTGTAATGCATCTAACCAAAAAAAAAAAAAAAAAAAATGCTATTCACCAACCGCAAAATGCTCGCGGTCACTTGTAAGTTTTTGTGTCAGCCACAAGCGTAGGGGCACCAGAATTGAACCTATGGCTATGCCGAGACTTTCCGGGGCCAATGCACGTCAGGAAGCACATGGGGGTGGCATTGTCCCTACTTGCGGTCTATATCCTGCATGCCCTGGAGCCAGCTAAAAATTTCCCTTCTTGTCTTATATATTTATAGCACATTGACTGAGATACTTTTGTGAAAAGTTTTTGATTTTGTCTTTGAATGCTATCAACTCTTTTCTCTCTCTTTTAGCCTTTCAACCTCTTTTGTACATAATTTTATTTATTATTATTTATTTTTTTTCATTCTTGGCGTTTTAAAGCCTTTTGACTTGATCTGGCCTTACCTGCCAGCTTTTAGTATTAGCTAGGTTAATCAATTAATTAGTTAATTGGTCACCTAACTTAATTTGTCTTTGGAAAAAACTTTGAAAGAATGAACAAAAAAAAGTGCATGAGGATCAAAGAACATAAAAATGTTTGTTATATTTATTTATTTATTCATCTAAAAATATATTTTTTATTCATAATTTTATATTATATAAAATTATTTTATTATTTTTATTTTAAGTGGACTGTATTTATTATGCAATAAAAGAATTAAAATAAAAATCTTCAAAACAAAACATAAACAAAGGCCAAAACCAACACATCAAAAAGCCAAGCCAATAAAAGCATTTCCACATATGAGCAATGCTAGAGATGTTAAACGTTTTTCAATTATTATATTGTCAAGAAAATTAAAAAGAAACAACTGAAAAATATTTATAATTAACATATTTGAACAGTATATAGCATATTTTGAAACTATCAGAAAAGTTGGTAAACAAAAGTTTGGAAATATAGAGCTGATATAAGTTATTAAAAGTCATAGCTTATTCAACTCCATTATAATTATTATCATTTCTCAACACTATTCTTTTATATATATATATATATATATATAACGATGAAAAATGGTCTCTGTAGTCCTAATTTTTTTATTCTTGCACTTTCCAGGTTAGTGACCTAAAGATTAAATATGGAATCTTTACTCCAACCTAGACAAGTTTATTGTAGTGCTTCACATAAGGTTAGGAAAATTGTAAAAAATGTTTTATCAAATTAATGTTGGAGGCATTATACACGTGTCCGCTACCCACTCAACTAGTTGCAAATGTCATTGATTTCTACCCATATATCTTCTTCTTGTTTTTTTTTTTTTTCTCGATCATCTTTGGTTTGTGCCCACATAGAAGATGGAATTTCCAGCTTATGTTACCGGTCACCTACATCACATTTCTCAACTCCCAGCAAGTTTGACTTTTCAACCAAAAAAAAAGGTTAATAAAAAGGGAAAAATAGAAACAATTTTACTGCAATCGAGATAAAGATTCCGTGCAGGAAGCAAAGATAAGAAGCACAACTAAACCAATAACTTGATGCAACGTGTCATCACTAAAATAGAATCGATCCACGGGATTTTTCTTAGTGAAATGCACATTTGGATTTTAAACACTCACGCGCTTCTTCTGTGTTGGTGTTATAAGAAGAAGCAAAGCATGGAGGATGATGTCTCATAAAGTCAATAAATAAAACCCCGGATTTTAAACAGATCGATTCGCCGGAGAGCTTCGCCGGAATCTGATTCTGTCGACGAATTTCCGGCGATGATCGTTTTCGAAATTTTTAGATTCTGGACAAGAAACAGGAACAATGAGTAACCTCGTGGAGAAAAACGACAAGCTCACCTCGGCCGGCGTAACCACGGCGACAAATAAGAACGAGAGGAAGATGCCGGCGAAGACGGAAAGGTCAGACAGGCGACGATTGGTGAAATACAAGGACTTGCCGGAGTACCTGCGGGACAACGAGTACATATTGGATTACTACAGGTGCGAGTGGCCATTGAAGGACGCGCTCCTCAGCGTCTTCTCTTGGCACAACGAGACCCTCAATATCTGGACGTACGTACCTATTATCCTTTATATATGTATGTCTGTGTGTGTGTGTGTGTGTGATTGTACGTGTTTGTATGCGTATAAGCCTTTTCTTTTTTTTCTTTTACACAGGCATTTGGGAGGTTTTTTGCTATTCATGGGATTGACTGTGGCGAGCTGCATGGAGATATCGGAGATAGGCGGCTTGATCGCGAGTTTCTCCAGGTATCATTTTTCTCCTTGGGACTTGATTGTAAATTTTCTGGTGTGTTTATGCATAGACGTGCAATTTTACATTTTGTTATTTTGACGTTTTTAATGATTTTTGGGTTAGATTTTTTTTTATTTGACTGATGAAAACATTTTTTACGGTGGAATGAAAACCCACAGAGCGCAAGTTTCTAGACCGTTGACGATGATGAAGAACTTGGACTTCAAGGCCTCTGATGCTCATATATTTCTGGTTAGGGTCCCCTTTTTTCCCCTTTTTCTTATCGATGGCGAATCCTTTCAGATAAATCTAGAATTGCTACCACAATAGTCCACCCAGGTGGCTTCTCATTAAAATGTGAAATGTACATGATTTGAACTTGAGACCATACCTACTAACCTACTCAATTCCTTTTTGTCACCCTTTTTTCTCTTAATTGGCTGATAGCAACGTCATTAGATGTCTAATTGAATCGTCTAATTTTAGTCTCAAGGTGATAAAAAGGATTAAGAAGTGTGGTGTCGACTTGCTGCATATGTGCAAATAGAACAGCTAAGAGCCGAGGATTCTGGCATTTGATTGGACAGAAGGCTTACAGGCATCCATTGATAAGAGTACTGAAACGTATGTTGAATTGTTGGTGTTGCAGGACTCGCGCTTGAGACACATTTCTGAACAATCAGTCTTTCAAGTGCACGGACAAGATGGTTCTGCTAGCATTCCCAGATGGCCATGGTTCGTTTTCTTATCTGGGGCAATGGGATGCCTGATTTGTAGCTCTCTGTCCCATCTCCTAGCTTGTCACTCCAAAAGCTTCAGTCGCTTCTTTTGGCGCCTAGATTATGCAGGCATTTCCCTTATGATTGTTTGTTCCTTCTTTGCTCCAATTTATTATGCCTTTTATTGCAACCCCCATTGGCAGTTGCTTTATCTCACGTCCATAACTGTGCTTGGTATCCTTGCCATCATCACCCTGCTTGCCCCTGCTTTTTCTTCCTCTCGGTACCGTCCCTTCAGGGCCACGCTATTCCTCATCATGGGCTTTTCAGGAGTTATTCCCGCGGCACATGCAGTGGTCCTCCATTGGGGCCATCCTCATGTGTTTGTATCCATCGGATATGAACTCGTTATGGCTGTCTTATATGCAGCAGGAACTGGATTTTATGTCTCCAGGATACCAGAACGATGGAAGCCAGGTGCATTTGACATTGCAGGACACAGCCATCAGATTTTTCACGTGTTTGTTGTATTAGCAGCGCTTGCACACAGTGCTGCCTCGCTAATTATTCTGGATTTCTGCCAGAGATCATCAGCCTGTCCACCTTAGAGATGCAACACTTAGCTAGAGATTGACTGGTAGGCAAGGCATTCCTTCTTGTATCTGTTTCTTGCATTGTAACACTAGGAAACTTATTGCAATTCAATGGAGAGTTCAAGTGGTTCTGCAATGGTTAAAAACTATAATAACGCTCATCCCATTAAATTTTTAAAAAGGAGTTAAAAAGTAAAAACATGCTTGTTTTCAGTTGCATGCAAAATAATGCTAAACAGCAGGTTTGGGAACAATTCATAAATATAATTCACAAGGGCAGGTCCTCGGCAAGTTGCACCTCCAGCCGAAACAATTCTTGCTCGTCAATTGAAAACCTCGAAAATATGGACCCTCAAATCAGATGCCTACTAATAATCTTGTCACATGCAACATTATGTAACTTTTATTACTGGAGCCCTTCGATTATCTTACCTAGAAATACAACCTGGAGTACTTAAAATCCCTCTGAAATTATATATATATATATATAGAGAGAGAGAGAGAGAAAGAGAGAGAGAGAGAGAGCATGAAAACTATGCGAAAAGAAAAATTAAATGGCAAGTGACTTCTGGATGAGCTACTCAGCAGATCCTTCTTGATAGACAAGGTACATTCTTTGGCACGCCACTTCAAAGCCCTTGTTGCTGAGAAACCAAACTGTATGGGAAAATAGTCATATTTCCAAGTTTTAAAATTGGTTGTGTCAGCGTCTCAGAACTTCAGTGGGCAAGCTTCTGCAGCAAACAATCTTTCTTCCCAAACTATACTAAAAAATGAAGCAAGTACTTATGGCTTGTTTGATCAGATTGTTCGTTTTTGTTACAGCGCATCCTTGACCATGTTGCTGTTATTATTCTTCTCTCTGGCGGCTATATTGCCAGGCTGAAGATCACATCAAAGAAAAACTTGTGATCTTCCTTCAACTTGTAAGCTCGACAATCTCAGTTTCAGTATCACTATAATCTGCCCGACATTTGCTAGTTTTGTCCTCATTCACTTCATTGTTGCAAACTTCTTTTGCCACAGCAGCATCACCAGTCAGGAAGACAACATCAGGCTTCTCTTCAGTTTCGGGATGTGCAGCTTCAACTTCATCTTCAACAGCTTGGTGCTCAATTGGCTGTTTTTTCATACCTATTGAACAGTTTTCAACATTTTCCTCCATGTCAGCTTCACTTTTATTCTCAACACCAAAGTCAACCTTAACTGTTGGCGGTGCCTCTACTGAGCCAATTGGTGATGATGGAGCCCCATTCTGAGTCACTTGAATGCCATGCAGTGGAGTTGGATATCCATTAGTGGTCACTGGGATACCTGGTGGAGATACAACAAAGCCATTCGGAGATACTGGCATATCATTTGTGGTAACCAGGTAACCATTAGGAACCCAAGGTTGGCCAGGTACAAATTCAGCAGCATGTGGGTTCATTATTCTATGAGGGCTGAAGCAGTTCCCATCCCTGGTATGCTCAGTATTATGGAAGCTAGGTTTGTTTCGAGGAACATGAGTTCCAGATCTATTATAACTGCTAGAAAGCCTTGGACCATAGGGGACCCGAGCTATTGCTGACTGATGAGGTGATCTGTGAACAGGATTAACCGTCAGCATCGGAGGAACATTCAGTGGGGGAGGAAGGATTCCCCCATGATCCTTGAATTCTGGGACTGCAATGGAGCCAAAGACTCCAATTCTGAGTGGATTGAATGGTGGTGCTGCTGCAGAAAGTTTCTTGGCTGTCTCCTTTCCAGTCTCTGTACCATCCTGCTTCTCTCCTATGGTTGGCGATGCATTAATGCTTGCATTGCCATTGGATTGATCCTGAAAATTCTCATCAGATATTTTTTCATTGCGAACTGAAGCATCTTCTTCTGCCAGCAATGCTTGATTTTCAGTCAAAACAGTCAGAGTGGAATTAGGAGAAACTGCTGAGCAACCGTCCAAAACTGCTGAGGCTGCAGAATTTTGAATCTCTGCTTTTGTCACCTCAATAGTTGAAGTTTTGATTCCAACTATTTCAGCTTCTGTTACCTTACGGTCAGCATCAACACACTTAGTTGCTTCCACTGGTCCTGCCACCACTGCATCATCTACCTTTTCCTGAACTTTATTGGCATGTGCTTCCCTTTCCTCACAAGATTTTTGCTGAACTTCTTCATATTTTAATGTTGTCACCTCAGAAGAGGTGGCTTCTGATGCAGCTGTTTCATGGCTTGACTGAGGACTTGATTCCATGGAAACATGTACTTTTGGCAACTGTTCTGCTACTGCCTTCACAATTGTCCCTGGAGGAGCCAAAGCAACTTCTTTATAAGAGAAAAGTCTTCCAGCTGCCTGCACATTGATTGGACTTGGCACAGAAGCTGATTTGGCAACTCCAGTCAAAGATGGGGTTGTTGGGGCAGACTTGGGAGTGCTTGACTTCTCTGCACTACTAGCCGGGGAACAAGAATTATTTAATTTCGGACTGAAGCTTGCACTCTTAACCAGCATTTTAGGAACAGGTAAATTGGGTCCAGCAGTAGTGATTGAATCACTTGGGGATGTCCTTGGGGATGTAAAATTAGCAGGCTTGCCTCGAAATTTTGAAGACAAGGATACGTTCATGAAGTTGGTGTTAAGTTTTGCTAGGCTTGGTCTCCTTGAGGCAGAAGATTTGCAAGTTGTTGGTGAACGACCTTTGGGGACAGCTTCTTGCCACCCTTCATCTGAGTCATCCTCTGATATTGTGTCCCCAACCTTATTCAGTATTGACTGAACTGGGAGACTTGAATGTAGGTTTTCATTTGTAGGTTCTGTGAATTGGACTTCAGATTTGTTTTCTTTGTCGCTTAAATTTTTCACAATAGGATAAGTTGGTGACAGAATTTCATCCTTTCGATATTCATCTGAAACTGCTTCCCAATTTTGGCCAGGTTTGCCTTTAAACTGCTTGATGAAGACAAGGCCTTTTCAGCCTAAAGAAAAATGTAACAAGAATGAAAATCAGAACAAATGGGGGTCTAAGGTCTATCACCTTTGCACGAGCTTTCTTTTGAGCTTCTCTTTCTTTCATATCTTCATCTGGTGTTATGTAATCCAAAAGGTCTGATACACTGATCCAGGAGATACAATGTTGCATTTAGTTGCTAATAAGGAATGATATTAATAGGATTCAACCTAAAACAGGGTCATCCAATCAAATGATGAGGTTTTAATAGGATTATTTTTTGTTCGACAACCAGATGATATCGTTTCCAGAAGTTTCCTGGATCGTGAAAAAATAAAGAAAATAATGGGCCAGAAGAAGTGATAAAAGCACATTTTGTTACTTTAACCTACAAAAGCTTGTTTCAGAAAACCAACCAGTTCAATATCAACAGCAAGCTTTACATTAAATATTGAACGGCTCCCGATCTTAAGCAAAAGTATTTCTACCACAGAGCAATAAAGCAGACACTAATTAAGCCAACATTTAGAACTCAAAACTAATGCACATGTTTGTTTACTTTGGCCTGTCATTCACAAACATGTTTTGGAAAACTCTGTTAGTATCAACAGCAAGCTTAACAATAAATATTAAACAGCCGCCAATCATAAGTAAAAGTGAAAGATTAACGTTGCCATGAGCAATAAAGTAGACACTAGTAAGACACCATTTAGAACCCGAAATTAACAATTTGCAAGTGCTTTTCTACTTTGTTTGGCATAATATTGGAGCTCCCTTATGTAAAATGTAAACCATCAGATTTACTAGTGTAAACCAATGTGACTCACATAAGGGTTTACAATTATTACCTTAAATGACCTTTACTGGAAATTGAGGCATCTGGCTTTGGCGTACCATTGCGTGCAGCTTCCTGCTGCTCCAGGGCCTTGGACTCAAAGTACTCAAGCCAAGCAGCAGCGTCCTGCAAAAGTTTATTGAATATATGTTTGAGGAACAAGGCTCACACCACTCAGGTGGATTTTGTCTGTCAAAAATATTCAGACTACCTGTGTACGCAGATCCTCAGATCCAAGTTTGCCCTGCAGTATTTGTAGTGTAGTTTGTTCATGCTGGACACTTAAGGAGTAAGCTTCCATCAAAGAAAGAGCAATAGCGATGGCATGGTAGCTGGCAGCAGTCTAAAAAATCCAGAAAATATTAAGGCATGAAGGAACACCAGCAACTATCTACAACCATGTTGAGATTCATGTTCATGCAAGCATATATGACACATAAATTGTTTGCCTTGGGAAGCAATAATTATGAAAAATTTCATCTCAGCTACAAATTATCTAAATTTTCTTTTGTATTTTCACAACTATCAAACTTTTGAAGATAATTCGTATCTTTTGGTGCATCCAACACCATCCATCCAGCTTCCTATAACAGCAACCAATTGTTCTTATCCATTTATGTAAGCATCCAAAGCCATACATACATCAGTAAAGGATACCAAACTTAGGATAGCAATTGAACTCAGGAATGACAATATCCTTCATTAAATTTGCAAACTCTGCTGCCCAAAACCTCAACATTTCTAGCTCAACAAACAGATCATTTCTCCTGTTTTCCGTCTCCTTTATTTTTCTCCTGAAGATGATATATGAATTTCAGTGGTTTCAAGTTGCAAAACCAGTTTCAAATTAGGGAAGGAAGATCAGAATTTCTTAGGTGTTATCCAACTGATTAACAAGATAATATTGTCTAAAAGAAGCAGAGATTCCAAGAAGCAACCATTTTTTGAAGTATTATAAGCTGACACATACACGATCCCTACCCTGCACGGCAGACCCCCATCTAATGGGTTTGACAGGGTGTGGACTGGAAGGGGCCTTTGTCCTATGACAACAATATGAGAGGTTAGTTCTATCAAGAATCCCCATAGTGGGTACAGCAGGCCAGTTCACATGCTGCTCATTTCTTTTAGAGATCCTTTGTCTAGTTAGTTGTCTTCTCCTGTATGTATACAAAGTCTAATGCTTTCCATCCTGTTCTTGTCAGGCTCTATCACCTAAAACTTGAAATGCCATGCTTGTGTAGTGAGGGCGATGGAGAGGCATCGAGGGCAAGGAAGCCTGAGGAGTTACCTGTATATGATTGGCTCCAAGTAGTCTCTGGTTACACTTCAGAGCCTCATGCAGATACCTAAGAGCAATGTGGACATTTCCTAATCCTTCTTCCATCATTGCCACATTGATGTAGGTGGCAGCTGTATTCGGATGAGATGGTCCACAAGTTAAATGCAAAAGATATAATGCACGATTGACGTACCTGGAGCCACAAAAAGATGATTATGAGAGCACTAGAAGCAGATGAAGAAGAAAATATTGCACAGTGACACCAAATTCACATAGTTTCTACTTGGTTCTTTTATATTCATTATCTGAAGCTCTTGGGACAACATAAATTGCATGGTCTAACCATCTATCTTAAGTGAATTTACAGCAAGGGAGTCACAACCAAAGTTCTCTCTGTAACTTCAGGTGATTTTTAGTCCATAAAAAATGAGGTGAATTTAAGCTCGTGGTTCAATTTAAAGGACACTAGTTATAGCATTCACACGTAAAAGAGGTCACGTTAGCAGGCAGGAGCATGCACAAGGAGCTTTTCGTGCCATCTGAGACCTATCCAGGAGACTTTGATCGCCCATTTCAAATAATGAAATACAATAGTATCTTATTTAAATCTCCCACCCCATCTCTCTTAGAGGATGAAAAAGGTCATCATAAGTCATAAGCTATAAAGTTAGCATTAAACCAAAGAGTATTCAAAATTTTTCCTAATGATTTCTTCTGAAAACAATCCAACCCTGGCAGAGCACATGCCAAGAGAGTATCATCCACAGGAATCATTTGAGCTCTTAATCAGTGGCACATTTTCTCCCATCTCTACATTACTCAAAAGCATTAAAACCCCAATGAGTTGCCTTCTAGGCCCTAAAGCAAGTTCCTTTACAGAGTGAAAACCACTCTACAAGAAGTGAGAGAATGAAAACTAGAATGGTACACAAAGGAATTGCCATGTATTATCAAATTCACTAAAGGGAAGTCTCTTTTGGCAATGAAAATGTAGAAACATACTTCAGGGCTAGTTCTGTATGTTGAAGACGGTAGTAAAAGACAGCTAAATCCCCATAGCTTTTCATTGTATCAGGATGGTCTAGTCCGAGCTCCCTTTCATTAATATCCAATGCCTTTTGCTGATAAATTGTTGCCTACGTCATGTGAAGGAGATCAGTACAATAGAATAATTTTGAAAGCTATATATCAGATAAAAATTTTTTTAACACTTGTTGAGTATCATCTTGAAAATCCATGATTCAAGAAAACATGTAGTCAATGCTACCATTGCAAAGACAAGTAAAAATATGCTCTCAGAACAAATATCACTGGATTTTCTGAGAGCACTTACCTGATTAAAATCTCCAGTATGATAGAGTACTACAGCCAGTAGACTGTATGCTCCTGCAGTCATTCGATGATAGGGACCACATACCGATACAAGTTTTGAGAGTGCCTTCAAAATTCAATATGAATTGTTTAAATAATTATTATATAAGCAGGAGATTTATCACATTGACAGAAGGACAAGAGCAGCTAACTCATACCTTAGTTCCATCATTGACAGCATCCTCCAATTTGCCTTTATCCAGGGAAGTTTTGCACAACTCCAACAGTGTACGCCCATCAGCAGATGAACATGCAACATGCTGCAGGAAAGCACATTAACAAAAACAAAAATTTGATGCATAAATTGTAAAGTGCAAAGCTCATATCTAACCTTGTACACAGGGACCATGCTTATAATATCAGACTTCCTGAAAGGAGCTGTGCTTTCCATCTCATAGTCCCTGGGAAGAAGCTCAAGTCCAACCTGTGAAAAGATGACTTCACTTATAATCTTAAGATGGATTTTACCCATTCTATGGTACCCACAGACAATAGCAAATGGGCCATATGATCAAACCTTGTGGGATAGACCGCGAAGAATGGAAATTTTTCTTACGTCCTGGAGGCATTCATGCTTCCATCTCCACCCAAACCTTTTCAAAAGGAAGGTTTCCACCCATTTCCACTTGAGTCTTTCATCATTTATAATGTCTGTATCTTCATTTTCTGTTGCAGGTTCTCCCAACAAGATGTTTAGACATGATGCAATTGATGCAGCCAAGTCAGAAACATTGTTTACTGCTGCTACTACAGCTTGTAATATGTGTTTGTACACTCGAACTATCATCTCATGTATACAGAGAGATTGCACATGAGGAAGCTTGTCTGCCAATTCAACCTAGAAGATAAGATAAGAATATCAAATAAAATGAAAAGGCAGAAATTGAGATCCCTGATAAGAATGGCTTGGGTACATAACTTTCTTGCAATGGTATTTGGCAATATGAGATGAAGTGAATTCAAGATGCAATTTTTGTTGGCACACTAAATCGAGATACACATATTCATGCTTATATAATGTCTCAATTTTAAAAATCATTCCATTGTACAAATGATTTCCAAAATAGTAATGCTAATAGGAGCAACCATTTGCAAGTCACAAAAAATACTAAGACACACATGAAATAACGTTAGACACAAAGCTATATACGATCCAATTCAGTTCATGAAGAATGCATCTGCAAGACATTTATATTCTTTTATAGTCAAGCTAGTGTGTGTGTGTGTGTGAGAGAGAGAGAGAGAGAGAGAGAGTTTTCTCTAAATGTCAGGGGAAAAAAATACTTTATGTGCAACATCTTAAAAAATTCTTTTTTTGCAAGCAGAACCAAAAATGCCCAAGGAAAATTACCACACGTCCCAAAGAACACATCTGCAAACCCCTGGTATGCATAAAATCTGTCAATGTTCTTCCATCGACTGGTGAAAGTTCAAGGGAGCCAAAATCTGCCACCTAGCAACACCAAACAGAAACAATAAATCCAAAACACATCAGGAGTCAGATGTTTAAAAGACTAAATTATACAGTTTGGCAACTAACCAGTTTTGGAAGAGCAGTATCAGCATAGTATTTATGTGCCATATTGATTAATTCATCGGGTGACTGCAAAACCAATGCCAATAAAACCAGACATGAAATTATAAATGAAGCAAGAGGAAACACAAAGGCACATGCACATCCTAGTCTGCATGTTTGAGCATGAGAACAACACAATCCTCAAAAACAAAAAAAAACAACGTTGAATGACAGTCTTAGTTCATGTGAAAAATGAGTTAAAACACTAATCGTAAAAAGTGCAGTGAATAAAACTTGGTAGATTGATATCTTCCTTAGAAAGCAGTCAACAAACCTTGAGATGAAGGCCTGTTTCTGATTCTTTAAGGCGCAAGTATGCTGCTTCAGGAAGCAACTTTTTCCAAATCAATCTTGTTTCATCTTCTTTTTTCTCCAGTTCTTTCTGGTTCATGTTGTCTGATTTCTTGTTCATGTCAAAGTTGTTACTGACAGAAACATCTTTTCCTTCAGTTTTACCACTTCTTACATCTATTTTTTTCTTGATCTCCTTCAGCAATGCACCTTGCTTTCCCAGTCCTTTTACTGCAGGCTCAGGATTTGCTTCTTCAGATTTTTTAGACTCACTTTTCCCTGGAGCATTGCTTTGTAAGTGTTCAACCCAACACACTCCTAGCTCCCATCTAATAGACTTGTTAGGTTCACTAGGTTCTCCCTGCAACTTCAGCAAACTATTATTCAGTATTTCCCTCACCAACAACCTAGCAGAGTGTAAATCTTCAGATTCTCTGCTCTGCAGCCGCTGGACTGCAGCAGATGACTGAGGTGTAGATGATTTGTGCAATGGCATTCTCAAGCTGCAAGATGATTTGAAGAAAACAGCAATCAGCAACTCTTAACTTACCATTATAGAGTATTCTGCTATAGCCAGTAAGCCAGCATCTTGCTAAAAAGCCTGTCTGTAGTTTCAAGTGTGTGACTGAATACACATCATTCCATGTGTGTCTTATCAAAGAACAGCATAAAATAGACTGTTGTTTCAGTGCATAATTTAATTAAGATCCCACAAATGGGCAGCTAGTTGACTAGGTTGCCCATCTGCTGTCCAACAGTTACTGAACGGCTGTAAACTTCACACATGATTTGACCTGTTGACATTCAATGCATTGGCACCTCCTTCAGGCTGGTCCTCAATGTCAATGTCTTGGGGAATGGGATTCCCCTCCCAATTCACGTCACTGGACAATCTAACAACTGCCGTGTATCCACAATGACGAACGACCACAACACCTAAAGTTGAAGTGTCCTATACGATCAAATAATGACTTCAGCAATGCCTAAAACTTGCCCAAGTCAAATAAAATAAATATAGAGAGAAATTATTTCTTACATGAACAATTGCACTCTCATCGGCAGTTATGCCTTTAAGTAAATTTCTCCTAGCAAGCTCATCCTGGTGCAGTCCAAGAATTTGACTCCCATCAGTTTTACAATCCAACTTTCTGCTTGCATCAACAGCATCTCTCGTCAGCTTAATAATCAAGTCCCCAATTCTTTCCACTTGTGAACCTGATCGAGCAGGATCATTGAGAGTATACAAACTACCTTCAGTAACACGCTTGATTGCTGCAACAGCCTTAAAAACAGAAAAGTCAACAAATAAACTGTGAAGCAGAAAAGCTTTCCGATCCCGAATTTGCCTCTCTTCCGCTGTTTTACAAGGCATTGCTGCCAGAATTGCAAACTCCTTTGCCCATGGCCTGTAGTCATACTTTTCATCTCTTCCTTGTCCACCACCATTTCCTCCCCAGTTCTCATCTTCCACAGGAAGTGGAGGAAAAATAGATGGAATATCAGCAACAATAGGAGGAACGACCCATGTGTTTGCCCGAAAACCATAAGGAAGGTTGCCAAACTGAAATAAAACAAAGAATATACCCATAACCACTTCATGTGATCAATACCTAAAAGTATTATCACAAAGACAGAGGAGGGTGCAACCTACTTTATTATGCTCAATGAAAGCTTTCAGAAGAGCTTTATATCCCTGCAATCAAAATATCACAAATCATCATAAAGAAATTGCTCAATATAAGGAGTTTTACTGAAATTTAATAGATTAGAAAGAGAGAGAGAGAGAGAGAAAGGAAAGCCGATGTACTGAACTTACTGCATCAAAGGCTCGGTTTATCTGCTGAAGCAGGCTGACAAGAGAGTGAGACAGAAGAAGGCGTCTTCCTATTGGGTAAAACCCTCTCCGTGAAACGACTATTGTCATTGGCTTCCCACTGCATACCCTGACCTGCTTTCACAGTCACACAATTCATCCATACAACTTTAGCCAACTATTTAAAAATACAGAAGGAACGACAAAGAAATGAACAGGCAGCTTTGCACATTTGAAAGAAACGCATCACGTGCTCGCCCAACAACTCTAACTAAATGCTTTGAAAAGAAAAGATTCAATTCAAGAAAATTTTAAGATTCAAATACTCATACAGACTACTACTAAAAACAAAAGATTCAAGAAGAGGGAAAAAGAATAGAGAGAAATCTCACATCTATCTGAAAGAAATCGTCCTCCGTTTTATCCTCAAGAAATGGACGCGTAGATCTTCTAATGTCTGCAAGAAAACATCATAAGATTAAAAAATAAAGAACGTCATGAAAATTATCAGAACGAAAGAGGAAGAAACAGACATTGGACCGGCGGCGTGAGGTGGGAGAACGAGAAAAATTCGTAGAACTGTCCCAGCCGAGGCGGTGGACACAACGAAACCGGCGCGGCCGTTGTTTCTCCCTTTTCGAATGCATCCGTAGAGCCAGCCTTCCCGTTCTCGCTCTTCTTTTCCACTCCTTTCGGCGGCCGATTGGATTCGGTGCCCGCTACTCGGCCGTTGTCGGGACCGGCGCTCTCTGTCGAACCGGACTCCTTCAAATTGGTGCGAACGGAGGGTTTGGACGAGGATGGACCGAATGAGGTCGTGCAGGCGACGATGTCTAGGAGTCGCCGGATGTGAGCAACGGCTTGCTCTTCTGTGTAGTCCTCTAAAAAACGTTAAAAAGAAACGAAACTTGAAACTCTGAAAATCTAAGAGGAAGTGATCTGGGGCTAATATATATACAGAGAAAAAGTCGCGGGATTTTCTATTGACCGTTCGATTTGATGAATTATACCTTCCACGATGGTGAGGTGGCAGGGTTTGAGAGAGACAAGATCTACAGAATCTTTGAGCCGAGATCCTCTTACCTGTGATCGTTAACGGTTATTACACGTCAGCGACCACTTTTTGAATTCAAATTTATCAAGAAAATCAATAATAATTAATGCTGGGGTTTCTTTTATTTATTAAATCTTTTTTGCCTCGGCATAAAAACAACAAAAGCGATTAATTCCTAATCTTGAAAATGCATCTTTTTTCTCAGAGTTTATTCAAAGGCCTTTGGTCTATAAATTACTTGATAAAATATCCATTATGTATATAATAAATTATCTCACCTTATAAAAGATTCAAACTTAAATCTTCAATCTATTTGTTCAAAAAAAGAAAAATTCTTCATCATGTAAATCCAATTTTGGAATTTCACGGACTTGCCAGTGTAGCATTTGGTAGTTGCATAGATGGCTCAAAGATTTATTGAAAGGAAAACCCAAGAACCGAGTGTGTATTTAATTCACCTGTACTTGATTGTACGAACATCAGAATGCAAATGCAAAGCGCCTAAAAAAGAGTTTCAGTGAACTTCTCTGATATCTCAAAAAACATATATAGAGAGAGAGAGAAGCTAATTTTGGTATATATTGCACAATTTATTTTGCTAATTAAAAGAAAACATTTATTTTTGGTGACTTTTTGTTTTTTTCAGAATGGCATGAGGCGACCATCAAATTCTTGGTGATAATAATCATTAAAGTTTCTAGTGCTATATAATAGACTTACATTTTTAAGTTATATATCTCGGAACTGCTCTTTCATGCTAGTGCATAATTTATAATTGTCTTTCGATGAATTAACAGAAGAGTTTACAATTGTCCAAACATAAAGTTTATATTACTCTACCTGACCAAAATATGAAAATAAAAAAAAAAACCCTAACCGACAACTATCAAACTTTTAAGCGAAAAAAAAAAAGTTTGAATATTTGGCTTTTCTTTTCTTAAAAGTTCGTCTATCAAAATAAAATGAAAAATCAAATTTGCAATATTGCCTAGTCTTTATATTATTTGACTTTTTTTTTTACTGATATTCAAGAAATTTACGTCAATAATTTGTGAGATAAAAAAAAATGAAAAGTGACACATTTTTTTAATATTATATTTTTTAGTTCCCTTTTCTTTTCGACAGGTATAGTTTCTAGTCTATAATGAATGGAACAGGCATTCCCCGCCACCCAATATTAATTTCACATGATGGCTTTCAAGCAACCGTCCCGATTCACTGGACCCCACACGCACTTAATAAATGATGCTTGTCCTAAAATAGAAAATAAGCCCACATTTGAATGGTAATTGGGGAAGAAGAGATCTGAGGTCTCAAAACAGTTGTGGACTAAACCCGGAAAGTGTGATGAGTAAAAATGTCAGCAAATGTGTGATTGATGGGGCGAATAATGAAAAACAAAAGGGTTACCTCGTGAGATAGAGAGAAATTTGTCAGATGGCACGTCTTCACGTGAACACCCAAAAGCTTTCTCACGTCTAAGATCCTATCCGTAGAGATACCCTTAAAAAAAAAAAAAACAACCGTTGTTAATTAGTATACAAAAAATGCAATTACTGCATACCCGCAAGGGAAAAAATGTTCATGAAATTGCACAAAGGGTCTTTTGGCAAGAGTTGAAATGAGATCAGAGACCAATCAATCAATAAATATTACAATAGTCTTCTAAAAGTATTTGTACATGAACACGTCAAATGAGAAACTTGTGTTGGCATGCTGACATCAATATATTACAAGAATGTGAAGAGTGACATGAAGATGATCAATGGCACATACCTTTAGAGTCACCTGTGACTCATCCTGGGTCTCAACGATGACTTCAATAAGGGTAGGCAAAACTGAAAAAAAAGAAAAATTTAAGAACATCATCAACAGTCTAGTACAAAATGGTCATGTTTGCAAATTGCACAATCGATACACTTCAATACATATGCATATTTGCATGTCTAGGAGTTTTGGAGACTGGCTAGAGAGATGTAAGATGTGGTTCAGATTCGTAGGAGAAAAAGAGAGGATAAGAAATAGATAAGACATTTTTGGAGCATACATTTTTTAAGACTTGGGGTGAGGACACCGATTACCCAACAATATATTACTACTAACACATTCCCCTAGCAAACTATTAATCACTTTGTTATTGCAGTTTCCTCCGCTTAATCTCTTAGCAAACAAATGGAGTTGTACATAAAATAAAGAGGAGGGGGAGGAGAAGAAAAGAGTGATAGACAAAACTATAATTAATGGAAATAGTGATGAGCAAAGACCTTTCTCTTCCTTCTTCTTTTTCTCTCCCTTGGCCTTATGGGGTTTTGCCTTTCCAGTTTTTGGGGCCATTGTGCATCCAGAAATATGGCGGAGTAATTATATAAGCGACCTTGGACCTCTAATTGACGATTGAAACAGCCACCCAGAATTGGATATATCGACCGTATATCTATGAATGCAAAATATTCTATCAAAATCAAGCGATGAGTGCACAACTCAATCCCAGCAAGAACTAGTCGTTAGGTGCAATGGACGGAAGCTACCAAATTAAGAATGGGAGCTCAAAGCAATTAAAAAGATTGGAGAAAAAAAAGTAAGATAAATATGGTAGAATCGATATTAAAGACTGTATATCAAGAGAGTTTGAAGCGTAAACGTTTGGCTTTTAGAGAGAAAGAAGTTGCTTTTTCGTGATGTGGAAATGGAAAGCAAAGAGTTGAGACCGGGAAGGAACTGAAATGAGGCGTGTGGTATTGTTGAGCATAATAGAAGTGTCAAGTGAAAAGGAGAAAAACTGGGGACAGTTGTAGGGGAAGAATATGAGAGAAAAAGGGGGATAATCAATCTGCCTGAGGAGAGGATGTAGAGAGTGAGAGAGGTAGATGGATAGGATAAGGTAAGCAATAATCTTGTCTTGCACACAATCACACCAAGAAGGTAAGGCTAGCAATTTCAGGCCTCTCATTTGTTTTTTTTTTTTTTTTTTGGCTCTATCTCAGGTAACACCTCATAAAAAAAAATAAAAATATTTAAGTAAACATTCTATGTGGTAAAATTCTGCAGCTTTCTAGATTTCATTATGTGATACCAAAGTTTGAAACGAAAACTGAGTGGAGGAGGGTCTTCGTTTTGCATTCCTCTGCAAAACTTCACATTGTTACATGCCCTTTTTTCTTTTTTTTCATAGCTGGTGAATGTGCCCTTTTTGTGACTCTTTGGGTTGGGCTCTTTCTTATGAAAATATCTGTGAAGAGAAACTTCAGATTGAGTCTTGTGTTTATAGCCCAACGGATTCAGCCACCATTTTTAAAACTGTTTTTGTAATCTAATCCTAATGATTCTGTTCTCCTCTGGTCTCCCTTGTAACCAAAAGAAAAATAAAAGAAAAACTCCAGATTTAGCACTGCTTACATCTAGGCAAACTGTATTCTGTATCATCCACTCCAATTTTGTCCCTCTTTATGAACCCGAAAAAGAAGCTCGAAAAAAAGAGAAAACTTTAACATAATACTAGAAATAATAATAATAATAATAATAATAATAACAACAACAATAATGATACGAGAAACATCATAAAGCATGAATTTGGATACGATGTAGACTGCAGGGTATTACAGTGATTAGATAAAAGTTAGAGTTGCTGTAATGTATTGTAAATGATTCAGAAAATTACAAGATGGAATTTCGCATCAAGAGTTGAGTCTGAAAAAACAAATCGGCTAAAGAGGCACCAGAAGATAAAATATTGCTCAATCTGTCAATCAAAACCGTCCAACTTCCACGGAAAAACTCAGGATAAATTCCCAATTAAGAAACAAATTTATGACGTCTATATTATTGTTTGAAGCCACAACAAATTGCCTGTATCGCAAAGTACGGCACTGATCCTTGCAAGATTGGCTATCTCAAGAAGAGTTATTAGCAGTTTTAACTCAATGTGGAGCCTAGCGATGGAAAAAAAAAAAAAAAATGTAGTAAGAGCTACCCTTTTGCTTCCCAAGAACCGTGGAAGCTGCTGCTGCATAAATCTTCCTTTTTCTCCAAAATCAAGTTGCAGTTTTTAGTGGCTGCCAACGGGAGCGCAATGTCTAATGGATTTCCTGGAACTTTTTATTCCCCCTGATGTACGGCCAAAATTGAATGTTTTTCGTAGACTTTCCAACTGGGTGCGACTACGAGCACTCAACCCGGCAAATGTCCAAATGCTCCATTTAGAATTAGACGCAATCCCTCGTTTTGTAAGATTTGGGGTCCCTTCAGGCTCCATGGGTTCTGATTTATCTATTTTCGTGACGCTTATGAAACTTAGATTAAATTAGAGTCACTCCTTTATGTTTTCATTAAATATTTCTGTAAAAAAATCTACCACTAAATAAAAAACTAATTGCGCCAAAAGCCCCTTTTTTTTCCCTATCTATACACAAATTTTCACTTCTGCGTGGTTACCGTCTTACTTACCAAGCACATGAGGTATTAGGTATTTACCATGTAAAAAGAACCATCACCGTTTGGTTCAAGCTCATCCATCTCAGCATTCTATCACAGAACAGATGCAGAGCTCCAAAACATCCATCCTTCTTGATAATCTCTTACTATATTGTGAAAGACACAGATAATAATATGATTTCTTACTCATTAACTGCGACTTAATTCCAAAATCACATTCTTTCCGGCTCAATTATTTAGGCTTCCTCCTCTGTCTTGGAGATCGAAAGTATGAGAAATACACAAAAAGGAACTACTACAAAAGCTGCAACTTTTAGCAAGTCTTCAATTTCCTTTGAGATGGCCCCAATCCTTGACCAGTCTCCACTATACCTGAACAGTGAGTGTTACTGCATGAGATAAGGGAAAAACACTAGACGACCCCATGTATGCGTAAGAGAGAAGATAGATTACCCAGCATCAACGAAGCCCAATCCAAACATTGCAACCGCAGACCGAGCAAAAACTGGGGTTGGAACTCTCAGTGTAAAGATGTGTAGTTGCTGAGCTCTTGAATTCTGGGGCAGATCTCCCGGCCTTTTGGCTTCTGCGGTCACCCCTTCCTTCCTATTTCTCTTTAGATGGAGATGACAGGCAAGGTTGTTAAAGAGAAAGCTCTTCCCTATGACCCCCATTTCCATCACTCAAGAATCAAGCCTGTGGCCCTTATCGCCGATGACGGTCGACTTCACTTCGCCATCTTATCCTGAGAAGTGAAGTCTGAAGGGCTTACGCTACAATAGTTGCACATTTTAGGAGAATAAGTTAGCTCTGAAAAACCTTCTCAAAAAATAATAATGAAGAAAAAAAAAAAGTTAGCTTGAAATATCATTTTTTAAGGGTCTAGATTTGTATGCTAAATTTATTGTAGAAAAATTTATAAATGGACATCGACTGGCCCAATGCCCAGTGTTACATTCCCTTCTCAATCGAGTGGTTCACCCGTGTACAAGAAATGCAGATCCAACTTTTACTCAATTTTTTAGGGGCACAACGTAAAGGGCCAATTAAGTTGCCGCAGAAGTGAGTATCGAGAGAATTTTCATATCACATAAAGAAATATTTTATATTATATATAAAATATTAATATAATAGAATAATATATAAAAATATTTTTTTTTTCACTTATAATTTTTTTTTTTTGTAAGCAACTAATTTTCCAAAAGTAAATAATGGTCCAGATCCGACGTGTCAGTTAAATAAATCAATAGCTGTCAAGCCACCTCAGGATTTGCTCCACGCATCGGCGCTAGCTACGGTCGTCATTAAAAGGATGGGCCCCACATTTTATCTACTAAAAACTCTTACGTGTCCTCTTACTCGTCGTTGAGACACTTCCAGCACGATTCATTTTGACAGCGTTGTTTACGCCTTACGGGAAATCGGTGATAGGATTGGGGGTGATTTAGTCTTTTCAGTTTTTGATTTTTGGATCCGTTTGGAAGCGGAGTTATACCGATGGCGCAGTTGATGTGATCGGGGAATATCGGGTGCGAACTCGAAACGGCGGCGTCTTCGCCCGGGAAGAAGGTGCCGGTGAAGCTAGTGATCCTGTAGGAGGATCCCTTGGAGGAAGAGCACGGCCCTCTCAACAGGCGATCCAAGTCGTCGCAAGTTGGCCAACAGGTACTAGGAAAAAAAAACAAAAGGTTTACGCTCTTTCTATAGTGTGTTTGGCTGCCGAGAAAATGAGGGAAATTGAGAAAGAGAGAATGGATTCACCTATCCATCGCTCTAAAATAAAGCAAAATTGAGTTTGTTTTTTTTTTTTTTTGTAGCCAAACGGTTTGTTAGTTTTTTATGTTGGTAGAGCCAATATTTGGCATATTAATGATATGTATGCCATTTTTGAATTTGATTAATGCGTTTGTTGGATTTGAAATGGGATTTGAATGGATTTTGAGGGTATGTTTTCTTGGTAAGTTTTGGAGTTTGTGTGAGGGATTTAAGGTCCTTGTTTTCGGGTTTTTGTCGAGCTAGTTATTTTGATATGTTTAGACGTATTGGAATAGACACTGTATTGGCAGGATTTTAAATTCTCTGTTGATAAGTTAGCAGTGGGAATCTGCTGGTGATAATGCATTTCCTATTCCACCTTCGCAATACAATCCTCTCGATGAGCCCTTGCCTCTCTTTGTTATCCACTATCTTTCTATCTATGCTTATCAATTTGATCATTTTTACTATTTGTTTGAAAATTTACCTATATTTCAGATTGTGAATTAAAAGATTCAAGCTATGCATTTGCTTTCAGTTGAGAGGAAAATGGAAATTTATGTCTCTTTCTGACTTTCATCACAATATATTTTATTTAGGCTTTTATTCGGACTGCAAATGTACAATTATTTATGTCATTTATTCAGCTTAAACCTTGATGCTGCTATCTGTTTGTAGAATCTATCATCATTGACTTTCTTCCAAGGTACAGTTTGGCGAAAGATTTGCATAAGAGGAAAGGACTAGTTTCTAAGCAATCTAGAGGTGACACTGACAAAGAAATCAATTATCCTCATTTTGCAGGCAGCATTTCTGTGATGTCCGCAAGGGTTGTTAGACCGACATTTTGAAAAGCTCGTCCAGTGTGACTTGCATTTGAACTTCTTAAGTCAACAACCAGAGATAACTTTGAATTCACAATATTTTGATCAACAAACGTCGATTTTTGAGGATCAGGATGAATCAAAAGATCAAGTGGAGACTGGTAGAGGATCCTCCATTACAAGCTTCCAAGGTCGGGCATCAACATCTGCAGCTCATTTATCTTCCTTAGAGATCAAAAAGGGGGATCCTGGTGGTGAAATGTCAGATACATGTCCAAATGAGCCCCTTCTCCCAGGTCAGGTATGGTGAAACTTCAAGCGCTGGAGTCTGTTTAGAACCTCTTTATTAAACATATTTAGATTTTAGGGAATGGATTTCTCCATCTAACACTAGCTGGAAAAAACTTAATGTTCGGTGTGATGATGGCAGAATTTAAATCATATCTTTAGATGCTGCTTCTTTAGTGTGAAAATTTCTGTTCAGATACTAGGAATGATCCTGAAGAATAAATAATGGTGAAATAATAATATGTACAGCAAAAGTTCCGATAATTCTGATATATGATACTGACACTCAATTCTTATGGTAATGTTTTGGGAAGCTATTTGTCTTTAGCCAGTGCTGGTCTCGTTGTCAACTTTGTTTTCACTTTTGGCTCAAATTTAATCCTATATTCGCCAGTCCTATTCTAGTTTTAGTCTTCTTCTGTATGTGTTCTTGTTAAATATTTAACACTTGTTGTTGATGCTATTCTATTCCCAAATTCTTCAGTGTGATGATATTTTCTACCCATTTCATTTTAGTGATGAGTGCATGCTCCATTTTCTTACTGGCCATTGATTTTCCCTTTCATTTTAGTGATGGACACTCCCCTACAATTGAAGGTAGTGGAAATTGTGAAGCTGTTGCTTCCATGTGGCCAAGGAATTGGGATCAGATCAAAGTGCCAGGTCCGCATCCTTCTATGTTGATGACTGATCTTATGAAACACATCTGAAATTGTATTTCAGAACAGATGACCTCTGGACAGAATGCCAGGGCATACTCGATGGCATAGCACAGTGCCTTCTTAGTGACTCCCAATTAGCAGCATCCTCTGGTGAGAAAAGCCTCATGGCAAGGGTCAACTTTCTTTGCTGCCTTTTGCAGAAGGATCCAGCTTCTACCCAGATCTTTCAGATTGATGGGGAAAGCTGTGTTGAAGAATGTGACCTTGGGAAGGGGATGCCACAAAACCACACAAATGAGTTGCTGCAAGACAATAAAAGTAGAACTGAAGTCAAAGGCACGGAAGGGAATGTAAAGGATGTTTCTGGCAGCAAGCAGGCATCAGGCATGCCTAGGAAAAATGCATTTGGGGAGTTGCTGGTTCATCTTCCTTGAATTGCTTTTCTTCCAAAGGTCTAGTTTAACATTTATGAAGAAGATGTTGACAGTCAAGCTAGATAGTATATGTTATTGTTTCAAGGTAGATGATGAATCTGTTGCTTGTGCACCGATGCTTTACTGGCTGTTTCTTGTGTGATGTATCTGGTGTTCGCCGGGTATGCTTACATTATATTGAAACTCTGGGGAAACTGTTGGGATTCGGAAATTTGTTTTGATGAAGAATCCCAGCACGTCAGATGAATATCTCATCTTTGGATTGAGAGAGGGCAATGTAGTTTAAATAGATAAAGTGGAAATTATGAAGCTCACTCGAGTCTCAGCTTCTAATTGAAAAATGGATTAAGCTTATGCTCTGCATTAGTCGATCACATGGTTCAAAGTTAAATTATGTCGTGATCGAACCTAAAATATTTGTGATTTCGTATGTGGATGGTATTTACAGGCTTTCTGGCCGTGTCACTCTGGAACTGAGCTCTTCTAATAAAACACTTGGCAGGCTCTACCGAGTTCTGTCTGATCCATGTTTCCAAGATCAACCTTGCTTCCTGTGCTTAAGCAAGTAGTGCGGCACCCAAAGTAGTAGTTTGGATTAGAACTTGGACACCTCCTTTCTTGAAGACTGCCTATTGCTTAGATACACCTGGTAGCTATTGGCGATGTTTACAAACCTTTTTAATAATCTGATTGTATATATGGCTATTCTAATAATAAGAAAAAACATGAGATTGTCTGAGTTAAATGTACAACATTGAATTTAAATTTTTCTAAATGCATTTCATGCTTTAAATGAAGTTGCCACGGTAAAAAAACAATTGTGAAACCGTCAGGTCATCCAAAGCCAAAATGATTCAAGATCATTCAATTGCACTTCAAAACTGGGCGTTTATGGTATAAACCGAATTAATCTGTGTGGACTCGGTAATTTGGAGAGAAGAAGATTCGGTGCACCCGCATTTGTACAGAACTTCGCGGTGTAATGAATAGTTTCCCGAGGTTCGCAGCTTCAGCAATTTTCCCCTCACAGCTGTTCGCCTACATTTTATCTCCAAGGATTGCAATGGCAGGGTTAAAGGAGGATGTGAGAGGACAAATAGCAAAGAGACTCAAGACAGACTTTCACATATAATGCACGGAGGATCTTTCATCTGCTCCAAAGACATGGAAGAAGACAAGCATAGCAGATGGAAAGCATGACCGCATTGAAGTATGGCAACGTCTGGGAAATTGCAAGACTCCAACTCCAAGATTGGTGGTTCAGGTGAATATGCCAGATCTTCACCACAGATGCTACAACTCTGTCCAAGTTTTTCATCGGATTCATCTTCAAAACCTGCAGAATGCAAAATCCATTCATGTGAAATGGTGATAACCATGCCTAAGCAAATCATTAAAATAGAAGGTGTCAAAAAGTGGTTGTATGACAATACAATCGCAGTCTTGTTATCCGTCTGCAAAAGCAGTCCAGATTATGGCCCCAGACCCTTTGTAATTTCTTCCCTCGAGACCTTATTTTTTGTAATTTTAACTGCTTAATGGCCGTTCTTGGAAATATTACAAGATTATGAGCCTAATTCATCGGAACACTGCTAGCAAAGCCATTCTGCACAAAGTTTTCCTATTTAAAATGTATATGCAGCCACAGCAAGTAATTTCTAGTGTCCTATTTGAAGCATGTTCCTTTGAGGCCAAGTTCAGAATAAAAAAAAAAAAGTAAGTCCAAGACATGGCAAAGAACACCTCCGACTAAGAAGACAGAGCCAAAAGAAACTTTCAGACATACCATCCCAAGTTATATGATGTTCACCAGCAGTGTGCTTTGAGCGGCGTTGGCTGGATGATTTCTTCCTTGAAGACAGATTAGAAGAATTTTTTGAAGGTTGTTTCTTTTCATTTATGCGCCAAACCTTTGAAGATGATATAGAAGAATCTTTGTTGGGTTCTGTTTTTCCCCTCACCTGCCTTTTTGAATGTTGTTTCTTTTCCTTCAAGGCACTGGCCCTAGGAGATGGTTTAGATGAATCTTTTACGGTTTCTTTCTTTTCCCTCTTTTGTCTCGTCTCTGTCAAAGATGATCTAGATGAATCTTTTGAAGCTTCCACCTTTTCCTTTACCTTCCAAACCCACTTGGTAACTGGAGGTGTTTGGATTCGACTCATTTCTAAAGCTTTTGCAGACTGCTTTTTAGCTGGAACAGTATGGTTTGCACCACCAGTAACCGCTTGTGAAGAATTTTTGTGCTTCTGGACAGGCTGGGGCCGCTGAGCGTGATTGGGTTTGCCTGCAAGGTGTTAGAATTACATTGTTAAAACTGTTGATATTAGACAAGAAGATTCATGATGCTAAACACTTGGCTAATATGCAACCAAATAGAGCATAACTCTGGATTTTATTTGCACAAGCTTCTCTGTTTCCTTTAATGACTTCCTGTAGCCTTTTGGGAAAATGGCATAATAAATTCTCAAGAACTGTGGGAAAAAGGATTGAGCCGCACAAACAATATCAAGGTATATTTCCCAATAATCATGGTCATAAAAAACAACAAATGGTGGTTAATCTGCTATTGAAAACATTCAAACTCTCATAGGCATGATTGAAGAGGAATCTTAATTCTTAAACACTTGACCGCTAGGCTCTGGTTGAAAGTCTTTCCATTTGTGGTTAAATAAAGTAAAGAGCTCCATAAATAATAGCTCCCATACTAGTGGCTAGTACTATCCAATTGAAGGACAAAATTTACACTACCTGATTGAGTTTTGACTGGAAAGTTTCTCGTTGATTCAGTTTGAGAAGTTCTGAAAAACTTGCCATGTCTTTTCTGCAGGACAGCAGAATTCTTTTCATTGATGGTTTTTGTGGTGTTAACCCTTTTGGGATCCATCCTAGACAGCTTTTCCTGATTTCTATCTAGCAAAGAGAAGTTATGACGGCAGGAATATTCTGGAGAAGTATCAGGGTTTGGAGGGCACAATTTTGCAAAACCATCAGTACAAACTGTTGCTCTGTCATCATCTCCTGATGTCTGCCTGGCCAGCACATAATTTTCCTGCTGTAAACCGTTTTGCAGGCTGAATGAAATATTCCTTGCTTTTGATTTAGACCTCGTATTGGCAGCCCACAAAATTCTGCCATCTTTGCCATTCGGCAAAGATGACCCTCCTGTGCTTTGAGTGAGTCCTGAACAGCCACCGAGTTTCTTGTTTGAACTTCGAGACCTTATATCAACTGGTACCTCATCAGGATCTTTAGAATATATGTCATTGTCAGAATCACAAGAATAGTATAGACTGTCACTTAAATTTCTTTTGTGTACAAGATCATTTGCTATTGGCTCTTCAGTATTTACAGACGCTGGATTATTATCCTTAACCGAGCTTTGTACATTACTGCTGGCTACTGGTTCATCAGAATGCTCAGGATGGTCGGCTATAGAGAATTTAAATCTATATTTCTCCAAATCTCTATGAAATTGAGGCTCATGAATGCCACTGTTTGAGGGATCAAGACTGAGGAAGCTATAAGCAGGATCCACCATAGCCCCCTTAGAATGGGACTGATAAGGAGTGGCAGCTCTGGAACATTCTGAATGTGGAGAAACAATTAAGTCCCCAGCTCCTGCATCATGCACCAATACTTCATTCTGCAATTCTTCCCTCTGATTAGAAGGAGAGGGAGATGCGGCTCCCATTTTGACATGGCACGCACAAGGCTGTCCCATCCCCATGGTGATAAGAATTCTGCATTCAGATTGTCACATTAAACATGAAATCATGAATCTCTCAATCTCCTTCCAAAAACATCTCATGAAGTCAAAATTGAATTAGCTTCCTTTTGACAATTTCCAAATCCTATTATCATGCCAATAACAATACAAGCCATAGATAAAGACCCATGAATTTTTTGTTATTATTATTTTTCCGGTTATATAAATTCCCTCACGTTCTGATGCGTTAAATCTAAACTCTTATAGCAAAACATCTCCCAAAAATCTTTGAGACTGAAAAAAGAAAAAGAAAAGGGGACAGGAAGTATTGTTCTCTGCACTGACCTCGAAATTGTTAAATACGTTCTCCGTGTCATCTTTTTTATTTCCGAACCACCCCCCCCCCAAAAAAAATAATAATGAACATAAAACTTTAAAAAACAAAAAAAGGCTGTACGGCATCGCAGCTTTGAAAACATAATTGAAAAAAAAAAAAGGAAAAAAAGAAAAATTTATGTTCCAATATTCAAAGCAACAAATCCGACCTCTCTTTAATGATTTGAAACAAGAAAACAATCAAACGAACCGATAAATTCATCAAAGAGCAAGAAAACATACAAGAAAACCAGAAAGAATTGAGGCTGGCAAGCTTCAGAAAGATCATTAAGCTTATATATTCTATTAAATTTGTACCATAAACTTAAACTTAAACTTAAATTAAGAAGAAGAAAAAGAAAAAAGAAAGAAAATTACCAGTAAAAGGCGAGATTATGGTTTTTTCTGGAGGGTTTCTTGGAGAGCAATTGATGTTACTGTTTAGCCGCCGACTTAACATTAGGCCTCCATTGACCCAATTTTTGGCAGCCAAAAGGCAAGATTATGAGCCTTCGAGAACAACAGGACGATATATATACACACACACAGAGAAAGGGCGAAAAGACTGGGAGAGAGTTCGTTATATATATATATATATATATAGTTTTTCTGTGGGGTCCGCAAAATCTCGTTTTTGCATTGTGTAGCCAGCCGACTTAAAGAATCTCCACCGCTTTTGCATTGGATAGCCGACTGACTTCAGGAATCGCGTGCTGCTTGATCTAATCACAGCAATTTTTATTTTTTTCATGTTGAATATGATGTGATTTTTTTATTTTATTTTTTATTTTTTAAGTAGATGGGCTTTGCAATTTACTTTGACAGACTTAAGTACCAATAAATTTCATCCTAATGATACTCTAATCGTTATGTTCCAGTTCAACATCTCAAGTTTGGATTACAATCGAAAATCAATTAATTAAAAAAAAAAAAACAGATTATATGAAAGTGATCAAATATTTGTACGACTCAAATTATTGATTAAAACAGATCACACTCTAGTGATATATATTAATATAATATACTAAAAATTACAATTTTATATTACATAACAATATAACATAAAGGAGAGTCATCCATCATGAATACTATTAAATATCTGTATAATTTAAATAATAATTTAATGTTAATTATACTATAACAAAAAAATTGAAAATTAATTCAATTTTTATTATTTATTTAGTTTGTAGAAATTAAATATCAAATTATTGACTTAAAATTAAGAGTTTAAGTAATCTAATCAATAAACTTTGTGTGATTAGTATTATTTTCTTGAAATCTTTAAGTAAAAAAAAATTCGTGAAAATTTAGTTCAATTCAACAAAGATTTTCCTTTAACAAAAAGGTATTTGGAATGGTTTTTTCTTTTTTTCTTTTTTTTTTTTTTTGGGGGGGGGGGGGGTATGGCTTTTAGTGTCATAACATTAATAATTAGTAAACGCTTTGTTGAGCCCATGTCGTATGGTTAGGTATCCCACTCTTTCTTGGGTTGTCCTTTAAGCGAGCCGTTGTCAATATCAAAACTACCTCACTGCTAGCCGAAGTTAAAACGTTCTCACGAAGGAGCAGCACAATGTAGTTTGGAAGGGGTTCTGTGAGAGACGCTATTAGAGCATTAAAAGAAGCCCATAATAACAAAAACAATTTGAGTCTCGTTGGCAAGAAATAACCATTTATGTAAACACGAATAAATGGATGCGATTGATACAGACTTACATCAATTAACCATATTATATACATTAATAAACGTAATAATTGCAATTAACAATTATTTATATTAATGTGCATCTATTCACTTGTATTCGTATAGCTAATTAAATTAAAAAGAATTCAAAAGGAACTTGCATTGAAATTGTTATTATACATCTGTGTGCGATCAGAGAAGAAACAAGAAAAACTCCTACAAGCTACACCGAAGAACTCTGTTTGGTGTATGGTAATGTTAGCACTAATTTTGATATAAAAATAAACGAATGATGTTGGAGAAATGAAGGAATCCACGGCAATTCGGAGATTTTCGAACAGAGTTCGAGTAAACAACAGACTTACAGTCGCTAGTGCAATGGAGAACCTTTGCATTCCTGCAATAGCCACTACATTTCTCAAATAAACTTATAACCATCCTTATTTTGATCGCTCAAAAGCAAATTCTCGACCCAAAGAAGCAAGCATCGAACGAACTTAAATGGCTATGCAAGCTTAATTAGAGGTCAAGAGATGGGAAAATATTCACAGTTTTTGTACATGCCTAATAAGGGTAGCTATATACAGAGGGGAGACTAAAAACTAAAATTGATCATGTGTACAAAAAGGAAAATAAGTTGAATTTAAATAACTGGGCTTATCTTCCAAATATTTATATATGTATAGTTAGTGCTTCCATCATGTCTTTTTCTGCCCAAAGCAGGGATCAGGAAGGAGTTGGCGAACGAATGGTTGTATCAGGTAACATGGCAATTGTCACTATGAAGAATTCACAGCCAATGGGAAGACCATATGGGTTTGAATTTGGATTCAAATTTACAGTCAATCGGTCAGTTCCTGTGTCAGATGTCAGGTGATCTGCTTGATCTTCCCTAGGATGCTGGGACCTAGTTGAGGAAGGAGGCAATGGCTTCACCATTTGACGTTCAATATGCACTATCCGTCCAACAATGCAGCCAGGTCGTTTAGGGAGATGATCCGTAAACAAGGCCACAGATTCAGCAGACAGATAGAAGTTAGAGCAGTTCCTATTTATTGCCTCGTAATGTCCAGCTGAGTTCAGAACAAATGCAGCAATTTCATGGACTTCCAGCCGGCTAAAACATATCTTTTCCTTGCTTGCCTTTAAAAGGAAAGCCAGAATTAAGATCAGTCATATGTATGGATAAAAAGTACAGAAACAGGAACAGGTTAACAAGATAAGTACAAAGAATCAAAGGAAAATTCAGGAAATGAAAATAAAAAGAGCAAGAGATGGGAAAAATATATCCATGCCTGTACCAAAAACAAAAAAATTACATGCATGCTTACCCACTACCCAGTTAATGGCTCACCAGGAACACCAATTAGCAACTCTTAAAAGTCAAGCAATTGTAGGAATCCTTTGAAAACTAGGGAAGCTATTTGTTTGAGTGTACAGGAAACTGAATGCCTTTGTTCATCTGGGTAATTTAGTTCTAATCATTTTGGCCTTGTGAATTATGCTCAAGCATTTTGTTAAAAGGTTTTTAAGTTGCATAAGTCTACTCCACTCAGAAAAGATCAGATGTCACATTCTGGTATCTTCTCAATATTTTATACTTATGGAAAGAAGAGAGTGAGAGATGGAAGCAATTACTGAAACAAGAATACCTGCTTCTCGAGCTGATGCTTTTTATATAAAGTGGCAACAAGCTCTTCCTTCTCTTCCAGTTCCTTCCTAAGAAGTTCGTTTGCAGCTTCAAGCTTTGGGCACTTGTCGAGCAGCTCTTCACGGTGTCTGGACAAGAAACTAACTCTATCTGAAAGAATCTGCATGCTTTTCTGGAATTCAACAGTAACATCATCCTCTTTCTCATTGATGGAGCTGAAAATTTTTAAAACAAAGAGATTCATGCTGCCGATTTCATTGTCAACGAAATAGAAAGTAAGAACAATATGGTCCACTAGAGTTTCTAACTTATAAAAAACATGTTAGGACTCTATACTATATAAGAAAGCCAGTGAAGGAAGGGAAAAAAAATCTAAGCAACACATAGTCGCATAGATTTTGTCTTCTTGCATCTACTTTGACAAATTGTCCTCATGAGTCTCATAAGAAAGGCAGAAAACTGAGTCATGGTATGAGTAGTTGTGTGCAGGTATGTAGTTCCTTTTTTGTTCACGCGAAATGAATAGTCAGATGAGGCATACCCAAATTTTAGCCTAAGTATTGCAAGTATCATGCATAGGATGCATCACAACATCCACCCCCAATTTAAAACCATCAAAATTACAGAATTTCGAAACAGTATACAAAGGCATTCAACTATATGAGTTAAATGTTTTCCCTAGAAGAAGATACATAAAGTATGCTCCAGAAATCTTACCTGGCCAGAGACTGGGCTAAAGCACAAAAGGCATCAGCAAAAGCAGTGACTCCACCCTGAGTAAATGCACAGTTTCTAAAACTTTCGAAGAGACCACGCAATTTTAGAAAAGAAGCACGCAGTGCACTGCACTCTGAGGTCCTTCGATCAGCCATACAGAGATTGGTTTGTGCTTCCTTTCTTGCTTCATGCAAACGATTTTCCAAATGGGCACAATTCATCTGTTACACAGAAAAATGGAGAAAACATCAAAATGTGTAAAGCTATGGACATTAAAAGTGTGTTGCCATGAAATAAAAAAAGCAATGACGCCAAGAGTAACTCAAGGAGAAAAAGGGACCAGTCTGTTATATCAGTAGTCATAAAAAGGAAAAGAATATTTAAGTCCTTGAACTGTGCAAAATTGTTCATAAAGACACCCATGCTGTGCACTCATTCAATATTCCAATGTTCCCCTGCTTTACATGATATATTTGAGCACACTCTACACCCACAATCTTAACTCAAAATAAATGCTTTGTGGACAAAGAAGAAAAACATTAACCAAACACAAATAACAATAAAGAAGAACAGCAGCCAGACATAAACTATATAAAAGAGAGAGAGAAAGGTAAAAATAGAGGAAAAATTTGTAGATTATGGTAGTACTACCTGAGATTCATCAAGGAGCTTTCGACTCATTTCTAACTTCTGACTAAGCATGCCAATCTCTTCCATAGCAGCTCTGAGCTTGCTTTCAGTTTCACCCACTTGATTCGTTTTTTCTGAAAGTGCACCTTGCAATTCTGAAACAAGATTGACACCAACCTTGGGTTTACCCTCTGCATCTGAAGGTAAGACATTCAGAGGTGTGGGCATACTCTCAGCAGTGGAACTGTTTGTCAGTGACATCCCCACTTGTCCCACCATCCTGTCTTTCCAATCTTTATCACTGAATTGTGGTTCTTCATGGTGGGGCTCCAGCATTGATGAATCCAATTGAGTATTAAGCATCCCAGAGGAGTCCATCACGTATTCATCAACTCCTTCTCGACCTTTGCTTGGTTGTCTGGTGAAAAGCCCCAATTTTGCATCCAGCGAATGAGAGATACATGAAACTTCATCCATGGGCTCCAAAGTCAATGCACAAGGCATTTGATCTTCTCTGCCATCTGGGATTTCTGGTTTGTAATCATCAGCCTTGACAGCTGGAAGGGTGAAATCAGATGCACTTTTACTACTCGAAAGTTTCTGCCTCTGCAAATATTGATCAGTTAATCTCTGCTCTAGTTCTTGGATGTGCTTCTCATATGATAAGCATTGCTTTTGCTTTGCCTCAAGCATGGATTGCAGCTGCTTTCGATACTCATCTTTCTGCTGCAAAGCTTCAGCTGTCTGCTGTGGCACATTCTTAAGTAAAACATTCACTTTACTGTCATCCAGCAATTCATATTCTACTTCATGGCAAAGAGAACATAGAAGAGATATTGCAGAAGCAAGTTCGGCTTTCAATTTTACGTTCTCAACCTCAATCTTGCTAGTTCCAGCAATCTCTACCAACTCACATCCCTCAAGGAGTTCCTCAGTGTCATCCTTCTCGGCAGCATCAACAGACTCAGCTGACTGGAAACCATCACTAGACATTGAAGATGAAGCCTTCAAGTTTGTAAGCTTCTCCCACTTTGAAGGCAATCCTGCCAAATACTCAGGAGCATATTGGTCCACATCTGAGATGTCAATATCTAGCAAATTAGTGTCAAACGGAGCTATATTCACATCACATTGATTAGGTGTATCATACAACCCCATTGATGCCAATACATCCCTTGGGATATATGAAACATGGGCTTTCAGAAACTCTTCCCTTCTACTAACCTCAGCCTCTCTTTTTGTAGCAAGTCTTTCAGCAAATTGCCCAGCCGTGCCCATGTAGAGTTTCATGGAAGCCTTTCTTCTAACAACTTCTGCAAGGCAGGATCTATATGCAGGGCCAATCCCACGAACCAGCTTTAGGTCCATGAAAAGGTCATCCTGGCGCACCATTGCCTCTCTAAAAACAGGAAATTGTAACTTAGCATCCTTAACAATGTAAGAGACATATGCTATCTTTTGCATGTAACCATGCACAAATAGATTCATCTCATTCTTGTTATCTTTGCATTTCTCAAGCAGCTTGGAAATTGAATGATCACAGGCCTCCATCTTAGGCAAATGATTCTTTTCATGGACATCATACATGGGACCAAGGGCTAAAACTGCATCATGAGGGCGAAATGAAGGGGACAACTGGCGGGACACACAATCATCCACAAGTTTCTTTACTGTGTTGACATCTTTTCTGCAAGAAAAACAAGCACATAGTCTTTAATCAATAAAATTTGCAGTAGTTGCCTAAAGCATGATTGATAATCTGATACATACAGAGTTTGAAGCATAAGCTATGAAAGTAAAATGGCCATTGAATAGAAATTGTGGCATTCAAAATCTTATCTTTATTACAACACTTAGTTGTTCTGCACACTCGAAAAAAACTTATAGCTAATCTTAAAGGCTTATGATGTTATGAACCTATATTTCTACCAATAATTCTGTTCTAACAATCAAATCCAATAAGTTAGGAAAAGCACAACTCCAAATAGCAAGTAGAGCCCAGGCACAAAGAAGCTCCAATCCTGCATGGTAGGAGTTTTGTGTACAAGAGTATAAGCAAAGGTGAACTGATGTCTGCTGGAAAATGATACACATAATAAAAAAGAAAGAAAGGCAAACACACATAAACAAAGTAGATGTATAAGAAAATGAGAAACAGCCATGACTGGGTTTGATGATACCAAGACTGAAGCAAATAGCTTCAAATTGCCATGAAATCTGTACCTTACAGAGAGAATACCTTTCTATTGTCTGTTTAAAAAATAAAAAACGCTTTTTTCAGTACTTGGTGATTCAATCAAGCCATGTCAGAGTGACTGCATGACTAGCCCAGTTAAAAGGTGCCCAGTTCTCCACATCCAATTTGTATACTACAGGCATTAATGTAAATATATGGACTAAAAACCCAAAGTATCATCCCAACTAGAAAGGACAGAAACTGGTTAACCCCCAGACTGCCATGCCTATGCTAATAACACCCAGAAAATAAAACAAAGGTCCCTTCTCCTGTTTTTAACCCTCCAACAAATTTGAAAGTGCACTGTAGGCTGTGAGTAATGAATCTTGAAAACCATAACAGACTTTGTTCATGAAGTAAATTATCACAACAGTGGAAATTTGGTGGTTCATCCATACATAAAGGGATAATCAAAGATCTTCAAATCAGCCTTAAAATATATGAGCAAGAGTATCGTTAACCAGGAAACCAGAGAAACCAGTGATGTGAGGATATGCATACCATCCAGTGGCCATTATGCCCCTGTGTGCACCATATATGCATTACTTAAAAAACCAAAGAGAAAAGAATCAATATAAAGCTATCTTCGCAACAACTCTGTGTTCCATAACCACAACCACGTCTTGAGTAATAACTTGTCACATCAATCAAGATATTTAAAGAAACAATGGAAATCAGGCAGAAATCTTAAATAATAGGAAAACAATTGAATTCAAAACACTAAGACAGAAATCAGACAACCTCAAAGACTGCATTATGCTCTTCTGTTCATTGATGAATTGCAGATGCTCCTTGATGGATTGCTCCAACTGCCAAATAGAGGGTGAAGCCTTATGGCATGATAAATTTTCAACCCTGCGCTTCACTTCCCCAAAGATTTGCTTAAATTCGAAAACCTTCTTCTCAAACTGCCCACGGGAATTGCTACAATTCTCCACAGCCTTCCTCAAATTTTCCTCCTTCACAAAATCCACCAAGTACTTGTACAAAGGGGTCTGCAAAGCAGGATGAAGCTTGATGGACCTCAGTTTCTCTAACTCCCTCCCAACATTCATCAAAAGTTCCACATGCATCCTATGCTGCTGTGCATAGCGCTTCATGAATTCTGTGTAATTCTGGTGAATTTTCCTATAGTACTTATCCAAGTTAACCCTAGCAACCTCCACTGCCCTCTCTTGTACCTTTTGCTCCCTCAATAACCTTTCACAAGCCTCATACTTCCCCAGGGTTCTGCTATAAATTGCATGGCCCTTCCGGTAATGGCATTTAAACTGCATTTCATAAGAAGGCAAAGCCTTCAACGCTGGGTCAGGATCATCATCCAGTAGATGGGGTTCGTGTTTGGATACCCACGACGGAGGGTCTGAAACTTCAATTAAATCGACTTGCTCCAGTGGTGGTGGTGGAGAATTGTTTTGGAGCCTTGCTTTATTGAATATGAAGAGTTCACGATCACTAGAAGGAAGCTTATAAGCAGAAAGAGGCCTCTGGGATTCAAGTCTCACATCCGCACACAGAACAAGCTGGTCGCTAAGGTTAACCCCAGTCAACGATTCAATATATCGCATAACTGCCTCAACGAGAATTGTTTCTTCACAGCCAAGCTCAAAAGAGTGGCCATTTTCTGCCAAATGGACCAAAAGCTTACCTTGATTAACCAGACTTTCTGTGATGCTTGAACTCATCTTACCCCTAAGAAGTAAAATTCCCCACCACAAATTAAGAATCAACACAAATTCAATCCGTTCCCAAAGCAAACGAAAAAAATCACCAGCTTGGTTAAAGCTATATCCCAAGTCCACCACAAGAAGCCCGCAACAAACTGAACAAAAAAAAGGCACTAGCTTTCGCCAGTCCACCACAAGAATCTAAAAATCCCACCAGAAATTTTATTCCAAAAAATCCCAACTTCAAACCCAAATCCTCTGCTAAACCAAAAATTGAACGACCCACGAAGCAATTATCCCGAATAAATGTCAACTTCACCACCGACCCACCAAATCTCAACGGAACATGTCGTCACCGACCCGTCATCGAAGCAGCCAAAACGAGGCAAAATCTCCATCCGCCCACCAATTAAGTCGCCCTGCAAAACCAAGTCCGCTCCAACAATGACACAAGGCAAACAAAACGGAGAACCCAAACAGACGTAGAGAGATAACCCAAAGGCAAAATCTTTTTTTTTTTTTTTCCTTCCCCTAACCTTTGAGACAAAATTCAAAACAGATCATCTTGAAGTGGATGATTCAAACAATCGAAAGTGGTTGCGTGAAGAGAACAAAATGGGAAATCTGATAAAAAAGAATCAAAGCTCTCTACACAAAGGCTTCTCTTTTCTTCCCTTCCCACCCCCCCCACAAAAAAAAAAAAAATTATTATCACTCTTTATCTACTTTTTTTTTTTCTTGTTTCAGTCTAGTCTACTGTTATTTTTTTTTATAACAATGATTTTTTTTATTTTTTCAGTCTAGTCACAGAGAACCGTCTGCCTGAAGTAAACAAAAGGACGGTTGCAGAAGAGTTCTCTTTTCCTACTTCTCTATGCGATAACATTGGTTGGGAGAAGGGTAGAAAGCAAACTAGCCTTTTTAATTTCTGGGGCTTCCCTAGTCCCTAATAAGGTTTCCAAATTCGAATGGTTTTCTAGGGTTTGCTGCTTTGTTTACTTGTGGAGTTGGGTCTTCTAAATGTTTGCTTTTCCCACCAATAATAACATATGTTCAGGATTATTATTTTTTTAGTGAGTTTTTGGAAATTCAAAACGAGAAAAGAGAAAAGAAGGTCATGGCAAACACACTCCATGCTTGGATAACCAATGATTATGTATAGGGTTAGATTGGGTATTTAACGTTTGTTGTACAATTATTGAGATTTTTTAATTTCACTAAATAACAAATGCCACTAAATAAAAAGTGAAATAAATAAATAAATAAATAATAAAACCTTGTATAATCAGTTTGATTTACATTTATAGTAAAATGGTTGTTACTTAATCTAATGAAATTCATAACAATCTAATTATCATCTTAAAATTCAAAAAATTTGAAATTAAATCTCTAAAATTGGCTCATAACATGTCACGCATATTTTCTATTATTCTTTTTATATTTTACCAGCCAATTGTAATTCCTCCTAAAATCCATCGAATAGCATATACAATATATGGTTCAATTTATTAAATAAGATGTTTCCACATGTATATGCGATACTGAAAATGTTACTTCATAATCTTAGTTATTAACTAATTATAACAACTAACGAAACCAAAAAAAAAGAAGAAAAAACAGAAGCTTTGTAACACTTATTGCAAGTCCACGCAGGAGGCGAATTAGGTGTGCAGTTGGGTGGCTAATATACGGGCAGAAGTTGGCAACGGAAGCAGAGTGAAAATATTCATTTCCGGGCAACTTCTTGGTAAGTGCATTGGAGCAAAATTGTCAGTAGAGGTCAACTTTTGTTATCTTTGGCTTTTCACCTTTCAAAAGAATAACAAAAAGAAAATACTTTTACCGCTGTTATGTGCGGTAAATTGACGGCTGAAATTTTTTTTTTTAAAAAAATAATATATATATATATATATATATATATATATATAATCAGATATAAACTTCGAAGTTTTTGAAAGATTTATTTTCTGTCAAACAAACAATAGAAATGATAATTTACACTAATGCACTGGAAAAAGCAACGTGTTAATGGTATTTGCATAAAAGGCATAGGTAGTCAGAAATCGAATATGGGATGAACCTTGGATATTAATCTGTATAAACTATCTCTAAAATTAAAGTCTCATTTACAAATTTCAAAAAATTAAAGGAAAGGGATTTTCACTTTTTTTTTTTTTTTTTGAGTTTTCCTTTTCTTAATTAGTCTGATTAAAATTTAAACTCAAAACTATTAATTTTTAAAATAGTTATAGTACTAGTCAGTTAAAACTCATTCTTTTTTTTTTTTTTTAAAAAAAAAAGTAACATCAGAACAATAATAAAGTAATATAATAATTTTATTGTATTTAATTTTAATTATTTATAAAAAATAAATTAAATATAATTAATATTTTTTTATTATACTATTATTATTTCTTAAAGATTATTAGTTAATTTTTCTCGTAAGAGAAAGCCTTCGATGTGAATCACCTGTGTTGTTAATTGAACTTGAATGGTTGATGTAAATGGCAGAACACATTACACCACCCATGGCCGCATGATCCTAAAAGTCCAACTAAGGAAATAGATAAATATGATTAATATAATTTTTATATTATTTCATTGAGAGTTATGATTATATATATATATATATATATATTATATGATAATAATTATTAATTTTATATTTATAATATTTATAATCTATTTCTATTTTTATTATATGTTGAAAAACAAAAATATATAACCAATAATCATCTATCTCCTATAAAAACCATTTATTCTGTGTACTATTTCCCAATCAGTTGTTTAATACTTGAGCAAATGAATTGATTTTTGGTAGTAAAGATTGACATTCTTGCCTTGTTTTATCATTTAATGATTGTTTTGATATATTCGCGAACAACAAGCATGGATTTCGATCATCTCACGGGCCGTAAAGTTATTTCAATTTGTGACTTTTACACGTTAGAAATCCGTAAAGCATTAAGCGCAAGATAGTCGTGGTGGTGAGTACGAGACAACAAATGATTAGTTTGCTGATTCGTGCACTGATCATCTTCTAATTAAAAATTAATTAGCTTTTCTTGTACGAGTGGGAAATTGACGTGTTCTTCCTGAGGAACCCTGCTAGTCAATGACAGGAAAACAACATTTAAATTCAACTTTCAGTCACTAAGCTGTTTTAAACAGCAGCCAAGTAGCCGGTGGGCGCAGATAAACCCCCACCCACCCTTCAATTGTTCAGGTGCTAAATCACATTGTCAATGGCTAAATTCACAGTATTTGTTATTTTACTTACTCAAAAAAAAAAAAAAAAAGTCAAAAAAGTTTTCTCCTAAATTCACATGCCTTCCCAGACACTCTAAACAACAGTGAAGTTTATTGTCAATCAGGGACTTTGGAGATCAAATGCATTTGCTGGACACGAAGTTGAACTTAAGCCAACAAAGGAACATTCAAGGCACGAAAAATGTTGAAGAAGTGTTACGTCATGGGGCCAGGACATTTACGTAGGAGATATAAATTACAACATGCGACACAGATATTTTTAACTAACACGAGGATTGGAAGGAAATGCAGTTTCAGAGGGCAAAGAGGACCACCAACATGGAAATTACCATAGTTATTTTTCAATCAATTTGACAGAAAATCTCCATAGTTATTTTTTAATGTTTTCAGTGCAAGGAATTCCAGGTTTGTTCAGTTTTTAAATTTTTTCATTTTGAAACAATAATCTTTAATTTTTTTTTGGATCATACTACATAAGCATATTGTTCAATAAATAAAAATATATAAAAAATATATAATTCATAACACATAAAATAATAATTAATATCATATAAATTGTGTATAAAAATTTATTTTATTTAAATATAATTCTATTATATTATTGGTTTGTTATAATTGCATTGAATCTATTCGACAACACATGCGCATAGTATTTTTTGCATTTTTTTTTTAGTCGCTTAAAAATTAAACAGCGGGGGGTTTAAATCAGTAGGAGACATCGACGAGGATGACGTGGCATCCGAGTGGTTATGGGACCCACGGATTTTTTTAGTCAAACACTAATTGACCACGCCGAGACTCTCTCCTTCGCTCTCTCTCTCTATGTTCCCTATCCGGCAGAAACTGTGAGCCAAACAGAAGGTTCCTATCATCTAGACAGAGAGAGAGAGAGAGAGAGAGAGAGAGAGAGAGAGAGAGAGAGTGTTGAGCATTTGATGGACCTCAGCAAAACTCGATTAGTAGCTAATTACCCAGATGATTATTTTCTAATATGCTGTTTTGTGGGTCCCCCCTCAAAATTGATTACACCAAATTAACTTCCGTTGTGGATTTAACGCGTTGATCATTTTTTAAAATTTTGCAATCGACCAAAGTTATTAAGAAAAAAAAAAAAAAAAGAAAAACGAGAGAGAGAGAGAGAGAGAGAGAGAGAGAGAGAGAGAGAAGGGTATCGACTCTAATTGATAAAGCGTAAAAGGTTTGTGACAAGCGCTGTCTTTGTCCAGCTCGGAAAACAACTGCGCGTGGCCATCCTCCAATTTTAGGGGCTAATTTGTACTTTCATCCGGACCGAGAGTAATTTTGTTTTTATTTTTGGATAGAGAGTGTTAATATATTTTCTTTGGACAAAGAAGAATTGGATTGCGTCGAATCTTGAGATGGGGCATTTGGGTAATTGGGGTTCCTTTTTCGCTGCGCTGCCGTCTTGGTGACCATAGTAACATCACTTATTGGGCTTGGAGAGAGAGTGGATATTTGAAGACGGCCCCCTTCCCCTGTATCAGAAACTTGCTTATGGGGCCAGGTTTGCCAGAGCTTTCACACACACACACACGCACGTTTTTTTTTTTTTTTTTTTTGCTAGGATGGAAGAGAAATTGAAAAGTTAGGACTACTCTCGAAGTGATATTTTGGTGTATTTGTTATATATATATATATTGGTTAGGATGAAAGAGAAGTTGGAAGGTTAGCACTATTCGAGCTGATAATTTAATGATATTTTGAGGGTATTTTTTTTATTTAAAATATCGTCCCTAGGATTGGAAAGCATTTGTTCTTGATTTGCTATTCCAGAATACGTATTGTAATCCCCCGCACGAGTATGCAACAAAAATGCAGTGTTAGTTATTTTGGTCCACAGCTTTTCCATCTCCAATTGTCTATCTTCGTTCAAAAATTAGCTTCTTGTCCTCGCTCAACGACCCCCCCCCCCCCAAAAAAAAAAAAAAAGAAGCTAAGGGGAACGACAGAACTGCCTCATCCGTTTCAATCTCTCCAGGTTTTGCTCTGGCTCTCAACATACTCCCCCTTGATTGGTAATCTTAATACTATGGCCTCACGGATACTATCCATATCTTTAGACACTTTTGAGTCTAATTTCTCTATGAACCCACCTCAATTACCCAATCAGTTAACTGTTTGTGCCATTTCCAGTTGCATTACTTTATCTAGAGCTTCCAAGATCTCTTCTTCGGGCCGATTGAGTCCCGTTAAGGTCTCTCAAATCAAAACCCACTTGCCTGAAAACAACAATCATTTTGCTTCAACCCACGTCTTTGTGAAGGAGAGCATTAATGGGACTTTGATTGAGCAAAGGCTAGATTTTAGAAGTGGAATCAAGAAAAAGCGTAGGACTGGAAAGAAAGGGCCCAAAAGAGAAGTTGGTTTTAGATTTCGTTACAAAAGGAACTGCAATGGAGAAGAAAGGGAAGATCTTTTTGTGCATGGTAGCGAATTAGATGTTAATTACTCTGTTATCGGGACTGAATTGAGCTTAGAACAATGTAATTATATGTTAAAACATCTCGAGAAAGTTAGCAGTGATAGCAGAACTTTAAGGTTCTTTGAGTGGATGAGGAGTAAAGGGAAGGTGGAAAACAATTTTAGTGCTTATAATGTGGTTCTGCGAGTGCTGGGTAGGAATGGAGATTGGGATTCTGCAGAGAGGTTGATTGGGGAAGTGAGTGACAATTTCCGCAGCAAGCTAGATTTTCAGGTTTTTAACACTCTAATTTATGCATGTTCCAAACGGGGACTAGTCGAGTTGGGCACAAAATGGTTTCGTTTGATGTTGAATCTTGGGGCTAGGCCCAACGTTGCTACATTTGGAATGCTAATGGGGCTGTACCAAAAAGGTTGGAATGTTGAGGAGGCAGAGTTTGCATTTGCTCAAATGAGGGGTTTTCAAATTATATGTCCATCAGCATACTCTGCGATGATTACTATTTATACCCGTTTAAACTTGTATGACAAAGCCGAAAATGTTATTGGCTTAATGAAAGAAGATAAGGTGGTTCTGAACTTGGAGAATTGGTTGGTTTTGATTAATGCATATAGTCAGCAAGGCAAGCTAAAAGAGGCTGAGCAGGTGTTGGTCTCAATGAGAGAAGCGGGGTTTTCTGCAAATATTGTTGCATTCAATACATTGATAACTGGGCATGGAAAGGTGTCCAACATGGCTGCTGCCAATCATGTATTCCTGGCTATTCGCAACATTGGATTAGAGCCTGATGAAACAACTTACCGTTCGATGATTGAAGGCTGGGGTCGAGCTGGAAATTACGAGGAGGCAGAATGGTGCTATAAGGAACTCAAAAGGTTGGGATTCAAGCCTAACTCATCCAACTTGTATACTCTAATTAACTTGCAAGCCAAATTTGGGGATGAAGAGGGTGCCCTCAGAACTCTTGATGATATGTTAAAGACAGGATGTCAATATTCTTCCATCTTAGGAACTCTGTTGAAAGCATATGAGAGTGCCGGAAGGATCAGTAAGGTCCCTATGCTCTTGAAAGACTCTTTCTATCAGCATGTTCTGGTCAACCGGACTTCTTGCTCTATTCTGGTCATGGCTTATGTGAAACACTGCTTGGTAAATGATGCTATAAAAGTACTGAAAGACAAATTGTGGAGGGATCCTGCTTTTGAGGCCAACTTGTATCACTTGTTAATTTGCTCATGCAAGGAGTTGGGTCATCTTGAGAATGCTATTAAGATATATACTCAAATGCTCAAGTGTAATGATGGGCCAAATTTGCATATCTCATGTTCTATGATCAATATTTACAGTTCTTTGGGTCTGTATGATGAAGGAGAGGAACTTTTTCTCCATTTAAAATCTTCTGGAATTACCTTAGATTTGATTGCCTTTACTGTTGTCGTGAGGATGTATGTCAAAGCTGGATCCTTGAGGGATGCTTGTTCTGTTTTAGAAACAATGGAAAAGCAGGGAGTAGCTCCAGATATTTATCTATTACGAGATATGTTTCGCATTTATCAACAATGTGGTATGATCGATAAACTAAAGGATCTCTATCATAAAACCTTGAGGAGTAAAGTTGTATGGGATCAGGAATTGTACAATTGTGTCATAAACTGCTGTGCTCGTGCTCTGCCCACTGATGAGCTTTCTAAACTTTTCAAAGAGATGCTCCAATGTGGTTTTTCTCCCAATAACATTACTTTCAATGTCATGCTTGATGTTTATGGAAAATCAAAGCTTTTCAAGAAGGCCCAGGAATTGTTCAGTATGGGTAAAGAACAAGGATTGATTGATGTAATCTCTTACAATACAATGATAGCTGCCTATGGACAAAATAAAGACTTTGAGAATATGTTGTCAACAGTGCAGAAAATGCAGTTTGATGGCTTTTCAGTTTCCTTAGAAGCTTACAATTGTATGTTGGATGCCTATGGAAAAGAAGGTGAAATGGAGAAATTTAGAAGTGTTTTGCAGAGAATGAAGGAATCAAGTTGTGCTTCTGATAACTTCACATACAACATCATGATCAACATCTATGGAAACCAGGGGTGGATTGATGAAGTTACAGAAGTGCTGGCAGATTTGAGGCGGTGTGGACCAGGGCAAGATTTATGCAGCTATAACACATTGATAAAGGCATATGGAATTGCTGGAATGGTGGAAGATGCTGTAGGGTTGATTAAGGAAATGAGAGAAAACGGGATAGAACCTGACAAAATAACATACACCAATTTGATTAATGCATTGCAAAGGAATGACAAATACTTTGAGGCTGTCAAATGGTCCTTGTGGATGAAGCAGATCGGACTGTGAAGTATAATTTTTTCCAGTATCTTCTTCATCAATGCCTTTCCTTTGCAATGTAATCAGCCTGGGGTCAGATCCTAATCCAAAGGATGTAATCAGAATTTTTTAGAGAGAGAGACAGAGTGAGAGACATTTCTTCCCTTTAAATGCTGAATATATGATATTTACTATCAGGTTTTTTAGGTAGTCATCTGGTTCTTCCTATTTTTGCCAAAACATGAAACTACTACCCAATTCAATGTTAGTTTAATGGCTCATTGCTAATAGCTTTATATATCTAGCCAGTTTCTTTGCATGGTTAACTGGAATACACTATATTTTCCTGCACAAAGCCAGGAAATTTGTTTTCTCCATCTTCAGTGGCAACAGAAAATGCCTTCTTTTGCAAAAGTAAATTTGTTTTGCCAATTTATTAATGAGCCTGGCTTCTTATAGTTAATAATGAGAAATCTTGTAGTGTTTCAACGACATCAATGATACGCCACTTTTCCATATTTACCAAAGCCATTAGCTTCCACAAGGCGTCCTTGTTTCCCATGGCCAATGAACTCAATATAACTCAATTTTCTGATCACTTCGAACTGTACTATGGTAAATACCAAGTCCATGGTTTCAATTCTACAATAACAATGGAAGTTCCTTTCATCAGGGGATGAAAACTTGCTGTAATCCAATACAGTGCATGCAGGCTCAAGTTGGAAAATCATCAGGATTCTGTCATCACTCCTGCAAAGTCAGTCCCCATGGAAGATACCATCCAGGAGTTCCAAAAATATCGTATTTGCCTCCAGCAATAATAAGTCTAGCCTGATATCAAGTTGCAAGGAAATTCAGCGACTAATGCAGAAATTTCCTTCTCATTTCATTATGTTAAGCTAAAGTTTGAAATCATCTGCCAAATGGCATAAACAGAGTATGGTAATTGTTTCCCCCAGTAATGAGCTCTTGTTGTTTCTACACTGGTACAGGTGTAAAATAACATGATATATTACAAGGGAAAAGAAAGATAAGTTAGGAGGAAAAAAATTGATCTTACAACAGTTGTAAAAATAAAATGTCATCCATGGTGATCAGCCTCCACAGGACTAAAAAAAACCTTGCTGCAGCTGTTAAGTACCCACCTATGTACCTTTGGCTCCAGAAATATCAAACCATGGAATTCTGATGTATTATTGTTGTTATCTAGCTTCCTTTCCGTATGGCCAAGTAAACCGGATGGGTGGTTTATCTTCCAAGCTAGAAACAGCCGTCCCTTGGTTGACGCTAAATGCTACTCAATGACAATTTTTGGGAAAAAAGAGAACACATAATTGCCGAAGGCATGAGACCTTTGGTCACCAACTTCCCCGGCCCTTATAGAAGCAACCCCAAGCCTCCATTTCCCTTCAACTTTCAGCTTACTTCTTAAAAATTCTCTCATACTCCTTCAGGTTCATGGACCAAAAAAGAAACAGTAGTGCATCTGACGATAAAATACACTGTGACTGCTTGGTGAAGAATCAGTTGAAAAAGTAGGGAGATTTGAGAACTTCTTGTAAGTTGAAGTTGCCTCTGTGTGGGAGTGGGGGAAAATTTAATGTTGGATAGGATGTCTCAAAATCTTCGAGCAACTGTGGACAATTAAAATAATTGCTAAAAGTCAAATGAAATTTTCAAATAGAAAAAGTTGGAACTGATTTCATACTTGTGCAGTCCAAATTTAGAAAATAATAGAGAAAAAAGAAACATAACACCAAGCACAAATCAGCTGCAGGGGGAAGGAGATAAACTTGCTTATAAGTTTTGGTTCATTTATTCTCCCAAAAGGTAAAACAGCACCAAGAAAATATTAGTAATCCTCATCCAAGCACAAGCTTTCTTATTCAAGTCATGCATGACAATATGGAAACTGGATCAAACCAGACTTACATTTTCAAGTACTGGCGAGCTGTAAAGCTCGACAAATTTCTCTCTAAGTATCCGATTCATTAAATCTACATCACATGCATGTGTCCAGAAAGAATCATGCACACCTGCAAAAGGATTTCCAGAAATAAGAGTTAAAGGCGATACAGAAGCATTAAGATTTTCAACTCCAAAAACATCTAAACCAGAGCACATGAAGCAGAATTATGTAGTATTGGTTCTCTAGCACTAGTTATTGGGCCAACTAAAATTACTAGTAAGCAAGGTAGCTTCTCATGAAAATAAATACAAAAGATGCAAAAGCTCAAAAAAATGGTAATGCCCCATATTTACAACCATTAGCAAGTGTCTTCGGCTACAGCATTTAACAGATTGAAATTGCTGGTCTGGCCCAACAAAGCCAGATCGTAAGGCTCAATTGACTAGAAAAGCGTCAATAAACTTGATTGAACAAAAGCTCCTTCCTTGGTTCATTTGCAACCAAAAAGATAAAGTTGAGACATTAAAAAGAACCCAATAACAAAAACCAAATAATTGACTGTTTTGCAGTATAATTCAGAAATGCATTTTATATAACTCTGTTTCTGACAACGAAACTATCAGCCACAGTACATACCAGCAAAACGTAAATCAGCATCCCTGCATGCAACAGCAGTCATCATCATGTGTGTACCATCAAGTGAATGCACAAAATTAGGAGGAAATGCAGTCCTCTGTCTTCTAGCAGCTACCTGACAGACACATTGATAATGAGGTCCAATGACTAGATCAAATATTACAAGTAAGTGAGAAGCCAAAAGCAAGATGACAATATAAGCTTACCGAGCAACTATCCCGTTGCAGGGCCAAAATCTGAAGTGAAGTTCTTATCTGCAATATCAAATTTTGTCATTATATTTCAGTATGCAAAACACAATAAATTGCAAAATCCAAAGTACATAGGCGATATTTCTAATCTGATAAAAGCAGCACAATCACACTAATGGTAAAAACAACATCAATGTGCAGCATCATTAGCAATCAAATATGAAAAAAAAAAAAAAATGTAACACTTACGAGATGTCGTTCACTCTTATAATAGGGTTGCACAACAGGAAGGCCTAGAGGAGTAGTCCACTGGACAGGTTGATCTTCTGAAGCAATAATCTGCCATCATTTCAAAGTCAAACAGCAGAAGAAATCCTGATCAAAATTTTCACACCCACCAAGGGCAGTTCATGTGATTTGGATCAGAATGTGACAGGAGCCTACCTTTGCACAATCACCAAGCCAACCCATTATATCACGTGCAGCTTTGAACAACTCTCCCAGGGCAGTCAATGTCACCTAAGGAAAAATTATTACAAATTTGAGAACAATTCAAGCTCAAGGAAGGATGACTATTTATAGGAGAGACGTGATGTAAAGCTAGTGACCAAGAGCATTAATAAACAGATATGTACGTTATTAATCGTTATCTAGCCAGGCACTCCAATTAATAACCAATCAATTACAACAGCCAGCAACTTGAATCATTATTAGAGGTTTGGGTGCTTACTTTTGCTGCATAACAAGCTGCACTGAATAGTAGTCTATCATCCGTGATAAGACCCTTCTCCTCTAATCTTCTTTTTATTTGCTCACGTGCACCAACATAAGTGACACCATATACTGACGTCATCACTGTCTGTTTAACCAATTTCCGATCCACCTGAATGTTTCCAAATGTTTTGGGCTTGGTCAAAATCAGTTGAAAAAAGGTAATTGATTTATCAGTGACAGCAAGGTTCTTACTTGATCAATTAAAATCTTAGCTAATGTTGCATTTGGATTCACAGCAGGGTCCTTATTGCTGTCCTTTATCATTATTTCATGAACTCTGCCAGCAGAAAAGTCTTAAGTCTGATTTTGAGCAAAATTAAATGCTAAATGCATGCATCCACCAAGTGCATAAAGTATAAATATACAGTCTCAGTGAGAAAATATGCAAAATACATAATGCAAAGCAAATAAATATTGGGAAGTTATGATACCTCACAGCAATTTCTGTGTAAACATCGGCAGGTTTCTCTTGGGCTACCAGGTTAACTGATTCTGCTTCCAGCTAAAAATTAAATTCACCATAATAAATGAGGACAAAGACTCAACTAAAATAAACCATTAAAGCAAAAACCAATGGAAATTGGAATTAAGAAGATGAGAATGCATTGCACAGTTAAGAATATCCACCTTGCAATGTGAAACAATCAGTATAACAGTTCACCATGCACGACATATATGCAGACTTTTACAAAAGTAGTGAAGATTTTTGATGATAGAAATTTTGCACATACTCCCATACAATGACAATGAGTTCACACAAGAAACACATATGTGCACCAGAAAACCTACCCTATTCCTTCCCAACGCTGCATAATGCTGTAGGCCATTACACGAACCATCCTATTAACAATGAAAAAGGAAATACAAAATTCAGTATGAGTATTACATTCAGTTGCCTGTTTCTGGGGCGAGGAGAAGGTAAGGTAGGAATAGATAAAATGTGTTAAAAATGGAAAGAAATGCAAGCAAGAGATGAGCCACATATGTATCCAACTAGGTGTAAGGTTTGGGAAAGGGTCAAGTGTATGCAGCCTTAACTTTGTTTTTTATGAAGTTGTTTCTGCTACTTAAACTTGTGACCCTTTGGTCACAATAAAGTATCCTCACTGTCATACCAAGACTCACCCTTCATATATATCCAAGCAGAATACATTTAAAATAATCTATAGTAAAAGAGGAAAAATTTTTTTCTCACTTGCAGAAAATAAAAATACAAGCTTCCCTCTCAATTGAAGAGAAGAAGCTGCTAGTTGGTCCACATAACTGATGCACAAACAGCAAGTTTAGTATTGTGCTACAGAAGTTAAACTAGGGTCCAAAGAACAAAATCCAATCAAAATGGATGAAAAGTTACCTTATGCATAATGAGATGGTAACAAAGTTGATTTCTCTATTAAAATCTCACAGCACTTGTGCAACATTTACCTGATGGATTGGCAGGTGAGAGATGAGGGTATGCGGTGTTGAGCTTTTTAAAGCTTCTGATAGATTAATACAAGCAGCTAAGAACTGGAAAGGATCTTCAGCTGTTAACCACCAACGATTTCCATTAATAGGGTTTTCTGCTGAATCAATTATGTCATCAAGATGGTCTTCCACAAATGCTAAGCGACCATCATGAGACAGTTTTTCCACTCCCCCTGAGTACAGATTTGCTAAATGTATCCTCAACCAGCGTAACCCAGACTTCCCTAATGGCCGTCCTTCTGCAAATTCAAGTATTCCTCGACAAAGATCAGAGCTTAGGTGAGTCAAATGTGGATGCATTGGGTATACACGGCCTCGAAAGTCAAGATTATGAGGGTAATAAAATCCCTGCTCATCTTTCAGTTTTCGAGCCACCTGTTTCAAAATGAATGAAATTAGTATTCCATCATCATGATAGGAATCTGAAGTCATTCATGATATCACTAGGCCACCTGCCAAGTGTAGTTGACATAATCATATTGCTTAATCCATCCAAATAATTAATGTCCAAAATTGACCTAGTCTAGTGCAATAGATTGTATCAATATTGAGCATGACGCTATGTTTGCAAATAGACTCTCCAGGATTTCATTTCCACAAAGGGATTCAACATGCTGGCTAAAGTTGCATTGTATCAAAACAAAAATTGTTCCATCAATGTCAATGCTGAAAAGAAAGATCTTACAGAAAGCTTAAGTTCAGTATCACATCGTTGAGCATGCCTCTCTCGGTTTATCTTCCTTGCCTTCCTCACACTCCATCTCCACTCTTTAATTTCTGTTGAATCCTCTGAGGCTGGTTTCTCTGGTGTGGGAATCTGGAAGTCAAGAAATAGTAAATTCAAGAAAGCCCAGTCTAATTGATGCATTCATGACAAGGAAAAATTACTTGTCAAGTTGTTAACAATGACATCTTTTACTGATTGGCCTTTTCATATAAAGAAGTGTCAAAACTTCAAATGGCTTTTGATAAGAATGGAATAGACCCCAAGCCTGCATTTTCCATGACCTGAACTAATGCAGTTACACACAAGCTATCTGGAAACAGAAATTGTTTTATTAAGCTATGCTCACATCTTTGCGGTCAACCAGGCCTGCTATGTTGCCACCCATTTCCCATATGCTCTCAATCACATCAAACACTCTTCTGTTCACCCTCCATTTGGTGCTTCCAAGTGTATTCAGGGCCTATTCAGGTGGACATTTGCAAACTGAACAGAGTCAAAATATGCACAAAAACACAAATAATTTAGAAGCAACAACAAGATTTAGATAGTAATGAGTGAGGCAAAACAATGCTAACTGACAGTTTGGTATACCAGAACTCCAGAATCATTTTAAAAATCAGTTTGGTCTACCAAAAAAATAAAAATTTTACACTATCAGAATGAGTTTGTGAAATAACCATTTTTTAAAATAAATTTGATTAGGGATAATAATGCCATTTGAATGAATTAGCAGCCAGTGAAAGATAGGATGCCACCACTTTTCCAGCTAATGGATTTGAATGAATTACCTCAAATACCTTCTGCATCTGTTTCACAGGAACATTCTTGAGTGCATTTTGTTGCTGCTTGGACCCATGGGTACGCATGACATATGACGGCAAAAACAAGTGCCCACCTTTTTCATACCTACTCCCAGTTGAAACAATATTCCATACTTCAGAAAGTACTATAGAGACTGTAAGGTTGGCAAAGGCATTAGCATGAGGTTGGTTCACCTCTTACTGTAAGCAATGTGCAATATTGTTTTTAAGCCATACATACCCTTTCCATTTTTTGGGAGGTACCAGCATTGGAAAATAAGGAATCGGCATATGCTTAGCCTGCATCAGGGAAATTTTATTTATTTATTTATTTATTTTCGAGTGAGGTGACAAAAAAAAATTCACTTTACATATCATTTGATAAGATCATAAAGCTCATGCTGTGATATGAAATTTTAACAGATTTTGGTTTTATTAACTGGCATGCAAAACAAGAATATGCATCAGGTTCAAAGACTGAAGGAATGAGAAAAGTTGGTTTTGAAGGCCTTTTTTGGTGAATTAAACAGATTATTTGACAGCCAAAGCTTGAACTTAGAATACCATGGTAATGCACATTAAGTTCAAGTGGTCCAAGAAAGTATAAACAAAAGGAAAGATGTGTATTCACTTACAGATCTATCAAGCCCCATGAGGATAAGGGGATCACATTCTATAACCCCATACTTCTTGGCTATGTTCTGCCTACAAGGAGAAGGACAACATAATGAGATTCACGATGGCAATTGCACCCACAAAATAAATACAGGACTGCACCATTCGCCAGATAAAATGGATAAAACATTGAACATAAAGTCTATAATTGAAATATCAGGCATTTCGCCAACTCTTGAATAACCAATGCTAAACAGAATCAACTTGAAGGAACTAAGAAGGAGACAATGGCCAAGAGACCAATCTTTTACCCGGTTGATTCCCTTGTGCCCTCCCCACTCCCCAGCCACCACAAGAAAAAGGAAAAAGAATCCCAGCTCTTGTGTGGCTTAAAAATGAGATAACACAACCATTTATCAGTCCAGGAAAAGTAATGCCCAAAAGGTAGTAGATAATAGAAATCTCACCCTTGATCCTTTGATAGAGTTTTAAATCTGTGTCTAAATGCAGGTCGAACATCAGGTGGTGTATCCAGAGACTGGTCAACTGGAGGTTGTACATAAGCTGTTTCAGTTAGAAGTTCAAGCAGACGACATCCCAGCTGTGCGTTTGTGGCACATATTAGAAAACTTCCACAACACAGCATACAATAAATGGTCAAGCAAGCAAACATTCATATTACAGATCACTTGGCCATTTAAAAAAGAAGAACTAGTAAAGGAAATAAACCTTAGCCTGTGCATCTCGACCCCAAGGTTTAACTTCACTTTTCACCAGATTTTGTACCTCGATAAGCCTTCTCCTTCTAATCAAACTATTGAGGCGTTTCCTGAGCATCTCTTTCTCCTTGCTTAAACCTTCCTGAGTCTTCACCATTGTTCTGCTCCTTTTGTACTTCTGGGTTTTCTCCAAGAAATTGTGAATCCTAACCTGAGATAAAATGAAATCGAACAAGTGATACTTTCATGTCCAAGTTCAACAATAGTTTGAGATTAGAGTCAAACAGGTGGAAAATCAAGTCTTAGCACCACTACTACAACCACAAACAGAGATTTTGTATAAGTTCCATTATCTGGGGAGAATAAAACTTAATTTTACTTGAATATTACCCACAATAAATGCTCATATAATTCAAATCCCAGTCAATACTCTCCATGAAAAGGGTATCTTTGGCCAAACCATCCCATACAATATTCTTGCAATCAAATGCAAACAAACTACTATAGGTAATCAAATAAAATAAATAGAAACAACCATCAATACACTCATTCTCATTTTAATACAATCCATGAACACGGGCACGCATAAAAGGTGAGAAATATAAACATCCATAAAGGTGTACCTGTTACACTTACCTCCTGCTCTATAGCCATGCCAATTTGCACTGCAGCCTGGACAACCGGAACGCACCCATCATCATGCTCAACAGTCACTAGCCCCATCATCTTATGCATAACAATCACAGCCATCTTATCTGCCGGTAACAACTCAACATGAGGAGCAAATGCCGCCTTCTGCTTATTTGATCTTTGAAGCTTCTGCTCCCTTTCGATGGCCTCCTTCAATGGCTCAAACCATCCCAGAAACAGTCCTTTCACGTATGGCAAATTCGGCGCCAGCTTTCTCTCGCACATTTCCTTCACCAAAACCCTATACTCCTCCACCATTCTCTCCCATGCTTCAGTCTCGTCCCTAATCTGCCTCCTTCTCAACAAATTATACTTTCTTTTCTCAATATCTTTGAACTCGATCTTCAGTTGCCGATTCACTGTTTTGTAGAAACCCTTCAAGAAAAGAGCAGATAACCAAGGTGGGTCTTGAATATAAATCCTTCTAGACGAATCCTCACGGATAATTTGACCAAATTTGATCAAATTCTCAAGGTTCTTGTGGTTTTCCGCGGAATTTTCAAGGTCTTCAACCAAAAGATCGTGACTTGAATCATGTAAAGGTTGTAAAGGAGGTCGGTGATTTAGACGGGGCCTAGAGGTTAGAGGGAAAGGAGAGAAGGAGAGTGAAGAGCGATTGCAGAGGCAATTGGAGGTTGGGTTAGGGACGAAAAGAAGATTCTTGCGGGGCTTAACGGCGTTGGAAGTGAAATTCTGGGGGCTTGGCGGCCATGTTTGGTACTGAACTTGAGCTTTGTAGCTCATACAGAGAGGGGCTGTGCAAGCCAGTGTGGCTTTGAGGTTGGGTTTGCAGCAGATAAGGGTCTTTCTCTGCTGGCCTGGACGGGTCTTGGAGGGAGACGAAGGCAGTGATACTGAAAGAAGAAATTAAAAAAACCTCCCTTAAACCCCGTTGATGTCCAGATATTTTTACTAGCAAAGGTCCAAATAAAAAAGAAATATAATGTTATACATGTATGGGTATAAAAACCATTAAAGATGGGTCTTCAATTTAAATCCACATTAGCAGAGGTCCCATGTTTCAGTTCTGTCAGAGAATCCATACACGTATCCTGAGCCCAAGGTATGGACTTATTCAGTGACAGGCCCAAAAAAAGTATTGTAGTGCTTGGACTTCGATTTCCCATTTACTGCAGGATCTGGAATTTGGGCACCCTTATTTTCACAAAGTAAAAATTTGCCAATTCTTTCATGCATTTCGCAGCAAGGACTGCCTCGACAGCAACCATGCCTGTCAAGGATAATCTGCAGAGCTCAACTGTTATATTTTTAAAATTCCCGTCATGAATCTTTCAACGATATTCACTGCCTCGATATCAATCAGTGATATTAGTGTATTGGTTGAACATTAATTATCGTGTATTAGAATCGTGATTCTGGTTGGGATTGAACATTGAAGACCTTCCTGATTTGCTGAGCGTCAGGTCAGCATGAATTGCCAGGGTTAAAGATGACAGGCCGTTGGAGTCCGTCATGTTTTCATTCAAACACAAGCTGTTTCTTGTGAAAATTGATTTCATAGGTGTAAATTACGAATGACTAACTGCCGCCAAAAACTCTCCTGTCATGCCCCTTGTCAACAATTATAACTTTCTTCCAATTTGCGAAGCTTTTTTGTTCTTCAATGCAATATGATCGTCAATAGGTTCCACTCACTGCTATGCAGATTTAGGAATTGCCAGAACTGTGCGGTAGTTGTTAATGATTTTCCATCCTGATCATGCAAGCCAATTCTAGCCCTGTTGCATTTTTCTGCTTGTATAATTAGCCATGCAGACTCCAGAAATGGATGATTTATAGGCATATGTATAAAAAGGCTCAGAAGGATGAAGTTCACTAATGATAGCATGAATGATTCAACAATAATAAAACTGCAAAATGTTATAGAATGCCTGCCTTCTGTTAGAAATTCCTATGTGTTGGTAGAGAATGGGTAAACATGGAGCCATGGAAGAAGCAAACCTTCTGATTGGCATTCTTGTACAGGCAGGCGGCAAAGTTATTATCAGAACAACTTAATTATCTAAATAATTGGGTGCTTGTAATAAGTTCCTTCTTTATATGTATATGGAGGAAATAATCAGCAAGAAGATTGCAAAACTGATCAATGTCCTAATGCAGCAAGGTACACATCTAACTTCTTTACCATCATCATTTCATGATGCAAAGGCTTTTGGAAGTGATAACTGAAACCCTTAAATGAAAAACACACTGCCTTTCTATGATCAATGTACAAGAAACAACCTTCGCAACAAAATTACACTTCATACAAGAAACAGAATCTAAAAATCCACTGCATATATTGGTGCTATAAGAGAACTGAAAGATATCTTACACAATCCTTGTTGCTGAGCATTTAATAAGCCAACGATGAATGACAGTCCCCAGTGGATGTCTTGATTAAAGCCAAAAGTAAATCATGGCCTGCCCAAAGGATCATGTCATTCAGCATGACTTCAAGTTAACATTGAAGATAACAACACAAAATCAATATTGCAAGACTCATTAACAAATCTATGCTTGTATCAATTGGTCCTAACAAGGGCATATAAGGGCTTCCTTAAGGATGTGATACCGTCCATGTGTGTGCATGATTGCTGAAAGAGAGCCCCAGGTAAGGGGGATTTGAAGGACACAACATACCTCTTGGAGAGGATCTACAGACGGTCTCTCTAGAGGAAGTGATTTCTTAGCTTTCAAACTTCTCATCCCAGACTCTACCAATTTGAGTTGTTCAGTTATCTCCTTTAACAATTTCAGTTCTTCCCCTCCAGCTGTAATTTTGTGTGTGTCATTATTCCTTGCTCTCTCAAGATGCTCAGTTCTCTGAGGCAGCAGTTGGTAGCCAGCTTGAGAATCACCTACTCCAACTGTTGGAACAACAGACACATTGCAACCAACACTTAAACATTCTCTTCGCTTAGGTGATTCCCTCTCATGGCTTGTGGAATGCAGTATTGTCTATACCTGGTCCGCTTCTTTTTCCTTAGTCAATTCTGTAGTATCCTGAAAAGGAAATGGCTTTCTTAGGTTTTTACTGTCTTGCACAGTCAATTTAAGACATTTGCACTTTCCAGGTTCAGCAAACTCATCACCTTTAGCCATTTCTGGAACTTCATAAATGTCCTGGGTACTTGAGGGGTAATCAGGATCAGCAATGACTCCCTTAATTGGGTTCACAATGTCAATGCCGATGATTTTTGGTGAAAATGATGATGGAGACCATTTACCACCCTTGTCGAATGTTGATTTGCATCTACAGGCATCTTTTCCATCTGAACTATATTTCACTTGTCCATCCAACCGTTTGATCTGTTCCTGGTATGAATTAATTTCTCCAACCGCAAAACTTCCTGATTTCTTTTCTAATTCACTATATCCTGTGCTCTCATTTTCATCCTCGGAGCTGGTAAACAAACCTGGCACAGGGATCACAAGTCTTTTTCTTTCAATGGAAGTTTCATTGAGACTGCAATCCTTGAGTGACACCACAGGCAGAGAATTGAGCCGCCTCATATTGCTGTTGAAACCCTTTTCCCCTGGCAAGTTATCATTTCTTTGCATCAAAAGGTTCTCTGGAAACTTATTTACATACATGCCCAAATCATTAAAACCCATGCTTAGAAGTCTACACCGATAAGCCTGAACTTGAAATTCAAGAGCAGCAATCTCCATTTCTCTCTGATACATGACATCTTCAAGAAGTTCCAGAGCCTCTTCTGCATAGCACATCTTTTCTTCTGCCATTCTCTTATATTGACTTGCTTCCATTTTCAACGACGCCTTTTCTCCTTGCAAACGCAATATCATGGACAGAGCTTCACTAGCGGCAGATGCTGATGCTTCTCTTTCCATATCCAACTCATTGTAAAGCCGCTGCAAAAGTTGTTGTTGTGCATAGAGTGCCCCTTTCAGGGCCATAAAATCAGTTTCAGGCACAGCAAATATACTACTTTCTGCCATCGGGCAAATGTTTAAGTGCAGAAGCGGCACAAATTTTCCCTATGAAGAAAAAGAGCCATTCTTCATCAGTTTTGGAAACATATTTACGATTCTTATTATTCCTTTGAAGTCTCATTAAAACAACTTGGGATAAAACGTTCCAACAGAGTTAATAATTGATCATGCTACAATGGGAGCAAGAAAGCACACAAGCCCATAACAAGGCGTGCAATGGCTAACACAAAAAATAACTAATAAACGGCATTGAACGTGCAAACATTGGCCAGAATACGTTGGCACAGAGATTCTTTTGGTCCACGAGATGGACTACACAACGATAAGCCAACTATGGCCAAAAATTCCATCTCCCCAAATTCCCTGGTGAAAACTTGGTATTGGGACTTGATCCCCCCCTCTCCCCCCAAGCTTGTCATTTTTGCATTTCAGAAAGAATCCCAAGAATGATTCTTTCAATAAAACAAACCAAAGATCCATAACAAATTTCCAGATGGAACGTAAGATTACAGAACCCTTGCCACCGAGAAGAAATAACGTGCTGAAAGACTTCTGATAATGACACCCCACAAAAGATGGGACGAAAGCAAGGAGGAAATCAGAAAAGATATTGCTCGTATTAAATTTAAAGGAACAAGGAAATTGAAAAAAAGAGAGGAGCTAAAGCGTGAACTGATTACCTGTAAGTGTTGAAGCACATAGATGAATCCTTTACGACATGGGACATTGGAGAGAAGACTGAGTGAAAATGTTAAGGTGGCTTCGATGTACTATAAGAGTACAATCTGGACAATGAAACAACTAAGAAAACCAAGTAAAGGCTTGTAACCGAAAATCTAGAAACAGACCAATAAGCAACCTAAAAACAAACAAAATTGATTTCAAGATTCCACTGTTAAGATGTGCAAGTTATATTCCACGCATTTGACTACTTTAATACAAAAGCAAACTCAAGACTTTTTAGTATTTGGATTTTGGAAAAGATAGAAAGATCATCCTCACTGCTTTCCTTCTAAGTTAAAAGAGCCACAATATTGTAGTATTTTTGCAACCATGTTTTTTTTTTTATATATAAAAATATATTATTATTATTATTATTATTATTATTTAATAGGTTTATTTGTTAATTAAATTTAATTTATTTATAAAATTAATTTTTTGTACCTACAAAATTGCATTATGTTGACAAGATATTCATTAATTTTGTTCAGATATTTTTTTGCAGTTTTAAAGGCAAACCATATTTAGACAATTCCACCGAGGCTATTGACATGTTCTACTTGGCAAATGACAACAGAAGATTTGCTTTAGATTACGGTAATTTAGCTTTGTTGGCACTTTGACCGAATGTTGTAAATATAGATGCTATCGGTTTAGTCTTTGACTATTGCTTGCTCCAATTGATTAGGCGTATTTATCTTGCGAGTTCAATATATAGAACCCACAAAATCGATTTCCAGAATGCTCCAAGATACCACTACACGAGGTACTATTCTGGTTAATAATATCATGTACTTTTTTTTTAAAAAAAAATTAAATATTTATTTTGTTGTTTGTTTTAATAATAAATTGAAATTTATATTAAAAATACAATGTTATATTTTATATTTATTAATGCTAATATCAGATGTAATATAAAAAAAATTAAATGAGTGACTTTAAGTTAAAAAAAATTCGATTATGTTCGAATTCATTGCTCATTTAATTAACTTCCATAAGTTATATTTTGCTCTATTTTCTCCAAATTTTATTTTCTTTTGCTTTGTTAATGTTATTAAATATCGTCATGTTCGTGGTCTTCTTCCCTGGAAAAGGTCGGTGCTTTATTGTGAGGGATTGGCACGCGTTGGATGCCGCGGCTCCATTGCGAATCCAAGAGAGATTGGACACGCGTAACTACCCCACGAAGCCCAAAAAAGTGTAAAATATTTTTTGGGTCCTGCGATACGAATCCAATATTTTCTTTAAGAGAAAGATAAATTTTTTATTTTTCTTTCTTGTAATATTAAAAAGTAATTATTTTTTCTTAAAATAAGAAATTAAAATGTCTAAGCTTTAATCTTGTGACGGTGCAAGATGCTGGAATTATTATGCCTAAGCTTAAAACAATCATTTGTCTTAGTGGGTTCCTATGCTCATAAGATTCAAAGGCCATCAATTAAAGAACAAGTCGTCAGAAAGGAGCAAGAATTATCAATCGAGTAAGGACTTAACTCAGAATGCTATTCTACATTTGCCTAGATTCAACTCTGCAGAGTTTCCATATATTAAAAAAGGAATAGTTCCCACCGTTGGATTAGTAGGATTCACGCATGGGTCCACTACTAACCTATCCATCTGTAGTTTTCAATAAGCATTGGGCCAAAGAATTCGGTACGAAAGGGCTTTCCCATGTGCACTACCGTCAAATAAAACCATCGGCAGCTTTTCTGACCCATCAGCAAAGTCTTTTCGTGTTTTAAGACGTTATTCATTGCAGAAGCTGTTCAGTTCATATTTAAGTGCAATATCAACTCAACCTCAAAAACAAAAGTAATCAACTCCACTCGGAGGAATTTTTGGCCCTCAATTTCGTGGAAGATTGGCACAGCTGTTCGGAAATAATAACAAACCACTGCTTTTGGGCAGACACAGCAAGAAGATCACCTCACCTGATTTGAAAATTCATTCAGCCGATTGCTCTGCAACATTAACAATTGTCATTCTTGTTCCAGACTTTAGTCTACTGGAACCTCAACTTCCATATTCAGATCAGAATTTCCTAGAATCTGTACATAAAGTGGGGTGAAGAACAATAAGTGTTTAAGAGAATGCCTCGTGGAAAGAGTTTGCAATTAGAGGTAGGAGACAGCTATCAAAAGAGCACTGTAACTGATGTAAGTTACAACCTATCAGAATAAGAATTACTTTTGTGGGATTTTCTGGGGTCAGAGACAAAAGTAATTTTCCTAACTTTGAAACTTTTAGACCACACATATCTCTGAAGAAATTCTTTTTTATATTCCAGGAAAAGAAAATGCAAATCCAATTCGGACCATATTTTGCTTCACGATGGATGAAATAACATTTCAAGAATAGAAATTAAGCAAATCGCAACGTACAAGTTACCAAAGAAAATTAGAATTTAATTCCAAATGTTAGCAAATCATGTTTGTTGGTTATATAACCCAAGAGAAATGAAGCTTACTAGTTTTGCAATAGTCATGGAACGGTAGCTTAGAAATATTCGTACCTTTACAAAGTCCGATAAAACTAACAAGGAATCCTTTGTGTAGCCAGCTTCTTCAAGGACTTGGGTCAGCACTTGCTGTGCCAAACAATGAACACAAATCCAAAGTAGAAATTATGTCAGCACAAGATGATTAACACCATGGTTTATGTTGTCAATAAGCTCCAAAAGTTCCCAATGTGTCATCCTAAAAAGGTAAGTGTTCAGAAACCAAGTTGCAAATGAAATATCACAAGACACCATGCAACATGTATAGGAAATCTACATACATAATGTTCTCATTGCAACCACTCAATAATGATCTGCACAGTCAATTCTTCCCACAAGAACAATTCCTACTATGATAAAAACATGAAAGGATGGAAGCCTTCAAATATGCATCAATGGCCAACCTAAGAAAACAATTTCTTTTTAAGTTCTCCATAAAGATTAGCCTTTCAGTCTTCCCCTTGCACCCATATCTCTCCAAACAAAGCCTGGTATTTACTGTCTTCCCCTAAGGAGCTCTCAGTAGAAAAGGCTCTTCTATCGTGAAGTCTAGAGAATGGTTAAATGTAAGCAGTCTTAGCCTTGTTTTCACAAAGAAATTGTTTTCTTGACTTAAAAACATGTGACTTCCAAACCACATCACAATAGGGTAAATATTATCGATACACCAAGACTTATCCTTATTTACTATCTTGTCCATATATTATTAATAGAGAAAGGACTAAATTAAGGGAAAAAAAAAAAAAAGTACCCAACCTCCCTCTGTTGATTGGAAACAAAGTGTCCAGTCAAATCATGCAAGACATCCAACATATCACTGAATGCAACTTTCCCATTGCCATCTGAGTCATAAATCTTGAATATAACTACAAACAACCAAAAAAAAAACAATAGAGAAATAAAACGTTAGCAAGCTAATGACTCGTACAGTGAAATAACTCAACTTTTCTGCTAAATTGACACCCTAATTTGACCACCGATGTACAGTTGGGCGAGAAAAAAGGCCAAAGAAAGTAGAAAAAGGAAGAGAGAGAGAGAGAGAGAGAGAGATTACATTCGATTTTCTGGTGCAATGTAGCGCGAGGGCTGAATGCAGACAAGAACGCCACAAATTCTTTAAAATTCAATCCATCCACCATCCTCAAGAACCTCTGTGCTCCTCAGCTCCCAAAAAAAACCACAAAAATTAAAGAAAAATGGAAAAAAAAGGCAAAAAGAGTAAATTTCATACTATAAATACCACCATGTAGACAAATATATTACATTAAATAACAAAAACGTACTAAAAAAAAGAGAAAGAAAGATAGATATATATATATAGAGAGAGAGAGAGATTTGGAATAGAAAATTAGGAAGAACCTGGGACAGAGGATTGACGGCGAATTCGGGTACCGACAGAACCTCCTCGGCGGAGATAAAACCGGCGCCGTTTCGATCCAGTTGGCAAAACCTCTGATACAATGACACTATCTCTTGCTGCGAAACTGAAACATAAAAAAAAAAAAAAAACACCAAATTACCAAATCGACAAAGCCCTACACTACACATACACGCAAAAAAGAAGAGAGAGAGATTAGAGGAGGGGGGAGAGTTAGTTACAGGTGCGGTTGCAGTGTTCTTGAACCTCTTCGATGTCGTATTGGGTAAGCATTGAAGATGAGTTGCCCATCCTTTGACGATGATCCTCGAGACGAAAGTTCAGCGCTCGGATGAAGGTTTCATATCTTAATGCGCAAATCGTTGGGTTGGTGACCGGTTTGCCTTCTCCGTGCCTAACATAACATAAGATTATTTTTTTAATTTTGTTTTTCTTTGATATGCCGAGAATTAATAAATTTAATTCAAAATAATTTTATATTTTAAAATTTTAATTTTACGATTATACTTTATATATTTGTTAAAAATATATATTTTAAGAATTATTTTTTCTCTTGTTGCTTCTTTTGAAGCTTATTTATATAGTTAAAAATTATATAAATAAAAGAATTTTAGAAGGAATTATTGGAGAAAATTATCAAAATTTAAATATAATTTATTTTTTTCGTTTGATTGGCCAAGGATTGTATTTCCTAAAAAATAAAAGAGAAAAATTAAAGAGACGACTCCTGATTGGTCAGTGATAACACTCCCCGTAAGATCACGGCGGAGAGAAAAAAGACCCGTCGGGCCTCGCCGGAGAGGGACAAAAATTATGAGGTTGGTGTCCATTGCTAAGCCAAATCAAATAGGATTGGTCTTGTCGCGATTGCTAATCAAGCTTTGCTTTCCACTGTCTCTGTATGTGCTTTTGAACTTTGGTTATAACTGTGTGTTAGAACACTTCCAGAACCGTGTTCACTAGTGAAGATTTCAGTATCGTAGTGCCTTGGCGAGAAAATGGTATGTACATGTTTTCGTACCCTTTTCTAGTTTCTTATTGATTCCCAAGTTTCCTGCAGATATGTGTGGCCGTTTCGAGATTGTTTTCGTTGATTGGTTTGTAAAAGAAGACCAGATGATTTTCTTGTTCTTTTTTAATTAATATATATATGCGATATTGGGACTAGACTGCAAAATTTAGCATTTGTTGTAACTAATGTCGGAATATCATGTCAGAATATGGGTTGATTATGAAGACATTGCTGATTTGATGGGACTTCATGCTTCTAAGAGTTATTGTGTGCCGCTAATGGTTATGCAAGAACTAGAATAACCATTATCTGCTGTTATATAGCGGTTCTTTTTCACTGAGACATGTAATTGGAATGGGTCTAGTTCATCTGGCCTCACCATTCAGTGTCTCTGCAATGTTGCCCAGGCTATTTACATCCGAATTAAGTGTAGCAAAACAACCTACTTTATTCAGTGCAGTCCTACCGAGAAAATATTGGACATCAAGCAGAAACTGAATGATCTCATTGATCAATCAGTTAATGATCAGCGGCTGATCTTATTTGAGACTGGGAAAGTATTGGAGGACTCAAAGTCATTGGCAGAACAAAAGGTGGCAGTCTAATGTTTACATTCTTTCTTATTTCATACATAAGCCAAAATTTGTTCAAACAAGGAAAAGCCGTCCCTATCTTTTATCTTTCTGTTTTTGGTGATTATTTATGACCTTTCTTATTTTCACCTTAACATGCCCCGATTGAGAAAATTTGTGACATTTCGTGAAATATTGTTTTTCAGGTTGAAAATGATGCTGTTGTGGCGCTAACTTTAAGAAAAGGTTTTGCTTTCTTGTCCATGCCTTATAATATTTGTTAATTTTAAGCACAATAGCATGTGAGGATGGTCCATATGCTTGACCTGGCAAACATCTTTATTGGAGGTTAGTTAATGAGTCACTGATGTTGTAACCAAAAACTGTAGGAACACCTGCTTGGCTATAGAATGCTCATCAGGTGAAGGGTATGCTCTGAGCATTTCTTTCGTAGGATTAATTATTAGGTCAACCATGTCTGTCATATGGTTCTAGAACCAAGACAATTGCTGTTTGATTTGTAAGTCCAAGTTCTATGTTCTGTCTACCCTGTTAGAATTCTCTTTCACATGTCATATTTTATTTTGTTTGAATAGCCACATATATGCAACTCTAATTAAATAACAATTTCACATTTTCCCAGTGAGATTAAGGAGGTTGAGAAATAATGTGGATGAAAGTAGCTTGCTTTCCATGTCATCTTTGATGCTTGGAAGCCACCATGGATTTCATTTCCTAACAGTTTTCAACAAAATTCCCATTCCTGCTTGAGTCCATTCTTTGTACTGTATTTGTTAGAAGAGGGGGGGTGCCTGGAGGGTTTGTCCTTTGGCTGGTGGCATTATTAAACCAGGAAAACTTGGGATGGCAAGGGACAAGGAGAATTGGGGCTGTCATTAGAAATCAAATTGCTCCTCTGAATACTAGAACTCATTTTGAAAAACAAAAAAAATTACTAGAAGTCATATTAAATTTCCTTTTCTATGCTGAAGCCTGGTAAACAGGGTCCTTCCTGACAAGGTGACTCCCAAAATTTTCCTTCATTTTATAAAAGGATCATCTGGGTGATTTCGTAACTTGTATTCTACATCTCTGTGAACTAGTAATTACATTTGAACCTTATTTCATTGGAACTGTTGGAAGAAAAGAAAACTTGTAAATTTTTTTGATTTTTGAGGTATGTTGGCCTGGGGGGTAACACTTTAAGAAAGAATCTATTTGTTTGAACTTGCGTAATTTTCTTTTTTCTTTATTTTTTTTCTTTCAGTAAAGTGTTTACTTTCAACTTTTCAATCTACTCTGACGTGTCTTCTATATCTGTTTCAAGTTTCCAATTCAGAATAATATCTGATAGTCCATGCTGATAGGGCCAAATTGGTAAATGTACTACTTTGACCACATTGCTTTCTTGCACTAATAAAACAGTTATTGTTTCTGTATAACCTGCAGTGCTATGGTATTCTGGGGAGTGTCAAACTTTGAAATATAGATCTGTTTCTTGTGATATCAGTTTACGTTGTTTTAGATATTTAGTTGATGTTTGAGGAACCGCCATGGGACTTCACCTGTTTGAGCATTGATACTTGACCCATTATTTTTCTCTAATGGCATTCAATAGCTTGTTTTCTTGTCTACCTAGCAGAAAGATAGAGCATTATGATTGTCTTGCAATAATTGCACTATAATCCTCTATGTATGGAATCTTTGATGTTCTATGTCATAATCTGCTGTTGTTGAAGATTTTATCAATGGAACCAATACATTGGTTGTTGGATTTCCTGGTTCGTTTTGTTCTTTAGGAGATTCAAAATGACATGCCTGCAGGTTTGAAATGGTTTACAATTATTGGATGCATTGCTCCTTGTGATTACAAATATTGAAACTTCAATATCTGAATTGCAAAATTTATGAGAATCTTTGCATGTGCTTGCTAGACCATTAGTCTGATAAATTTTTGTTTTCCTGCTTCCAGATGACAATGAGTTTGAGGATGTTAACATCGAAAGGCCAAATGATTTCTACCAGTCTCGTGATGCAGACAGTGGCAATTGACCTTCCCCAAAAGTGCAGCTGCAAGCCTGCAACAAGAAAGTGTAGATACAAATCAACGCATATTGTAGGCTTTTATGCGCTGTTGGATGCTCTTTTACCATAGAAAAATTATTATAAAAATTTCACAGAATTTCTTTCTGATTCTGTTGCACTACACATCCTGACTGTGCTCAGGGCATAATTTCAAGATACAGTGATCTTACTAAGTTGTCCATGAGGCATGCCAGAGGCTCAGGACTCACTGTGCTTCGCTTTAGATAACATGCCATACTCTTCTTTTCTTATCCGTTTAGTTTTTCATGTTCTGTCCCCCTTGTTGTAACCCTGTTTGTTCTGAATCTGGAATTTGACCGCCATTGCTGATGCGCCCTAGACTAAAGAAAACGTGCAAGGGCGAGATTCTGTGTATTGCTTCTTCAACCTAATTGACAAGAACGTTATTGAGGATTTAAGGACGGAAGTCTTGCAGACGGTGCTCCTCCCATAACGTCTTACAATTTACAAACTCTTGTTTAAAACTTAGGAGCGTGTATAAGCCAGTTAATGAGAGTAGGAGAAAACAACGTCCTTCTCAATTGAGAGTACGATTAATTAATTTTATTGATAGATATTAAAATAATAATAATAAAATTATGTGTAACGTGTTGGTTGGGGTGTAATCGTATTTATTAATATAAATATGCAATAGCGTTAATAAGACGCGCTTCTTTTCCTCGTTGGAGGAGGAGGAGTGGGTAACGGTCACATATTCAAATTTCAGGGTAGAAACTACACTGTTCCAAACAATATAAATTATTATTTCCTCTTTAACAAAGATCCACAATAATAATGCTACTACTGGAGTAGAGATAGAGTAGAGATAGACGGCCAAACAAAAAGAAGAGCAGAGAATAGAGGAGAGGCAAGAGGGGCGTGTGAAGATCGACGTATCAGTCTTGTTTTTCAACGAGGCCAAAGGTTTTGTACAATACTAATTCTTCTACTGTCTTCTTGTCCAATTCAAATCTTGGCTTTCTTTAATTCAATGTTCAGCTAAATTCTGGAAAGGTTAACCTCTTTTTTTTTTAGAGATTTCTTGTTGGTGAGACGATGGGGAAAGTGGAGCAATGTGGGTCTCTCAGGTTCTGGGAAGAAGGTGAAATTTTCTTGTTCTCTCCTTTTGATTGAAAACATGATAAAGGAGATGACGATCTTTTCCTCTCTTTTTTTCAGTTTTTTTCCTCTCCCATATGCCACAGAGAAAGAGAGAGAGAGAGAGAGAGTATTTCTTGAATTTGAACTCTAGATGCGCATGCCGTTTCATCCGCATTCCAACTTGAGTCAAAATGGGGATCTCGCCCTGTCAATTCAATTAGTACTTTGTGCGTAATTTGATGTGTCCTTGGTACATCTATTATGATCTACGAAGTTTTCTTCTGATTCTTTTTTTTTTTTTTTTTTTTTTTTTGTTTTTGTTTCCCCTTTTGAAATTGGGCCCGTGTCCTCATTTTGTTATATTGGCATTGCATGGACTTAATAGTCTGTTCCTTTCTGAATATTGGCATGACTGTGTAGGCATTTAAATTTCTTTGGAATAAACACTTTCAGTTGTCTGTTGTACCACATAGTAGGAATGTGAACTGAGTCTAGTTTGATTATTATTGTGTCCATATCTGCAAGTTAAGGGGATCTTACATTTGTTCTTTTCAAGGTAGACGTTATCATACAAAACCAATCTTTCGCTTGCAAACCTTTGTTGAATGCATATTGCCACACCAAATTTTCACTTGCAAAACTTTTCAAGCGTTTTCCCTTGCGCATCTGTGTTTTGTTTACTCATACATCACACATGATATTCTTGTGATAGCAGGAGTGTACACGTATGGGATGTAAAAATCAAAGTAGGAAAGTATCAAAAGGCTTTTAGCAATTGATTCCACATTGCTTGGTGTCAGGTCCCTTGGTTTTCAGGATAAACGGGTCAATTCTCACCCAAAGCAAGGAAAATATTGAGGCCAAAAGAACTGACCATATAACCACAATGGTTGGAGTCCTGTTCTGACGCCCCATAAGACCTTTTAAGAATGGGTAGAGATGGACGATCACCCAGAAGGCAAAGAAGAGCTTCCCAAATAGAGGTCCCCACGATTGGTACCCATTATTTATAGCATCTGAGATTCCAGCAACAACCCCCACGAGATTGATAATTAAGACCGTAGTCGGAGGGATAAGGAGGGTGGTCCATTTAAAGGCGTATAGTTCTCCAAATTCTTCATCATCAGTTGCCTTGGAGGTGACCGTGAAGTTTGTGTCAATACCAGCTAAAACCTTCAGAAGACCTTGCACAACAGCAAAGAAGTGAGCTGAGATGCCACCAATAACCCAGAATTGCTCGTTTCTCCACCATTCTTCAATGCTTACTCCACTCCATCGTAGCTCAAGAATACCCGTTGCAAAGATCGAGATGAACAAAGCAATGAAGAAAAGGCTTGCAAAGGTACTTATCTGAATCACAAACAATGAACAGCAGGTCAACTGGTGGGTGTGTATATATACATATACATACATACATAAATATATATATATATATATATATATATATATAACATTCTAGCATTCTTCACTGAGTTCAGTATAGTTCTGTTTTGCAGCATATAACTGAAATAAAATAATTTAAGCTGATGAAAGAAACCTAGTCTTTTTCCTTTTAAAGCCGTGCTATTGCTATCCATCACTGGTTTCCAGTTAAGCATTAGAGGAGAGAATACCAATCATCTCATTACCTCTGGCATGATGAACTTATCAGTAAGCAAGCAGATAGCAGGGAGCATACAGTAGGCAAGAAGTGGTAAAGATGTGAATGGATAGACAGTAGTGTTGACATAAGCAAACCCCTCCAGCCATTTGAGCTTTCCCTCCTTGTACCCATACCACAAGGGGCTATGTCGACTAAAGAAGATCTCAACAGAACCAAGTGCCCATCGAAGCACTTGATTTAGCCGATCTGACAGGTTGATTGGAGCTGAACCCTTAAATGCAGGCCTCTTTGGCATGCAATAAATGGACCTCCAGCCACGACAATGCATCTTAAAGCCTGTGAGGATATCCTCTGTGATTGAACCGTAAATCCATCCCAGCTGCATAGAAAAAAGCAACTTCATTCAACGAGATCAAGTTCCAACTATTAAGGAATAATAATAACTAGCTTTTAGCCTCATTTTGCATCATAAATCTGTGACAGACAGCTTGAAGAGGAAGGGTAACTGGGCAGGAAAGGGAAAAAGTTGAACGTGATGGAAGGGTTATCAAGTTTCAGCTGTTGAACTTACCTCGCTTCCCCAGTCGGTTTTGTCCTCATAGCCACAACTAATCACATGGATGGCTTCTTTGAGCATGGCTGCAGGACTTGAGGAGGGAGGAACACCACCTTGTTCCATTAAGGTTGAGGTCACAAAAATTGCCGACTGTCCAAATTTCTTTTCAAAATTCATCTGGGACATCAGTAGCTCCTTGTCGTCATCCATTCCTGCCCCAAAATAAGACAAGTTGGGCATGAAGAAAGAGGATACTATGCAAAGCAATGTGCATTAGCAGACTATCAGTGAGGCAAAGATCAAACCTTGGAGATTTGCACCTTCCTTGTTTGTACCATTCATCGACAACTTCTTTTTGCGGCGTCCAAAACATGGGCAACAGTCACAAGTTACCATTTTTGGGCGCTTGGGACCCTTTGGAGGATCATAGCCATATAGTGCTTGCCTCTTGAAAACACATCCTGTGCCAACATACACTGGACCTTGAAGTCCGTCTAGACCTTTCATGTTAATCTGCAAGGAATGGTAAACAACTTATGGCACTGAAAATGAACTAATGAGTATCTCTCTCTAGTTGCAAGGACATACATCAAAGAAGACTGTGTTTCTGTTGGCATAACGGTCATTTCTGTCAATACCATCAAATCGTTGAGGAAATTGTACGTAGCAAATTCTCTTGCCAATTTGAGGGTCCATCAGGAAACACATGGCCTCTCTGATGGCCTTGCTGTTATTTACATAATGGTCACAATCCAAGTTCAGCATGAAAGGAGCATTAGTAAGCACTGCAGAGACACGAACCTGGAAATTACCAAAGAAGTTAAAGCAGTAAAGACAAATGCAAGGTGAGGGAACTAGAAGCACGCAAAAGACTGAGGTTGCTGGAGTTACCAGGGCATTCATGGCACCAGCTTTCTTGTGATGCGCAAAACCAGGCCTCTTTTCACGAGACACATAAACAAGGCGAGGGAGCTCATTTCCTTCAATATCATGGCCTCCACTGTGACCAAGAAATACTTGAATCATGCCAGGGTGGTCTCTAGTATTGTTTCCTGGCCATGGTGTTCCATCTTGCATGATCCACCCTTCTGGCGGAACCTTTTGGGCTTTTGCTACAATTGCATTTATCCTAACCTTGAATTCTTCGTATTCTCGCTGTCAAAAACCAAATATCAGCAGATCGTTTAAAATTTTTACTGAATCTATACTTTGCAGAGGTCTATACGAGTAATTACAAACCTTCATGGCTCTACGCTCCTTAACAAAGGTTGGTTGGACTTTGTCCTTGAGGTAATCTACTTTCAATGTGAAGTACATCTCAGGGGCGCGAGGCTCAATGCTAAATTTCTTGCAGAATGGTACCCACTTTCGAGCAAATTCAGCAGTTTCAGACAGTGCTTCAAAGGTGCACATGGACGCACCATCATCAGATAGATAGCAAGAAATCTTTTCAACTGGGTAATCCATTGACAGGATGGATAAAATTGTGTTGGCCGTTACAAGAGGGGGTTCCTTCATAGGATCAACAGTGCTGACAAAGATGTCCACTGGAGCAAGCATATTTGGCTCACCTTCTCGTTCATACCTGTGCCGCAAGACACCCAACTGGTTACAATTCATTAGCCAAATATTTGATATCCCCAGACAAATGTTAATAGGCAATGACATTACTGTACTTTTTTACTTGCTAGGTTTCATTGAAAGTTGTCCATCACAGAATCATTTTCTATTCATGATTTAGTACACTTAACAAAATTTTTCTGGTTTGGCAGTTTAGAATTTTATTTTGTTCACCTGAGGGAAAGGCGATCCAGGTAGGTTTCCCGATCAATTGGAAACCACTTGGGAAACTGATCAAGGATCCATGAAAATGCAAACCAAATTTCGCAGACTACGGATGTTAGCCAGAGCCCGATAGCATCATGTACCGGGTTCAAAATTCTATACCGGAGAAAGAAGGCCAGTATGACAAGGCGAGCCACGATAACCATTCGATAAGGGTTGATCTTGCTAGATGCAATAGGTACTTTCCTGGACAGTGGCTGCCTTGCCTCATCAATCCTGCATTTAATTTTGTTCAGAAATTATGGAACTGAAGCAAAAGGACTCAGCTTGAAGATGGACATTTTCATTCCACGACAGAATGAAACTGAACACATACATGGCTGCTTCTGGGTCATCTTCTGGATCAGGCCCCAGATTCCCTTGCTGCAATTTCCAGTCATCCATCCTCTCCTTCCAACCTCCCTCTTTCTTTTCATCCCATCGTGCACTTCCTGTTTCATGCATTAGCATTTGCAATTGACTACAGATGTACTTGTTTTAGTTGTTAGTAGATAAAAATTTGTTCTATAACACTACGAAGGTGGTTTTTAAAGCATTGCTATTTGCGGGTAAGCACAAACCAGGTTCTGAAACCGGATAAGGATGCACTCGCTTATGAAGTGAAGCGGATAACATCGGGTCTCCTCCATTGGCTCCAATTGGTAACTCTCCACTTACCTGTTCACCATATTTACACGTGCATGTCACAAATCTTGCTTAAGAACCACAACACATTCCCAATATTGGATCAATGGAATATTTGAGATATCCATCTTAATCAAGAAACAAAAATATGATTACCGGTCTTGATCTAATGCCAGTTATAATTGGAGGGAATTGTGCATTTTCTTCATCGCCATGGCCTCTTCCATAGGTCATCTTCCCTTGAAGCATTGCCTCTGTGAGATGGTTATTCTCTCCATGCTCGTCTTCGATATTAAACTCATGTTCAATATCATCCACGTCCTCCTCGTCGTCGTCGCCCTGCACCCTTGGACTTCCTGCACAGTTTTTCAGCCAAATAAAAGTTGATTACCTCGTAAAAAGCTATGTCCTGCTAATTATTAATTGATTTTCTTGTACCTTTGAGACGCTTGTATCTAGTCTTGCACTGGGGGCAGTTTTGCGTCCCTTCTCTCCTTTCATACTCGTAGCAAGGTCTACACACCGGAAAGCCACACTCATTGCAGGCCACGAACAGATCTCCATCCACCGTGAGGCCAATCTCGTCACCGCATATTTCGCAGACTTGACCATCCAAGTTCTTCAAAGGCTTATGCTGCAAAACACATGCAATAGACAAGAGCAACACAATTAATATTAGTCCAGAGCAGAATAGTGAAAGAAATTGCAATCATTGCTTCGTGCATGGTTTCTCGTTAACGTCTTATCATTTCTTGTTTAAGAATTTTTGACCTCTTCATGGCCGTGGATAACTACGAGCTCGTTGCGGTTGTGAGAGCCGGCGACAAGTCCAGCACTGGCTTCCATCTGGTAGGAATGAACAAGTGCTAGTTGGAAGCAACAATGTTCTGAAGAGTAATAGGTGGTTTTGAGCGTTTGTTAATTTGTATTTTATGAATGGGAAAGGTGAAGCGTAGGAGCTGGATATCTATCACCTACTGCGTCCAGGTAAAAGGGAGGGGGATGGGTGGTGTGGGGAGATTGGTTGCAGAGTCTCCATTGCCTTGGAGTTTAAGCTTCGTCTCTATTCTTCAACTACCGATCCCCATGTGCCCTCCTCTTGTGGCTTTTCTCACAACGGCCACCTTTTGGTGTCAATAATCGTATCTTATATTTTGGTTTTAACTTCAATAAGGTAACTTTTTGGTTATCGAGTCAAAGCATTCTTGCCTCTTAGATAATACATTTGTTGAATCATTTTCTAGATGGTATATTCTTGGGGTTTTTCTTCTTTCTTTCTTTTTTTTTTTTTGTTTTGTTTTGTTGGGTTGAACAATCCCTTAGATCGATTGTAATTGCATTATTTCTTAACAAAATTTACTTCACTTATATATTTAAAGATTTACTGGTTGATAATATATTTCTCAAATAAAAATGAACAAAAGATAAAATCATATAGATTTGACTCAATATCAAATTGAGTTCTACTGATTAATTAAAGTTAGGAGAGACGTTGAAATGGAATTGAGAATAAATAAGAGGTCACAACTTGTTCCTTTCGAGTAAGCAAAGACGTTTTTAATTTCAAGCGGGTAAGCTCGTGGCCGCGTATGAAGATTACTGGATACTCCTGATTTTTATTTTTATTTTATTTATTTATGGAATCGCGTCAATAATTCACTGAAAAGCATAGAAATTATAGCAACTTACTTGTTTCCTACTCTAATTCTTACACTATGTCTCCAGAAATGAATGTTCAAGGCTGAAGTATTAATTTAATACAGATAGCCTGCACACGCATCAGCCAAACTTCCCACCAAAGACTTCCGACTCCTCAGCATCTTAAAGAGAGGCTTTGAGGACCAGGACGATGCTTGGGCACGGTTTCATTGTCGATTTCTGAGAAAACTTGAGCTTTCCGCTAACTGGGTGCGTGCATGAGCAGCTTCACATAAACTTGAGATACAAGGGCTTAAGCTCTAAGCCAAGTCCATGTCGTTAGTTGGGTGAGTTGGAACCTCTCCATCCAGATAGCAGCTGCCCCTCCTACTCTTCTGTAGCCCTGCGTCTTCCACTAGTGACTGCCGTGGCGTTGGCAGTTGGTTCCTTTGTTGATTTTATGTTTTCCCTTTTTGCGAAAGGGCACTCGAAACGGGAAACTAGTCATCCGCCAATTCAATGATCGTTTGCTGCGTAGTTTTCAATACGTGCACCCAAACTATAGAGCATAATTCACAGTAAAATATTCTCAATTATTGCCTCCTTCTAAGCTTGTTGCCAGTAGCAAAGGTTTGATAGGTTTTTCGCAGCCCCTAATCTTAATCTGTACATCATTTGCTCACTGACTGCACAGTTGAAACTGTCAATGATTGAGACCCGCACGTAGGTATGCACAGACATCACACATACATGTGCAGACATGCGTCAATTTCACAATCATCAAAATTTTCAATCCCCAACTGATTGCTGAATACAAATGACAAACTCTTACACACTTGCGGAATGTCCACTCAAATGCATGTGACAAAAGAGCCACAAGTCAATCTACTCTCATCATACTACCCCGAGCTGCTACTTTCCGTGAGCTGAATGATTGTGCTGTTTGTGATGTCCCATCCAGACAGAAACCCAGATCGATGCATCTTAGACAGGAGTCGGAGGATGATGCTTCACAACTTGTACTTCTCAAATTTTTCCAAGGGCCGTGTATTGCTTCCCTTCAATTGATACATTTCCTCCTCCTCATCTAACTCAATTGGAACCCACAAAATGGACAAAGATCCACATACTTCGATGTGTAAACAATAAAAGCCAATCACTCTTGGACCAGCTTGTTCATGAATCTACAGAGTCCATGCTTTTATACATCACTACAATGTGCTTCAAATTGGAACAAGTCAAGTCCTATCTAATTTCACAAGCATTACGACTACCAAAGGTTGCTTCTGTTATAAGATTTCAGAGAAGCATCTTGTCATAATTGTATTACACTCACACTGTACGCATACTGAGATCCCAAACCTGACGGACATTTGTGAGAAGTACCGGTCGCTGCCCCTAAATGCACTCATACACCAGCTGAAACTTCAGTTATGGCCGACTTCTCTTTTTTCTTTGGTGGTTCTTGAGCTTTCTGTAGAACAGCTTTATTTGGTACCAGTGTAATAAATATGTTCCTATTACTGAAATTTTTGGTCTCCTCAGTTGCAAGCTACAAATTGCAGCATTGGATGGAAGTGAGAAAAGCAGACTTTAAAAAAAAAAAAAACTTAAATACTTAGCTGCATTGAAACCATTCAAAATTAGTATGATTAATGTTTGAAGCTTACTTCACGTGGAAAAAACTTTCTGCAAAGCAGTTCAGTCTAATCAATACCATCAAACTTGTGTTCACATTGCTAAGACAATTTCCTTCCGGTTTCTACCTGAACCAGGTTAGCCTAAAATGCATGAGCCTTGGCAGGTTCGGAATATTTCAGACAATAGTACTTATTCCTTTTCTTTTCTCAATCTTTTCCGGGCCTTGACATTGAACATATAGAGGCTAGCTCTCAATGCAAGCATCATGAACATTTCAAACACATCACTTCACATTTCTTGAATGTTCCATATTATCAAAGAAAATATCAAGATCAGTCATGAGTACCTCTCCAAGATCATTCTGGAAACGTCTGATAAGCTCAATAGCAATATTTCTGAAATCATTTTCACGGCCTTTCAAGTTCACTATGACCTTAACCTGGACAACATAATAACCCAGTGAAAAGCAAACAATCATATGATTGGAATTAAAATAAAAAAGCATATGTTAACAGTAGAAACATAACAAAATAACCTTGTCACCATCTTTCAAAAACTTCTGAGCAGCTTTCAGACGCACTCCATAATCGTGTTGATCTATGTTGTAACTGTCAGCAAAATGAATGGAAAAATCACTTCTTCTTTTTTTGTTAAAAAATTATAAAAATAAGAAAGTCATTTCAAGAATTTTTTTGTTTTCCTGCTTGATAAATTTGGCCAATCATCACCAAAAATCATATATGTGTATATGTCTAGGCAAGTCAAGGTGTGAAAAATGTTTCTATCGACTAGATCATAAATAGACACTGAGGTAAACTGATTGGGTAAACAAATAGCCATCAAGTATATTGAGCCAACTTTAGTCATTGAACAACATCCTAGGTTTCTTTTATGGTCAATCATCAAGAAATTTCAGACTTCAAGCCATGTTAATGCCTCAGCTTCAAACAATGAATCAAAGCTTGCCAATCAAATGCAAACTACACTTTCTTAAAACTTTACATGCCAAAAATTCAATTTTTTCCCTATCCATAGCAATAATCAATTTCAGAGCAGCATGAAGTAGTAAATTAAGAAAAAGCACAAGGAAAGTGCGCAAAGAAATAACAATTGAGCTTAAATATAAATGAGCAAATGAAAGTAGCACATTAGCACTACATTACTCACCCCATTTTAAGTTCCTTCAAATCCATGCGATTTGCTAAAATTTAAAGGGACACCTGGGTTAGTATTTATTCTGATGGCAAACAACCTACACATGTTTGCCAATGTAAGAAACTTTAAAGAAGGTAGAAATTCACCAGCACTTTTCTTTTGCTGTACTCTCTTTTTCTTTTGTTGTTCATATTTATATTTGCTGCAGAGAAGCCGACATTAATATGTTAATGCAAAAAATGCACAAAGGAAGACATTCGTAAGTAAATATTCAGCACAAAGAATTATTAAAGGCCAAAGCCAAATGAAGCCTAAAAGGGTCCTAGAGACTTGCACAAGATGAAGGCATGCACAAGCAATAATATCTCCCATCATTTAGGAAATCTATGACTTAAAAGCCAAATGTCAAACATACAATATTACTCAACACATAATTTAATGATAAGTTAAAATCAATTATAATTTACATACATGACAACTTGAGACCTGATGCTCATTCGTTGAGGAAAACTAACCCAATTAAAATCAAAATTATGGTTCAGGCAGAATGAATAAAAGCATAAATGCACTTTATTTGCCTATCACACTGGAAGAAAGAAACCGTAATGCACATTGTTGAACAGCATATATGTATACACATTTCATTCCAGTTATAAGGCCACAAAATGACAAAAGAATGAGCATCCCACTTGTAATCCATTATTCTGAGAACTGGAGGATCGGCATCTGGAGACAATATCACCTGCAGAAGTTACAGAATTAGAAGTTTACAAATCGAAAGCGAAGAAATAAAAGTCTTTTCTCCTCTTGGTGAAAGTATGTTGTGCTAAGATAAGCTGCAATAATGTCAGATCCAGAAGGAAGCTCTGAAGCCTGGGGAAATCAACATTTTCAAAGATAAAAAGATTCACTCCTTGGGATATCAAACTAGAAGATTAACTCCACTCGCCAACATAACAGATTTGAGAATAAAGGCTTTGGAACATGTTTTCTGAGTCATGCCCACCTGATTAAATCTTGCACAAGCAGGCAATGCCAACTAGTGCTGATCTCCTCATCTCTACCAACAATGACATTTTTCCAGAACCAAATTACCATGCACATTTCCATCAATGTTACAGAACATCAAAGCCTTACGAAGAAGCAACAAAGAATTTGGAGCCAATTGCTTACAACAAAGGGAACCTCATTTAACCAGCAAAAGAAAGAGAAAAACAAAAAGCAATTATGGCATGTAAAGCAGGAATATCAATTGTAACAGTGCCCTAGAACATTTAATTTTCTCTTTTCTTAGCCGAGTTATCCTAGGCACTTAAACCATTATTGCAGCTCACCACAGATATTCCATGCCCCTTCTTTTAACAAATACGAAGAATTTAGCAACTTCACCTCCAAATAGAATAGCCAAAAGGAAAAAAAGAACTTAGAAGGGATACCAGATCAAGTTCAGCCTCGTCCGCCATTTGAATTGCATCACTTTTAGATACCACTCCAACCTACACAAGTCCATCCAATCAACCAAATAGTCAGATATAGTCCAAGAACACAGTTCAACAATTAGTTTATTTAAACACTCAATTGCTTTATGCCTTCGAAGGAATGGACCGAAACAGAAGCAGTTCAAAGGGTATAAATATAGCAAACACTCGGCTATTTCTCTTTATTCCCTTATACCTCTTCTTTGTTTTTTTTTTCAACTTTCTCGGAAAACAAACAGAATATGTGCCAGAAAGGAAAAAAAAAAGACGAGAACTAACCATATTTTGATTCTCGTCGATGAGCCTCACCGTACCTGACCTAAAACAAGCAACATTTCCAAACTCCAATTCAGTTCAATTCATTTCAGAAATCCGAACAAAATTAACACAAACACGTGCAACGTACAAGTAGTGTACCTAATGCCAGATAAATCAAGAGCCCGGTCTTCCTCCGAAAAACTCTGTCGTGGCCGGCGCCAATCTCCCTGCCCGGAGGGCCTGGGCCCGCCGTAACGGGCGGTGACGACGGCGCTGGGCACGGTGCGGAGAGACAGATTCCGGTTGCACGAAGGGAGAGCTAAGAGTTTGGACTCGGGAGAGTGTAGAGACGGTGTCGTTTTACTCTGATTCAAAATAAGCTTGAGGGGGAAGCTGCTGGCTGTGGTGATACCAGCCATGGCTTCGTGGTTGGGAGGGCAGCACTAGAGAAATATTGAAATCAAAATCCTATCCTGAAATATTATGGCTTTTGACCACCCCGAGCTACTAGCCTGCTTTAGTCCCCCACTTTAACAAAGATAGGCATGTACAAGTTTCCAACTTATTAATACGAAAATATTTTAATTAAATGTAATAATATTTTTTATAAGAAAAATTAAATAACAATGTTAAAATACAATATATATTATTTGGGGGACAAAAAATATTTTGACTTTTTGATTTTTTTTTTCGTTTTTTGGGAGCCGGGCGGAGGAGGGGCACAGAAAGGGCAAAGCGATTCTGGGCTGGGCTAATTTATTAATTTTCCAGCCAGTACTTAGATGGGGCCCCTTTACCTTTGAGTTTTTTAATATTAATTTTCCTGTTACTTTGTAGCGTCCCATTGCAAAGCAGTTGAGAAAAAAAAAAACTCAGTATCATTTTGACACAGTAGTTCCACCACCAGGCATGTCACCACCAGTGTGCGGATTACTGCTGCCGCCTTGGTACATCTTTGCAATTATCAGATTGCATATATTTTCAAGTTCCTTCGATTTCCCCTCGAGCTCATCAACCTCAGCAAGTTAGTTGGTTCCTATCTAGCCATTCTATCGTCTCCTCTACTGCCTTCTCTATCTTCTGCTTGTCAGCAGGGCCCAATTCACCAGCAAACTTCTCATCCCTTATCGTATTCCTCATGTTGTACTCTTAGTTCTCCAAAGCATTCCTTCCTCGTCCTCCGCCTTACATTTCTCTGCTTCATTCACAATATCCTCTATTTCGTTTTTTGGTCAACCTTCCTTCATCGTTGGTAATGGTGATTTTGTTCTTGAGCCCAGCAGTCTTGTCCTCGGCAGAAACAGTGAGGATACCATTTGCATCAATATCGGAGGTGACATTGATTTGTGGCACTCCCCTTGGAGCCGGAGGGATGCCAGTGAGCTCCAATTTTCCCAGAAGATTGTTATCCTTTGTCCTAGCTTGCTCTCCTTCGTAGACTTGGATTAAAAACCCAGGCTGATTATGGCAATAAGTAGAAAATATCTCTTCTTTCTTGGTTGGAATGGTACTGTTTCTTGGAATCAAGGTTGACGACACCACTGGCGGTCTCGAGCCCAAGACTGAGAGGCGTGACAACAATAAGTCCTGCAATTTCTCACTCCCATTACCAGTTAGAATCGCAGCTGGAACAGCAGCACCATAGCCAACAGCCTCGTTGGGGTTGATCCTCTTTCAAAGCTCCTTGCCTTTGTAAAAATCGGACAACATTTTCTGCATCTTAGGAATCCTGGTCGAGCCACCAACGTGAACCACCTCATCCACCTGCCTCTTGTTGATCTTGGCATCAAGAAGACACTTCTCCACCGTCTCGATGCACTTTCTGAACAAGTCCATGCATAACTCCTGGAACCTTGCCCTAGTTATTGTCGCATAGAAATCGATACCCTCGTACAAGGAAGCAATCTCTATAGTCGTCCGCGTCAGCACCCTCTTGGCTCTTTCACAGGCTATCCTCAATCTTCTCAAAGCTCTAGCATTATAAGTGATATCCTTCTTGTATTTCCCCTTAAATTCCGCCACTGCTTCAAAAATTCCTTCTTCAATTGCTAGCGAGGAAACATCAAAAGTACCGCCACCAAGATCAAATATAAGAACATTGTGCTCACCTCTTTGGTGGCCTTTTTGTCGAGGCCATGTGCAATAGAAGCAGCTTTTGGCTCATTTATAATCCTTATAACGTTGAGCGCGGCTATAGTCCCTGCATCCTTATTAGTTGCCTGCCTCTGCGAGTCATTGAAATATGCTGGGACGGTGATCACCGCGTTCTTCATCGGCTGACCCAAGTAAGCTTCAGATATTTGCTTCATGTAGCCCAGCACCATAGCCGATATCTCCTCCAGCGAGAACATTTTCTCCTCGCCTTTATAGCGAACCACGATCATGGGTTTATCATTAGGCCCAGGAAAGAACTTGAAAGGCCCGTGCTTGATGTCTCTTTGCACGGAGTGGTCGGAGAAACGACGACCAATGAAGAGTTTCGCATCAAAGACGGTGTTTTCTGGATTAATGGCGACCTGCAGGTTCTTGGCTGCATCACTGATCAACCCCTCCTTGTAGGTGAAGGCCACGTAGGAAGGTGTAGCGCAGCTGCCCCGATCGTTCACCCACGCGCCCATGCAGCTGTAGGTCGTGCCCAAGTCGATTCCTACGGCCTTGTCAGGCTTTGTCGCCATTTTCTATCGTAAAAAAACTGATAGCACCTAAGCCAAACAACAAAACTAAGAAAAACTCTTGAGGTTTCGATAGATAACTCCGGATTTTGATGAAATTAAGGAAGCTGATGGGAGTTTTTGTAGGAGGGAACTGAGCTTTATATTGAAAACTCGGAAGCTTTTGGCGAGAGACTGAGTCTCGAGTGCCCCAAGAGAGCTCAGGAGATTTTTTCTACCAGCCATGTGATAATCCAAATGGGGCTCGCTTTGGCTAAATTTACTGGAGTACCACGTATTGATTCCGTGGAAATTGGGTAGGTATAGAAGGGTATTCTGGGAAGAGAATGTTTATGGTTTACATAGGCCAAACGGAGGGGGAAGATGTGTCAGGAGGTGGCGATGAGGTGTCAGGTCAATGAAGGGTTTGAACACACGTGTATTTTCAGGAAGGTCAAAGACATTAAATCAAACAATATTAAATACTTTGTATTTGTTACGCTTATTTATTATTTTTTTATAAGTATAAGAAATCGATTATTTTTAATAATGCTTTTTTTTTCATTATTTTAGTTAGGTAATGCTTTATTTTTTTAATATAAAAATGAGTCAAATTATAAATCTCCTTTAATTGTATTAATTTTTAGCTATTTCTTCGTTAATTATGTGATTAACATGGTTTACCTCATTTGCAGTTAGCTTTGTAGAGAACAAGCTCCAAAATGGGCACATTAATTTTCTATTACTACGTCTGTTCTCTATGTAACTTGCTTGTGGGCCTCAATGAATGTTGGTTGATCCTCTTGTTAGTTCTTCTCCTGATATTCTTCAAAATATATATATATATATATATATCTTGATTAATCAATAATTTCATTCCAATCTCTAAAATCCAAACTAACGCGTAGAAAAAAGATAGGAAAAGGAATGCATGCTCATCAAACTAATAGATATACAAAAAAGTTAGACAAGTATCTGTAAACGATAGTTAATGTTTGGATTTAGCCTCTAAAATTTATAAACTAAACCGAAGCTATGAACATATAGTTTTCAAAGAGGGAAATTATATACTTGTGATGAGATTTTTAATTATAATAATGTCTCATAACTACATTCAAAAAGATATAGCGCGAACAATTAAAAATATTTGCATGATTTATTTATAAAAATGTCATTTCTCTTAATTTAGTATGTCTAATGTAACTTTGCCTCTTTCAAAAATACACAATGATGGGATAGAAAACTTGAACAAAGCTGCTGACAATGAACAGTAAAAATACTGCTAAAGGAGATCCTTTTTTAATCAGTCCAATTAGTGAAAATTATCTGGACATGTTGTAAATTAATCTGGGTTAACTGGAAATTAAAAAATTCAAGAAGATTTATGATTAGAAGTAGAAAAAAGGGCCCAGACCAAGAGCATTCTTGGTTCAAAGCACAAAAAGAAGTAACATTGATACAAAGGACAACAGAAAGTGACCAGCTTGACAAATGAATTCTAGTTCATTGGCACTGTACTTGTTTTCAAAGTACAAGTGAGCAGCTTTACTGACACGTGTAGGTCATGGAAAGTCTGTAGCTAGGTAGAGCAGTGGGCCCCGCCGACGGTAAACCAGGTTGAGACTACCTCCACGTAATGGTAATGTGAACTGAATGGAAAACGGCGTCGTTTTTTTTTCTCTGAAAATGTTGGGATGCATTTTTGTTCTTAGAGAATTATTTATTGTAACTTTTCTTAATTAAAAAAAATTATAGATATATCAAATATTAATTATTATATTTATAAATTAATTTTTTATTTAAAATTTTATTATTGAAACATGCTTATTATTTAAATACTATTAAGTTTGGGTAATATTATTTTATATTAAAATTTAAAATTTAATATTATATAATAATTTAAAATTTAATGCTACAAAAATCATTAATAATAATTTATTATTAAAAATTAACTATTTGACACACTTATTATTCAATTATACCTATTATTTGAGTATTATCAAATTTAAGTGATATTTTTGTGTGTGATTTTAATATAATAAATTTAAAATTTAATGTTGTGTAATGAATTTGAAATTTAATATCATATAACTCAACAATAATCTTTTATTATTTAAATTTATGAAAAAAAAATAAAATTAATAAATTATCAATTAAACTATTAGCTAAGTGATAAATAATTTATTGTACCTATTAAATGCCAATATTCTTCTTTGTATATTTACCAAACAGGAGCGATAAAGTTTGTGGCGAAAGTACTTATCTGTCCTTTGCGTTCCGATTCTCTTTCTGGATCCTGCCTGCCTCACGTTTATAATCTTAAACACGTAAAATAAGTCGGGTCGGGTCCCGTCGGGCACGATCGTTTTTTTTGTTTAAGCCCAATTATTTCATGTTATGTTAAGATACGACCCATTTGTCTTTCATGCTGTGTTGTATAGTGTTTGAAAATTTAAATAATGAACCCAACATGATTTATAAGCCTAAGCCCTGTGGACTTATGTTGTATCATGAATAGTCATTAATTATATCTAAATCGTCTATAGATTTAGTATTTATAAAAAATAAATTTACAATTTAAAGACCAATAAATGTTTGGTTTTAAGACAAAAAAAATAAAACATAAATAAAATATTTGTACATAAAAAATTATTAGTAAATTTTAAAATTTAATTAAAATTACTTAAATTAGTCCTTTCTTTTATTTTAATTAATAATAATGTATTATATTTTTTTATAATTTAATTATATTTAAATTATACAAATTAACATTCAAATATTTGTCACTACAAAGTTTTTAATTTAATTATAAAATAAAATTATATTTTAAATATTATAATAATATAATAAAAAATAAAAACGAGCTCAGAACCAGCTGTATCTAAACTTAGGTCCAAAATGACTCGTGCCGAATCAGGATCACGGCCGAAAGTTCTCAACTAAGCTCAACTCAGGGCCGGGTTGCAGGCCGAATCTGGCACATTATTCATGTGCAAACCGTGCTCAGAACAGCCTATGTCAGATCATACTGGACCAGGTTAAGGGCTGTCTGACCCTGTTTATGTACCTAATCCAACCTAAAATACTGACGAGACGGGGACAATGATGTAATTATAAAGCAATCTAACGTTTGCATAAAAACCTTTAAGTCAAAAAAGAAAAATAAATACCCCAAAATCCAAAAGAGGAAAAATACTCTCTCTCTCTCTCTAGTCGCCCGAACAAGGGTTTGTGTTTGTGTGTTTTTTGGCCTTAACCTTACATCGCATATACTTCTCTTTTCGTCTTGGCTGTCCGCGGAAGAGAGAGAAAAAGAAACATAGCCAACAAGGAGGCTAACCCTCTTGCTCTCTCTAATTACATCTCTTTTCTTTTCTTTTCTTTTCTTTTCTTTTCTCTATAACTATATACGAACAATCTTGTTGATCCTGATTCAGTCTTTTTAGTGGTATTGCTGAATCTGAACAGAGAGAGAGAGAGAGATAAGGATAAATAAATAGATTGACATACATAGATAAAGAGCCTTTTCTTGGCTTGTCTTTTACCGTTTCTTTTTGTGGGCTTTGCGTTCTTCGTTTTGCCCTTTTCTTGATTTGACGGCGGAGTTTTCATACGAGAGTGGAAAAGATCGAGGCATGCAGCAGGGTGATCAGACGGTGTTGAGCTTGAGACCTGGTGGTGGTCGCGGGAGCAGACTCTTCAATCCTCGCTCGGAGTCCTCCTCTTCTTTTATCCATTCTGTTTCGGCGGCTGCTTCCTTGTCGTCTTCTGTTGCTTTTGGCGATCTCCCTCTCTTGCGCCCCCATGGCGGTGCTCTTCCTTTGAAGGTTTTGGTCGTTGCCCATCTTGGATCTAGACTCTTTTGACTTCTTTATGTGTTTGGTCTGGCTTTTGCAACAGTATTTGTCGGTTTTGGATTGTTTCTTGGGCAGAGGGGATTGGGTTTCTTGGGGATTTTAGATCTGAGATTGGTTACGCTATTTTATGTAATATTCGGTTGTTGTTGTGGGTTATCTTTATGAGATGCATGTGTTTAATTGTGTTTTTCTTCGTCCTTTCGTGGGTGCTTTGATTTTTGTGAGAACTATTGGCTTGCTGCTGTTTTATTCTCCTGGCAAGTGATTTGATATTTAATTCTCTTATGCCAAAGAACAGAACTTTATGGCTTGGGTATCGCCATCCAAGGCTTTCTTTGTTTTTCGTTTTTTTTTTCCTTCTTGGTTCGGGGCGGGGCGGGGGTGGGGTTTGGAAGAGGGAGAAAAGCGAATTGGGTGAAAAACTTACTGCTTTGTGCGATTTTGTTCACTTTGTTGATCTATTGATATAATTAATTGTATTGCAGTCAGCGGCTCATGCCAACAGGTTGTTCATTGTAAGAACTTGAAAGTGTGATGACCCTTGCAGACAGCTATTCCAATTGTCCTAATTCTTGGCGGGGTGACTAGTATGTGTTTCCGCTGTAAATATGGACAAATATAAATATGTAGGCTTTAGGTGGGCGGATCTTGAGTTTCTGATTGCCCATAAAGAAACCTACTGACATTTGTGATCTTTTAAAGGAATATTTATAGAAACAATAAACCTACATACAGAATTTTAAGAGAAGTTTGTTGTGGTCTTTTGTTAATGTCTAGTTTTGTCTGGCAAAGGTCACAGATATGCCTCATGTCATTAGTGTCTTGATCCACCTGTGAGAAGTCTGTGGACATCTGCTTGTTGTTAGTGTCTTGTTCTGCCTTCTTGAAGTTCCTAGACATGCCATGTGTTGTTAATGTCTATGGACTATGTGCAATGCCATATGTAAGTTATTTGAAGAACATTGGTGATGTGTTCTTCTGTTACCATTGTCAAATACTCTATTTATGAAGCCTCCAAACTTAGGGGAAAGTAATCCATTAAAAACTTGTTTAATTATCTGTCTTCTGAATATTTTATTGCCAAATACGCCACTAAAATATTTCAAATTTGTCTTGCCACTGGGTGTGAAATTTGCAATTTTTAGAGATCTTCCATGTTTTATTCTTTGTTCATTTTAGAAAATGTGATTGCATTTATTTTATTTTTTCAATATCATTAGTTTGAAATTTGTATCTTACACTGCAGTATTGCATCTTAATTTTGCAAGTCACATGTATATTGCTAGTCAGCTTCTTTTTTCTTTGCCCACTGCATGGCTTATTGGGAGAGCTTGTCTACTAATTTGGCTATTTGAGAGTGACACTTTGTGGTTTGCTTTTGTTACTCTAGACTGGAGACCTCCGGTTTGAGGGTCATGAGCGAGTTTGTTACACCAGAGAACAGCTGTTGCAACTGAGAGAGGTAATGTACAAATTTTATACATGAGAATCATGGAAAAGGCAATGAGACTCAGTAAAATTTAATGTTATAAGGGAGTATAGTGATTGACAGCTCTTCTACGATCTACTCTTTCTACCAGTAGTTAAGGCAAATATGTGGGCAGTATTGTCTGCTGGTTTTCTCTTTCTATTCCTTCAGTTTTCACACTTCATTTTTCTCTTCTCTCTGTTTTTTTCCCCCTCTTTCTCTATGCATTCTCTCTGAAAGTTTGGACACATGGATGTTCCTTAGAGAAGTATTTCAAGGTTTATAATGGTGGATTTTACTTAGAGAAGCATTTGAAATGCTTTCTTTCTTCTTTTTTCCTTCCAGATATCCATTTCTAGTGATCATAAATCCCGTCCTTTCTGATCATGTTAGTTACTTTACTATAGGCTGCTGTGGTCTCTGAGGAGATTATAAAGGCTAAACAAGAAATTGAAGCTGAGCTTTTTGGTGAAGATCAAAGCTGGAGTCGTGGAGAGAACAATGTGAGTTTCTGTCATACTTTCTGTTGCTTGCTTGCTTTCTCCTTTTGCCCACTTTTGTAGAATATATGATAATGATTTTGTCAAAAAAAAAAATGTTGAATTTAGAATGATAGGAAGATGGTTATCTTTTTTTGTGTCCATGATCCTTAATGTTACATAGACTACTCAAACATCATCCATAGGATTGAAACCATAAAGTTCTTGGCTTTTTAAGTAAAATATTTTTTTCTGCACTTTCCAGCTATCACATCAACCTCAGAGTCGTTATTCTGAGCCGGACAATCGTGATTGGCGTGGTCGTTCTGCACAGTTTCCTGCATCTGGAGATGAGAGATCCCGGGATTCAACTCGAGAAAGTTGGGACCTTGGTGCGCGATATGACTCCAGGCAAGCTGAAGAAACCCAATTTGTACAGGCACAAATGTCTCCTGGGCAGGTGGTAAGTCAGCTGATCGACTTAACAATGCAGAGAATGAAAAATTAGCTTCTTCTGGCTTGAAGATTGAAGGAAGTGTAGGCTATATAATAATCTTCTGCTTGATACCTAATTTGTTTTTATGCATATCTATCAGTTTCAACACCTGTTGTTTCTTTTTGTATACTAGGGTGGACCTACTCCTGCTCTGGTCAAGGCTGAGGTTCCCTGGTCAGCTAGAAGGGGGAATTTTTCTGAGAAAGAACGTGTCCTGAAGACCGTAAAGGGGTAACTAAAATGACCTTTTGTATGGTTGTTTGGCATCAGTTGCTGATGGAATGTATAAGTAACTAAAATTTTCTCCATCTGAAAAGTTAATTTGTGTGTGGATGCCTGTGTGTGGACATATGGTAATATAAAGCATGTTAGGTAATATACTGTTAACCATTTAAGACTGATATGGTTTTCTTCTCTATCAAGAACACTTTAGGATATTTTAGATTGCATTTATGAAAATAAATTAATAGAAAATCACCATAAATGCTATACTCTGCTGTTGATGGTGTCAGATAAGGTTCAGCAGTTTAACTGTCAGTTGGATAATGAGGATTAACATAGCTTCCTTATTAGAATCTTGCCCTGTCAATTTTGTTCTTGTCAATACATAATTGCTTGGTGTTTTTCTTATGATTGCCTGCTCATTGCTTTGTGAATGTTAGCAGAAACTTTAAAGGATGGCTGCAATATGTGCTGCGAAGCATTTATAGGTTACATGAATGGATCTTTGTGTTTCATATGCAGGATATTGAACAAGCTTACCCCTGAGAAGTTTGATCTTCTCAAGGGTCAACTCATAGACTCTGGCATCACATCTGCTGACATTTTAAAGGCTAATTTTCTTTCTCTATGTTTTTGTTATTTTAACCATTATTTTACTGGCAGTTGAGCTCACAATTTGATTTCAATACAGGGTGTGATATCATTAATATTTGACAAGGCTATTCTGGAACCTACATTTTGTCCCATGTATGCACAGCTTTGTGCTGATCTTAATGAGAAACTACCCCCATTCCCATCAGATGAACCCGGTGGGAAAGAAATCACATTTAAGAGAGTCCTCTTGAATAATTGCCAGGAGGCATTTGAGGGAGCTGATAAACTGAGGGAGGAAGTAAGGCAGATGACAGCTCCAGATCAGGAGCTCGAGCGTAGGGATAAAGAAAGATTGTTCAAACTCCGTACCCTGGGGAACATCCGTTTGATTGGAGAACTTCTTAAACAGAAGATGGTTCCTGAAAAGATTGTCCATCATATTGTTCAGGTTAACACTTAAGCTTCTGCTTTTGTTATTTCCTTGGGGAAATTTCATGGTATAGATGTTGTCATCTGGATGCTCACAGTAATTGCCAATATGCAACAGGAGCTTTTGGGACCTGATAACAAAATTTGTCCTGCTGAAGAAAATGTTGAGGCCATATGCCAGTTTTTCAACACTATTGGTAAGCAGCTTGACGAGAGCCCAAAGTCACGTCGCATAAATGATATGTATTTCAGTCGGTTGAAGGAACTGTCATCCAATCCTCAGCTGGTTCCACGACTGAGGTTTATGATTCGAGATGTTCTTGATCTGCGGGGGAACAATTGGGTTCCCAGGCGTGAAGAGGTAGCAGTCATGCTATAAGTTTTTAATTGATTGATGTGCATATTTCAGAATTTAGTATTTAGAACTGTATTAATGGCTATATTATTGCAGGTCAAAGCCAAAACCATCACAGAGATACATTCTGAGGCAGAAAAAAATCTTCGCTTGCGACCAGGTGTTACTGCAAGCATTAGAAGTAGCCGTGGAGTTATTTCTGCATCCCCAGGGACTACAGTTCCTGGAGGCTTCCCCATCAACCGACCTGGTAGTGGGGGCCTGATGCCTGGCATGCCAGGAACTAGAAGAATGCCTGGGATGCCTGGGATTGATGCTGATAATTGGGATGTACTTAGAACACGGACTATGCCAAGGGGTGATGGACCAATGATGCAGGCTACTGGCCGTGTACAATCATCGATGTTGAATAAGGTGACATCACTGAATACAAGGCTCCTACCTCAGGGTAGTGGTGGTTTTATAGATGGGAAAAGTAGTGCCCTCTTGGGTAGTGGTGGCCCACCTTCTCGTACTAGCACAGAGTCTCCTGCCCAAGTATCTGCACCTACTAAAACATTGCCTACTCCTTATAGACCTCCGGTTTCAGAGAAACCTGTGCCTCAGGCTGTGAAGTTGAATACTGATGAACTCAAGAGAAAAACAGTTGCACTTCTTAAGGAATTTTTCAGTGTCCGGCTCCTGGATGAAGCGTTCCAGTGTGTGAAGGAACTAGAATCCCCAGCCTACCATCCTGAAGTTGTCAAGGAAGCAATCCTCCTTGCACTAGAGGAAAACCCACCCTGTGTTAAACCGGTTGCTAAACTTTTGGAATATTTATTTGCCAAGAAGGTTCTTACTGTCAGAGATATAGGGACTGGGTGTTTGCTTTATGGTTTGATGCTGGATGATATTGGCATGGACTTACCTAAAGCACCTAAGAATTTTGGTGAAATTGTTGGCAAGCTAGTTTTGGCTGGAGGTTTGGACTTTGTGGTGGTAAAGGAGATCCTTAAGAAGTTGGAAGATGGAGGGTACCAGAAAGTGTTATTTGATGCAGCTATTGGGACCATCAGTGCCAGTCCTGGTGCTCAAGTCGTATGGGATTCACAGGCATCTGAGATTGAAGCTTGCCGGGGTCTGCTTTAGGTAATCCTAGAATTCCATGTTACTGGAGTGTTCTGTATTGTTCATTGGTTACATGACATCATAACGCCCTCTTGGAACTTTGTTAGGGCGAGCAACTTGTACTATGTGATAAGGCAATGCTGCTAAGAACAGGTTTTTTTTTTTTTTTTGGTTGTATATTTTCCGCGGGGTTCATAGCCGTGTTTTGTTGAGGAAAGGAATGGGACATAATGCTATGGATTTTGGATTTTGATCTCGAGTGGGACAAATGATACCCCGATTGCTCGAGAAGGGAAGCCCTGTTGGGGGCTCTTTTGTATTTGGTTAGTTTTCATCATTTTTGTTTACTAAACTGTGCAATTTAATTTTATTTTTTTGGACTTTTAGTTCATAAGAATCTCTAGTGTTTGTCCCCTTCGCCACCATAAATGGTGTGTTCGTTCGGACCTGGAATTCATTTCTCCGTTGTGCCTACTTTCTGGCCTGTGCTTTAGCCTTTATCACCTAGTTCCATTAGAAAGTTGGTTTTAGTTGGTTTCTGGTATATGTATATATATTCCAATCCAATCCACTGGAGTGGCGAAATGAAACGTGTGCGTGACCTTCTCTGGAAGGAACGTTTATCACCCAACTGCCATAACATCAACACATTGGATTTTTTTCAGTAATCATCATCCGAAATCAAAGGGTACTAACTAATAGCTGAGCCCTTTGGTATCATGCAAGTACTTTTAACTTTTGCCTGTACGGGGGTTTGGTTCTGGGCAGGTTTGGATCATTTTCAACGTGCAGCTCTACGATGGAAGGGGTTGGGGATAGGAAGGTTTTCAATATAGTATTTTTTTTTCCCTGTATTTGTTCTATGAAAAATGCGAGTCTATTTTATTTTGTCTACTTTTTCCATCCCCTCCATCAAAATGATTAAAAAGAAAAGCGAGCTTGCTTTGTAATTCCTTACTGTATTCCATTTTTACTTTTTTTTTTAATTCATCTCTGCTTTGTTCCTTGTCACCTGAATCCTTAGCCTGAGGGATTAGCTCAGGAAACGTGTAGAGCCTATATTTTAAAAATATTGAATTTTAATTTTAAAAACGAGTTACGATATTTATATATATATATATATTATAATTTATGGTTGAATAAATTTGTAAAGAAAAAATTAATTAATGACTTTGGACTAATTTACCTAATAAAGGTTAAACGTGTTAATGCCTATAAAATATAAATAACCAAACAGAAGGGTGAATTTGAAGCCAATTTTCCTTTTCCTTTCGAAATTTAAATTTGGAGGGAACAATTTTTGCCTCTGGGAGAGAATGGCTTCAACCTCAAGCGAACAAGAAACAAACGCCAACACCGAATCGACGAGCGAACAATCGCTAAAGCTCGCTGTCGCGATCTCTCTTCTTCGGTCTAAGATCCTCCAAAGGCAAGGTCCTCTGGCAGATCCTCCCTCCGAATCCGACGCTTTCCGTTGGAAGCGAAAGGTCTCTCTCTTGCTTTTCTAGTTTTTTTTTTTTTCTTTTTTTGGCAATCTGGTTTGAGCACTTTCTCTGGACTGCCAAGCAAGGGAGGCTGCATTTGCTTTGTTGTTGGTCGAATTTTAGGCTAAGGACCGGAAGCAAGAGATTCTTCGTCTCAGAGAAGATCTCAAGGAAGCTGAAGGTTTTCTGTTACAACACTTCCTTACCACTTCTATTTTACTTTCTTTTTCATCATCATCATTATTATTTTCTTTGTTTTGTTTTGTTTTATAAAATTTTCTTTTGGTTATAGATGTTTCACAGTGCGATTTGTTCCCGCAAAGTGCTTCGTGCAAATGTTATTTCTTTGACAATTTGGGGAAACTAATCCCTCAGCGTGTCGAAGATTGCTCTGAGCGCAGATTCAATGAGGTTCTACGCCGTCGATTTCTCAGACAAGGTTTTACTCCTTTTCTTTATTGTTATTTCTGTTTTTTCTTTTTTTCGGTTTAAATTGATCTTCTGTTTTCCATCAGTGCGGTTTAAAGGGAGGAGGAGAAGAAGAGATGATCCAAATCAGCGACGAAGTTTGTCAGGTATAAAGTTCTGATTCCTTTAGACTTTCGATTTACCTAATGGTATTGCATCGTGGATGCATTTTGTTTCACCTGTTGTGAATGAAGTTAAATCACTTCTTCGTACAGATTTGTGTGCAGGAATATATGATCTAAAGAAATTATTTGTACATGCTTCCTCTTTGTTCACTTAACTCTCCACGATTTAGGACTAAAGAAGTGATCTCCTTGTATCTGGTTGCTAATGATTAGCTAGTGACAGATAGCTGAAAAATATCAATAACGCAAGTATTTTTAGAGTGATTTAATGACTTTTTTGTGCACGTTCATGTTTTTTTTTTTTTTTTTTTGATTGAGCATGTAACCTTACTCTGCTGATAATCCAAATGCAGACTTCAACACTGTAGATGAAGCAGAGCATCTTAGAGCCTCTGTGGATTTCCTTGTGGACCTCTGTGATAACAGTTCTCCAGTGAGAACCCCTTGCCATCCTTTCTTTAGACTGTTTTCATACCACCGACAGGAGACTAAATCTCTTGGTTAAAAGAACAATTAGAATTATAGTATTCACACTTGCCTTTGCAGGAAGAGGAGGCTAACTTTGCAAACTGGTCACACCAAGCTGTAGACTTCATTTTAGGTCTGGTAGTGCATATTTTCCTCTTTAGAGGTGTTGATTTGATAATGATGAGCATTAAGATCTATAGCTATTTGTCTATGATTCTCCTCAATGCAGTTTTCCTTTCGTACCTCCATTGACAACTGATGTAGCTTGCAAAGACTGGTTGTCTGTGTATTTTAAGCATTTTACTGCACATGTATGATATTCATCTAATCTTGTGCTGATCTGTGATTGCTCCATACCATGAATTTGGTGGATAATCCATCCCTTCCTCAAAAAGGGTTGGATATAATAGCATAGTCTTGAAGGATGACCCTACCAACTTTTGCCAAATTTTCCACCATTTTCTCTGCTTTAATAGGCATAGCATGAAAATTTCAATGCTTTTAACATATTTAATCTTGCTACATGAGATTTCATGCTTCGGTGCCTATAGCAACATTACAGATACCAGTGAATCATTTGTGATGCTTTGTGTTCTTGAAGTAACAGGAAATGATACCATAAGACAAGAATTAACGGCTGATAACTTGCTAAATTGTTTCAGGCCTCCCAGAACCTTGTTAGCTTGTGAGTTCAACTTAGTATTCCTTGATAAACATGAGCATAATGCTTACACTATGAACTGCTTGAAATTGAGAATCCTGATTGTATGAAGTTGAAGTTGCCACAGGATAAGAATGAAGTCAACATAGGCATAGCAGCAAGACTGCTGGGTAACATGATACACAGTCGCTGGATGGTTCCAAATACACTATCATATCTTGTGATTGATTCATAATTTTTGGGACAAAAGCCTTAATTCACTGAGCCAAGTAGTCCTTTCAGTTCAAACATTTATGTTTCACTCTCAATTTATACTGCCTTGCTCTCCATTGTTCATGTTTTATTTGTCTTACCTTTTGGCCAACCCTGCCCATTGAACTTTGCTCCAGCATCATTGGGGACCCTGTTGTCGGCAGTGAAAGATATGGAGCTTATTGAAGGAATTGTTAGCAGCTTAATTGTGCGTTTGGTCAGAAGGATTTGTTCCCCTGCACACAATGATGGTGAGTTACCTGCAACTTTGAATCTCTTACAAAACTTGTGGAAATTTAAGGAACTTTGCCCATCATCTTCCCTTTTGAGATTAATTGAAAAAAGAAAAAATGTTAATACTGAGTTGAAGACTGTTTTCTTCAGGAACATCAAATGATCTGTTGTTGCTTTTTCTCGAATGACTTGCCATTAGTGGTGTTCTTCTGCCCCCTAAACCCTCCAAAAGGAAAAAAAATAAAATAATTCTCTGCATCCAAAATAATTTTCATGGCATTAATTTCTTGATGCTGTTCCAGAGTTGCATTGCATTGACACTGATGGTCGGTTCTACATTCAACACTTGATCCGCAAGCTTGGAAGGGAATCCTACATTGGACAGCGAGCAATTCTTTTTGTTGCTCAGAGAATTTCTGTTGCAGCAGAAAGCATGCTCTCTGTGGATCCATTTGATGATGCTTTTCCAAATATGCATGAGTGTCTGTTCATTATGTAAGTACTTTCTCATGAAACTAGAATCAAGACCATTAATCTCGTTCTAATTCAATTATATTCAACCTTTTTAAGTAATTCTTTTGTTGAAACATTGAAGCTCATTATTTGCCATCTTGACAACAATTCAATCTTGACCTGACCCATTCCTTTACATTTTATGATTCAATAAATCATTTAGGCTTCATGACTCGACCTATGTTTGAACATGCAGATATTGTATGAATTGAAATTTCAGTGATGAAAATGCCTGCATTCAGCCCACTTTCTGCGTTGTTGTTGAAATGAATTGAGAAACATTTATTCTTGGCTGCTTCATCATACTTTTTCAACCAATGGGATGGGTGTCCCTTTGTCCAACCAGTTGTGGCCAAGTTCTATACCAGTGCTCTCTGCTGCAGCCACTTCCTCTTCTAGAGGATCAAGTCTATACTAGTGGGACAGAATTTGCCAGCGACATGTTTCCCTGCAATTGAGCACAGTCCTGGCATAACCTTTAGGTGTTCTAGTCTACCGTGAGTTGGTTCTTTGAAAATACCCTTGTCTGATTTTGCTGAAATATATAACAGGATCCAGCTGATTGAGTTCTTGGTGTCTGACAATTTCTCGGCTTGGTCAACTGATGAAGGCTTTGACAAAGGTTGCAATTCTTTCGTATCTGTGTATCTTTCTCTGTTGTTAACTTCTCATGGCTATTCTTTAATCATTGCTAGTTTTCCTCAACAAGCATCTTCACTTCTTTCTCCTGTTAAATTTGACTAAACATTCTTTCTTTTCTTTTTTTTTTTGGGGGGGGGGTGGAATTTGATTGACCAAGTTGTTTTGAAAGATTTTCACAATTAGATGGAAGTAGTTAGACCATAAACCAAGCATGTGCCATAAAACCAAAGCAATGATATGCTGGAATGAAATTTCAGAGCTGTTAGAAGATTGGTTGACATCACTTCTTCGTGCTCGGAAAGCACTGGAACTTCTAGAAAGCAGAAATGGGCTGTATGTGCTTTACATGGAACGAGTCACAGGTGAACTGGCAAAACAGATGGGCCAGCTTTCTTCCTTACGGCAGCTCAACCGGAATGTTCTTAACGAACTTTTTCGTTAAACATGTGTAAAACTTACTTATCAACGAGACTCTTTAGATTTTGGAAAGTACTCAATACTCGAGGAAGACTGAAGAAGCACAGGCAAGAAGACTTGAGGGAAGCCCTTAATATTTTTTCTAGATCAGAAATTGTTAATTGAACATTTTGGCTTCGGTTGTTTCTTCTGACGGGGAATACAATATTCTAGTTATATTGCGGCATGTTTTCCCCCCTTTCTTGCCGAAAGAGAAGTCATGCCTACTTTCTTAGTTAATACAATCGGCTAGGCTGTTGCGTCTAACTTTTCAATTTTTACACGTCTGTTGATCTAATTAATGATCCTTGCGGAAAAGCCGGTTGAGTTGGGACATTCACCTCAATATTGAGAGGCCATGTTGTTTGTCAGGAAGCTTGACCTCAACCACTATCATTTAATAATAATTTCTGGGCTGTGATTGATCTTTACGATAATTCATATAGTGGCGCTGCACATTCGGTTCCCTACTTGGTTTTCCCTTTGCAGACATGGCTCAGATGAGACATGGAATCGCTTTTGTACTCATCACACTTTTCTTATTGTTGCAATCTCTTCCAAGTTCAGCTCTGGAAATCGTCTTCAATCATTCGGGTAATGTTCCTGCAGTGTCGCTGGGAGCGGGGAAAAGAATTGGAAGAAAATGACCTCGGCCAATTTCATACCCGGAAGCTGGGAATTCACATCAGAAGGCGATCTCGATTCGTTCCACGGTCTCGTCCGAAATCATCTGCTCTTCAAACTCAAATATCCTCCATCCGTGTAATTGGTTCTGTTCTCAGTCATTCCCTTTTCCTCGGGTTTTTCCTGTTCTAGCCTTCTTATGGGCAAGTTGTTGACGTTGATTGTCGCTCGTATACAAAAAGGTTGCAGATGAAGCATGACCGTTTAAATGGATTGATGCTACTCGTTCGCCTTTATCCATCCTTTTAAAATCTCCGTGCTCTTATATTTAACACTTCAGTCTATTATGCATTGTCCTTATTTTCCCGGGTAATTCTTATGTAAAACCTAAGAATCTTAATAGCTCCTAAGCTGGTAGTGAAGATGGATTGCTACAGGTTCTCTTCTTCTTCTTCTTCTTTTTTTTTTTACTTGTTTCGAAGCACAGATTTAGTGTGGTTGACTATTAATAGAAAATGAGGACGTGAATTTGTAGACGCCATAGTGACCCATACCAGTACCTTGCAGGCAGGGACCATCCCCCAAGGGCCTCTTAGGTGTGCCACGTCGGCACTGGGACCCAATGCATTGAATTTCTCAATATTATTCGTGTCATTAAAAGGAATACAACAAACAATTTGTAGTGTTGTATTTCAAATTGAATTTAACATAGGCGGCCAACGTTTTGAACATAAACTTCCATAAGAAGGCAAACAGATGTACGCCAACAAAAGCTATTCTTCTATAGCCTTGAGGTAGCCGGTTGAATTGGTTTAAAAAGAGTAGACATTTAATTTAAGTCATTTAACCAGTAAATCAAGTTACCTCACTCGAGAAAATAAAGAATTTAAGTAAATTCAACTGAAATAAAAGGAATATATACATATATATATATATATGGGTGTGTAATTAAAAATAATAAATTTATTATACTCACCAAATAAAAACATATAAATATAATAAAAAAAATTCATTATCACTTAAAAGTAAAGCAAATTTGCAAATACATACAAAAAGTATAAATTTTTGGGTGCTGGTACGTGGCTAGAGGGGGAACGAGCCAGAGGCCCTTTGATTTTAGCGGGCCACTTTTTTTTTAAGCAAAATAAAGAGGCATCTACGTTTACTGTAAATTTTTATGGATGCCGAGGGCAATTGACGCCACTAGCCTCCATGTGGATCCGCGTAAATTTTATTCTTCTAGCCTTGTGGGGGTCCATGAAGTATGATATTCGCACTCAAAGCTTTATTCAAATGGCAGTGTTGTGTTAGAAAATTCAACTAAAGTGCATGGCTATTGCCCTGAAACAGGAAAAGCCCCTCGGTTGGTTCTTTGCTTTTTTTTTTTTTTTTTTTTTTATTATTTTTGGTTATTTGCACTCACAAAAGGTTGTTTTGCCAGATGCACCGATTCATCGGCATATATCCATTCATTGCGCATATTCCATAATCTCATTCTCAAAGGTATCCAAAAATAAAAATAAAAATAAAAATAATGACAAATTGGACACTAAGAAAGGCAAGAACTTCAAAGAAAAAAGATTGGAAGTTGGCAGACAAAGAACTTTAATTTGTCGAGGAATTCATTCAAATAGAACGCAATCACGTAAAGCTATTAAAACACTTGATTTTGATGCCCACCCCACCAAAGGAAATCTCTTCAAAGTAAATGTTCTTAGAGAACTTCACTGATTAGCCCGAATACTTTGACAATAAATACGGCTCTTATTACGGCACTCCCCTCCAGCCCTCTTTCTCTCAATCCTGCTAGCTGCTGCACTGCGTCAAATCTAGCTGGAAAGCAACTGTTAACTAAGAAAATGAAGAAAGAAATATTTGCTTGGCTGTTCTTGTTCCTTCTGTTTTATTTGATTCTGCCATACAACGTTTGTGAAAGTTGTTCATCAATAAGTGATCAACCAAACAAAGAAGGCGGCCGAAACCCACCGGAGGGAATTGTAGGACAACTACTTCATCGCGTGAACAGATTTCAGAAGAGCCCAAGGGGTGTTTACGGCAGCGGCGGAGGCGGGGATAGCCGCCCTCCTCGTTCTAATCATAAAAATGGATCCAACTCTTTGCTCTCGAAGTCTTCTTCCTTCCTCTCATCCACTCTCAGATATGTTGGAGTCGGATGGTTCAATCTTTTCATTGCGTTCCTTTGATGGCTCTTTGAACATGAAGAATTATTAGTATATCCCTGAATTAGCATCGAGAAATATTGGATGATACTATAAATACCGTTTTGATGTTAACTGAGTCTCGTGCTTTTTCTTTATTTTCATGGCTACAATAATTGTGCTTTTTAGGCCTGTCTCTGTCCTACCTCTCTCACAACAAAGACAGATGTAACCAAGCATGTCCCTCCCGGACACCCTCGACTGCCCCAATGTCTCTTCACTTTCTCAAGTGACTTCCTCTGCGGGGCCCAGACCATGGGTAGAGGATTGACCGGTGGCTTTGGATAGTTGCTATGCTCTGAACTAAGGCAGCCAAGGGGCAGTCAGATTGGATTTGGGTCGGAATTGAGGAAATCTCAATTTACACGAATTTCGAATTATAAATTCACTGAGTATCACGTGACTTAAGTATTATGGATTCCGAATTTATCAAATTTTTTAATTAGTTAGTTGAGGACTTATTAGATTATGAATATATTAAAATGTGGGTTTTTAGTGTTTGAATTTAAATAATTTGTATTTAGAGATTTATTTATTCAAATTATTCATATTTCTTGTTCACAAAATTTTATGTCAATCAAATTTTAAATAATTTTAATAATGAGAAAATGATATTTTTCATTAATATAAGTTTGGGTTGAGTCTAATTTTAGACAAACTAAATTATTTGGGTCGGATCACTTTTTGTGATGTTTCCATTAATCGAGCCGGGTGCAGGACCACATTGTTTAATGGACCCCGTTACAGAAACAATCATTCTTGACGAATTTAAACATAAAGAGAGGACAAGGTGACGATTGACTCAATAATATTAATATATAAAGAACATAATTTTATTAATTATATAGATATTACATTTGTTTTTTTAAAAAAAAAAAATTATTAATTATTTCGGGTACATCCTCCCTCCCACCCCCACAACAACTGGCATTCATTATATCGGCACTCAACAATTACACTTGTCAGTTACATTAAAAAAAAGTAGTGGACTATGGGGGCCCATGTCATTGGGTTATCTTTTTTCTAAAAATTCGTGACACTTTAAAAAGACAATACAATTTGTTTTAAAATATATTTTAGTCTCTGAGATTTATTTCCATCTCATACTTTAAATCTTTAATGCTTCCAGTTTATGAGCCTTTTTTCTCCGAATCAAAGCAATACTCATTCTCAAAGACATCTCTACGAAAATATGTTCAATAGCAGTTGGTTTCAAAGTCTATGTTTGTTTATTTCTGAAGCTCATTATCTCCGTTCAACACTTTAGCCTTTAAAAGAACAAAACTTTTGAAAATACAATTTATTGTTCTTGAACTAAAATCTTTGTTTAAGCGGTGTGCGGTTTCAAACCAACCAAAAACATAAAAAAGAGCAAAGAATGTGTGTAATCAGTAACAAGGTGGAGAAACAATCTCAGAATTTAGACTAATGTATAGTAATTGTTTGAGCCTTTTTTTAATCAACTAGATTCACAGGTGGGGGAGTTTTCCTTGAAATCTGGCGCCATCATATGCTAGCAGACGGGAGAATGGTGGGGCTGTCCATTTCTTTAATGCATGCTCCAGCAGCATAGCAAGTGGACTCACAATAAATATTCTGCCATTAATTAACGGATAGAACTATACTTCGTCTTGCAAGGTCAGGCACGCATTATAAGCAAAACGACAATTGCTGGTCGAATCCAATCAGATCCTGAAGCAATTTACAAACGGCAGCGATATTGAAGATTACGCTTGACCAATTCAACACCCTCAAGTCCATGACAAATGGCAACCAGAACAACGCGGAGGTACGGCGTCCTTACGATATACTAGCCGCATATCTACTTCGTAGGGCACGCGAGACACGCGGGCAATCGACCATGCTGAGCTTTCCGCTGGACGGTCGGTCCAGATTGCAGCCACCATTCACACCTGACTACTTTGGCAGTGTAATTTGCTTCGTCACCGTGGTTGCCTTATCTAGGGAACTGTTGTCGGAACCATTCATCAAGTCGGTCGACAGAATTCACGAGGCAATAGAAGGGACGAGGGATGATTGGTAATTTGAGATCGGCCATCGACCACTCTGAAACAATAGATGCCATACACTTTCTGATGCAAGTTCCACTCAATTGTCGGTCCCACGAATAAGGGAAGAAGGTCCACTCAGAATTTAGACTTGTAAGAGCTATGTTACAACCTCATTCCACGAGAATTACACTAAAATAATTAATGATCAAGTCCACCTCACAAGTCTGAGTTCCACACAATTATTGTAAGCCGAGGCGGAGAAGCTATTTTATGCCCTTAATCCATGACAACCACGTCGAGTTCCAAAGCTGTGATGTGACTAATGGCTATGTCCACCTCAACCCTCAATTATTTAAACGTGTCAGGATTCTGGTCTTCAAATTTATGGATATTAGCGTCTTCGTTTGTGTTCCAGGAGCCACCACGCTGATCACCCGGCGTCGACAATCTGAGACCCACCTTATTGAATGCCTGTACGAATCATGCCCCCCCCCCCACCACCACCACCACGCCCCCCCCCCCTAAACCACAAAAAGCCATAGAGAACTGAATTGTGCCCACAAGTTACAGAAGAATTGACCATGGTTCCCTCTCTTGCAGATGCTACCATGTCCTGTCTTGCAATTTTTCTCGCACTATGACGTCAGACTGATCCCGCAATGCTAGGGTAAATCTTTCGGTAAAGGTTGCCGAATATGGAAAAAATAAATAAATAAATTTTAATAGTTATTGTATCTTCATCCACAAATATCCGCCACTGCAATTTTAGAAATCTTACGTTTGCGGGGCATAATTTGCTTCGGCATCTTCCTTTTTCAACGTTGCTTAAGGTAGTGAATTTTGTTTCTTCTGCCTATAAAATTCAATTGTAAAATTATATCAATTTTAAATTTTCAATTCAATATTTAATCTTATAAATTAAAAAGAAATAAACATAAATAAATACAAATTTACACTTAATTATAAACATTAAATATTACACATAAAAGATAATTATACTTTTGTAATCTTATGTCCCACTTAAAATTCTTTTATCCTATCTTTCTAAAAAATTAAATTTATTATTATTTTTAAAATTATATAAATCAATATTTCTCCGTATTATCTGTCTTAATTTTTTGGCCTATAAAGTTTCACTCTGGCACATGAATACTACAAACGTTGGTTCCTCTTTAACCTGCATTTCTTGAGATCAGGGCTGCTGAAACTTCCAAAGAAAGCGTATTCCGGCTGACAAAGGTATGTTAAAGATCTCATCCCATGGTTATCTTATTCCATGATACGGCCACATGCGCGCGCGCACACACACACACTCAGTTTCTACTCCAGTTTTATTACGTCTGATGAATTGTTAAGAACGATCTATAAGCACAGTGAGAAAAGTAAAGTGGTACCCATTCCTTCCATGTTAAAATCCATGCAAAGGCAAAGCGATTTTCTTTTGGACTGACTTCATATAAAAAAAACACTCGTATAAGGGATACAAAGCAACCCGAGTTAGTGGAATCAACGTTTGTGACACTATGTGTGGAAATCCATAGATATGAATGTAATAAAAAAGGATATTACATGCTTCCCGCAATTTCTAGGAACACGAAGGTGTTATCGTATGGTTAACGATGCTATTGGTAGAGATGGAATTTCCCAAGAAAAGGGTGTTTGGCAGCTAGGTGAATTATTTTACCACCATCTATATAATTTACCATCGTTGAATTTCATTATATCTTGAAAAGCAACAACCCTCTGTTCGTTTATTGCTTGTCAAGTACTGTGTAAAAAAGGAAAAGGATCATTTGTCAGGCAATTTACTAGCAAGATCATGAAGATTATGATAAAGGAGTCAAATATTGTGAGGCCAGCAGAAGATGCTCCTAATAAGCGCCTGTGGTTGTCAAGATTGGACTTGCGGTACACAACGAGAGGTTACCTCCCTCAGGTGTACTTCTATAGGCACAATGGTTCATCCAATTTCTTTGAAGCCAAGGTGTTGAAGGAAGCTCTGAGCAAGGTTCTCGTGATATATTATCCTGTTGCGGGGAGATTTGCAGTGGATGAAAATGGTAGAATTGAAATTAACTGTAATGGTGAGGGAGCATTATTGGTTGAGGCCGAGACAGACTCTGCTGTGGATGATCTTGGTCCTGATTTCACTCCTGGCGAGGAGTTGATGCAGCTCATTCCTCCAACTGGATTTAATTACTCAAGTGATTCGGAGCTCTACTTGTACCCTCTCTTCCTTGTACAGGTGCGTACATTTATATTAGCAGGGGCCATGTCGTTGGGTTATCCTGCCATAACAGGGTAAAATCCATGACACTTTGAAAAGACTTTTAACACATTTTCATTTTCAAATCATTTGAGTCTCTGGTTCAAACTCTGAAAAAATTTGTCTGCAAAAATATGAAGCTAAGATTTTGTTTCAAGTCTATTTATTTCTTTAATTTTGGTAGTTTGTTTCAGTTGGATGGTTGACAAAAAAATTTTAAATTACTATTTAATCGCTGTCTTAAGTGTAATTAGAAAACAAATTCAAGAAGCACTTCCGGAATTTACCCTAATATATTGTAACGTATTGGCACATTTAGGTAACCAGATTCGCCTGTGGAGGAGTGTCCCTTGGAATTGGGTGCCATCATAATCTCGCAGATGGTGCTGGGGGTCTTCATTTCTTTAATGCATGGTCCAGCATAGCCCGTGGACTCTCTGTTGACGTCGAGCCATTCATGGATAGAACTATTCTTCGTCCCCGCGTCCCACCCACCCCTGCTTTCGAACACCTCGAATATGGTCAGGCACCTGTGATGAGCAAAGGGAGAACCACTAGCCAAATCCAATCAGATTCTGAAGCGAATTCCACCGCGATATTCAAGATTACGCTTGACCAAATTAACACCCTCAGGGCCATGACAAATAGGAACCAGAACAATACGTGGTTTAGCACCTACGAGGTACTAGCTGCGTATTTATGGCGTACCACGTGCAAAGCACGCGGCTTGCCCGATGGGCAAGCATCCATGTTGAGCATTCCGCTGGACGGTCGGTCCAGGTTGCGTCCTCCACTCCCACCTAGCTACTTCGGCAATGTAATTTTCGTGGTCACTGTAGTTGTTTTATCTGGTGAACTCTTATCGGAACCCTTCATCGAGACAGTCGAGAGAATTCACAACGCAATAAAGCGGAGGGACGATGGCTACTTGAGATCGGCCATTGACTACATTGAAACACTGGATGACATGAACGCTCTGATGCGAGGGCCACAAAGTTGTCGGTGCCCAAATATAAATGTTACCAGTTGGTTGAGGCTGCCCTTTCACCATGCGGATTACGGCTGGGGCGAACCAATATGCATAAGACCTGCGAGTGTATTTGAAGGCAAGGGATACTTACTGCCAAGTCCAACCAATGATGGGAGTGTTTCATTGGCCATATGCTTGGAAACGGAGCATATGCAATCTTTCCGAAAGCAATTTTGCACCTCATTCCACGAGGATCACACAGAAATAATTCGCAACTAATAATTATCAAGTCTACACCACTGCCGTGACTGTCTTTGTCTTCTCTTTTGTTATTTTATGTTCTGCTAGACACCGAACGATTTGGTGTACACCATCCTATTTAATCCTCTTAATTAGTTTTTTATATATTTTATTTTACCTATTTAATCCTCTTAATTAGTTTTTTTTTTTTTTTTTTTTTTTTACCGTAAAACTAGTTCTTCCAAAAGTTTCTTTTTAGAATTAAACTCCATGAATGATAAACAAATGGGAAAACTCGATGTTGTGAGTAACTAGAATCCATTCAACAAGAAGAAATATTCAAAGCATGATCTAAGCACGAATTGTAATAGAAACTTTACAACTGTGGACATTCAGATTCTCACAGAAATAGTTTTTGTACCGTATGATAAGAATTTGTACACCGCACACCATTACAACAGTAAAAAGATGAATTACACTTCAACCAGATGATCAGCTACAGAAGACACAGCTCCAATACCACTGCATATGCTTGTGAATACAAACACAAAAACCAACAAACCAGCTAGAGATCTTAATATCATGATCCTTGTATAGCATCCGATACAAATCACAAACACTGATCAAATGCGAAAGACATCTGTTTGGAATCTCTCATCGTACAAATTCCAATGGCCGTACCTTTCAGTATGGAAGACTGACCTGGGGATATAGAAATTGGGCCTTTTAATCTCCCTCAGAGTCTTCAAATTGGTTGTGGCATTCACAATATCTCGACTCATCAAATTTGCACACCCAGAGAGATCCAAATACTCCAGATTTGAGCACCCTTCACAAACAGATGCGAGACCCTTAGCTGTCAACTTGGAGAACCGCAGTTCAAGATGAACCAAATGAGGAATGAATTTGCCAATCGCAGCTGCCTCTGAATCCCCGTCTTGGGGACAAGCATTTAGGTACTCCCTGGGGACGATTCCCGTGTGTTGGGAAGCATCTAGCCAATTCATTAAATTCCTCTTAAGAATCTTAAGATTCGGACAATTCCTCCCTATGACCACTAGAGATTCATGAGATACCTCAAAGCAATAACTAATGTCAAGCTCCACGAGCTTGGTGCATTTGAAGGCAATCTGCGCCATGGATGCATCCGTAACATTCGGACTGCTCTTGATGGAAAGAACCTGAAGATTTGGGCACCTGTAAATAAAAAAAAATAGACAACCATTTGTTTTCCATGATCATTCCTTAAACAACAATCATTATCTCTAAAATTCTTTTCTTTTCTTTTCTTTTCTTTGAAATCAATTCACTTCCCAAGAAAACTAATTTGTATTGGGCAATAATAATGCAATTAACTAGAGCTTTACAACCGAGAGACACGGGTAAATGAACAAAGATGAACACAAACTCACGTCATAAACACATTTATAACCATTGATTATTATACAAACTCCGCAACTCTTTTCAATTAACTAAATCTTTTCCGGCGAAATAAAATAAAATGATAAAAATTGCTATATGAGTGGATCTTAAATCTGATATACGAACCAGTCGGCAACGAAACTAAGGGAGCGATCGGAGCAGTGTCGAGTGCGAATTTGGGAGAGAGAGCCCTGGCTCCAGCCGACGGCCGACCGGAGCATGGAGTCGATCTTTCTCTCGAAATCCGGGGCCCACCAGCGAGGCGATTCAAGGACGGAGTCGAACTGAGCCTCCAGATCGAACGTGACATGAAGGGAAGGGTCCCTCGAGGCGCTCAGCCACGACTTGCACGCGAGCATGGGTCCCTGCCATCGTTGCTCCAACGTCAGCCGCGAGAGGATGTTGACCAGGCACTCCTGAGTCAAATCGGCCCAGTCGGCGGCTACGCCGTTTCCTGAATCGGCAACACTCTCTCCTACTCCATCAACGTCATCGTCGCCGTCCATTTTACAGCGGCTAGGATCCAATCATCCTGCTTTTGGTGTAACAGCGGCGTTAATAGGGTAGGAAGAGTAGGAGTCGGGAGGAATGGAAACGTATGCTCTTGCAGTCGGACACCTGGCATTACAAACGTGGGCCGATTTACTGGGCTTGTAATGGGCTTGTGCGAGGCCCTGACAGTTTGGAGCCTCGCTGGACAGACACAGAGGTCCAAAGTTCTTATAAGTAATGAATAAATTGCGTGTCCATGGCCTTTTCATTATTTTATTTACTCAGGTTGAATTATTATTATTATTTTTTTTGGGTTGGGGGGGGGGGCTCTAGTGAATTATTTTTTTTAATACATAGATAAGTGTTTTGCATCAACTACTTGGGTGAATTTCCTAGGCAGAATGGGGAAAAACTGATGTGCTTTTCCTAATTAAATTCTTTAACTTTAAATTTATCTAATCAAATCTTAAATTTTGGTAAAATCATCGTACTTGAGTATTTTGTTTGATGAGGGCTGAGGCCTGACAGCAGGCAATGGACATTTTGCTTCCGGTGAACTGCACGGTTCAACTTCTCACCAGCAAATGCTTTACAAAAGGCTACTGCGTGCGTGGTAGCTGATGCAACAAACTCACCGCTACATGTTCAGTGGTCATTCTTCCTCCCAACTAAACCAATAATTATATCGACCATCTCCATTGCTTCCCCACTCACGAAAGGAAGAGCTAACCACCGTGCACGCGACCTTGCGAAATTGATGGCCGAAGAAGAGCTTTCCTTCCATACGGGACAAAAGAATAGGGGTCCCCCCCCGTCTATTCCAATCTCTAAAATCTATTTTCCTTCCCAACCAAAGTGGGATTGGGTGACGCACCCCCAACAGAAAAGGAGAAAACTTCCAATTCAATTCTTTCCAGTCTGTGAATCACTCACCCCGTCCGAATCCAAATACCTGGACTACCAAGATGAGTTTATGTTCGTTGCGATGAAATTGGTCCCAACGAGCCAACCAGCCGGCAGAGTAAATTATATAAACCATGATCCTTTCCGCATCATTGGACAACCCAAAATTACAAGCAAAAAAACAAACTTTGGAACATTAAAGCATCCCAAAGGGATCTCGTTTCCCAGATTCCGAAACCTGATACAGAGAAATAACTTGGTATATAACATGGTCGATAAGCATCAAATTCACCCGTGTGATTGTAATTATCTTGAAACTATGCTTTCATTACAAATATAACAAAATGTTAAACTAAAATTTACTGTTAATAGGGCAACGGCAAGGCTAAATTCCCAACTTCACCAAACCATAAGGCCTTCAGTTGCCATTGAAATGAGAACTTGCTCAGACACTCAAGGCCACCGGGTCCTGCCACGAGATCTTCCTCTTCCCACCCTGTGCAGAACCATTCCCAATGTTTCTACATGCCAACATCCTCATATCATTAAGTTGTTCATCATTCCCACTTCTCATCAAACTTATCTTCGGCTCCTCTATTCTCGCCACCTCATCATTAGACTGCAACTCTTCCTCCTCCCTCTGCAACAATGTTTGATCATGGAATTAGCTCATACAAAATCGAAACTAGTATATAAATACTAGGTCACCCAACATAATAACAATCAAATTGTTGCTTACTAATGTCTCGTTTAAGTCAAAAATCAGAGTATTGATCCTAACAGTTGCTTCCTTGCCGCTAAAAATCTTTTCCTTCTGATTCAAGTCGGGAATCAGTAACGACTCTCGCAAAACAGCTTTATTCATTCCAGCGTTAGGCCTCTGCTTTTGTTTCAATTTAGAAATTAGTGCAGGATTTCCCAAAACGACTTCCCTTTCATTGCGGACTTTTCCCTTTTCGTTTGAATCAAATCGCGGCTCTGGATGCTCCAAAAGAGCATCTTTTTGGTTGTGATTCCTGTCTTTCTTTCCACGTCTACTTCCAGTCAGTAAGTTCTGAGGTTGCACCAAGTTTTGCTTCACCAGGGTCTTCTCCGCTTGGATTTCTGTCAAATATTTGTACCGTCGCCTCAAAAATCTACAATCAAGGTCAATTAAACAGAGATGTTCCAAGTTTGTAGAAGTGCACCAGCACCATATGTCTTAAGGAGCAAAATTGATACCTGACTTCGGCTACCAAGGTCAATTTTTTTTGTCTCATCATTCGTAGTTTCTTTCTTCTGGCTTCTGCTTCCTGTGAATCAATAGTTGAATTAATAATTTTAAGCGTTCGAGATTAAACTCAATAGAAAACACTTGACAGCAACACCAGCTGATCTATTTAGATGCGAATCAAAGGCAGCAAACAACAGAAATCAGGAAAGTCCCAAAGAAATCAACCTTCCACAGGAGGGCCATTAGAAGGGCAACGGCTAAACGACTTTCCATACTTTCTCTACCGTTTTTTCTCCATAACCAAACTAACAGCATGAACGAGAAACAAGAACGAAATACTAGGTAAAAGGGCTTCATTTTCTATTCTTATCCTGATTTATCCCATCATCCTAGTTCCTATAGTCCAAACCAGCAACCCAATGATCAAACCCAAGAAAGACAATTCAACCCTGTATAACACCAGATCTAACTAAAACACCACAAAGGAAACCACCCCAAATCTATCAAAACCCAGAAAAGCCGTTACCTGGTACAAGTCCTCATAGTCCTGCAAAAGACTCTGATACTTTAACCTGGTCCTTGCATCCTTGTACGCAGGAGCGTAAATACCATGAGAAGACTCCATAGCAACAACAGCCCCTTTCATCTTCTTCATGATCAGATCAAATCAGAAAGAAATAGTACCAGCTACAAAGCCAGAGACAGACTCCAAAACCAGAGAGGCAAAGAAACAGAGCGAGAAAGACAGACAAATAAAAGGAAAGCAAAGAAATTAATGTTAAAGGGAGAAATAGAAGAGAGACGGGAGAAGAAGAATAAAAGGACAGAAAATATGAAGCGTAGAGAGAGAGAGATCCAAGAAAGAGAGATGGGAAAGGTTCTCGCTTTCCTGTTCTCTCTGTGAAAATCTGACCAAGAAAATTAAAACCCAAAGAAGCCCACATAACTTGGTGAAAAATTAAAAAATAAAAAATGTTTCTTTTGAGAGTTGAGACAGCGGTGATGAAGATGGGAATTTTTTGGGGGTTTGCAGAAGGGTATTTCTGGCATGCTTCGTTTTAGTTTGTTGCGAAGGGAAGTGAATGATTTCTTTTCTTTTTTTTTTTGGTTTGTGAGGTGGATTTGGTTTGGATGACCAACGTTTGAAGACATCTACCATCTACTCTTTCTTTCCTCTCTATCTCCGTTTTTTTCTTTCTTCTTTTCTTTTCTTTTCCTCCTTTCCACATAAATTTTGGTCCATCTGGGCCATTGGAGAGAGAGAGAGAGAGAGAGAGAGAGAGAGAGAGAGAGAGAGAGAGAGAGAGAGAGGGAGTTTGTTGGGTGGTGTGGACTCTTCTTTGTTTTTTGAGGGCCTGCGAGTAGTAGTTTCCATGTTTCTTCTTTCTTGTATTTGTTGTGCTTTTTAGCCCCTGTGTAGAAAGAGAATGTGTTCTTTTTTTTTTTTTTCTAGAGAGAGAATGGAGGGTGAGATCGATGAAAATTGGGTGATGCTGTTTTCTGATGTGGAGTTACTTGCAGTGGTTCCTGGTTACCTTAAACTTTCAGGCTTTGTATTGTGGTGATGCTGTCTTTCAAAGCGAGAGACGCCTTTCATTTCCCACATTATACTATGCACGAGGTCCATTCCGGGTGCATTTACCTATGCTTCATCCTCTTTAGGTCGTCTTTGCTGTCAAGGATGCTGACCCTTTCTAGTTTTTCTTTCACTTTCTTTTCCACGTAGCCTGCCTGAACTGGCTGTTAAAAGTTGCAATAAAACCCAATTTTGGAATTAAGCCACCAACAATTCTGTCACATCAATCGTGGTGAATTGCCAGACCATTGATATGAATTGTTTTTGTGGAAGAAGAAAAATTGTAAGGGCAATGGCCTTTTTCTATTTTGAGCAAACTAATAATTCTTCAAAACATTTCCTTATTGCTTTTCTTCGTCAATCCATACCCACCTAACGCCACTCCTTTGCCTCCCTAGGCACTTCAATTGGCACTAAACTTCATGCCCTTTGTCAATGGTGCTGGACTGGCAGCAAAGGAAGTAAAAACTGAATGTTACAAGATGTGGAGATCTATATTTTCATTGCTTAAATACGTCAATGATCCCATTAATATTACCATCATTGGAACAGAAGGTTACCCTTAGTCATGTAAGTTGCTGGCACTAGGAAAAAGGAAAGTACTAGACATGGAAGGTATCATACACAGCATGCATCACTCACGCCCACAGAGCCATTTTTCCCACTTTCCCAGAAAAAACTCAGAGGTGGGGGGCGGGGATTGAAAAGAAAGCAAAAGGCTGCTAGGTCTCTTTCGAGGTTGGTTCCCTTCTCTTTTTGTGCATTTCCTTTTTAAATTGATTTTATTGGAGAGAGATAGGCGGGTTTTGGACGTATTACCATTTCCCACTAACCCCCATTAAATCGAATTAATTCTTGCAGAGCTTGGATGTTGGGATGATCGGTGTAATGTAAATAAGCGTAGCTTCTAATATTATTTATTAGAAGGAATTTTATTTTTACATATGTCACAACATTCACGGGAAAGATATCAAGATTTATATAAAGAAAAAAGTTTCTTTGTATGTTCAATAAACTTTTTTAATAAATTAAAAATAAAAATCAACATTCAAGTTCTATCATTTATAAAATTTAAATTCAAAAGAAATGTTGCTAGAAAGTTATGTTGTGAAGAATTTCTCTCTAACAATTTCTGCAAGTTTAATAAATTTTTTTAAAAAAAATTTGTTTACTTTTTATTAGATTTGTTGAGCATGAATTACACAACCAGATTAGTAATTTTTTTTATATAATTCATACTCTCTCGTTTTAGCATTCAACTTCAAAATATTCACAATAAATATCTAAATTCTTAATCAATGAGTAAAATTTTCAAAAAAAAAAAAAAAAGGGGGAAAGAAAAGAAAGAAGTTTGTCATAATATTAAAATAAAAGATTAACATCAAGCTAAAAGTTCGATCAGACAACGCAATTTCAATCTTGCTGTCATTCAAGATCACGACCGAACACCTCAACACCCTGAAAAACCAAGTCCGCGAAACAGTTGGGTCCGACAAACCCAACAAAGTACGAGGCCCTTGCAGCCCACATATGGCGTTGCATGTGCAAGGCACGTGCTCTCCCCCGATGCCCAAGCAACAAGATGGTCTGTTCAGCCACGCGGATGGGAGCAATTATTCGGCTGTTTTCTTTGAACCCAAGCCACGTGCAAAAGATTTTCTACGACGAGCCATGAACTGGTCCAATTGGTGAGCGAAATTTTGTGAATCGATTCAGTTCTCTAACATCATCTTCTTAAGCGGATTTAATTTTATGCAATGTATTACTAATTTTTATTATATATTTTAAAATTATGCAAAATGATAAAATTGTTATGACGAATTAAAATCACAGACAAGAGAGAGACCCCAACATAGTTCCGAGGGTCCCATGGAAGATATCTCTCTACGCGGCTGATCCAAGGCCTAGGGATAACTATTTGGATGTCTTCTCTATCTTCCGACCTTTCGTGTAGTCCCTTAATTTGTATCGGACAAGAAGTACGAAGGACCATACCCTGTCCCTATTATCTTTGGTGGTTTGGTAGCTGTCGTGCTTGGTCCGTTTAAGCCGATTCCACGGTTGCCTTGCTTGCCCATGTATTTAGAGCTTGTAGCTTCTTTCTATAGAATACAAACAAAAAAATCCTTAGAGTATGATTATGGATAAATTATATATTAAATTTTAATATCCTTTATAAGAATAAAAATTATATTTACTTTATAGATAAAGTTTTACATTTTAAGTGTCAAGTCATAAATTTTTAATATAATTTTAAGAAATTATTTAATTAAAAATTTTAAATTAATAGATAAAACTAAAAAATTAATCATATATTATAACAAAAAAGAATAAACAACGTTAGCATTAACTAAAATCTTTTGTTTTTTTTTTAAATTTATAATCCTTTAGTTTGAAGATATCGTTGGAAAAAAAAAATCATTGTAAAACAACAACACCAAAAATAAGGTAATTCACATTAATTTTTTATTTATTATATAAAAAATTAAAAAAAAAATAATAAGTTACATTGAATCTTAATTAATTATAATGGTTTAAAAACTAAAGTTTATTTTGTAAAAATTAGAGAAAGTGTATACATATACATACATATATATGTTAATTTTAGATATTTGAGATAAACTCTTATTTATTTCTAATGTAATAAAGTCTATAGGAAGAGAAAAATCATTATTTGTAGACTCGTTAAAGCCTTCGATCAACAACAAAAATAATGTAGTTCTGTTTCATAACAACTACCGACTTATATAACAATGGAGATATGACGCAGGTCAGGCTATATGAGTATGTTCTTTTGGCTCACTTCAGGCAAGGAAGGGGTCCCATCTAAGACAATATTTAGTTAAAAAAAAAAATAGAAGTGATCGTGAAGGAGTCAAGAACGATACTCCCATTCCAGGAGACACCCGAAACAAGCCCTGTGGATTTCAAACATGGACCTCTTGGTACCAATGAGTCATGTTTCAACTGTCTACTTCTACAAGAAGCCAAATAGTAACAAGTCTTTCGATTCTCTCGACACCAGGGTCCTTAAGGAGGCTTTAAAGGGGTTTTGTTTTTGTTCATTGAGGCTGATACCACTTCTGCTGTAGATGATCTTGGAGATTTTTCCTCTAGCACGGAGATGCAGCAGCTTGCTCCAAAAGTAGATTCTTCCGCTGACATCTCTTCCTATCCGCTCCCGGTGTTACAGGCAACATTTTAAATTTTTTCCTGACAAAATAAAACCATGAATGTGATAACATGTTTTTTGGTATGTGAGTTCAAGTTTCATTTCATATGTGTGTTTGCGCCCTGCTTGCATATTCATAGAGGAGGGCCTCCATATCTCAGTTTCTCAACTCAAATCACTGCAGCCTGATCTGGATTCCCTCGCCAGGAGGCCCGAGACTTTTAGGTGTCCCAATCTCAACATTGTCAGCTAGATGATGAAGATGCCGGTGGACGGCGCAGATTTTGGATGGCCCGCCCATATTTTATGTGGGGCCAAAAGGTGAAGGATTGGCGTATATTGTGCCAAATCCTTCGATATTGTACATTACGTGAATTTACGGTTTTAACCTTTCTTTTGCAAATGGGCTCACCTCTATTTGTCCGTGTAGTAGCGTTACGATGGCGATACCACATTGAATACGATCCACCTCCCTCCACGAACGCCCTTTTCATTCGATCAAACCCCAATAGCAACCAGGCTCCTGTACAAAGATCTAACACTCACGCTCGAACCAGCTAAAGCGCTCTCAAAGCCGACAGCTCACTGATATGTAATACAGGAGGTGCTTAAACTCTTCAATGCATCAATTACTTTTCTTTGCGGATGAAAGTGAAATGAAATTAAAATCAAAATTACTAAAAGAGTTTATACCCTTCGAACGGAGTTATTATTATTGTTTTTATGACGATGATGATTATTATTATTATTTTGGCATTGTGGAAGGTCTAAGCCCAATTACATACTATATCAAGCCCAATACAGACACCCCCACCCCCACCCACCCAAAACAAAAAAAAAGACTGCTTCCAAAACTGAACAGGCAAATATCGAACAAAGTTGTGTTTTGAAAACAATAAATTTTACTCGAACGATCTATGTTATAGTTTGGGCCTGTTAGACATGATCGTCCCATTTTATGGAAAAATAATGCATCCATGCATAGCGAAAGCAGGAGGGGCCCATTAGGGCCCAGTGGACCAATTGTCTTTTTCAACATTTTTCATATTGATCTTTATTCGTTCGCTCTTAAGGAGAAATTTTCGTCCAACGTCAGCAAAATAAATGAAAATAAAATGTCCATAAAAACGAAAATTAAAAGAACAGTTCAAAGAAATTTAATCAAAAGATGAAAAATAAAAATAAATGAACAAAAATTTAAAAAAATCTCTTCAATTCTCTCTCCCTCTCTCTTTTTCTCTCTCTCTCTCCGGGAATCAAAGAAGAAGGGAATGGCGTCGACGAGTGTGGTGGCCGCTTGCAGCATCAAAAACCTAAGCGGACTTGGTGACTGGAGAAAGCCTTTCCCTTCTTCGTTTCATCCAGGCATCTCTCTCTCTCTCTCTCTCTCTCTCTCTCTCTCTCTCTCTCTCTCTGTCTTTCTCTCTTTAACCGCACTGCCTTTGGTTCCTGAGAAAAAAAATTTAGCAAATTGAGTTTTTTTTTTTCTGTTCTTCGATACGGAAGATTTAGGAGAAATTTGCATGTTCAATCTTGACTTCCATATCCATTCGATGTTTTCACTTTTATTTAATTAATTTTTAATTTCTTTTATGCCATTTTATGAAGTTGAAATTTCATGTTATGATTTTAGTAGGGAACCGGGAAGTATTGACATTAGACTTTAGAATTGTAGAATTCAGGAAAACTGAGAATTCTTATCTTGAAAAGTGGATTGATTACATGAAGATTAGGGGTCGGTTTACTCAAATTTAGAATTTATGGTTCATTTGTGTCTTCTACTGAGTTTGAAGGATGATAGTTTTTTCTTTCTTTCTTTTTTATGGAATTCTTTATGCTCAGCTTACTTGTTGGCAGTATAGTTTTGGATATGAGTAATTGGCAGTGTGTCTGCAAGAAACTTTAGTCAAGTTACGAGTGCATGCAATGAAGGAGAACAAAGAATAATGGAAAAGCAAGAAGGAACTTGTTTGGAAGCATGGAATTGTTGAAGGATTAATTCCTTTAATGTATTGCTATTTTTAGCCCATCATAACTCATGCTTTCAGTTGTCTCTTGATTGAAACTATTTGATATACAAGGAATATGACTACAAGGTGGTTTTCAAATACTTTGAGGTTTAGTCAGCTGATTGCTCTTCTATAATTCCTAGAATTGTGGCTTATTTGGGCTTGAAGATCTGCTTGCATGATTAAGGATTGATTGTACCACGCTTGTTGGATTAGGTGATTTGTCCATTTTTGACCCTAGATGGAGGATTCTAGGGCTTTGCATCTCGTATGCTCTCATTGAGTTCTTTACCTCATTTAAATGTCAATTTAGTTGGCTTTTTTTTTCGTTTTTTAAAAGCATGTTTAATTTTTGTTGTCAATTCTCCAGTCTAATGTTCAGGGTTCATAATGTCTTGCTGTGCATACCGTCTCAGGTAATCTAAATATGAATCCAAATGAATTTGGTAAGCAGTCCGTGTCATGGTCCAGTCACCAGAGGTATGGGCATAGTGATAGAACTGTCCGCGTAAATGGTCTATTTGGAGGGAAAAAGGAGAATAGTGAGAAGGGTTCTGACACACCTTCAAAGGTTAGCCATGCTATCCTATTATTATAGCAAACATTTTCTTGAAACAGGAATTCTCCAGAAAAAAAAAAAGCTAATGAGGGCTGATTTTAACATTAAATTTGTTTTAGGCAGGAATTCTTGGAAACATGCAAAATTTATTTGAGACAGTGAAGAAGGCTCAAATGGTTGTCCAAGTGGAGGCAGTACGAGTGCAAAAAGAACTTGCTGTGTATGGTTTATATTTAATCCCATCTTCATCCTTTTTTATGTTGTAGCTGAATTCCTCTGTGTGTTCTTTGTTCCTTGTTTCTGTTTTTCAGAGCAGAGTTTGATGGTTACTGCAAAGGTGAACTAATCAAGGTATCCTATTAGGTTTTTCCTCTTCATGTGTGTGCATGCCCGTGCATGTGCCAGGCAATGTCTATCCATGTGATATGTTTTTCTGTATCATTGGTCCTATATTTATATATGCGTGTGCCTGCGTGGTCTGCCGTTTGTACCAAGTGAAGCTGGTTTTGGTTAGGCAAAGGTTCATTTTAGCCTAAGACCTCATCTTGCACTAAGCTGCCTGACAATTATGGAAAATTTGGTCCACATTATTTTTTTTGATAAAAGAATGCGTGAAGTGAAGGCCTTCAAATTTTTTGTTTGTTAACGGAAAATGCGTTGTACTCCTGTTAACAACCCTATTCTTTGAAAATAATAATAAAAAAATGCTAGTTGAGTGCTGAATGAAGTAATTAATTTTGATCCACACAATGGTTTTTTCTCTTAGGAGGAGTGTGCCATTCATTTTAGTGTTGTTGGGCATACCTTAGATCATATATCAAAAGCATTTACTGATGCTTTACAAGTGTATGCTGCAAGCATTAATTGCATTAGTTCCTTGGATTCACTGAAGCTCTGAATGTTGTTGTCCCTTTTCCTTTTTTGGCATTTTCTTTTGCATATCCCAACCTAAGGTAACACTATCTGGGAACCAACAGCCTGTACGGACGGAGATCACTGAGGCTGCAATGGAATTAGGTCCAGAGGTGAGTAAACAGGACGTACATGATTTTGTGCTCTGTTATGTGTGCTAAATTCTCATGCCCCAGTTTCCTTAGTTGACAATGGTGTTCTTAAAAGTCTTCCTTAGAAGAAGGATTTGCAAGAACCTATTTGGAATTGTCCTATCCATTTATTTTGTTGGAGGATTTTCCTGGATGGGGTTGATTTACAGTGAGATAGGGAATTAAGAAAATTTGCTCCTTGTGGTCTTTTTGGATTGTTGTTTTGTTTTAAAGCTTCATGCAGACAAACCAAATTAAGTAACATTTTGGATGCAGAAACTATCACTTTTGGTTACTGAAGCATACAAGGATGCTCACCAAAAGAGTGTTCAGGTAAAATCTTCCCTATTTCATTTTGGAACCAATGCTCTTTCTCACTTTTGGTACTGAACTTGAAATCGTCCTTCAAGGCCATGAAGCAAAGGATGAGTGATCTGGCGCAAAGCTTAGGAATGCCGCCAGGGAGTAGTGACAGCCTGAACTAAGGTGCATACCTCCAATACTAGCGTCCAACATGAGTTTCAATTTTGTAGTTGGACCAGGTAGCAGTGCTCGGTTGTTCAATGGCTTTTATTTATTGCGTTGTTTTGGATAGCGAAGACATGAGAAATATTCGGAACCCTTAATGATATTTGTTTAAATGAAATCAAGTAAGCAGTTGAACTCCCAGATCAGCCGTTACAAACAAAATGGATGATGAATTGTGTGGGTGTTGTTGTTGTGCTCTATCAGTTGTGAGGTATTCCAATGCGACATTTGGTTACACCCACTTAGAAATACAGGTGGTTATTTGGTTGAAGAAAACATGGAGCAACGATCACTCTGGGCTCTTTAACTTGCCCTGTATTTCTTTCCTGATTATCTGAACATTTAACATGGAGGATATATTTTCAAAGTTCAAAGTTCTAATTTTTGAAAAGTTATATAAGATTAACGAGAGAAAAAAGAAGAAGAATTAATTCAATTGACGATTTAATCAACTTTTTAATGAACAAATTTTTATGTTTATACATATTCTCCTCTCTTCCTCTCTCTGCCCTGCCCCGCCATTGCCCTCTTCCGCTCTCATTGGTTGTAATTGATGTATTATATATATATATATATATAATTAATAGTTATTATTAAATAATACGAACGTATACCTATTTGTGTAATGAAGCCCATTTTATTGTATTTTGTCCTATCCCATCAAAAAAGTCTTTTATGATAAAAATTTTATGTACTCATTTGGAAATATGAAAATTTTATATACATGTAAAAATATTTTATTCAAAACAATTAATTCTATATAACTTCAATCTTTAGGCAATGAGTTTTTTGTGGTTCATTTTTTTAGCCAGTTTGCCTGAGGGGTCCTTCTAATTTGAGTCAATTTGACCATCCATGTGTAGTCTGAAAATTGGCAAACAATAATTTTACCCAAATTAATCTTAAAGAGTCAAACATAATTAATAGCAATCATTCCATAAAATGTAATTTTTATTAATAAAAACATGTCGGCTTTTATAATTTTTTTTAACTATAACCTTAAAAATAAATTTTGTTGTTTTTAAGCGTGAAATTTACCCGATATATAATTATTCCGAATTCCGAGAGGGAGGGCGAGGTCCAAAAAGGCTTCTACCTCGGTAGCCGGGGCAGCTTCTACGACCGTTGAAATAAAAAGAGGAAAAAAAAAAAGTTCCTGGAGTCAAAGCCCAAAATGTAACAAATATCTTAAAAAAAAAAAGATTGATAGAATCAATAAATTTTTTCAATAAAATATATTGGTACAGAGTAATTAAATTGAATTAAAAAACATACATATTCGACCATCTGATCAACATAAAAATAGTAATAATAATAATAATAAATATGAGTTTATTTATTTATTTATATGAAAATTAAATATTATTAGAAAAAATAAAATATACCTTTTTTAATAATTTTTTAAACAAGAGTCCTACATATATATATACGGAACAGTTGCAAAGCCCAATTGGATTCCATTTTTTTGTTTCGCAGTCTCGTCTTTTTCTTTCTCTATTCCTCTCTTGTTTTTTATTTTTATTTTTTGTCTTTCTTTGGGTTTCTCAGACATAAATCAGGAAAAAGGAAAAAAAAAAGAAAAAGAAAAGAGAAAAGGACAGGAGAAGGTACTTTCGATTACTGTATCTCGATCCCGTTATTTCTGATATTGGGTTTTTTGTTTTTTTTTTTTGAAGGAATTTACGAATGACGAGGTTTCTGTTCTAATGGATTCGTGTTTCCGTTTGTTGTCCTTGTTCTTGATTTAAATTTGGTTTCCTTTTTTTTTTTAAATATAATTCTTGACCTATGTTTATTGCGATTTTGGGATCTTTAGTTTTTTTTTTTTTTTTTTTTCACGAATTACGTATCTATCCAGACTTTGCGGGGACCAAGAACATCTTGGTTTTATCTTTAAATGGAAATTGATTTATTGGAATTTAGAACGGTTTTAATTAGATTCTTTGATAAATTTTGTTTATTTGTTGGGATTTTCTTTTTCTTTTGTGATCGATCAATCCTGTTTTTGGGTTGGCAGATACTGGAATTTTGGTCTTCTAATTTGTGGGTTTTCTTCAATTATAAAAGAAAATGTAAAAAAGAAAAAACTCGGCTGGTTGTAAATTTACTTGTTTTGTCTTTTTTTGTATTGTAATGGAGATGCTTGATTTTTTATATTAATTCCTTGTCCTCTCTTCATTTGCCTTATTTTTGTTATTTCTAGGCTTTGAATTTTGTGGGGGTGTTTTTGATTGCAGTTTTCCAGTCTAAAAATCAAGGATGCTAGAGCAGTTGCTAATTTTTACTCGAGGAGGCTTGATCCTCTGGACGTGTAAAGAGCTCGGAAACGCCTTGAAGGGATCTCCAATTGACACCTTGATCCGGTCCTGTCTTTTGGAGGAGCGATCTGGTGCAGCATCTTACAATTATGATGCTCCAGGTGCCTCATACACCCTCAAATGGACCTTCCATAATGAGCTTGGCTTGGTGTTTGTTGCAGTGTATCAGCGGATCCTCCATTTACTTTATGTGGATGAACTGCTTTCGATGGTGAAGCGTGAGTTTTCAGATATTTATGATCTGAAACGGACAGATTATAATCATTTTGATGAGACGTTTAGACAGCTTAGGAAAGAGGCAGAAGCTCGGGCTGAGGAGTTGAAGAAATCAAAGACTGTGAGTAATAAGCCTTTAAGTGATGGCAAGAAGCAAGGCCAGGTGACAAAGGGTGGGTTACGAGGAGGAAATAAGAACAAGAATGAAGCAAATGATGGCGGTGATGGGGATCATGGGAAAGGGCGTAAAGTGGAGAATGGACATTCCAAGGGTAACTATGTTGATAGTGAAGGGTCTAGGGTGATAGGTGTCCCTAACGGTAAAGAAAATGCGAGTTCCAATGTTGGAGCTTTTGATGTAACCAAGCTTCAAAAGCTTAGGAGTAAAGGTGGGAAAAAAACTGATACTGTTGCTAGTAAGGGTTCCAAGGTGGACCCAAAAAAAAAGGTAGCAAAACAGAATAGAGTTTGGGATGATTCACCTCCAGAGTCAAAATTGGACTTCACAGATCCTGTGGAGAATGGGAATGAGAATATAGACGTTGTGGCAGCTGATCAAGGTGAAAGTATGATGGACAAGGATGAGATTATTGGTAGTGAAAGTGAGGCTGAAGAAGATGAGGAAGTGGCAAAGGACAGCAAGACCAATGCTAAGAAGAAGGGATGGTTTTCATCAATGTTCCAAAGGTAACTCGTTGTTTATTGCATTGAATTTGAGTCAAGTTTCATATCTTTAAGGGATTGAAGTATAAGTTACCTATCAAAGAATTGCTAAAATTATTTGACTGCACTTGGTATTAGTGAGGCTATGTTAGAATTTCTTTTAAGTATGTTATTGACTTGTTTCCATTCTGCTTTTCAATATGAAAATCACAAACAACACTGGAATACTTGTCGAAGTTTTTAGACGTGCACTTTCTGAAGAAAAGATACCTGCAAAGGTTTTTGTTTTAGGTCTTGTAATATGTTCTGGAATACTTAAGAACATATGTCCATTCATTCTTACTGTGCCTGACCTGATGTAGCACGAGTTGTTTACTGTATCCTTAAATGTTCCATCGGTAAGATGTATCAGAAGACCCCTGTTGAATTTCTCCAACTTGGTTTTCCTTCTGGATTACAAATTGTTATTCCTTTGCATTATGACCACATTTGTTATAGACTTATATCCATAGTGATTAATATAACATTGTTTTCTTCTTTGTATCATTTTTACTCTGCTTTACATAGAGTTTATTTGGAATTTATTTGTCAGCATGCTTATTTTATTCTTGAAATAAGTATATGGTGAAGTTCATATTTTACTAAAGAAGTTAGGAGTGAGAAACTTAAACTATTTTGGATGCAAAAATTACGGACTTTTTCTTTCTTTGGCTCAGTATTGCAGGAAAGGCAAATTTGGATAAGGCAGACTTGGAACCAGCACTGAAAGCTCTTAAGGACAGGCTGATGACCAAGAATGTGGTATGTTGCCTGTACAAGTGATTCTATTTACTTTTACTATTTTTGTCAATCATTACTTATCAATCTCATTTCAGTGCTTATGGAGATTTTATCCCTGTGGTAATAACAGGCTGAGGAGATTGCTGAGAAGCTCTGTGAATCAGTTTCTGCTAGTCTTGAAGGTAAAAAGCTAGCATCTTTCACAAGGATATCTTCAACAGTACAGGTTTGTTTAATCCATTCAATTTTTCTTCGTTTTATTTTATTTTATTTTTTTCATTTTGCATCTAAGTATTTTGATTGAGCAGTGAGATTACGGTAATGCAATGCAATTATGGCTTCAGGCAGCAATGGAAGAAGCTCTTGTTCGTATTCTAACTCCTAGGCGCTCTATTGACATACTGAGGGATGTGCATGCTGCAAAGGAACAAGGGAAACCATATGTTGTTGTGTTTGTTGGTGTCAATGGAGTTGGAAAATCCACCAATTTGGCCAAGGTTAAGCTGAACTCCCTCCTTGTCTGCACCCGTCAGAGGGCTTTGTTTTGTTATCAAGGGTATGCTTCTTACTTTACATGTTGCATGCAGGTTGCATATTGGCTTCTGCAGCATAAGATCAGTGTTATGATGGCTGCTTGCGATACATTTCGGTCAGGAGCTGTTGAACAGCTACGGACCCATGCACGTAGGCTTCAGGTACTGAATTGATGTCAATGCTCTACACTTCTTGTATTCATTGAAGCCTTCCACCCATCATCTCTATAATTCTCATCACATCTTCATATTTTCTACTCATTTGTAAAAACCTGTGGTTAAATTTGACTTTAAAATTGTTGTGCTAGATCCCTATATTCGAAAAGGGCTATGAGAAAGATCCTGCTATTGTAGCCAAGGAAGCAATTCAAGAGGCCTCACGCAATGACTCTGATGTTGTTCTTGTTGACACTGCTGGCAGAATGCAGGTACTTTGCTACCGTACATTTGAGGCTCACGAGCATGTATCTGGTCTATATTTGCTGCTTCTTTATCATGAAGTGCTTGTGTTGATCTTTTTTTAGATTTTCAATTAATTGCCTTTTAAATTACAAAAATAGAGCTTTGAAAGCATCACAAATAACTGTTATGTTCCTGCATCAATGAAACAGGTAACAAAGACTATTGAAAGGGGTTTGCCTCACATGCTTGTTTATTTTCCTCATTGCATTTTTTACAGAAGATTTACTGTGCATTTCAGGATAATGAGCCATTAATGAGAGCTCTCTCCAAGCTTATTAACCTTAATAATCCTGATCTGGTTTTGTTTGTTGGAGAGGCATTGGTTGGAAATGATGCTGTTGATCAGTTAACAAAATTCAATCAGGTTCAGTTATTGTGTCTGAACTTTTTAATTGTCTCATTTTATGTTCTTTCTCTGGTGTCAGTCTGCTTATCAAGCAACATTTTTTCTTCTCTACAGAAATTAGCAGACCTCTCTGCTTCATCTAATCCAAGACTGATTGATGGGATCTTGCTTACCAAGTTTGACACAATTGATGACAAGGTTAAGAATCATGGGCCACGAGTGTGTCTGTTTTTTTCTCCTTTAAATAGCATTCTGTTTTATACATGTTGACTGCTTTCAGTCCATAAATTTCTTTGAATGGGTTGTAGGTTGGGGCAGCACTGTCAATGGTTTACATCTCTGGTGCACCGGTCATGTTCGTTGGTTGTGGCCAATCTTATACAGATCTCAAAAAGCTGAACGTGAAATCTATTGTTAAGACACTCCTTAAGTGAGTGTCTGTCATGTTTCCTGTCTCAAATGTTTGTTGGTTTGCTGTTCCCTGCCTTGAACAAACACCTTGTTGGCTTGTTGCAACGTTATGTTTGTCCCGTTTTCTGGGTTTGTTTTTTCGGAGGTGAAACATCCCCTTGAGGATGTAGATTAGTCTTGGTTCTTTTATTGTCTATGGTTGTTCAATCCATTTCTTAATTTAGCATTTTGTTCTATCGATTTCTGAAGCTTAAAAATGAGAAACTCGGTTTTGTTGAGAGAACATTTTCCGTTTTAAATTAATAAATGGAAGCCTATGGTGGGAGTGCGTGGGACTGTGGGTTTCAAACGCTGACACACCCCAAAATGCTAAATTACCAGTGTTATCAGCAGTTCGAACCTTGGTGAAGGTCCAAGAGTTATTTTTGTTTTTGTTTTTGTTTTTTTTTTTTTTTTTTTGTAAATCTAAATTCTGGTAATGCCACACAATTTCCTCCAAAGTTCCCTTAAATAATGTGATTATCGCATGATTTAGAGACTTCTATCTTGCTTTACACATGAACGATTAGACTAACCTTTTAAGCTAGTGTCTGAAACTTGGGCCAGTTGATTTTCTACCAGAGCTGTGTCAATTAGATGTTATTGAATAAAGATTGATATCACTCAGTTATAATTATTGATTATTATATAATTAATGATTATAATTATATATTCATAGATCTTAATTTAGTTATGTCTATTTATTTGTCCCTCTAACCTTAGCTTTTAGAGGAGCCCAGGAGAGATGCCTGATTGGAGATATAGTCGCCTATTCCATTGAAATTTTGCTTAGAAAATTCCTGCATCCTAGCATGACAGCTCTGGAAAATAGACTCTTTAATATTGGTTTCAAGGAGGTTCATCACTAAATGAGAGTATTTACAGAAAATCCAACACAGAACTATTCAACCTTTCAGTCAAATAGGTGGGCTGTTGCTACGTGTCAAACCTTAAACTTTTCATCTCTCTATGAGTGCGCTTTCTGTCTGTTCTCCATTTAATTTCACTACCCTCCCACCGCGCTACACGCCTTTCTCTCTTCCTCTCTGCCTTTTCGTTACTTTCTCCACAGAGACGTGACTAACACTAGAGCCCCCAACATTGAACGCAAGCCAAAGAAAGAAGCATAACACAAGAACAATAAATTAAATGCTAAGGAAACATGGCAGGGCCAGACCAAGCAGCGCAACAGTCCAGCGAAGTGCTTCACCAGCGCAGAAAATTGCAAGCTTGTCCGATGAAGATGGCAATCGGCGGTTTTGTCATTGCTGCCACCTTTGGTTACTTCGTTTTGTACTCTAAGAAAGAAGCCTGAGGCCACTGCATTAGACGTTGCCAGAGTCACTGCTGGTGTTGCTCAGCCTGACAACACCCGCCCTCGCAATTAGATATACATCCATCCTCCTTTTCTATATATTTCTTCAATTACCTTTTATATATATATAATTCCTCCTCACTCTCTTTGGCTGTTTGCTGTTGATTTTGAAAGAAATAATAATAAGGTATACAGGTGTTGTTCCTTTTTTCTTTAGTGACCTTGATTGGTGTATAAATATTTTTTTTGAGAAGAAAGTAATAAACTTTATATAATAATATTACTATACATCTTATTAATATTTTGAATAATATTACTGTACATCTTAATCCCTTTTTCTTTGGATATTTTGAAATTTATGCTGAAATTTTATGTTAATTTTTAAATTTATTACTATTAAAATTAAATATATAAAATATATATTTAAATGATATAAGTGATGAGTTTTTATTTTATAAAAAATCATAATTTATAATTTTACTTAATAATTATGATAATTAATATATTTATAATATATTTGTATATTATTAAAAAAATAACATAAAAACCATAATGTTTATAGGACCGGGCAAGAGTAAGTTTAAAAAAGTTCCTAACCAATAAAACAAAATAAATAAATAAAAAACGGTCAATTAAGAAAACGCCTCCAGACAAAAGAAAAGTCAAAAGGATAAAAAAAAGAATATTTAATATTATTTTACCACTAGGCTTTTATTTTTTGGGGGGGGGGGGGTTCCAACAATCAATCAAACCCTACTTTATCAGCTTCACGAGCACTCTTGCTTCTTCTACTTCTTCTTTTTACTTCGACATTCATGGAAATCGCTTCTTCTCCGACCAACATTCCTCTTCTCTGTAATATCTCTCTCTATGCATACATACATACATACATACGTGCGCATACATATGTATGTATGTGTATGAGTATTCGTTTAATAGGTTCTGGCGCTAAATCTGTGCTGTATTGAAAATTGAAATTTCAGGTTATAGAAGATCGAGTAAGCCTGCCCTGTCTTCTTCATTACCGGTATCTCTCTCTCTCTCTCTCTCTCTCTCTTCCTCTTGTTTACGTTTAAGTTTTTTAATTTTTTTTGGTTGATAAGTAACTGTCGTGGATGAGCGTGCTATCATTTTTTTTGAACTAGAAATTTTCGTTTATTCTCTGTTTGGTTGCTGAGAAAATGAGGCGAAAATGAACATGAAAAAGGATTTTGGAGCTATGGTGATAGATTGTTGACTTCGTCCGTCTCTCTTTTTTTTTTTTTTCTTTTTGAAACAAAAATCTCAAGTGAATGATAATGACTATATTTTAGGGTGATTTGAAGCTAATTTATTTGGTGGCACTGCAATTGCTTTGATGGCTGATGGAGAGGTCGTCCCTGTTTGGTATATGGATGTGTTTTCGTTGTTGTCTGTAATGGTTTACGCCTTGTTGAATGTAATGGTTTACGCCTTGTTGAATTTAAAGGCGACTATTATAGTAGTTTTTTTTTTTAATGACTTTGAATGAAAATATGGCATTATGGCCTTTATCAGCTGGTTGTAAGCTTGTTATTCATTTTCATTTGAATCTATTTGTATTTTGTTCAGAATGCAAAGATTTGAATGCATCATTTCCTTTGGTTTATTTGGTTTATATTACCTTGTGCTTTGTAACAAATCAACAATTTAATTATGGTCCACTTCCTTCATCACCACTCCATTTTTGTTGATAATTTTTCATTTGATAACCTTTTTGCATCTAGGGGTTGCAAAAGAAATGTCTGCAATTTTGTTCAATATATATGCCAAGTTAAAGGTTCTGCAAGGAAAGTTTTACTCATTTTCTGCTAATGTTTCTGTTGTTGGGGAATTGTGAGTTGTTCCCATGTCATATTTGGTTGTTGATAGTTTCCTTTGCCTTTGTGTAAAAATCCTCCTTTTCTGTTTATTTTTTTATTATTATTATTTTATTCTTTTTTTTTGCATTTCTCTTAATACAGTTCTGTGCATATAAAGGATTCTATGTTGGATGCTCTCCATATGGAAAGGGATCTTTGAGAAATTCAAACACTTGTAAGATAATAAACCTCCTCATTGATGAGTTCGTCTGCTTCTGCCGAACAAATATAAGCAGCATGCCAAAACTCCAACTTCCTTTACTTTTCAGGTTTCTCGAATGAGATTTACTTGGATGTATACAGTGCCTATGTGTATTGCTCTAATATTTATGCACAAGGAGTATGGCTAACATAATGTAAGGTTTTGTTGTGTGCATAATCTTATGTGCATCATGTGGACTGGGGATGTACCTTGCCCTTGGGCCTTTGATATTCAAAGTCCTTTCTTGGCATGAGAGAGAGAAAGAGAGAGAGAGAAGCCAAAACAAAGAGATGATCACATATTTGTTCTACTTAGATTTCATGTTTTATTGAAAATGTAACTTAAGTTTATAGAAGCTCTATCTTTTAGCATTCAAGGGAGCTCTGTGGTCACTCCAATATCAGCATTTTACATTGGTCCCATCTATGTTAGTTTGTTTAGTTTTCAAAATATTTGAACTAGTAAAATATCTCGCAATATGGAGATCACCTTAGATTTAGTCCTGGACTCATCTGTATGCTTTGAAAAGCTTAGTCCATTTCAACTCTCTTTGTCTGGTTGCCTTTTCCTGCACAGCAGCTTTGAATGGCTTTTCATGCATTCCAAGGAATCATGGGGCAATAACATGTCATCATTTTTGGCGGGATGGGGATCAAATACATTTTGGCTATGAACTACTTAAAAGAAATAAGTTGTCCAGAAACACTGTTGTAAGATCTGAACTAGCAGGTGCTGGGATCTCTGATGCAGCCTATCCACAATCAGGTTTTCTTTGAGAGCCATTTCTGTCGTTTGCTTTATTTGACTTTCAACTTTATGCTAATGTATATCCTGAAAAGCCTTCTTAAAATGCAGATATTAAATTGTGGTCAAAAATTAGAGGAATGTCCTTTTATGCTGTTACTGCTGTTGCTGTGACATGTCTATTTGTGCTAATGTTGGTACAACATCCTTTTGTGGTCTTGTTGGATCGATACCAAAGAAAAGCACATTTCTTCATTGCAAAAGTTTGGGCAACAATAACTGTTGCTCCTTTTTTCAAAATTGAGTATGAGGGATTGGAGAATCTACCCCAGCCAGATACTCCTGCTGTATATGTTTCAAACCACCAGAGTTTTCTAGACATCTATACTCTTCTCACTCTTGGCAGAAGCTTCAAGTTCATCAGTAAAACTGCTATATTTCTATTTCCCATTATTGGATGGGCCATGTATATGCTGGGGGTTATTCCTCTGAAGCGCATGGATAGCAGAAGCCAGTTGGTAGGGGTTTTTCCTTAGAGATCATTTTTCCCCATTTGCAAACTGATATTGTTGCTATTGAAACTCAGATTTGAGAGTCTGACAGCTGGATTTTCGTAGGATTGTCTTAAGCGATGCATGGATCTAGTCAAGAAGGGTGCAGCTGTTTGTTTCTTTCCAGAGGGAACACGGAGCAAGGATGGAAAATTAGGCACTTTCAAGGTGAGTTAAATTTGGATCCCTTGTAAACAAATTGGCTCATTAACAAATTAGCGTTGATAACAGTTTCTGGAATATTAGAGTGCTGACCCACTGTTTTATGTTACTGGTAATTATGCAGAAGGGTGCATTCAGTGTAGCAGCAAAAACAGGGGTGCCAGTAGTGCCGATGACAGTTGTTGGAACTGGAAAACTTATGCCTGCTGGAATGGAGGGTATACTGAATTTAGGGTCTGTAAAAATTGTTGTTCATAAACCTCTAGAAGGAACTGATGCCGAAGTGCTATGCAATGCAGCTAGAAGTACTATTGCTGATGCTCTGGATCACTATGGTTGAGAGTTGTCTCCTACACGATCTATTTTGTCTTATGGCACAAAACCATGCGAGTTCATGTGCTTTTATGAACGAAACACAAATTGCCAGGCTGCTGAACTGTTAGCAGAAGGTCTGGCCCTTTTGTTGACGTTGGCATTGAAGCTGTGACAACAGAAGCTTATGCAACACACTAACAGTATCTTCTTGCAATACCGGCCATCGTGATTGCAAGGTTTTCAAGGTTGTGTAGAGACATGAACCTTAGTCATCGATCATTTTACCAATAGTCGTCCAGGTAGCTTCCAGGGGATGCTAACCAGTTCACCAGGCGGCAGATGACAAATGTTGCATAAACGGATTGGGATATATTTTGGCAAGAGACGATATTCAGTGCCAGTTTTGCTGTTTCACTGTGTTACGATATGGTAAAGAAAAAAGAAACTGAGGTTTTGCTACTGCTAGTGTTATGAAAATGGGACAAGATGAGCAACCCATCCCTTTGCAGATTAGATAAAAGGTAAAAAAAAAAAAAAGGAATTAATAGCAAACGTTCCTTATGGGGTAAGCGTCTTCGGTAGGGGGAGGCTGCTTGTACTTAGAAGAACATGGTGAAGTTTCCGCTTCAAAGAGTCAATGTCTTCAAACCTATAAATAGAAAAGAGGGTAATACTTCTGAAGACCCTCATCAACGGTCCCCCGTTGTGCCCCACGTCAAGAAGTTTTATTTGAAGTAATACAAGCTGACCAACCAGACTTTGTTTAGTTAAATCACCAAGATCAAATCTCTTGGTAGGCTTAAATTTCAAACTCCTATTATGAGATTACCTTTTCCTTTCTTTCTTCCTATGCAACCCAATTAGTAATTAATTTATTTTTTATAAAAAAAAGTAAAATAGAGAAAGTGTGGAACCATGTCCCGACGAGTCCATAAGGTGCGTAGATTTGGCGGAGACCGCGTACTATTTGAGATCAAATAATTCCAAATTTCTCGCCGAATCTGATTTTTTTTTTTATTATTAAGAAAAAAGAAACTACGTGCCCAATTTCTAGCATGGACCGCGGAAACTTGGTTTTAACGTTTTTTTATTCTACGAAAGGAAACAGTAAAATGATTCCTCAATTTTACTAATTTCTGCTAGGAAACGCGTAGCAAAAATTCTCGAGTCGTATCCTAGCGACTAGGTCCGGGTTTTGACTTGTCGTGACCTGGGAAGAGAGACAAGAGACCTGCAATGGCTCATCTCATGAACCGGCTAGGCTGCCTGTAAGCTACCCGCGCCCCCCTCCCCCTACTTGCCCGCAGCTGACTCCTTCCCTTTTTTTCCTTTTTTTTTTGTTATTTATTTTTCCTTCTTTCGATCCTTTTCTCATCCTCCTTTCTGGCCTCTCTCTCGTGTGTTTTTTTCTTTCCCTTTTCCTCTCTGATTCATGAGCTAATAGCCCTAAGTAGTTCGCTGTAAGTCGCTTTGTTCTTCTTTTGTTGGTTTGTTTGTTTCTTTCTTTTTTAATGTACCAAAAAAGGTTAATTTTAATCGATCCAATCCTGTGATTATCTTTTTAATCAGGACTTAGTTTTTTGATTACTGGCTTCTTTGTTTTTGCATTGCAGTATATCTAATGATGCGAAACTTTTAACTGACAATTTAGTTGTTTTTATTTGGGATTCTACATTGGATTAATAGAACTTCTGTGGTCAGCGGCGGTTAATCATGCTTTATGAAATCGAATTTATTCTGTGTTAATTCTGTTTTGTGTTTTGTTGGCGTGCAGTTGATATATGCACGTTTTGTGGCAAACAAAAAATAAAATAAAATGTTTGATCGTAGTGGTTACAAACCGCAGTGCTTGGGTGGCAAGAAGGACAACTTTGTAAGGTGCTCCAAATTCACATTTCGTCTATTTGATTTGATTCATTCATTTGGGGGGGGGGGAGGAGGGGAGGGAGGAAAGAAGAAATGTAGTGCGGTCTTCATTTCAATTTGCATCGATTTTTGATCTGGTCAGAGAGTTTTTTAAGCGCACTCGAATAATATTTTCTTCATTTTCTGTTGGCTGGTTTGTTTGTTGATATGTTATGAATGGCATCTAAATAACAGGACCATTGACTACAACAGTTTCTTAATCACCTCTCTTTAGTCTAAGAGGCAAGGTGCATCTGCATATACAGCCTTGTACGGTATTTCTAACCTATAGAAACCCTCCATATAAGAGTTGGAAGTTGTGAGAAGGGAACACTTGCTTGTCGCGCCTATACCTATTTGAAATGTCAACTAAGGAACTAATTGTATTGTAGGTTTTCTATAACTTGCCAATAATTACGCATGATATCATCCAATATGGTCTATGGCATCTACTTCTCTCATTGACCTATTGCTCAGACCCTGTGATCCTGTTCGTGAATGTTTCTGTGAATTGGTGAGTGTATCCCAAGGACAACCGAGCTTCTCAGCCATGAGATTTCAAGAATTGTGTTTCTAATGATGTATAGTCCGCTGCTCATTCTTTCTTTTCTTCCTTATGATTGTTTTATATTCTTTGATTCTATTCCTCTTCTGGGATATTTTAGTAAGAAATATTCTGATTGTTTTCATGTTGGTTGGTATTTTAGGTTGGATGATTTGGACTCTACATTATATTCTTCTGATACAAGAATGAAAAATTGTGGAATTAGTAATGATGGATTTAGTCGTGCTGGTCAGAGAACCAGTACTAAATCAAGATCTTTTACTAGGGGAATCAGAAAGGGATCTGAAGGACTCATATCTATTGGTCGGTCACTTAGATTTGGAGTCTCTCGAGCAGTATTTCCAGAAGACCTTAATGCATCAGAGAGGAAGATATTTGATCCTCAAGACAAATTCCTTCTATTTTGCAACAAACTGTTTGTCATTTCGTGTATTCTGGCAGTCTCTGTTGACCCTCTATTTTTTTATCTTCCAGTTTTCGACAAATTGGCAAACTGTTTGGGTATAGATCGAAAGTTAGCAATTATAACAACAACATTACGGACATTTATTGATGTTTTCTATCTCCTCCGCGTGGCTCTCGAGTTTCGAACAGCTTATATTGCTCCTTCTTCTCGGGTATTTGGGCGAGGTGAACTTGTCATAAATCCTGCACAAATAGCCAAGCGATACTTGCAGCGAAATTTCATCATTGATTTTCTTTCTATCCTTCCCCTCCCACAGGTTTAGTAGTTGTGCCACCCTTGAGTTTTTTGTTTATTCAGATGATGCATACTCTTTGTTTTTCTGATACTTCTTTAAAAGTTTGTTCCATGGACTCTTCTTTCGGAACGGTGCAACTTGCAAAACCTCTGTTATGCTTTTTAACTGGTTTTCCGCTTGCAGATTGTGGTTTGGAGATTTCTTCTGAGATCAAAAGGTTCTGATGTCTTGACTACAAAACAGTCTTTGTTTTTCATCATCTTGCTTCAATATATTCCTAGATTTCTTCGAATCTTGCCCTTAACATCAGAACTGAAAAGGACGGCAGGTGTCTTTGCTGAAACTGCTTGGGCTGGTGCTGCTTATTATTTGCTTCTGTACATGCTTGCTAGTCATGTAAGTCCTGTTAAATTTTTGAGCATTGCTACATTCACATATTTCATAGTTGTGACACTGTTTAGAGTACAATTATGGTAGGCTTCACACATGTAGCTTTGTATTTATTCCAAGTCCCAGGGTATCATTGTTTTCTGACTGCTGTAATGATGGAAATGTAGAATTCTTTTACATTCTCATGGTTGTTTGCATTAACTTTGGATCTAAGCTGTAACTGAGCCTCTCTATTTTTCATCAAATTTTGTTTGCAGATAGTTGGTGCCTTTTGGTACTTGTTAGCTGTAGAAAGGAGGGATGCATGTTGGCAGGAATTAGTTTGCACTGATGCTGTAAGATGCAATAAAAACTTCTTGTATTGTGGCAATCAGCATATGGATGGTTATGATGCCTGGACTAGTGTCAGTGGTGCTAGTCTGCAGGCAAATTGCTCAGCAGATGGTAGTAATGGGGCATTTGATTTTGGTATCTATCAAAATGCTTTATCATCTGGCATTGTTTCGTCTATGAAGTTCATCTCCAAATACTGTTACTGTTTATGGTGGGGACTTCAGAATTTGAGGTAAATTCCTTTCTTGTTTTTGTTTTTGTAATTGGTCAGTTTGAATTTCAGTGAGGCATGATGTTTTTGATGGCGTGGAGGGCCTTTTTTTTTCATGCCAAATGTTTTAAGGAGAATTGTCATTTGTTTCTTACTTTATATCTTAGTTGATTCTCTAAAACTATTGGCTTGATGGGCCATAACTTTTATTGTTGTTGTTGTTTCCCTTATTGAAAAACGCTTATGAGATGCAGGTCTTCTTACTTGCAGCAGTTTCTTGTGAAATATTTATTGTGGACTTTTACTGTGTCTTGCCCTATGTCATATTAGTGAAATCCTAACTAGGCTCATTCAGGTACCCCTACTTGAGTTTGCATTGGATGTACTCTTTAATCACTTTAAGTGCTTTTATATTGTTGGTATTGTTGGTTAGATTACTTTGTGAGGATTAGATCCTCTAGTCAGCTAGGCTTAGTTTCAGGGTACTTTATGTGTGGTATATTAGTGGTCCCATAGAAACTTATAATTTGATCTAGTATGTGTGCTTAAGCAAGGGTAGGGTTGTGTATCTCTGACCCTTCCCCAAACCCCATGATGTGGGAGTTTCATGCACTGGGATGCCTTTTTTATGCTTGGTCAGTCAACTTCCATGACTTAAAATAATTGAATGTCCCTTTTTTTTTCTGGTATATGTGGTCAATTGTCCTTGTAAATTGTGGTGCAATCTAAGATTCTAAGCTTGGATCCAGAGATCATACTTTTCCACCTCCTAAGTAGGTACTAGTATTGTTTGGGAAAAAGAAAACTGTTGCTTGGTTAAAACATGCCCACAAAAATTAATAAAGAGGCTTACATCTTTATTGTTTTTACATTGGTTGCTTTTGTTGTTGAAGATATGCTTCTGTTATGGTTGGCTTCTATCTAATATATTTATATACTCTTTGAAACATTAGTAGAAAAGATGAGTCTCTTCCTCAATGATTATCTAGGTGGTAAAGATTTGAAACCCAATGTATTGTTGACATTAATACTCAACTACATGGTCCTCACTGTGCAGCACACTTGGCCAGGGGCTTGAAACCAGCACCTACACAGGAGAGGTTGTGTTTTCCATAGCATTAGCCATACTAGGACTTGTACTCTTTGCACTCTTGATTGGCAACATGCAGGTAAATTAGATTTTCTGCTTTTCCCATTGCGTCTTCTCAATTGCCTCCCCCATCCCTCTGTTCCTTCCTTTTTTTTTTTTTTTTTTTTTTTGTGGTGGGTTGCGCCTTTGTTTTGGGAAAATGTATTCAGATATCTGAATAACAGAGAAAAGAGAATGGGGCAAGAAAATGAAAAGCTTTTAAATGATCAAATATTTGTGTGCCTACCCATGCCTGTGTTTACACAATCTGGGCCAGGGTGGTGGGAGTTGGGGTGTGGTGGGAGAGCTCATCCTGACAGTGTTGAAAATGTGGAGTTTCTGCTATTTGGACAGACTTATCTTCAATCACTTACCATACGATTGGAAGAGATGAGAATCAAAAGGCGTGACTCAGAGCAGTGGATGCATCATCGCTTGCTTCCACAAGACCTTAGGAAACGGGTGAGGCGCTATGATCAGTATAAGTGGTTGGAAACACGTGGAGTGGATGAAGAATATTTGGTACAGAACTTACCAAAGGATCTTAGGAGAGACATCAAGCGACACCTTTGTCTGGCTTTGGTGAGGAGGGTAAGCCCATAAAATCTTACTACTCCCTTGTTTTCTGTTAACCCTTGTAGTAAGTGGTTTGTTTCACTTGTGGCCATTGTTGAAACTTTAATATGAAGAAGAAAAAGCAAATAAAGAATCCTGTTATTATTTTTAAGTGTCCATATCAGATTTGGTCACGCAAGTGTGTGTACATTCAACAATATCTGAAGCATTAATAGAACTCTAGAAGTCTGCAAAGTAAGGAGCCCTGTGCACTAGGAACCCATCTTTGGGACATTGAATGAAGGTTTATTGGAGTAGACTTGTGTCCTTGAAATCCATTTTCCTTTCCATTAGAACAGAAAAAAAATACAACTAGTGACCAGCTCCAGTTTACCTTTCTGAACCCAGGCACTTGTTCTTTGTTGTCTTGCTTTTTGGGCTAAGTAATTGGTGCTTGCTGGCTATCATTTTGTTCATAGTCATTAATTGCTATTGCTGGCACTTGCAGGTGCCTCTTTTTGAGAACATGGATGACATGCTGCTTGATGCCATTTGTGAACGACTGAAGCCATCTTTGTTTACAGAGAGCACTTACATAGTCCGGGAAGGAGATCCAGTCGATGAAATGCTCTTTATCATACGAGGTCGCCTTGAGAGTGTAACCACAGATGGTGGCAGAAGTGGCTTCTTTAACCGGAGTTTGCTCAAAGAAGGAGATTTCTGTGGCGAGGAGCTTTTGACCTGGGCACTGGATCCCAAATCTAGTGTCAACCTCCCATCTTCTACACGGACAGTCAGGGCACTAACAGAAGTTGAAGCTTTTGCTCTTATAGCTGAAGAATTGAAATTCGTTGCAAGCCAGTTCAGGCGCCTCCATAGTAGACAAGTTCAACACACCTTCCGTTTTTACTCACAGCAGTGGAGGACTTGGGCAGCTTGCTTTATTCAAGCTGCATGGCGGCGTTACACGAAGAGAAAGAATATGGAGCTCCGTAGGAAGGAAGAGGAGGACGAAGCAGAAGCAGAAGGTGCAGAAGAAGCCTGCAGCAATTTTAGTCTTGGTGCCACACTTTTGGCTTCCAGGTTCGCAGCTAATGCTCTTCGTGGTATTCATCGAAATCGCAATGCAAGTCCTGCTAGGGAGCTTGTGAAAGTACCTAAGCCTCCAGAGCCTGATTTCACTGTTGAAGAAGCAGACTGACGCATAACGAACGACTCTTCGTTACATGCTGTCGACTGTATAATATGCTGCGGTCCATCCCTGGAGCTGCTATTGCAAGGCCATTCAGTTTATTAAAGAACCGTTGCTGCTTTATATTCCACGGAGTGCCAGTGCCAGGCCATTTTTGGTTTTGTATATAAAAGGTTTATTTCTTGGGCTTACTATTTCATGTATTCAGAAATATCCATCATTTCCAATTTGCCTATGGTTGTCTATTTCGTACCTTCTGCCTATGCATTAAATATTTCTAGCAGTGCACTTCTTAGTATCGCCGCAGCAAAGCCCGCCACTGCTTCGATTCATCTAACCCATTATTCTATGAATGACCCAGCCCAATCCATAAGGCCAGGTCTCGAGTAGCCAAGGTAAATGGGCCTTGTGGGGTCCAGTTCACACAGCCGAAATTTATTTCGAAAGGCTTCTTCCCGTTGTGTCTTGCCCACGTTTTCTTTTTCTTTTGTTGGGTCTGCACATTTGCACTCGCCCAGATTTTCAACAAAACGATAACATGAGCCCCGTCAAGAAGAATGATTATGGATTATGAGTCTTCGTTTTAAGTTTTCCGATTGATGGTTCCTTCGTAAGTAGCTCTTAATTTGAAAAACTCTCAATAATTTTGTGCTCTCCACCCAGAAAGGACGCAACCGTCCTCCCTTCCTCTCTCCTTCTGTCCATTGATCCTTGTCGTCCAACAATGAACACCAAGTGCAGAAACTCAAAATTTTGTTAGCTTGACGAAAATGTTAATTTCATCCTAATCTGCCAGGTGCACCTAACAAATTTGGAGTAGCAACTTTCGTTATTGCCGACTCACACGGGCCGCACATTGCTTAAGTTGTGTCTGCAAGAAGATTTACGTACACTGGCGCAGCCCATTATAGCCCACGTGTGGGCCATTCCCAGTCCAATTATCCTTCTAATAAGTGGCCCCGGCCCAAAACAGGTGGCCAGAGAATAGGCTGTCAAAGGCCCATTTGAAACCACCAAATTTATTTTGAAAGACCCCTGGTGAGTCCCGTCGGATCCCAAAAACCAGAGTCGTCTATAAAAGTGTGAGAAATAATCAACTAACTTGAATTTTTATCCGTATAGAGAAAGGCATACTCATCAAGTTCCCTTTCTAATTCGGCTGCTTTCACTAACTTGCAATAGTTGAACTGCCACTTCTACTTAATTGTTATTGTTAGGTACATTCCACAGTAACAGAGAAGGAATTAAATTTGACTCAGCTAAATTCCACACCACCCCCCGAACCCTCCCTCCTTTTGGATAGGACCATGCAATTAATTCACTCAAGAAAAATTTTCACATGAAATGCTTTTGCCCTTGTCCAACATGATCCTTTGACGGTGGATACATAAACATAGCCTTGAAAACAACAGACACAAAATAAATGATCTACTAGAAATAGAGTTTGTGCAGGTGGACATAATGCCGGGCTCCAAAGAAGAATCCAAGATATCACAGCAGTGGATGAATGACACTCGGTTGGGGAAAGAATGAGAAGGGGGAGGGGACAACTTCAAAGAAGATGGCAATTTAGTTGTGTTCTTGGGTAGGAGGTGGTTCAACTGGTCTTACAGTACGAGGAAGCATAAACTCAGCAAATATGGGATAGTGCGAGGAAGGATAACAACCGTCAATATTATCACTCACAACTTCACACGAGACAGGAATCAACGATCTACCTCTGAAAAGAATCCAATCAACATGTAGATCCTGAGTCTGGCGGTCCCAGCAGAGGCAGAGCGCTCTAAAGATCAACTTGAGAAATTCAAGAGCTCCTTGCTTGTTACCTGAAAGCATCAGACATAAGAGTAAGGATATAGATGTGTTATATTGACAGACATGTAAAAGAGGTAAAGTTGTACCTTTGAATCCATGATAAGTACGTACGAGGGAAACATTTTTCCTCACTCGAGCATTAGGCCACACATCCCTCATATCTCCCACAACACCATGCTCTCTGTGATGAAGGGCCAGCAGCAGCTCAGTCAGTCCCTTAATTAAAAAGGATTGGAAAAAAAGGAACATGCTGTCACACATATTCCCCTGGCACTACGAAAGTGGAAAGCAGAGTAGAAGTTCAGTGTCAAACCAACCCAAGAATTGAGCAATGAATTGGTTTGCTTAAGAAGAGGAAAGACGTATGTTCTGTAATTTTTTAGCAAAAGCAAGAAGAGGGAATGTATATAAAATGAAAGAGATGAATGCCTATGCTCCAAAGATACCTTGATCTCCCAAGAAGAAAACGTCCTGTAGTTGATTCTTTTTGTGAGTTAAATCCTCCACAATACACAACTGGCAGGCTAGGCGGTAAGGATGCAATGTGCTGCCAGGTGAGTAACGCACTTCGTCTACGGGCACGAGGACTTAACTCATCCATGTTTGTATTCACTATCTGAAATGAAAAGCCTGGTGGCTCAATACCTTTCAATTGGAATGTGTGGACATCATGTCAAAGATTCAAATTGCAAGGTATTATTATCTGTGACTGTAAAGCAAACTTAGCATATAGGCATATAAAATTTGAAACACAGGTTGTGGAAAGGATATTGCCCATGTTGCTATACATGGATCTTTGGCACCCCAAGATATGCTTCCTGGGACAGATGGTGACTCTGACAACCAAAATGTGCCACCTTCTAGCAGCTCTACCTTCATTGTACAAGAAAATGACATGAATATAATTCCAATAGCCTAATATGGTATAACAAATGGAAAGCTCTGTCAGATTCAAGGGAACCAATTTCATACTTTCTCTTTATCATACAAGATTGTGCAGTGTTCATCTGAAGAGTCTTCAGATCCTTTTCTTGACGTTCCAAACTGATCATAACCTGATTGACACAAAAGATTGGCACAAACATAAGCTCAATTTCCAAAATTAATGAAAACTAGTGGTGTTTTTGACAACATTTTGGATACCAAAACACCATTACCTTGCAAAGCAAAAATACAGAAACTGCCGCATAATTGCAGATACGGACAAGTATAAATGGTAAGGTAAAGAAATTCAAATGACTAGGCACTACTAGTAATAAACTAAACAGTAGTGACATGGTTGCAGTTATCTGTAGAATGCACGTTTGTTTTCTCTATAGTATGATCATTGGCAAACATATTATGACTTATTACTTAGGTGTTTTGATGGTTACAGTCTATCATTCTATTCTGGGAACAGTAAGGCAAAAACACAAGATTCATGTGCCTTTAATGGTTGAACTTGTTTTATTCATCTATCTCCTACTAACACAGATAATAATAAGATAATAAGATTGCTTTCCAGCAAAATCACCCAGCCCTGGTCAATCTCAAAGAGCCCAATTCCAATGAAGATACATGCCATGTTATCTATAGCATGTATTTCATTATCAAAATAAAGGTGGTCCACTTACAGCAATATCTATAAAGAGCTAGAAAGGCATCTCCTTGCGTTCCCCTTGTGTGCCTATGTGCATTGTAGTATGTCTAACCTCGATCAACAGCTTTAAGCTAATTTTTGGCCTTGCCATGGAACTACTGCCCTTCTTGAGCATGGTCCTTGGATAGGGAACTAGATGCAGTCCTAGTCGCTGTACCTCTGCACGGGCTATTGCTCTTAAGTGCAATATCTACAGAATGGGTATCTCGGTTGAAACTAAAATATTTCTCTACTTATGGCACCAGCTTTATGCAGTGGATGCAAACGTCGCAAACTCACAATCGTCATATCCTTGCAGATTCAGTATTCAGAGAATGTGCTGAACAACTTCTTAATTATCAGTATTCACCAAACAAGCTCAAACCATAAGGGGTAATCATCACAAATAGTTACCTGGCAACCCCTGCTGGAGATAATCCAACTGTGATTTCACACCTGAATCCATGAACAAAATGAATATTTGAAGTAAAAATGGCAAGTAAAAAACAGCAAAATTTACTTAAATTACGATGGAATAAAGCCCCATTCACAAAATAATTGAACACAAGAAAGCGATAGACCAAAACACTCACCAAAACCCAAAGCGGCATACCAAAAACAAAAACCCTCAGATACAGCCCAAACCCAGCGAAAACTCATCTCCCAAAAACAAAAGAACAAGGACCCAGACCGATAATTCGAAGGAAAATACGACAAGAAACAAGATCACATTCATAATGCGCATTCAGAAAGAGGCAGACCTTGTTGGGTACAAAGAATTATGGGAGAGTAACTGGTGATGACACTTATACACAAGTCCCTCCTCTTCTCCCACGAATTCGGGCTGTCCTCTGTCTGGTCTTCGTGGAGATTAAAGGTCATCACAGTCAAAGAAACACTCATTTCTTGGCTCTTCTATTGCCTCTGGACGCTTCTCCCAATCATTACATGATCATTGATCAAACGAAAACCAAAGAAGGCTTTCTAGATAGCTTGCAAGCTCTTGGATTCAATCCGGTATTTAGATTTGTAATAACTGCGGAAATGTTTGAAAAGTTGCGGTCTTGGAACAGGGGAAGAGGCTTACAATAATGTCGGAAAAATATTAAACAATGTGAACTGCTTTGCGTGAGTTCCAAAAACGTCAAAAAGAAACTGCTTTCTGAACGCGTAAGAAATTGCTTTTTCCCCTCGGAACAACGAAGGCAAGATTCTTGAGTAGGGGTTTTGACTTTGCACGTGCGGCGTCAAAGATTGAGACTCCTTGCACCTGCTTTAGATAAATAATCCTGTTCTATTTTTTAATAAAGCATAATATATATATATATATATATTATAGATTTATCCAAGGGTTAAAAACATAAATGCAATTAACATAGACTTTCCCAAATAATAAACCACCCTTTAATTAACTGAATCGATGGACAAGTACAAATTAATTCCTGTGTTGGTCACCGAAACATGGTGCATGTTTTATCTGTGTTTTAATTTGCATGGTTTTGGAAATTATGTTCAAGTAAAGCCATATTCAAGTACAATGTAAGAAATTAATTTGATTCAAAAGTTGATATTGGACCCTTTTACGTCGTGACAATTTTTAATTTCTTTCAAGAATTCTGATAATTACCATGAATACAGTATTTTTTTTTTCTTTTCTATTTAATCTTACCCAAAACACAAGTCATTGACACAAAATTTGCCAAAAACATAAAAACCCCTCCTTTTTCATGATCTAGAACCAAGGAATAACAAGTGAAAATGGGACTTTAATTTCATTTAAAAAATAAAAAATAGCTTATTTTTAAAATGGAAAAGACAAAAGTAAATAGAAAAGCCTTTCTTTCTTTTTTTTTCTATTTTTCATGCAATTCAAATTTTCTGTAGTAAACTGCAAACTCAAGTGTTTCTTAAAACATCACATCAGCATTTCTTTCCCACCACTTTGTTATTTGTAAAAACTGATAACCAAGCACCAAACTATCTCACAAATTTAACTCTCAACCACTCTCCGCTTTGTTAGCCTGGCAGTTCCTTGTAGCTTTCCTTGCAGCATAATTCGACCACATTGTCTAGGAAGAGTTTCGTAAAACCCACTCCACAAGAGTGGAGATGCCAAATCCGGTTGCACCTTTCTTCTTCTCGCTCCAGACAGGACCAGCCAGGTCAATATGCATCCATTGAACCTTCTCATTAACAAACTGCAAAATTACGGCCACAATTTGTACGATGTTGGGTCACGTTTGTGCACAGAAAATCGAACATTGGAAGGATAATATGAAGTCAGACAAGTATTTAATCAACCAACAAGTATGGTGCATTGGAACACCTCAAATTTTATGAAATCAGTGCATGAAACCAAAACATAGGAGAAAAAAGAGCTAATGTGCACACACAAGAGACTGAAATTTGATCACGCACCTGTTTCAGAAACAGAGCTGCTGTGATGGCACCACCTTGACGACCACCAGTGTTGACCATATCAGCTACTCCAGACTTCATGGACTCCCAGTAACTTTCTTCTAAAGGCATCCTCCAAAGTTTCTCTCCACTTGCCTCTGCTGCTGTAAATACCTCCTTTGCTAGCTCATCACTTGGTGTAAACACACCTGAAAGATGATAATGGTTTCTTAATAATCAGCAAAAAGTGACAGGAATGTGTCGCAAGCAACAATATGACAGCCCTAAGAAAACTGGAAACACGATTTTAGATGATTTGAAAACTGTTTTACAACTGCGTGGACAACAATGTATAATCATAATTATATAATGAAAGCCCCAATAAAACCCGCAGGAAGAGGGAGGGGTCGGGGAGGGTGGGAGGATCAGAGAATCACTCAAAGCTTGATTCCCACCAGAATCACAATAACCTTATACCTGCAATTGAGGGTCCAAGAGCAACTACACAGGCCCCAGTTAAAGTTGCCAGATCAACAATCTGCAAAGTTATTTAAATGGTGTTATGAGAATTTCAAATCAAACAATATATATAAATCAGCTATGGTAAGGACTAAATGGCAAGCAGGGTTTCTCTATAAAACAGTCTAGGCATCTGTAAGCATTCTTCCAGATAGCATTGGAGGAGACTATAGACAATCTCATCGGTCTAAGGGCAGATTTGGTTAAAGTCTAGGTGTTTAATTACAATCAGCCAACATAGGGATTGAATTATGACGTACCAACACCATATCAGATACATACGTATTTGGAAGAAAATAATCAGGCATTACCTTCTCTACACCCTGGTTACATGCATAAACTAAAGCATCAGCAAGCGTAAGCCTGCCTTCGGCATCAGTGTTATTGACCTGCAACACATATCCAAAAACCATACCATCTTTATCCCATTGCCCATTAAGAACATAAAAAATTTGCATACCTTTTCACTGAATAAAGATAAAATAGGTCCCATATAAAGTTTGTTTTCATTTACATTGCATATTCAAGAAAAATGATGTCATATCAAGATTCAGAAGACGAAAGAAGTTTGAAAATGTTAATTTCAAGGGGACAAGAAACATAAAAGTGGAATTTTTTCCCCATCATTTTAACTGTTTTAATGTGTAATGTGCTACAAGCAAACAAAAGATATACTGTACTAACACTGCAACATAACAAACTAAGATGGCTTTTCTTTTATTTTTCTTCTTTTCTTTTATTATTATTATTATTATTTTCATTATGAGTATGAGAAAGGCAATACCTCAATTGTCTTTCCGTTTGAGGCTGTGACTATGTCCCCTGGCCTCATACCTGTTCCACTAATCATATTCTCACAAGCTGCAACAACAAAGTGAACCTGCGAAGACAAAACTTCCCTTAGGTTGTGAGGGCATGACAAAAAGGAAATCTGTAGTCAGGGTGGGTTGAAGATTAATAGGAAGAGAGAGTCTTTAAACAGATTGGCAAGACCATAGTTCCAAGTGAGGATTAAGAACAAGAGCAAAGTAAATGGCTCACCTCTACTCCAGAGGGTTTAATTTCACCAATGGCTTTTGCTGCACCTAGAACTGCTGCAGAACCTCCCATATCAAATTTCATGAGCTCAATTGAACATCCAGGTCCTGTCTTAATGTTGTAACCACCACTGTAAGATAAGGAAAAAACTCACCAATCCTTGCAGATGTAAAACAGAACATATAATAAACAAAGAAGTACCACTCCTGATAACATGAAGACATGGGAAAATGATTGCAAAAGGGAAGAATGCATCAGCAACTGACGCACAGCCCAATATGATACTCATAAATAGCAATAGGGCACATGAACACAGGCTCCTCATTTAGGCCATAGAATCATACCAGATATTTAATGCATACATCACTAGCTCACCTGTCAAAAGTCAATCCTTTTCCAACTAATGCCAACTTGGCTTTAACGGGTCCACTTAAAGGCTTGTAGCATAAATGTATAAAGTGAGGTGGATTTGCAGAAGCCGCAGCAACACCCAGATAGGACCCCATTTTCAACTCTTTGCACTGCTCTGCATCTAAGATTGTGGCAGACAGAACATCACTATGCACAGAAGCAATTTTTGAAGCTTCTTCTGCTAGTTTTGCTGAAAAATGGAAGTCATTCCCGACAATTAATGAAAAGGTTACAGCACCACATAATGCAGGCATACATCTCTGTGCAAAGCTATGTCTATATAAGTCAATAAACTATAGCAAACAAATGAAAAAGAATTAAGAGCAAAAATCATGATGAAGCTAATGCATACCAGGAGTAAGTACATTAGCAGGTGAATTCACAAGCTCTCTTCCAAATATAACAGCTGAACAAACATCTTCGGCATATTTCAGTTTCTTCTCTAGTTGAGGTCCAGTTCCTAGACCAATTATATCCACAGATTTAAGCACAGGTTTCTTTGATTCTGACTTGTACCTATTGTCTTCATATATCCCTAACACGGTCCCTATCACAATTTGAACCATTTCCAGCGTGTTAAACCAACAATTTATCACAAGTAAATCAAGAAACCATCAGATCTGAAAAGTACCAGATGCGATAGCTGAAGCAGTATTGAGCTTGGACTCATCGGGGATACTCTCGGCAGAGGCAAGCACAACAGCAACATTGCTTGCTTGTGCAGACTTTGCAGCAGCAGCAATGGCCTCACCAAAACTACGAAAAGCAAAAGTGGTTGAAGCAGACTGTCCAAGGCCAATCAAACCAACTCTTTTGGAACCTAGACCTGGAAGCCTAAGAACCATAGATTGGCCAACTTTTCCTGTGAAATCCTCCTCAGAAGAGGCTTCACTTAATAAACCACCCAGATGGGAATCAAGCTTCTTCAAAAGTGAGTTCTCAAACTTTGCACTCTCATTCTTTGCCATATCTTTCTCGGTAATACCAACTGCAAGTACATCTCCTTTCCATTCCACCATATCAATCTCTTTGGCAGCAAAGGATATCTTTAAAATATTAACACATACACATAATACACTTGTCAGTCTCCAGGAAATGGCAACAATCAGGCACCCAAGATCAAATGATTGTAGATATCACCTACAATAAACCGATGAAAGCACACAGACCAGCAGGTACACAACCAAAGTAATGTCCAGAACCATGCTGATCCCTATGAGCTAAATGAATAATGAAACTTCAAATTCAACCCTAGTAAATAGAAAACCACACCATACAAATTTTGAGAGGAAATTAAAAGCCACTGAGAGGCCAACTACGTTGGAGTGGATTTCACCCATAGTATCCAATTAAACAACATCATAGCCAACATTTTAGCACAAACAAATGTGGGCAACGCACTGTTTATAACTGATGACACCAACTCAAAGCTATATAACAAGCTTGTAGAATATAGATGAAAGAAGACAAGAAAATCTATAACTCACTTTAAGATAACAAAACTCCATCCAACAAAAAATCAAAATCTAAACAATCCGTATCAGAAGTCTGAATAAAAACAACAACCCATCTCCTAAAACAAATAAACAAAGAAGTGGGTCGGTTTTTTTTTTTAATATATATATAAGGAAGGAAAGAAAAAGGAAAGACCTTTGGGACATCGATGCTACTGGGCTGGGTGAGGCCAAGAGTGGCACGAGCCATGAGCGCCCCTCCTCTACGGGAACAAAATGGTGCAATTGCAAGAGAAAATCTCAGACCAGGCACTGTTCTAAACTTAGTAAAAATCAAAGACGGCGAAGACAAACAAGAACAAGCAGAGGATGATGGAATAAGAGACGAGATGGAGTTGGGCAAGGACAGTACTTTGGAGGCCATTTTACAGTGGGCGAGTCTCCACTCTATTTATAATGAGCCGTCAGGTTTAAGATTGACTGATTACCTCGGCAGTGATGACCATTGTCCACATACAATCCACCACCACTGGTGCCAGCGAGTGGACAACCATCTGGGCCTTTGCCTCTTTGGTCGATAAGACCGTAATGGAATGAATGCTTCTTGTCGTATAAATCCTTTTACTTTTATGTCTTATGCTACAAGCTTGCTGCCAGGCCTCGCCCGCTTTCGTCAGGGCCCACCTCTAGGAATAATGAAAAGAGGTTGCCCTCAATCACGACAAAGTGAAAAAGCCTTTTCAACCCACTTGGCGTGTGATAGTCCATAAATCATATTCTTTGAGAATTTTTCATATAACTGTAAATAAATTTATACTTTTATTAATATATAAAAGTTTGCTTTATATATATATATATATATATATAGCACATTCGATATTCTTTATTTAGTGCATTTGTTGGAAGATGGGGGTAACTCATTCTCACCGTTATTTAACTTCTTTTTTTTTTTTGTAATAAATATTTAATACTTTAACAGTAAATTTCTCCTAAATTCGACCTAAATGATAATAAAATTAAAACCAAATGATATATTTTAACTCATAAATTCTTGTTCCTTCAAAAGAAAATTAAAAAATAAAAAAAAATTAAATTCTGATCAATAGAAAATAAATATACTGAATTATTATAAAGGGATATGATACTTGTCAAATTTTACTAAAATATAGTAATTATTTGACTTAATCTTTAAATGAATCTAACTTATATTAATCTAAAAAACTGATCACTTATAATTCAAAACATTTGAAATTGAAATAATTAAAAATTAATTAATTTAAAAAATAGAATAACTCAAAAAAAAATATTATATTTGAAATCTACCCTAATTGATATCTAAAAGTTTGATATATACCCATCATCTAATTAACTCGAATTTTGATATGGCTAAGATTGATGTTACCTAAAATCCAAATGACTCAATGGGTCTGCAGTGCGAATATTTATGGCATTGCTATTTTTCTTTTTGTTTTTTCAATGGCTTCGTGGAGAGTTTGTTTCCCTTCAGTTTTCCTAACGGTAGGATTTTCAAGTCTGGGTCGGCAGGGAGAACCAGCCGTTAATTTGTATTGTCAAAGTCAAAACCTACTAGGCTAGTAGATTTTTCATAAGTAAGAAAATAGCGTTATTGTAAATCTTGGGCCCATCTACAAACATCGTCTTAAAGAAGCTGGTCCATGAAAGATTGGGCCCCATTATCCAAAGCCAGGGAAAGGCCCATATTTGAAAATTCATATCGGAAACATATTTTGTCGGTGTTTCGGGCTTTTTTTTTTATTATCATTTATTTTAAATGTAAAAAAATTATTTTAATTTAATAATAATTAATTTTTTTACTTATTATAAGTAATATATTTATTATGTATTTTTTTTTTGGATATATAAATATTCCTCATGACAACTGCTTAAATTCACTGAAAAGAAACCTGAGATTTATGTTTCTTCGGTTCCAAGCTTTAAAATATAATAATTATATATATATATATATATTTTTTTTTTTTTAAAACCCCTAAAAAGAAAAGAGAGAGTCGAGAGAAATCGTCAGAAGTAATTAGAAAAAGAATGGTCGCCACGAACTTGAAAGCAGAGGCAATGAAGCTCATGGAGACAAGAAACGCCATGGAGGCCGAGATGAACGGCATCATCGAGCGCCTCTGCCGGCCCGGCGGTCCCGGTCTCTCCGGCAATCTCGTTGACTTCGAGGTTCAACTCTAAATCCTCTCTCTTTCGCTCTCTCTTTTGGGCTCTTTTCTTCTCTTTTGAACTGATTGTGTAACGCTAAGCTTGATTTTTTTTTTTTAATTTTTTAATTTTTTGCTGGATAATTGCTGAATTTTGCTTCATTTCTTTTGAATTTGTTTGATTCTTAGGGTTTTCCTCGCGCAGACATTGACATTCCGGTCGTCAGAGCTGAACGGCACCGTCTTGCCCGTACTAATCTTCTTTCTTCTTTTTATATATTTGTTGACTAGTTCTTCTTCTTCTTCTTCTTCTTTTTTTTTTTGAAAAAAATCCTTATTAATCGGGTAATGGAAAATAGTGAATTTACCGTTTGGAGATAGATTACTATTCGTGTTTATTCACGTCACCGTGGTGGTTTATTCTGTTTTGGCTGCAAAAGAGGAAGAAAAAAAAGGGTTTGGGATTGGAAATAGGCTATGATTCTAATCAAGTTTCAAGATTGATATAATTTACAGTGAGCTAATGTTATTAATTGTGTGTGAAAAACTAACACTTGCAAGGATCATTATTGGTTGTTTCCCGCGTGGCAGAGCTGCGAAATGATCACAAGGATATCACGGAGAAGATCAATGAAAGAATACAAGTTCTGCATTCGGCAAGGCTTGCACCTAGATCTTCTTCATCCTCCAAAGAGACAGGTAACTGCTGGGGCTTACTGTGATCCGTTGAGCCGAATCTTGAACAGTACTTAATAGTTGATGGAATCAGTGAAGCCTTATTAACTTCAGGCTGATAGACTGTCCCCTTGCCACTTTATGGTTGCTAAACTTGGAAATCACCTATTCTTGGATGGTGGCAATGGCATACTTCTTCGGCCCTTGACATGTTATATGAGCTTATAGGACTTGAAGATGATAGAATGCTCATTACCTGTCCAAAAGAAGTTAAATCACTTTGTCAAAAGATGACCAATCTTGAGCCTTAAGATCTGCTAAATACATATTTGCTAACTGGTAATAGCCACGTATAATCACTTCCTATTACCATCCACTTATAAATTCTTACGGAGCTTTCCTCTGGCTTGGATGGGTTATCTTTGTTAAAACGCAGTAAGCAGTCTGATGAGTTTCTTAGATGACAATGCACAATGCTCTTTGGTGTGACGATATATTTGCAAAACTTTTAAGTGGAACAAAGTTTATATGACAACTTAATATGGGGAAAAATTGTATATAGTGTGTAATTGAATTGAGTTGACATTTTTTTCTGGTTTGTAAGGTGATGAGAGGGCATCAGATATTCAGAACTCATCTATAGGCAATGCTTCTGTACTTGCAGCATGCAGTGCTGTCCTAGGAAATTCCTCAAGTTCCATGGACGTGGATATGTTTGTCAGCATACCCTTTGCAGTGGTTGATGAAATAGCTGATGCATCCCCAACGGCTGACGATGGTTTACAACTTGGAGATCAAATTGTTAAATTTGGTAATGTCGAATATCAAGCTGGTGAGAATCTTCTACAAAAGCTGGCATCTGAGGTTCAGGCGAATCAGGGGCACACAATACCTATTGTTGTTATGAGGCAAGGTGCTCCAATTAACTTGACAGTGACACCTAGAGCATGGCAAGGCAGAGGGTTGCTTGGGTATGTCTGCCTTCTTTGGTTATATGGGGTATTATTCTCTTTCAGGAGACAATACTTATCCTTGTCTTTTATTGAATGCTTGCAGCTGTAGCTTCCGCATCTTGTAACTGGCAATGTTTTGGATTTTTTAGCGCGGAGTGAACTGGCTTGCATTTCTGGTTTGCATGACAGAGAGTAGTGAGATTTACAGTAAAAACTGCGTTTCTTATCCTTTTCAAAAGCAGAAAGCTGTGTACCGAGAAACCCTGCTTTTCCAGGAATCTAAATTTGACATATTCAATGACGAATCTTTTTATTTATTTCTTTGTATCTGGGGGGGGGGGTTGAAATTGATGACTTAGTTGAATTTTAAACACCATAGCTATCATCATATTTACCGCACCTCCAATTCTTTAGGACTTATTGGGAATTAGTAGAGGATTGTTTAATCGTGGAATTTGAAAATTTCCCTCAGCTTTCAGATAACTTCTGTTTCGTTGGGATCACTTTGGTTTTGTTTTTCGTTTTCAGTATTTAGAGGGAAATTAAAAAAAAAAAACAGAGAGAAATAGAGAGAAAAAACTTATAAATCATACTTGATGGGCCACTAGATTTTTTATTTTTATTTTTTAAACAGAAAACTGACATTCTTGTCACTCCCTTTGAAAACACAAAAACGATGATTTATAGAAGTTGTGGCTACTGGTTGGCATGTGAAAAAAAGGCAGGTATTCGATATTGAGTGGAATAAGTAAGTTTGGTCTGTACCTCGAACATCATGCTTTCATCTGCGCTTTTGTCTAAATTCCCACCCAGAAGTTGATCAAGGAAGGGTCCCCACTCAAGCCATGAAGGCCTATGGGTCTTCCCTGATCGACCTCCATTCATGCTTCTCACAAAGTGTCTTCCCTCCTCTTCTTTGCTTCCCTCGGATTCATGCAGAAGTCATTGAAACATGGGCATAAGTCATTGAAATCCCATATGAAAAACAGCCTACAACAGCTCTGCAAAAGTCCAGTTTTAAAATCCCAGGAGACTTCACCCTTGCCCCCACCTTAAATTCCGCCACAAAGCCACCATTAGCGGCGATTTCAGATCAAAGGCCATATCAAACCCCTACTGAGCATCATCGCTTAAAGGCTAATAGAGAGGAAGAAAAAGAGAGAGAAAGAGGGGTCTACATGCAATTATCTTTTTTTTTTTTTTGTCTCAGTTATTGCCTCGGTTATGACAAAAGGAAGAAGTGAGCCGCAAACTAGAAACATCAGCATCTGGATTTGACAAAGCTTAACAACTGTTGGCAACTAACCCGGCATTGACCAGTTTTAAGGAATTGGTGACCTCCAATTGAAACAAGTAAAAGTCATTGAATTGAAGTACCAAAATTGAACGTGTTTGTGACTAAATTGTGAACTTCTAGTTGTACCCAACAACAATTTTCTTTTCTTTCATGCCTAACATAAAAGAAATCAAAACAGAAAACTAGCGTCCGAGGAAGATAGCTCATTGTCTGTCTCCCTCCAAGAGTAGCTTAAGCCTACACGGCAGTTGGTTGATCCATACATCACTTGGAGAACAATAGGCTCCAAGCTTTGCAAGGTAGTCTGCACAACAGTTGCCTTCTCTCATGACATGCTTTAACTCCAACGTAATATTTTGATTTAAATTTCTCAAGATTATTTAGTTTAAATATAAAATAAAAATTTATATGTGCTGGGAGGTAGTTGAACGAGGAAAAGAACAAGAAACGAACCGGGTATAGCCGGTAACATGCAGCTCAAAAAACTGGATGGTCCAGGTCAAGGTCACTCACACACTATTCAATAGGGTCATAAACAAAAGCCCAATCTCCACTTTCTCTCTCTTTCACCCATTCGCTCTCTACATTTCTCTCTCTCTCTCTCTCGTGGTGAACAGTGAAGAAGTTCAATGGGATTTCAGTGGGAAAAGTAACAAATTTTCTTTTTCCGCTTGCGATCAAGTCATTTTCTCGGTGACTTTTCTTTTCGTTTTCCCGGAAAAATTGAAAAAAGACAAAAAGGAAAAAAAAAAAACAGAGAGAAAGAAATGAAATTAGCAAGTTCAGACTTCAAAGTCGAAAGGAGAAAATGTGTCAGCTTTAATTAGGGACCGAAACGACGCAGTTTTGAGCCTCCACACCACACCCCCACCTTTCTCTCCAGGTAATAGAGATTCTCCATCTCGTTTTCAACAATGCAGAATGGAATCTTCATGTTTCGAGGCGTTCTCTTTCTCTCTCTCTCTCTCTTACCTACACACTCACACATTTTGAATATGTGATGAAGTCCTTTTGCTTTTTCTCCGTTTTATCAGTTTAAGCTGTATAGGGTGTGATACCATTTAGCAATGGTCGAAAGGTGAGAACTTTTATGCTACTTGGACATTTTGATTGATGGGTTTTCTTGCTTTTTGTTTGTCTTCTTTCAGGGCTGATTTTGAAGATGGAAGTTGGAGCTTTTTGGGTTTATTTTGTGTGATAGGTGTTGTTTTGAAGCTTCATTTGAGGTAACCCGAGTGGTATTGGAAGTGTTTAGAAGTTTGAATTATAAGGGTCAAAAACCAACCTAAGATCTGGTTTTGGTATGTTCAGATGTCTGGTCGATGAATGTAGTTCTAGGAGTTGGTAAATTTGTTTGAAAAAAGGGTTTTTGCATTCAAACCCGTTTGCCGATTTGAATTTCTGTTGTTGCCAGAAAAATGAGTCTCAGTCAATTTCACTGGGTGGGTGTCTGTTAGTTTCGTTTGACTTTGGAAAGGATCGGAGAAGAAGTGGAAAGTTAGTAAATTTGTAAAGTCTGTGATTTTGAGGGGAAAAACCTGAAGATCTCTTGAGAATCGGTGTTAGTTCAACTTTGTTTTAGCAATGTCAGGGCCTCCAAGAGTGCGGTCAATGAATGTGGCTGATTCTAAGGCCAGACCTGTGTTAGGAAACAATGGAAGCAACAAGGCACATTCAGTTAATGCAAGGAAACTGGCGTCAAAACCATTAAAAAAGGTTGAAAAATCACCTGAGGGGGATACAGGTGAGGAGAAGAAAGCCCTCACAGTGTCTACAGTTAGTGCTTTATCCCCAAAATCGCATTCTGTTAGTGCTCCTTCGGTGCTTCGCCGCCATGAGCAGCTGTTGCATTTGAATTTATCTCTAAATGCTTCTTGTTCATCTGATGCCTCCACCGACTCGTTCCATAGCCGAGCATCAACTGGGAGGTTGACAAGATCGTACAGTGTAGGCAATCGGAGAAAGCAGTATGCGTCAAAGCCACGAAGTGTTGTTTCTGATGGAGGTTTAGAATCTCCACCTCCTGATGGTTCAAAGGCCAGAAAGAGTTGTGCATGGGTGACCCCAAACACTGGTGCATTTTTGGTCCTTTGACTGTGTTGTTATTTATTTTTTTTGTGTATAGAGTATATGAAAAGTAGAAATAACTAGCAGAATCTTATTAATCTTGTAACTTTCTTCCTTGGTTTCTACGGTAAGCATATAAATCATGAATTTATTAGGACAGGATTGCAGTAGTTTATGTCTATTAGAAACTGGAATACTCTGTTTCTAATTTGCTTTGAAGTTAAAGACATTGATTCCTCAGAATCTCATGCTTGGTATTAGGGATTCATAAATATACTTTGTGAGGCAAGGCACTTAGATGTAAACAGTGGTTTATTGCCTGAATTCATGAAGTTTATTTGCTCACTTTGTGTTCTCGAAAGTTAGTTCAATTGGTCAAGATTGTGTCTTATAAGCAGCCTCCCCTGGGTTCATGTCTTGATAATTGGTCCTCATTTCATCAATAGAGACTAAATTATGACTCATGATTTACTGAACTAAACAAGCTATTAGATGAGACATGCTTGTGCATGTGGTGCATTGTAAAGGAAAAAATGAAATTGGCTGCAACTAGTCCATCTTTCCCTTTATGTTTGACTAAGGATTAATGCTATTGTAGATGTATTCCAATAATTTGGTCTAAATTTATTTCCTGTGGCTCAACACCTGATCATCTTCACTTGTGTCCAATTAGTCTTGTCAACTTGGAGGCATTTCTTTTGACTATGACTTTCCCCTTTTCACTGGTTCAATTTACCAATTTAGCATGGAAGTATATTAATTTGGCGAATTCCTTCTCTTAGCAAGCAGCATATTGGGTTTCTGCTTTTCTTTGACTTCCTAGTTATGTCCCTGTGCTTTCAGTTTCATGGCCTAGGATAGGAATTTTGGGATTATTGACCTTTTCTGTGAAAGAAGGACAGAAAACTCAGTCTTTCATTCACGCATGCAAGTGCTTCCTTGCTTGCAATTTACTTGTTGAATGTTGTGCTTTGTTTGGTCTTAGAATGAAATAACAAATACATAAGTAGTTCATATGCCTATCTGAATTGCTGAAAAAGTAAATCATATACTCTCTGTTGCCTTAAGTAAATATAAGACCGGTTAGAAAACCAAATGGGGGAGAGGATGCAGAAGTACACGAATGACTCTTAAAAACTAGTAACTACTAAGTATACGTTACTCAAGCAACACATTTGACAGCATGTTGTCCAGATCCTTTATGTCCATCTCTTTTGACCTACATCACTGACAAGTTGTTATATATGAAATTAGATCCATGTTATACTGCTTTCCATGATGAAGAATGGGGAGTTCCAGTACATGATGACAGGTAGGTGTTTTTATTTGCATCTATGACTTGATGGAAGTCCTGCTTTCCTGACATGGCCCTCTTTTTCTAACAGCCGTTGGCTTGGTAATTATTTCCATGTGCAGGAAGTTGTTTGAGCTCCTTGTCCTTTCAGGTGCTTTGGCTGAACTATCCTGGCCTGCAATTTTGAGCAAAAGGCAAATTTTTAGGTAATGTTTCTATTGAATGCCCATGTGCTCTTCTTTCTTGTCAGTGATGACTTGTATATTCTGACTGGTAATTCCTTTTCCCATTTATTCATCCTCTAATTTTATTGTTCGGTAAAAGACCTTTTCCCCTTATTCACCACAGGGAAGTTTTTGCTGATTTTGATCCAGTTGCTGTGTCAAAATTTAATGAAAAGAAGATAATAGCACCAGGAAGCACTGGAAGCTCCCTGTTGTCAGAGTCTAAGCTGCGCGCTGTCATGGAGAATGCACGCCAATTATGTAAGGTACATTCTCAATTTCTTTTAAGTCCAAGATGCTCAATACAATACTTAAGTTCTTTGTCTGTGACTTGTGAAGAAAAGTGAAACATTTAAGCATGTTGGTTTCATCTCTTAAGTGACTCTCCTTTTCCATAAATTTCAAAAGCTTGATTGGTATAACCTTCTAAATCTGTATCTTTGGCAAGCAGAATTTATTTGTGCATTGACTTTCTGATGCTGATACCTTATTTGGATTAACGCAGTCATACATTAGGGACCACGCATTCTTGTTTTTGTGCAAAGATTTTAATGACAATTAATGTATGCTTGATAGAAGGGTGAGCAACTTCTCAAAAAATAAGAGTAAGGAGGCTACGTGCTTTTAATTCATCCTAATGCCTTAAAATGTGGGAGTTTGATGCACTGAAACACTCTTTTTATAATGCATGCTTAATGATCACTTGATTGAGCAAGTTAGGTGAGAAGTCATTGTACAGTGGTCCTGATCAGGTTGCAATTTGTATTAACCACATAGGTCAAGTTATAGTATTTCAAATATATGATATATCTAACATATCTGCAGAATTATTGATGCAACCTAATTATTCCTTTTCTTCAACATGCCAGCTTGTTTAGTTGGTAATTCACTGTTATCAGATTTGGTAGGCTTCTGTCAATAACACTAAACTTTGTTACCATAGTCAATGCCATAATACCATACGCTTCCTCCTAAGATTGTCATCGCAACTAACTTGTTGCAGGTTTATTGATGTCAGGTAGTGGATGAGTTTGGAACATTTGACAAGTACATTTGGAGCTTTGTGAACTACAAGCCCATAATCAGCCGATTCCGGTATCCTCGCCAGGTTCCAGTTAAAACTCCAAAAGCAGATGTAATAAGCAAAGACCTCGTGAGAAGGGGATTCCGCTGCATTGGGCCAACCGTCATCTACTCATTCATGCAGGTGGCAGGGATCACGAACGACCATCTCATCAGTTGCTTCAGATTCCAGGAGTGTATAGATGCGATTGAAGGGAATGAAGAAAATGAAATGAAGGCTGAAGAGAAGAAAACTGATGGTACCATGGAGTCAGAAATATCCATGGCTATAGATGAGTTAAGTTTCTCCTCGGAATGACAAGGCGGTATATGGGGCTCCAGGTTCAATCATCAGGTTACTCCAATAACTTGTCCAATGCTACTCCTTGGGCAGCAATGAGGTTCTTCTTCTGTATAAAATTTGATGAATTATTATGCGTAATGGATTCCTAAATTGTAGGGTGCAAAAAGTGAATTTTAAGTTTCCTGATGATCGTGGTGGCGTCCATTAGGATCTGCTTGAGAGAGACATGGAATATCACTGTAAAATTTTTTGTACAGCTTAATGGGCTATTCATCATCTTCTTCTTCTTCTTCTTCCGTTCACGAGGAAAAATCAATGATCAGGGGGCTGTCACCCTCTGACTTTGGCGCTAAATTATTTTATTATTATTATTATTATTATTATTATTATTATTATTATTATTAATAAAGGACACTTAGATTCTACCTACTTGGCATGTTGAATCAAATTAGATAGAATAAGTAATTACACACAACAAAATTTTTTGATAAAAAAATAATTAATAAAATAAAATAATAATTTAATTTTTGTTTCTTATAGTATTATAATAATATTTATATTATTCCATTAATTATTTCTAATTATCTTAATAACTTTTTAAGTCCAGCATCCTTAAATAAAGCCTGAGCTTTTGCTTGCTAATCATTTGTTGATGATAAAAGAGATCTGCCTTCGCAAGTCAGCTTATTAAACAACTAGCAAATCAGGAATTGACCGGTCTGCTTGGTCCTCAACGGGGACAACAATAGACGCAAGGGTGCCGTTTCTGTGTCCGCTTAACATTGGAAGGTTACCCTGTCCGATACACTTTGTAGGGTAGCAGCTGCTTTTCCGGAATTAATAAGGATGTTGACTTATACATACAAAAGTGTCGTGGGAATCTCTTTTATGCCTCTCTGTTGTGTATACGATGCAAACAGCCGGGATTTGAGATATTAATTGATATGTTAGGGAAATAAAATAATAAAAAAAGAAGATTTGGCCGAACCAACAGGCCTTTTTCTATGTATGCCTCGTATCGTACAGACGGGCATAATTAAATGTTAAGCTTAAAACCCATTTAGAAGCATCTCGATTGAGCTTAATAACTTGCAAAAAAATATTAACAAGCCAACGTAAATCAATTAGCTGTGTTAAGTGTTACACCATTTCAATGGCGTCATGGCCAGATCTGATAGGTGAGTGATTAACAGCGACAACCAATCAAATCAATTAAAGAGCCTTCAACGCGCAAGACAAGGTTGTGTCCCCCAATTACATCAAAATTATACATATACTATTATTATTATTATTTGACCATACATTAAAAAAAAATATATATATATATATATATATATATAAAAATATAAATGTAAGGCTCAGAGATTTCTGACTTACATTGAACAGTTTGATATAGATTGTTTTAATAGTTTTATAAGTGGGTCAACTGGGACTTTCTATTTTTATTTCCTTTATTAAAAAAATATATATGTGTGTGTGTGTGTGTGTGTGTGTGTGTGTGTGTGTGTGTGATTTTGCAGCTAATGCCCACTCGTTTACCTCAGCTTTCGACATATTTATTTAGGCAACTCTGAAGGAGGACTAAAATATATCAATCATATTGATTTGTGTAAAAGATCCAAGCCTAGTAAGCAATTAAATTCATAATCATATACAACGGACAGCAACTTCAAACCTTTTACCGACCCGTCCTGTGTACTTGCAGTCCATCATGGCCAAAAGAAATTGCTGAAGCTGCTCCTGAACTGGGGACACAGAATGGGATCCCAACCGCAAAGATGAAAAATGGGTGCCGTTGTCAATCGATTTTACGGTGCTACACTCCCAGTAACCTGTAAAGGTGTACAGATCCCGGGTATTCAACGGCTCAACTGAAAGGAACGCAAGGCCCAATATACATGTTCACTTAAAAACTGCAGGAAGACCAAAACTAGAAAAAAAAATACAAACAACAAAACTCTCCAAACTCATCCGATGCTAATTTATATCATGACAGCTAAGTGATCTCCAATCCATATGAGGATGGTCCCCCCTGACTCTTAAATCTTTACATTGTACCTTATGCAAGACAAGTATTTTTCAGCAAGGCTTGATTTCAAATCCAAAACTAAGGAGTGTTCGAGCCGATTCAATTGCCTTCTCCTTCTCGCCTCCAACACCCAAGGTTTCGCTGGTGGATTCACCTCCCTTATTGACCAAATGCCGGGCCGGAGTAACCTGGTTTTGGCTTTTATCAGTTTTTTTAAGCTGCAAATTGCTCATAGAAGCAGAAGCAGCTGCAGCAACAAGAGGATCACTTGCTGGACCATGTCGCTTCTTTGGCACTGGCATGTCATGGTCATGTACTCCCTTGTATGTTATAATGACAGCACTTGTGTTATCTAGTGCCGTCTCAATATGCTTACGGACAGGGCATCCAGCAGATGTGCATCTATAGTAGTTCCTGTAAAGTTTGTTCAGGCAATAAATCAGAACAATATAATAACAGTGATAAATTGGATGAAGAAATGAATATGCAACCCTAACTCACTCATAGATACAAAAACCATTTCAGCTCTTTTAATTGTATGTTAGCAGTAGGAAAAAGAAATGTCCTAGGTAGGACCATCAATGCAGGGATGAATAATTATTCATCTACACTCGGCATCCAATGAAGTGGGTGGCAAATTGCTTGTGCACTGTATAAGATCACAACTGCAACAACTAAGAAACTAGGAACTTTCATGGAACTTGTGCATGTTGACATATTTTCAACTTATCAAGTAAATTGTTACAAGTAGAAAGAATGAAATTAAGAAATAAACACACACCGTGGGTGAGGATTGCCCTTCACCATTTTCTGTCCATACTTGCGCCATCTATATCCATCACCTGAGATCCCAACGTCACCTGCTGCATGCATGACAAATTTTTGTTTCTTTTCAGATTTGACGATAGTCTCTGAACATGCTACTAAACTTCCTTTCTTCACTCTGGTCACATAGAAGCAAAAAAAATGTAGAAAAGAGATTTAACACTTACTTTCTGGAAGAACATGCCAGAATATCAAAATCTGTATGAATCACATCCCCCCAGAATATCCGCAGGAAAGCTTACCTTCTTTTTGGCTCAGGTTCAATGACATGCTCCTCTTTAATATCGAATTCCATATTCCCATCAGAACCAGTTGAGTTATACCATTTTCTGTCAGGACCTATGGGTGTTTCCCGTGGAGGTTCTTTAGCCAATTTGGCTGGGCCTGAATTCTTAGGCACTTTGCTGGAAGGTTCTGATACATCCTTTTCCAAACAAGGGCCAGCAGATGATGCATTCCTATTTTCCCTGCCAGAATTATTCTTCCTAGGTGGATCATGACTGTGGATTCCTTTGTTAACAATCTCTATTACATGGCCTGAATGATCAGAGCATTCAATCTTTTTAGCACAACAATTGGAGTATGTACATTTGTAATAACTTCGAGAACCTTTGGGACTCTTTACTAGCTTCTGGCCGTACTTGCGCCAATTATACCCATCAGGAATAGGTGACTTCAAAGGGGTAACAATGATGAGTGGTTTAGGGTCAGCAGAAGTTTGTTGATAAGCTCCTGGCGTAGAGGCATTATAAGCCTTCAATGGTGACACTATCCGCTCTGTCAAAGTTGGACTTGGAGCAGATGATATAGACTGTGTAACAGAAGTTGGTGACAGTTCCAACAATGATGTTTGACACACAGAAGCATGAAGCTGATTTACCGTCTGAACTTGTGTCCCCTGGGCTATGACAATTGCTACAACTTTTTGGTTTGGCACCTCAATTTGTCCCTGCAGAAATAGGAAATAAAATAAAACAAAAAAAGAAAAGAAAACGAATATGGTGCGATGGATATCAATAAAGTGTGCAGATGTATTGAGAATGTTTTCTAAAAATCCAGGGAGTGCATTCATTAATGCCAGAAGAACCAGTGTACATGATTTCCAGCAAACCAGATGTCCTAAACATGCCAACAAACAAAGCAAATATCAAGTCACCACTTTTAGCTTTTTAGAGGTTGATCTAAAAGCTCTTTCACATTGCACATTATTGATTGATGTGAATATGTCAGTTGGACATGTTGATACAACAAATTCATAACTTGATTATGAGACCTTGTCGCACCATACACAGCTTAACTGGTGAGATAGGGAATGTAGGGCTATTGATCTACCATAGAGCAACGAAGCTTCTGCCTTCGATGACAAGATTAGTGGTTGGTCTATTGGGGAAAATTGTGTATTCCAAGTTTTTGGCCCCTTTCCAGAGTATCTTTCATGGTTACGAAAAGAGAAAAGCATAGAAATCATCAGGATAGATTTGGGTTCTTCAAAATCATAATCTCGATAGAATCAAGAGGAAGAGTTTTTCTCTCTTGCTCTCCAGGAAGACTAAGATTGATTGCTTTCAATATTTTTGGTTAGGAGCCTAGACAACAAGTAAGTCATTATGCTGCACACTTGTGAATTGAGAAAATCTTTTTCAAACACAAAATGTCACAAAAGAAAAGGAGGGTTTCCTCTTGTCATGCTATTACATTTCCATCCCTATATTAAATTCATTAATGCTTCTAGGTGTTAGATTTTAGCCTACAAATGCAAATCTTTGTCAATCATTATGGGTGTTCTCTTTATTTATCAACATTCTTTCTTTGCTTCCAACATTATGGTCTCCACGTTCCACAAAATTTAAAGATTCCTTTATGCTTAATTTTATTCTTCTTCCTCTCAAAGAAAACTTAGATAGCCCTTGCTAAAACAAATTAATTTCAGATAATTTCTACATGTTGTTAAAAGGTTTTCCAGAGGAAGACTGTTGGTAAAAATTAAAACTTTGGATCATGCTATATGTTGCACTTCAGATCATTTATAAACGTTCTTAAAAAATTTCCCAAAGGAAGCATTCTCAGTACTGTAACTTCCACAAATGGAGGCAAGCACTTACTGCCACTATATTTTCTACATGTTCTATCCTGCATTAATTAGATCCCACAATTCATCCTTCAACTGGGGTTTGATTAATGTACACAAAACTCCAGAAATGAAGCAATTCATAAAGTCCATGATGGGTGATAGCACATACTCTTTCTGGTAACACAAAAGCATCCATACAATGTAATCAGACTCCAAAACCTAGACCCAGTTGAGTAAAAATTTCTCTTAGGCACCTTCTGTCATCGACTGAAAGGATTTATACAGTATTCAATCAGTTACAGTGAAACCTAAACCACTGGATACAAGCAACTTAAACACTAACAACAGCAATTACAAACGGGTTACAGCTACTATCAATGTAAAAAGAAAATTAACCCAGCATTTTGACATGCATCAATTTCAACGCGTTCCCAATAGGCAAACACATATTCAATAACATATGTTGCATAAGCACATAAATAAGTTTCACGCGTACAGGCGCTTTCCACAGACTTACCCAAACAGTATCTGCAAATGATTCTCATAAATTAGCACGAAAATTCTACACACACAGGCAGAAAATTAGCACACAAAAAATCGAGGTCCTAACCTTAATTTGAGCTTCCAAGGGAATTACCGAAGAAGAATTTCCCTGCGAACCTGCCAACAAAATCCTCACCACTTTCACTCGAAAATACACCAAATAATGAAAATACCGAAATCACTATTCTCAAAATGAAACTAATCGAAACAAAATAGTAATAACAACCGTTGCACTGATCGTTCTCCGATATTATCGGGGCAGACTCTACTGTATTTAACGGCGGCTCCTTTATTTCCTCCACCTGTGCGCTGGGCAACTCGACCAGTCGCGACTCATCGTGCCGTGGTAACTCACTGATTCCCCTCTCTTCCTCTTCATCTTCCTCTTCCTCTTCCTCCTCCTCCTCCTCCTCCTCCACTCCGCCGTCTTCTTCTCCTGTTTCTCGCGGGTAGTCGTTTTGCTCCACTTTCCGTCGTTTTTGCTGATGCAGTTGTACCTGGAGAGCCCCGAAGCTCTCGCTTTCAGCCATGGCCGATTCTCTCTCTCTCTCTCCCTGCGTCGCTTTCAGAGAGTAAAGTGCCCGTGCAACAGTTAGAAGTTGCTTTATGGTGTCCGAAACCGAAACGCCGATGGTGGGACCGATTCTCTGTATCGGATTCTTTTTCTTTTTGTTTTTTTTTTTTTTTTTACTTGTTTGGCGTATTGGAAATGGATTAAGAGTAGACTCTAAGAAAGAAAGAGAATAAAAACAAAAAACAAAAAGACTTGGAATTGACTCAGGTCCTTTCTGTTTTGTTAATCAACGATCCGTGTTGAGGGAGTGGTAACGGACTCCGTCGATCTCTCCGTTACTTTAGGCTTGCGTGGAACGGGAATTGCGATCTGTGTGCTTCCTTCCGTTTGACTTCACGTTTTCCCCTAGCGGCTCAGCTGGCCGTTTTTTGTTACTGCTAATTTTGACTCGGACAGAGCGCATCAGTGGGCCTCTTCTCCCTCCCCCTTCCCCCCAAAATCTCCCTCTCTTTTTACTCTTAAAATTAAAAATAAATAATATATATATATCACCTTTACCTTTTGTGACAAGAAAGACAAAAAAAAAAACAAAAATTAGGAAAGAGAGCATATTTACTAGAACAGAGAACAAAGAGTATCCCTACAAGAAGTATGTGCAGGAAGGTTGCTTTAATGGTTATAATGACTATATGTGCTTAATTATATTATGGATGTTAACTATTATAGTAATTCTATGTATTTATTTATTTTTTGTTGATCAAGTACAAAATTTTATTTATCAAATTAGTTTTCAGTATTCCCTGTTGAATTGTAAGTTGTAAGTTTTCAACATCTAGTGATACGGTGATCCAAACTCTTTAATTTCGAACATGTTTTTCTTGCAAGGCCCCGCATCTTTCGGCATCAAATACACCATAAAATTACCCATAAAGCACTCAATTTTCGGTGCAGCTGCCCTGCAGCCTGTTCTTGCTCTGTTTCTCTTTCTCACACTTGAATAACCGTTAATGGAGTCGGTTATGTTCTCTTTACCATCTTCTTCTTCTAGTTTTTTTTTGTTTTGTTTTTTTGTACTTGTAGTTTCTCACGTAAGCACAATGGTGAATGGAATTAGGCTCAAATATGCATCTGGGTTTCTCAATTTGCCTAGTTTTGAGTGTATATATATATAAACCACATGACTTTTTAGGATGAAATCCGATGTCTATTATGCAAATGGGGGAGCAAGCAAGTGGATCATTTCATGGGTTGCAGTTGCTGGATGGCCTTTAACTGCGTTGGTTCTATTTCCTTCCTACTTCTTCCGCAAAACATCCCCCACTCCTCTGACTTTAAAGCTTATCAACAGCTTCGCTTTTGGCTTCTTCATCGTTGGTGTTTTCTGCACTGTGTGGATACTTAATTGTGAACAATAAACTGAATGCTTTAATAATAAATGCCGTTGTGGTTATTACTGCTGCCATGACCATAATTGCATTGGATTCAGATTCTGATAGATATAGTTACATTAGTGACGCTCAATATATCATGGGATTTATATGGGATATTGTGGGATCTGCTCTACATGGGCTTATTTTTGCTCTTTCGGAGCTGATTTTTGTTAAGTTACTGGGCAGAAGATCCTTCGATGTTGTATTCGAACAGCAGGTTATGGTTTCTTTATTTGCATTCATATTTACCACCATTGGGCTCATTGCGAATAAGGATTTTCGAGGGATGGCATCTGAGGCTAGAAAATTCAAGGGTGGTGTATCTTCATACACACCGGTTCTTGTATGGGGTGCGATCACCTTCCAGCTGGGGGTGCTGGGGGTGCTGGGGGTACTGGGAGCTACAGCTGTGCTTTATTTGGCTTCCACTGTGCTAGCCGGTGTTCTCAATGGAGTGAGGGTGCCCCTCACAAGCATTGCTGCTGTGATTTTGTTACTTGACCCCATGAGTGGTTTCAAGATTCTCTCTCTGATTATCACATTTTTGGGGATTTGGTTCTTACATCTATGGCAGCACCTCTGTGAGTAAATCTTCCTCGTCATAGTTTCTTGACAAGTTATATTTCTCATTATCTGCCTTCCCTTTTGTTATTTTTGGTCTTTTTTGTATCCTCCTCCTTGGGATATATGCAATGTAAAGCCTTGATGGAACGATTAGGGTTCAATTGTTTATACCATAGAGTATATAGTTGTAATTTCTAGTGGTTTACATTGGCACAAATGGAGAGTGTATGTACTGTAATGTCAGAGTATGGCTCTTACTTGTATTTGAACATATTGGAGGCAGGGGAAGGGGGCTTTGTGGAGAGGGAATCCATTGTTTATCCTTGGATTCTTATAAATTGGTGTAAGCAATCTTTGTTAATTTTTCAGCAGATATGAATCATCTGAGTCCTTGGATACAATTTCTGCTGTTAAGATGCGTAATTTTTGGGTTGACATTGGTCCGCAATGAAAACCAGAGTAAGCTATCCAATATAAATTAAAATCAATTGTTGGATCCTATGGAAAGTATAAGTATAGTTCATCACCAACACGAAACATCTCTGTTTAAAGTTTTGTGATGGTTTGGAAAGTAGAATGAAACAAAACAAGCATCATTTTGTCGTCAATGTTTGGCAAGATATAAATGATAACCAGCGTTAGTTCTCATCATATTGTGGAGCATCTCTCTCTCTCTCTCTGTTTTCTGTTCTGTTTATCAGAAAATATAGTCGAGCATCTTCTGCAGGCTTGGAGTCAATCTATCGATGTCCTGCAACGATCATACCATAACATTTATATGAAATTCAAGCATTCAGGTGTTCTCAACCTTAGCTATATTATAATCCTATCAGTAATCGACTTTGACAGCTGCCATCCAGTTTTTTATATGGATAACCTGGCATACCAGAGAGACCTTTATTCATGTAAAAATATAAATTTCATCCAGCTGAAAACAAACGTCCCTACAAGTGGAAATCAGCAACCCCCGTTCCCTCTAGAATCCCCACAACAATCCCCGAGTTTAAATTATATAGCTAAAATATGGCTTAATAATAGTTTGTTGCACACATTTATACTAGATAAGTTTCATTTGCTAGCAATGTGGCGAGCTTGTCTTTGCCATCAGCCACAGCCAATGATATGGCATCATATTTAGTTTCTAGGACCAATGTCCTTAAGAGCACAGATCTGCTCCTCCCCCATTGCAGACATGACCGTCACAACAAGGTCCTTCCCTTCAGCAAACCCATCTTTAATCTACATAAAAGAAAGAGAAAGCATAAAAATGCAGGTGTTGGAAAGAAACCAACAATACACTGTGGCATAAGGAACCAGAACATAAAAAATTACTGCACAGGCATGTCAAGGCACCTAAGCAAGCAACAGAAAGATAACAGGCATTACATACCTGGCCAAGCAGAGTTTCATCGGTGGGAAGCCTCAGATCATCCTTGGTATTTCCATTGTCAGTTAAAAGGCTCACCTACATGGTATGAAACTCAAATAGTTAGGATCAACAGATTTTGCAGATTAAACCCAAGAAATGGAAGCCAATCCCTCAGCCTTTTTTGACTGTCTTTTCCTCCGGTACAGTTCTTCAGAAGGCAATGTTTACTTCATGAGCATTGCGTTTCAAGAATTCTATGCTTTGTGTTGGCAGTATAGGGTTCAACATCTAGTTGAAATTTGTACCATAAGGCTTCAGATTTACACAGTTTGAACTGTTGACTGTTACATGAAAACTTTAGATTTGCTGCTCTTATACATCAGCAGGTCACATTACAAAGAAATCTAGATAAAAATAAAAATTTAAAAGTTTGAAGCGGAAAAGGAAACCTAAAGGGTATAAAAAGAAAAGGCCAAATAAGAAGTTAGTAAGGTACGAAGCAAAAGCCCCAAGCTCTCCCCGTAAAGGAGCAAAGAAGGCCCATCTGCAATCTTATCCACTAGCACACCACAAACGTTCATCCAAACCACCTATGAAATGAAATAGCCAATTGAACTTACAAAACCATCTGAAGATAATCAATCAGCTGATAGTCAGTACGATTAACATGGGGAACCTGCAAAAGAACAAATGAATTAATAAATGAACAATAAGAAAAAAAAAACTTCTTGCAAGACCCGCTCAAAGGAGAAAAATAAAAAAAAAAACATTTACATCACAGTTGTGAGATGAAGGCACAATATCTTCAAGCTTCTTGCCACTGAATATATCAATCCCCACAAAATGGCACTTAGCATGTCCATGCTTTCCTGTCTTTGAGGTGGAAACCTCAACAACCTGCTCCAGAGAAGGTTATGGCATAATAAGGCAAGTAGTCTTAATCCTTGGAAGCTTGAATGCCACTTTTTGCATCGGAGTCTGTAAATTGCTAATAACTTTCGGTGCATAGCAACATAAAACACACCAAGTTGGGTCACTCTCTCCGTGATTTTCCTACAAGGCATGATCCAACAGATCAAACTCATCACATGAAGTTACTCTGGACCATGTCTATGTAGTTACAATTTTTTGTTCCCCAAATTATCCAATACAACACCAAGAAAGACTTACATGAATCACACATGCAACCGAGCAACCTCAGGAACTTTCTGAATTGGGTAATATTGACAACTAAAAGCAATTTCACCGTTAAAATTCACCCGCGAGGCCCCACACACAAAAGCTTGTCAAAGTTTCAAAAAACACATGATACACAAATCACCACGAAACAGATTCTAAGACACAAGATCAACAACAATACCAAGTTTTCTCAAGCACCCACAAAAAAAAAAAAAAAAAAAAAAAGAATCTTGGATTAAATTACTAGTTGGGAAAACCATGCGGATAGAATAAGCAGTTATGCGAAGAAAATTAAATTAACCCATCAAAGAAATAACAAATTCCCATAAAGAAATCCGCACAAAAAAAAACCCAAAAAGCACCAAGATAAATAAATAAAAAAAAAGTCTTAGAGGGAGAAACCTTGCAAGGGCGACTCTTGATAAGGATGTATCCATTCTTGCGAATGGTACCAGCTTGCTGAGGATAGGTCTTGGAGGCTCCTGCATCCGCCTTTGATTCGAAGTGGTGATCGTCGTCCGACATTTTGTTTCTTTCCTTTCTTTTCTTCTCTCCCCCCCCCCCTTCCTGTTTGTCTCTAGAGAAAAGTGGAAGAAAAAGATGACTTCTTTGATAATTGGCTACGTCGCCACCTCCTTTTATGCCCAAGACTAAGGTAGAGTCGGAGACACTAGTAAACGTATAGGGAGGAGAAGGAATAGGATTGTATCATTTATCTCTTTTTTACCGTTAATTATTTCTTTTATCTTGTAGTTTGTTTCTGGCCGTTGGATTCATGTTTTTGTATTGAATATTGGTGTATATCACAACTCAATTTTTCCTTTTTTTTTTAAAGGTAAAAGGTAATTTTAGTTGGAGATAAACTCTACAGATTGAGTCAAAAGTTAGCTTTACAAAGATTTTTAAATTTTTATTTTTTTTGTATAGTATATAATCTGTAAAAATTAAAATAATAATAATTTGTGATAAATAATAATAGTATTATTATTATTATTTTATATTTAATATTAATCTAAGTAAACATGCTATGGTAACCATATGCTATGCGGCTGAAAACCAAAGAGAGAAAAAGAAAAGAAAAAAAAAAAGGCGGGGGGGGGGGATGCATCGCTTCTTTTGTTTTTAGTCTTTATTACGACAAAAAGACGATGATACAACAATGAGACCTAGAGCATAAAATTTTAGGAGTCACATCACGCTGTCAAAAGTACTAAAAAGAGCGACTGGGGGGAAGTCCATGCAAGCCCTAAACTGAGGGCCTTCAACACTTGGCTGGGGCAATGTCAGTTGTGTGGAATTCAAAACATTCTGCTTTGCTTCCCCCATCTTTTCGTCAACTCATTCGATGCTTCTTCTAGTGATGGGGAGTCGGGGGCTCGCAGTTTTGGATGTGTTTATTGATCGTAGTATGCATGCAGTTGTCATGCAATTGTGATAGTTTTATTCATGCATTGACTCGTGGCACAGGGCCAGAAGAAGAAGTCTTGGTGGGTTTAGAAGTGTAAAGTCGGTCATGCTATGAACCTACGCGTTGGCCGGCAGCTGAAGGGCGTCCATATGAACCGCGACATGTAAAACGTATAAAAAGGAAGGAGGAGGTGCGTAGACATTATTTCATCTCTCTTGGCCACTGTGACTGTTTTTTTTTTTTTGGCGTCGACAGTTTGACACTATGGTGTCATTATTTCCACCAATCGGGTGCATAAAATATGAGCCAAAACGCTACAAATTCGCAGATTTACACACACGCGCGCACACACACAAACACGATAATGATGCTGGGAATCAAAGTGGGGTGTTGCCGAAACTAGAAAAATATTTTCATGCAAGTAGGGATCAGCTTTTTCCACGCCAACCATTCCGTTCCGTCCAATCAACAACATTATAGCGGAGTATTTTTGTTTCTTGATTTCTTTAATCCCTACGTTGTGACACAGTGCTAGAAAAAGTCTCGTTGTAATAAAAATAAGCTTATGACTCCTCTGACTCAAGAGTATAAAATTACCGCATATTTACATTATTTCAAGTTTTATTATATAAATATATAAAACAAATATTAACTCATTATGATAATTAATTATAATTAATATGACTTTTCATACATATAATTAATAATTATTGATTATACTAACTGAAATAAATTTCATATTATGCTGCGTTTTGTATATTATTTAAAAGTCAAAATGATGGGATCATGATGATCAATCACCTAACCCAACCAAGCCATACATGGTCTAAAGAGTGGTGAGAGTGGCAGAATAGATCAAGCTTTTGTGTAAAACGTAAATAAATTACACTTTATGCATCTTAAATGTAAAAGTTAAGAGAACGCCAAGGATCTGGAGCAGATTTCCAGGACTGCCATACAATGCCCTGCACTAGAGGGACAGAAAGAACTCAATACAGAGGAAAACTATAAATAAATTAACAAGAGAGAGAGAGAGAGAGAACCATCTGCCATCTTTTTCTTTTTTTTTTTTTTTTTGTACTTTTTTCATTTTCATGTCCACTTTGCTCTTCATTGATTAACCAACTGTCGGTTCGATATCTTTAAGAAGTCCGACTATCTGCTGCATGCTTGGTCGTTTTGAGGGAAGGTCAGCTGTGCAGAGATATCCTATCTTGAGAGCTTCCTCCATTTCATAATCTGATCCTGTATCACGAATTTTTGGATCAATAGCTCTTGAACCTTGGTTCTTCCTTACCAATAATCTAGCCCAACTGACCAAAGTTCCATCTTTCTCTTCAGGATAATCGTCTCCAATCGGCTGTTTCCCCGTCATCAGTTCAAACAAAACAACCCCAAAGCAATATACATCATATTTTGGTGTCAGGCCGTCATTGTCAGGATAAGAAAATTCTGGGGGAACATAACCAGGCGAGCCACGAGCAATCTCCTCATCCAGACCATTGCCAAATACCTTGGCTAAGCCAGAATCAGATAATCTTGGCTCCAAGCTATAATCCAAATAAACACTACTAGCTTTGACATCCCTATGAATGATTGGAGGAGAACAGCCATGATGAAGAAATGCCAATGCACGAGCAGTGCCAAGTGCCATTTTGTGCCGGAATTGCCAGCTTGTTATTAGACCTTCAGAACCAACATTTTGAATTCCTTGAATATCATTTTCCTCCCATATATCTTTAATCCAGTCTTCCGTCACTTGAACACCAAGTGGCAAATCATGGAGCCAAGTTTGCAAGTTCCCATTCTCCATGTAGTCATAGATAGCAATTCTTTGGTCCCTAGCCAAGCAGTATCCAGTCAATGGAACAAGATTAGGATGTTTAATACGGCCAAGATACTCAAGTTCTCTTGCTACTTCATTGTCAGTCAATGTGGATCCATGGACCAAAACCGTCACAGCTACATGAATTCGTCCGGGAAGAAATCCCCTATAAACAGGCCCAAATTTCCCATCAGCGAAAAGAGTGCTTCGATCAAAATTTGAAGTTGCAGATAAAAGGTCTGCGAATGTGATATTCAGCAATGGCTTCTCAAAAACCACTACCGGGACTGAAGTTGCCTGCTTAACATCAGCCACCCACATAGTTGAATCACTCTGAAACAAGAAGGGCCCAGAAATGATTTGTTCTTCTTTATATGAAGTTTGTTTTACTGCACACATTCTGGATTTCCTCCTGCAACCAAATGCTAGAAATAGCAGCCCAGCAAGAAAGCAGGCCATTGAGAACGTTAATGCCAGGGAAAGTTTTAGTCCAATGTGTTTGGCAGCTTTTCTTCTGAAGCGCTCTGGTTTTCCAGGAACTGGGCAGCTGTTTAGAGAGCCATAAAAGTGTGTTTGGATGATTTTGAGGGTGAACTGTGAAGCACAAAGGGTGAGGTTGTTGTAGGAAAAGTTGTAGCTCTCCATCCACAGGAGCTTTTCTAAAAGGGAGCCTGGGATTTCCCCACTTAAATTGTTATTTGAAACGTCAAGAATTTGTAGGTTTTTGACATCTAATAAAGGAATTTGGCCACTGAGATGGTTCTGAGAAAGATCAAGCGTATGCAACTTGCTCAACTGCACAATTTTGCTAGGAATATGGCCAGTGAGATTGGTTTTGGACAAATTGAGATATTCTACACCAGAAAGATTATCAATTTGAGGAAATTCCTGCCAAGAAAATCTATTGAATGCAAGATTAAGGTACTTGACATTCTGAAGACTAAAATCATGAAAGATTTCACCACTAAGTTGATTCTCAGACATGTCTAGATACATCAAACGAGACAAGTTGTAGCTTGAATTGAACCGCACAGGAGAGATGTGACCTTGAAACTGGTTCCTGCTTAGGTCCAACGCCTCCAACTGCTCCTGAACCATGCTCATAACTGAACCCTGAAACAGATTCCCTGAAATGTTAAGGTTAGTAATGGATTTCATTTGAGAGAAGTCTGAGTCCCGACCATAAATCTTGTTTCCTGCAAGGTTTAGTATTTTGAGCTTGGGAAATGCGGCACCAAAACCATCTGGCAAGGAGCCACTAAGCTTATTAAGCGAAAGATTGATGAAGTATAGAGACTTGCAATTAAGAACTCCCGATGGTATGCTTCCTTCAAACCCATTTCCATCGAGTTTAAGAATCCTCAAGCCAACAAGGGAGCTAGTGGCTGCAGGGATTTCACCAGTGAAATTGTTATTTGATAGATCAAGAGTTTCAAGCAGACCAAAATTGCCAATGTTGTTGGGGAGGGGTCCTGAAATCTGATTTGAAGACAGATTGAGAACCATAAGAGAGCCTAAGCTCCACCAATCCGAAGGCAAAGCAGTGATTTTGTTGTTGCTAAGATCCAAAGACTGCAGCTTGCTTAGTTTGCCAATGGTGTTATCAGGTATGGAACCAGAAAGGCCTACCCCAGAAGCCACTAACTCAACAACGTGCAGTTCTTTGACATCACAGAACACACCTTGCCATGAACAAACAGGAGCAGATAAATTGTGAAGTGGAGAAGATGTTGGGCCCATCTTCTTGAAAAACTCGGTGACAAAGAACCCATCAGTGTTGGGGGGTTGTTGACAAGAAAAGGGCAAGAAAAATGCAAGAACCAAGATAGAGCCAAAGAAACCAAAACCCATCTGGAATCTAAGCCTAAAATTAAGAAATCAAGAAAGATTTGAACTTGAATCAGAAAACCATCTCAAAAACCTCTCTCAATGCTGCTAAACACCGCCACTGTACCAGTGCATGCTCCCAGGTCTTTCTTCTGCAAACCCACTGGGAACCACTAAGCAGAGTGATTCGAGGGTTTAAGGATCAAACGCCAGCCAAATACAAACCACTGCACCATAAACTTGTAGTTCTGTTGCATTCATCAGAAATGACAGAAAGGGAACTCTGAAATACCAAAAAGTAGAGCGCAACTATTGAGATGAGAAATGGGTATTTGAGGACCATGAAGGTTTTTGAAGTTTCAAGGAATGTCCTTGTATTCACTTTGCAGGTTGGTGAAAGCCAACAAAACCAACGAACAAACGACCCAAGCGAAGCACTTCCACTTTTGTCTTTGGGTGGAACGTGAAAAACTATACTTTTTGCTGCACCTTTCAATGTACCATTTTTCCTCATAAATTATTCATACAGAGGAATCGAGACAGGGTGAGAAAGAGAGAGAAAGTGAGGAGCAGCAGTGCGACTAAACAAGTGGTACACTGCCACTGCTGGTAAGCAGATACCAAAAGGCAGTTTAGACTAATAAAAAAAAACAAAAAACAATTGTCAAACATGTATTTTTCGTTTGCATGACAAAAAATAAAGAAAACCCAAAAAAAAAAAAAGGTGGGGGGAACACAATCAAAGAAGCACAGAGGGCAAGTCATCTGAGTGCCTTATTGTTCATTACAGATTTAATATATGCAGTGAATTGTTTGTGTCATGTATTTGGATGTCTTTTATTTAATGCAAAGACAAGAAATTGTGTCAGTGGCTCGTATTATAAGCTAAAAGTGGTACATCCAACCTGTGATTGCTTGATCTATACCAGCCTGTTACAGCCGACCATTTCTCAATATAACGGTAATGTTTTAGTCCAACGTTAGGTACAAAGCATTATATATATATATATATATATATATATATATATATATATATTTTTTTTTTTTTCTTTTAATCTTTTGCAGCAATGAGTTGAGAGCTTAAAAATGAAAACATTAGCGATTTTTTCTGCATCTCTCTGTACAATTTTTTTTCATTATTCTATTATCTCTAGTTGGGTCTAATCAAAGTCCATTAGGCATTTCAATAGGTGGGTAGTTGAATTTTGTTGACTTCGCCCCTTGAGAAAGTGGGCACATTCCAGCCCATTTCCTCCACGAATACTTGGTTAGGTAATAAATGATGATGACCAATATGATTAATGCAAATGTAGCCTGTACCCGAAAGCTGTTCTCTATTCCATCGCTTGAACATGCTCAATGTTTTAGAACTCCCCTAACTTGGAACATCCTGTAAGCTTTCCTTGGAGCTAATGGAAATATTTTTCACTACTGTGATCCGAAAGTGAAAGTCCTGAATACACGGAATTGATATCAAGAAGAAGGAACTTAGTATCAATTGACGCAATTATTTATTTTTCCATAAAGAGGAAAGGGGGAAAAAAAAACACATTGTAGCATGAACTTACAATTGTAAGTTTAATGGGCTCATATCAAGCAATATTTATGGTTTGCTCTCATAAAACTTCTCTACTTTCTTTTTGTGGGGGAAGATTGTGGATTGAGAATGTGGATGCTTCATTATGGTTGCTAGAGTAATGATTAGTCCTCTATCTATCCCCTTTAATCATAAAGACAAACTTCCTTCTTGCAAGTTGCAAAGATGAAAGCGTACAATACAATTCCCCTGGGCTATGCTTTGATGATTAAAGAATTTGAGACATCGAAATTCTCAGGGTGGTGCTTTGAATGATGACGGACGTTGAGATACTAGAGAAGAGGCAATCTGAAAAGATTTGCATCGATTAAGGATTAAGAACAAGAAGAAATCAAGCAGACCATTTTGTTTAGTTGAGTGACACTCCAAAGCATTGATATCAACTTACGTAATGCTCATGCCAGCAGCCTCATCCTTCAAACACAAACTTCCATCAATGTTCCTTTATGAAAAAGGTGGTCGTGTGTGTGTGTGTGTGTGTGGGGATCAACGAGCTTTTTTTATAAAAAAAAAAGAAAAAAAAAAGCTTGGACTAATAAAATACTTTTACGAAAATTCACGAGTTCAGAAAACTAAAAACAAACAAGCTCGGGGGACATAAGCATGCGCGATGATTGTTTTACTGTGTTTGGAGATCATATGCATTGTTATTATTATTACAAGACTCACAGATTTAACCATTAAATATTATAATCTAATAATTAAGAGATCGTTCATTTAAAATATTATACACGTTTGTAAAATTTTTGTTCTTTTAATTAGTAGAATGTTTCTTAAAGAAATTGCGTGATATCACCTCTAATTTTTAATTTCATTAAAAAAATTGGTAGTTTTGTGATCTCTGGCAAGAAACTGCCAGTTGTGAAGGAACACTTTAGTGGCTTTTTTCAACCATCATTGAAAGCTTTTCAGGATTGTCCCGCAATTAAAAAAAAAAAAAAGATACACACCCACTCTCAACACATAATTTTAAATTCTTGTACATTACTTTTTCTTGAAAAATTTAATATATATATATATATGTGTGTGTGTGTGTGTGTGTGTGTGTGTGTGTGTGTGTTTTTAATTTTTTAATACCCAATTCTTATCGCCCAATTAAAATGGTCAGGTAAGGTAAACCTGCTCTAACACTAATAGTCAACTTTCCATCCCATAGGATCTGGGGCTTTAGTAATTTAATCGGTGGCTCAACTTTGCATTAAGAATCTATGTATAACTTCCATGTGCGTGTATCTTCAACGATGACAAAGCGACCAACACTGAAACCATGCAAGTTGAAAAAAAAAAAAGAATTATAGTTCTTAATTAGTTTAAAGCCGTGTGCCCCAAGATATATACAATTTACTGCAATTTTCGAGTCACAGTTTGTCCCCCCCCCCCTTTTTTTTCTACAACTTAAATCTTGATTTTTAAGTCACATTAGAGTAAGACTCTTCTTAATTACATTAAAGGGTCGTCTAAATGTAACCAGGTCCATAAAAACACTCAGAGTACGTTCGATTCTGAACCCCTTTACCACGTAGCAGTGCAGCAATGTTTTAGTTTCATTTACATATAGGTAGTTACATTTCTAGCTGGCCACCGCCAGTAATGTATCGTTTGGCCATTTATCCATTAACTTGCTACTGGATAGTAGAACTTCAAGCATATTGAAGAGCGATCCTGATCAGTCACTTGCTAGTCACCCCAGCGATGCAATGTTCTTTAATTAGCAAGAATGCAAGATACATTATTTGAGCTTCAGTCCTGTAACATACAGGAGAGTCTCTTTGATCTCTCCTTCATCAACAAATAAGATAAAATACAAGAAAACAAAATTGGTGACAGATTCAGATTTTCTTTAGGGGCACCTGATAACAATCAGCTTACGGAAACAACGGGTTACATACAACAAATCAGCATGTCGACAAATCGTGTAGTTCTCAAGTTAAGCAAATTTCATATCCGGAATGGCTGGTTTCCTCGGCTAGATCGGTTGATTTTTGCCTTCTTAAATTGTGTCTTCTCGGTTGCGATTTCCTGGAAAGGATTAGGCCCGCCAAAATTGTGCTTGGAATGCCTCAGCTTCTTTCTCTTCCCCTGATCATATTCTTCATCCCTGAAGATGATAAAAGATGAACGAGGCCAATTAAAAAAAATCCCACAAAACATGATGCACTTGTTGGAACTTAATTAACAACTGTTAATCATCCTAATGACAATTTAGAATGTAGAAGGTATGAACAAGCCAGGAGGGTGGCCAGTCAATCTTTTGACAACTCTTGCTTTTTGTAATCATTATAACTACCTTAAAAACACTTTGATAGATTCATCCAATGGTCACAACTTTAAAATACTATCTCTTCACATACCCAGTACATCAAGATTAGATGGATTGACTAATAGCTCTCATCATCAATTGCAAGCTCCTTCACATGCTAAAACAAAGAAAAACTCCCCGGAAGCAAAATAACAAAAAGATCGAGACAGAGAAGTCCTATTTACCACTCATCAAGTACGTAACCAATGCTGCCATCTTGTGCAATACTAGGCTCTGCAGTATCAGATGGAGGCAAAACTATCCCATCCCAACGCGCAACTGCAATAGAACAAGGCCACAGAACAGAATTCAGTTTAATGAAAGCATCTTTAGCTGAATAAAAGTTCCTCTCTTCAATCCTGCAAGGATTGTCTGGCAAAGAAAAGACGCCTTTAGGGGGTAGGGAATTAAGTCAGATAAAGTTCAGTTTAATCAAAAATTGGCTGCTAGAAAGAAAGATTGGCTCCCTGGGACAGGAAATGGAACTGTCCAATATGAAGTTTCAACCTGGTTACCAGAGAGAGAGAGAGAACACATCCTTATCTTAAGTAAATAGACAAAGGAACTCCATTCTGTCGCATTAGTTTCAATCCTCGTAATACATAATACATACTAAAAACATATGAAGAAAATTTATTGTTGGGCTTCAGGTCTTGTGGTAAAGCATATTTTATATTCCCATACCAGTCTGAAGATGCCCAGAGTCTGAGAGGCCACTCGAGAAAGTTAACATGGCACACAACTATTCAAAAAATAAAAAATGAAGACAAATGTGATGATAGCTAAATGCAGTTTAGAGCCTGAGGTAAACCAGCGAATTGAGGTAATATAATGATGCAAAGTGCATATGCAAAAAATGATACCCTATGGCACTCAACAAATGCATTGTCAAGCAAAAACCAACCAACAAGGCCACGAAAGTGCAACCGACTAAGTACTCACCACCTATATCCACCACATCTTGAAAAAGTACACCCATCGTTCCTTTCTGTGATGCATCTCTGTTGCCATTTTCTGCAGCATGATTATTTCTCTCACTAAGTTCTCCATTTATGATATCCCCTGCAGGGACATTGCCAAACTTTCTTGGACTAGCTCCCTTTTCTAAAACAGATTTAATACCCTTCATCTGTGAGTTCACTGAACTAACTGAAACCTTGGATGTGGAAGGCCCCAACTCTGAAGGAAAAGAACCATCTAAAAGTTGTTCTTTCATGAGATTCCCTGTGCCTAAAATGTGTTTTTTGTTCTTTTTATGTTTTTCCTTCTTCCAGAGGCCTAAGGATGCCCTGAAGAGGTTTGAGCCAACATGCCTTCTCAAGATCTGATTCTTCATAAGCTTCTTTTTTGATTTTTTATGACGCCCACTCTCAGATGCTTCACCAAGTGAACATTCATTTGGCACAACTAATGGTATTGATGAGATGACCAACTCACAGGCAATTCCCTGACTAAAATCACAAGAATGTTCATCTGATATATCCCCAGCAGCCCTCTCAGTGCAGATACCACCAGGGCTTCCAGAAGAATCACTTTTGGACATGTCCTTCGGCAATGGTGCACTTGAAGGGGGTCCTAGAACAGGGTCTTGTTTTGGCACTGAGCATTCAGTAGTCATCACCTCATTATTCTGTTGAGATGATGCCTCCTTAGCAAAGGTTTCCTTTACTGGACCAACATTCCATGCATCCTTTTTATAAGTAGCAGAATGGCCTGTCACAGCTGATCCATTGACAAGGTAACTACTATTTTCTTTAATAAATGACCTGTGAACCAAATTTGCATTGTTTTGAAAAGTAGATTTTATATTTTCTTTCTGAACATCAATTGTTTTTTTCAGAGCAACATTTTTTCTGTCACGAACATAAAACAACATATATGCCTTCTGTTCCAAAACATGCTTCTCACTCACTTGGCGTACCTGTTACAAAAGAGTCATAAATCATAAAGTATTCATCAAATTCAATGGCAATGAAAAAATTGACCAAGCACCTATTTTGGTTTTAAAGTTCTAGGGATAGCATATTGCTGAGGAGACTTTTTATCCTTACCTCATTGTCATTAAGGAGGTACCACATACCGCTTGATGTGCGAACAAAACAAACATAGTGACCAGAATGGGTGTTGTGACCAAAATGTACCAGGACACCATATAGACTGTACTTCAAATTTCCATCCTGTCAAGAAAAGAGGAATTCTTAACAGAGACGAACATGATGAAAGGCGTTGGCCTGTGAAATTATGTAGGATAAACAACAAGAGTCAAACATAAAAAAGAGAGCCCAAGAGCATGAAAAGTTTAAATAGCAAATGTAACATTGCACACTCAAAAATAATAAATACTCAGTCTTCTAATCTTGAGAATACTGGATCTCTTTTTATTTTCAAATGAATACTAAAAACAATCTTGATTTTTGCAGACTGAAAAAAATAGCCAGGAATTTTTTTTATCCAATCCTACCATCACCACCAATAAAATGCCATTACTGCAGTATTATAGACATCAGTATGATGCTGAAGTATAATGTATGTTAGAATAATATTTTCCTTTCAAACCAACATTCAATCTCTTTGTCCTAATGTACAATTATTGAACCCCACCCATGTAATCAACTCATTTACTTCAACTAGAAGTTTGTGCAATTGCAACTTCAGCTAGAACCAACTTCTAACGAAAGTAAAATTGCACAAGGAAAAATATACAGGATAACCATAAGAAACCCAGGCAAAGAAAATTAAAAAAAAAAAAAATCTACAGAAACTTTGGAGAGAACTTTCTTCGGCCTTTCCCATTGAAGATGAAACACCAAATTTTGAATTACATTAAGACTTGTTATTGTTGTTGTTGCAGTATTTCCACCAAATGCATACCTATTATTTTTCAGGAAATTATTTCCTTGCCTTGATTGAACAGACTAAGTGACAATCAAAAAAGATCAACAAGAACTCGTTGTCTAAACATAGACCATAGAAAAACAAATAAAATTTTGGAGGGAAGGGAAATGACAAGGTAAAGTTATGTGACACTCTGGAGTTCCAAAACAGATAAATATGATGCCTAAAGACTCATAACAGAAGGTGCTTACTCACATAGGAATCACTGACAAAGGGTTTCATGTCCAATGAACTATCAAATAAGACCTTCTTGTTGACCTTCCTTCCAGGATCAAGTGCATGAAATCGTTTTAAATGAATAGTAAGGACATATGGCACTTTGTGCACTGTAAGCCGTTTCTTAGCTCTGACTTTCTGCTTGCAGTGTTGACATTGATAATGCTTCTCGCCTCCATCTAGCATTTCTGCAGCAGTGAAGTTTCGAAGTGCAACAGGCAAACTATCTGCCTTGACTATTTCAAGGCTCAAATCTAGAAAAGGATCAAATTTGTTGGAACAGTAAAAGCATTGTTGGCATTCCACCTGAAAATAACCGAGCGAAAATTTTAGTGCTTTTTGATGAGAAATGTAAGTAGAATTTCTTAAGCAAGTACTGGGGAGCAGAAGATCGTATGCTGACATGCGAAATAGCTTAACCTAAAAGTGCAATACAACTTTTAAATAAACACTCCTAGATGCAACACTGATTCTCAATCTAACACCTTTTTAATGTATTTAACATAGAGACTCAAGTTGAAATCATGACATGCATACGCATGCATACGAGATTTTTTCTCAAGAGAAAATGTTCCACACAAGACCTGTCAACAGATGTACCAGAAAGGAAAAAGGAAACCTGACTGCGGAGGCGACCACCAAAGATTTTGTGCACCAAACTTTTCTCATAAGCAGCAGGGGACTCGCTTGGCACCCCTAAAGGCAAGCAGCATTTATGCATTGACTCCAGCAAGTTCACCATGTACTCATGTGCATCCTCCTGTCTAGCATTTCGGAAATTTCGAGAGATGCCTTTGTATTCGGTCAAGAAATACATTAACCGTAAATGTGCATCACATTCAGGAAACTTGAAAACAAATGAGTATTAGCCCATGGTATAAGTCCTCTGAGCAGCCCAACTATTGAGTTCAGTCTTTTTTGAAGAAAACATCATGATCTACCAGATATGTGTATTAGGTCTCTCAACCCAATCGTAATAGAAACTTTCTTGATGAGATCAGACATCATTCATAAGGTAAAGATCAAGGACTGTCATAAATGGGGTGATCACTAGTAAGTTGCTTTCATTTTTAAAATTCTGCAATTACCAAAAGAAATGGGACACAGACAGAAAAATCTTTCATGCAAAAAATCAGCCATGGGTCAAATTGGGAAGCAAAGCAGATAACAATAAAAGGATACACCGCAAGTTTGAAACAAGATCCTTCGGAATTAGTGATCGCCCAGTAGATTGTAAGGCACGGCTAACATGTTTCTGAATGGCGCACAAGGCACAGAATCCAGCAACATGGCCTTCATATCATCAATCAGACAGAAAAAAAATAATTAAAAACCTTGAGTGAAAAATGTGCGTAACCTCATTCCAAACAAAAAGAGATACTACTTGGGAAGCAAAGTCGAAAAAAGAAACATTGGTAACAGGCATAAAGTGAATTTAAGCAAGATAGAAAACTGAAGCATTATGTGGCCTTCAAAACGTTATCATCACTAGTGCAAACATTCCTCAAATTCAATAATTTTGTACAAAATAAGCTAGAAAATATGCATTCTTTACTGACCAGAAATGACATGCAGCCATAACACATCACATGTTGGACATAGATGAGAAATGAATTTTATCATTTAAAAACTATGCCCCTAAATGAGCCAACACTGAATAATTAATAGCAAGGCGAATCTCAATGTCTTATGCGGAGAATTGGAGAAAACCTACAATTACAAGGACTCCAGGGCAACATTTTAATGAGATCAGCAGAAACTCACATGAATTTTGATGCTTGCCACTTTGCAAGTATGCTGCTAAAGGCTCAGTATATGTCAGACACTGCAATACTGAATTCAGAAAACAAGTGTTTCCAAGATTTTCCAAACCAGCACCCTGAAAGTTTATTCATCATTAAGCTACTTTCCATGATTGACAGTTAATCAGAGCTTTTGATAATAGTAGCACATATTGCTAATTGATTAAAACCAATAAGATTATAGCACATTTCTCCGAATCAATTAAAGCAAAGCAAACTGGATTGCATTGATCCAATGAGATTATATCCAAATTCACCTAAGTGATTGAAACCAACTGAGCATAACCGATTGTCGAAGAGATATCGAAGCCAAACTAAGTCATCAAATACAAACAATCGAAAGATTCAGCTGATCAAACAACTGCAAAAGCACCGTCAAGAACAACTGTAACATCAAAACTTTATAGTAATCACCGCAAAGAAGATTCTAAAACCCAACTACTATATTCCAACAATGAGTGTTGGAATAAAAAATTAAAATTTCAAGAATTAGAAACATGAAAATCAAGCTTACTTAGAAACCGTCAAGATTAAACAAAGGACGTACTTTTTTCCTACCAATGAAAAAATAGAAAACAGCGAAATAAAGGACCCATCCAATGTTGCTTAAACCATTCAAATCGTTTTTTATTTTAAGGCCTTCAATATCAAAAAAAGAAGAAGGAAAGAAGCAGTCGGTAGTAAAGGAAAAGTAAAAGTAAAAGTAAATAATAATAAAAACAAAACAAAACGGAAACGGAAAATTTTAAAGATTAGTAAAGAAAGAACGTGAAAACCCAAGAAAAAACTCACGATTTTCCGGAAAGAAATCTCGAAACTGAGCTCTGGATCCAGCCCATTTTCCAGAAAATCCGACCCGTCCACCTTTCTCCGGGGCTGACCACCAGGGACCAAATCATCCGGCGGCCTTTTACGACCCGAATCAGGGTTTAAGGTTTCAATCCGAAAATCAACGCCGCCGCTGTTAATAAAACCAGTAAAGGGCTTTCTTGCGAGGTGGAACTCAATCCTTCCGTTCAAAGCCAACGAAGAAGTAGAAGGAAGAGGAGGGCCAGACAGAGAGGATCCGTTTCCAAGACCCGAATGCCCATTTTCAGCTGGCTGGCCCGCAAAGACTTCCATTCCTCTACAAACAAACTGAAACGATGAAAATCGCAATGAATTGGTTATTGAAAACGCCCAGTTTCTTGATTTTCGATTAAATTATGAAAAAGGGGGGACTTGCGGGTTTCTTTTTACTGCTTGTTTCTGGGTGCGACGGCTCTCCTTCCACACAGAGAAACAAAACAAAAGGAGTGCCCAAGACAGCAGGTGTTAAACCCTACCACATGGACAAGAAGACCAAAAGCTAAGGATTTTTTTATTTTTTTTTTCTAATTGTGTGGATATTTATGTTTGACTATGGTGGGGTGGCATACAGGTGATTGCTTTTGAAGATCTTGGCGCCTCAAGTGGACCCACATTGGAAAGTATGAGCCGCGGGGAAATGGGGTCCAATCAGTCTCAGCCACCCGATTATGAATCTTCGTTTTTTTTAAAAAAAAAAACATTGGGTTTTATTTCAAATTTTGTCAATTTGATTCCGTATTTCAATTTTAGTTAATTTAAGTTAATCGATAATTTTTGTTATTATTTCTCCACTATAAAAGAGAAAATTGCTTATAATATTTCACTGAACATTATTATTACAACGAACTCTTATCAAATTTTAAATTTCTCACAATATTTTATTGTATATATTTTAAATTATAACTTAAATTGGTATGAAATTCATAAGTTAGATTAAAACATTCTCAAAAGTTTACAATTTAAATTAATAATTAAAAAATATATATGTTAATCTAAATTAACATATCACCTATTAATAGATAAATTATAATGGATAAATATTAATAGTAATTATTAATTAATTCAAATTGATTAAATTTTTAGAACTTGTAATTTAAATTAATTAAAATTAAAATACACAGCCTAAAATTCATAAATTGAAAAAAATTAAAGACCTTAATTTGTATTTATATTTTCATTTTCATTTCTCATGATGGCCCTATGGATGTTAGTTATTTTGTCCTTAAACAGTTACCTTCCACTGTTTTCTGATCTTATTATAATGCACTTAAATCCATTTCTTCCACAATTTTTGTGTAGACATGAGTGATGTGACTCTTTTTTTAATATTAATAAATTTAAAATTTAATATAGAATTTTTAAACGTAATGAATGAAAAAAAATCACAAAAAAAATAAATAAATTTAGACTATTAATCTTAGCCTTGGAGCGCAAAGGCGGGCATGTAAGAGGCTCAGATGGGACTTGAGAAATACCGCCGCCGCCGCCGTCCGTGGCTGCAGCAAAAGGTGTGGCCTTTGAAACGACGGAGATCAAACCCCAGCGTCTCAAAGACCCACCCGAAGCCGCCCCGCCAGGGCACCCCGTATTTCTGCAAGTAAAACCCAAAAAAAAACAAAAAACCTGACCTTTTGGATACCAAAAGAATTGCTGACATTTTTCTTGGTAACTGAGATATTAAAAAAAATATATATATATATAGAAGCTGAGGAGGTGTGATATATTTGCAGAAAAATGTATGTTTGGGCAAGACAATTGTAGCATGATGAGTGATTTTGGATGAAATGGCTTAATCTTGAATCTTATATTCATGAAATCGTCAGTTTTATGACCAACAATGATGAGACAGTTTCCAAACCTTGAGCCTTGGATTGACAAAGAATAACAGGTTGGTTTCCGGCAGGCATCAGTCATGGCTTTTAAATCCCTGTAGTATGTTTATATCTGCAGTTCAGTGACTAGAAAGGGAAAAAAAAAAAAAAAAACAAAAGAGAGAGATGAAAATGCTTGACCTGTTAGAGGAGATTTGGTCTGCTGCTTAAGGGGTCTATAGCCACCTCAATAACTCTTTCAGTATATGTCATGGGGTCTGCCAGCGCCACTTCTTTTCTGATAATTTGACTTCTGAGGCTGAGACAAGTTGAGAACAACATAGAAATAGAGGGCAACACAAAGAGAAACCTGTGCAACCAGAGTTGATGCAAAATGGACGTATTATAGATCCATATATAAATCAAACAAAGTGAAAATATATATATAGAAAATAAAAACCAAAGTAGGTGTAAGATCAACCAAGACACTTATACATCATAAATTGTGAAAGAAAAAGATTATAGGGAGTTATTCAGGTTTCTGATTTTATGCCAAAAGGAGCTACTGACATCTTTCATGGTAGCTGAGATGCAAAGAGCTGAAACTAAAATTTCGTTACCGAGACTAAAGATTTCCATTTATGGGGATTTGGAAGACAAACAGAAAAGAATAAACAATATCAAAATTTATAAAATCTATAGTTGGGAAAGACAGTTGTATCATGTTTAGTGATATTGAATGGAATAGGTAAAACTTATATTCAAGAAACCATCAATTTTTAAGATTGAAAATAATGAGACAGGTTCCAAACCTTGAGCCTTGGTTCGAGGAGAATGTTAGGTCAATTTCCAGCAGCATCAGTCATGGCTATTAAATCCTGCATGTTTAGATCTGAAGGCTAGTGAAAAGAGAAAGAAAAAAGACAAAAATGATCTCCAGTGACAGCAATCAATAGAAGTGCTATAAAACCAAAAGTAATCTCCCTTTCTTATAATGTCACTGCAATTCCTTGCCGTGTTTTGAGGATCTACTAAGATGAACATGTAATCTTGTTCATCAACCTCTTCTTCACCTGGAACTAAGGAGAGAAAAAAAAGGAAGTAAACCAATGAAATAAGACTGAAATATAGCGTATACCATGAAACACATCCATACCATTGAAACCTCTCGCATACTGAATTTAACTTTGAAGGACACTGCTGCAGAAGACAATGAACTGCAAACTATGGAACTTTGATATCTCTCTATATAACCCTTGGATCTTATGCAAAAGATGCAACTTCTTTAATAACTATTTTAATATCTTAGAGGAAGCCAGACATCTGATTAAATGTGTAAGACAAGGACAATGTCTTCACAAGCATATGTAATTGTTTACTCATAAAATGGGAATAACATTCTTTAATGTGGAACATTGAAATTTCCATCATTTGAATGATAGCAGTAGCAAAACTAATTTTTATGTGCTTGAATCAATTTATAACAGTAATAACATTTCTCTCTAAGATCATTTCTGAGTGGCTAAAACTCACTTTTTTCTTTATGTTTGAATCAATTATAGAAGTACAGAAGTTTCCACCATCTAAGGTTGTTTCTGAGAGGTTAAAGCTCATTTTCTAGCAGAATTCCAAAGTTGTGCTGCAAACCATGCAAGATTGTGTGAAAACTTCCAACAAGTCCAAGCATGTAAAGGCAAGTGTTTCTTGGTGAATAATGCATCATCATTACTTAAGAAACATTACTGTTAATACCTTTAGTCAATGGAGTAGCCAAGGACAAAAAATAAAAATGAGATATGGTGACATATGAAGCATGATAACAAGAAAAGTTCTCAATTCAATTTCATACCCATGGGCCCAATGTAATAAAGTCCTCAAAGCACTGTAATCGCCCCAATCCATGAATTCCAAGATTTTCCACCACCAGCATGTTGCAGTAGCATTCCAGCAAGCGCACGATTGAACACAAACCTGAGAGCCACATGCCCTGAAAGACAAACATCTTCACAACCCAGCAAAGCAAGCAAAAATCTAGAGCATCAATAAACTAAAATCACCTTGGCATGCATCAGCAAGAAAGGGCAAGAACTCTAACACGTTCTATAAATGTGCCTACTCGTTAAAAAACATCCTACACAGCATAAGGCATGATTAAGTTCAATAAAAGTCACAGTAAGTGAAAAGAGGGCAATTCCTTTACCATCTATGGTTCAGCTATGGACAATTGATCTACAACTGTCGTAGTAGAGACAATCTTCAGATAAATTTGAATGAGGCTCAAGATGAGTCAGAAACACAATGGCATTAAACATGAGTCCATACAGGAATATTGACAACGTGTGCATTTAAATGTATACGACCGATTTGTGTTCCTCCGTTTTTCCACTTAACTGCCTTTCCTAAGACATGGCTATTTTTATATTAAATGTAAGTCAGAAAGAGCTAAGAAATCAACTGACGTCATAAGTAGCATTACTTCATATTTGAACATTCAGAGAGCAGAATTTCTTAATTTAGCTACAGAATGTGACATTCCTGGTTCTAGGGTTGTTCTTTATCTCTTTACAGGAAAAATGGGGAGGCATACCCACACAGAGAACTGTAAATGATGATAGAATTGCATGCGGCCTGCAAGTATGGCTATGCTGTTCTGCCCAAGATACAAAGCAGTGTGTCTGTAAAGTTCATATTTGAGAGAAAAAATTTTCATTTACAAAACAGTCATCAGATTATTAGAACACACTAAGCTTTGAACTGCAAACTTGATTAGAGCTTATGATCTGAAATCTTTAAACATGTTATGAACAACTGATTTTGTGATAGTAAATTCAAATTCCATGAACAAGATCATCAAAGTGCCATATATATTCCAAATTTAGGATGGTTCATACACCCTAAAAAGAGATGCCCATAGAAGAAATAAGCTAGATGAAACATGCATAATTCTTATCATAACATTAGAACACTAACTATACTTTATTGTTTTTACCTATTCCTTCCACATTTGATAAGAGTAAGGAATCAATTTCTTGGAGTAGTACTTCTTTTGGGCAGTTCCCATCGATCCACGCAAGAAAGAGCAGACCTTGGGTTTTGTTTGTATTCTTGATTGGGTGTTTCTTTTAGGACAAAAGGAGACGAGACGGTGATGATGACAATGTAAAGATCGTCGGAAACAGAGAGAAAGTGAAGAAGAAGAAGAAGAAAGTGAAGTGGGTATACCATTGTTAGCGGATTTAGATAGAGAGAGAGAGCTGTCTCTTATACACATCTAGATGTGTATAAGAGACAGAACAGAGAGAAAGTGGAGAAGAAGAAGAAGAAAGGGAGGGGGGTATACCATTGTTAGCGGAGTTAGAGAGAGAGAGAGATAGAGAGAGAGATTGGGCGTTTATGGAGAATGGGAGGGAGTGGCTCCGTGGAGTCCCTGGAGGGATTTTTATAGCAGATTTGGTAAATAAAAATAGCCGTTACTTCCTTCCTTCCAAACCCCACCGTACAAGGATTGATTTTCACACCAAAGCGCTTTGCCTACGTCATATATATATATATATATATATATATATAGTTTTAAACTTTTATAGATGTTTATAATTAACTTTTAAATATTTTTATTTAATTTTTATATTTATTCTAAATCAATTTTTAAAGAAAAATTATTAAAATTTTTACTAATTTTTATTAAAAAATTAATTTGAAATGAATCCAAAAATATAACATTTAAAATTTAATCACAGAAATTTATCATCAAATTTATATATAACTTATAAAAAAAAAACTACTCCTATCTTCCGAACTATGAACAAATTAATTAATTATAAAAAAAGAAGTTAAAAAGAGAGATTAAGGATTTTTTTTTTTTTTCGTGGGATTAATCTCCAATCACGCAGTTCTGTAGATTGACAATTACAGGACTCGATGGGTGTGACAATAAGCAGGTCATACTTTCTTTATTTTAAAGAGACTAATCTCTCATCTTTTAATTGGTTATTCGAAAGTTGAGAGCTTATTGAAATTTTACATTGAATAAATATACATATATTTAAATAATAATAATTTCATAATAAATAATTTTATAAAAAATGAATTTTAAACCTTATAAATATTATTTTCGTATATTCTAATAAGTAGTATATTATTTAATATTAAATGATTAACAAGATTATTTATTTTTACCATAAATTTAAAGAGTCGACTCTCTCGAACTCCTCGGGCAAAGCTGAAGGGTATATATGTATCATATGTGCATGAGTTTGGGTTCTTGCAACCTCAACGGGCCCACTATGTACTAGACGTATTCATGATCACAGCTGGCCCAATTTGTGATGCATGGGCCATCTATAGTATTAAAAGTGTGTGTCACGGACTTAGATGCATAACACTTAGTCACTGTAAAGATAAATTAAATAAATTTTAAAAAGTTTCAAAAATTTCAAGAGAGGAAGAGTAAGTGGGAGACTGAGAAATAAAAAAAATAAATAATATACGTGTGAATGTATGACAACGTGGAGAAATTTTATTATTTAAAAATATATTTACAAATAAAAAAATAAAAATATTTATAATTACTTCATATTTTCTAAATATGTAATTACAATTATTTATTTTAAATAATTATATAAAATATTTTAAATTAAAAAAATAAAATATATAAATATTTATAATGAAACTTTTTAAATAGAAACACTTAAATATATTTTTAAAATTCTCCACAGTATCCAACGATTAAACTTACATTTGGCCGGTATGTGACACGTGTCCCTGGATCGAGAAGGCCTAAGCCTCCGCTTTTTCGATTTGACTGTCGTTTCGTTCCAATCCAATTTTTAAAACCATGGACAAGTACTAGACGGATGATTATGAGAATATCAAGGTTCCATCTTCAAACATCAGGAGGTCATGTCTTCCAAATGTCACCTATTGGACAAAGCACAAGAAGAAACTGAAAGTTATGGATCCACTGCATCAATTCAAGCATCCAATGGCACCTTTTTCCGTATACATTGACTGTTATATTTGTTGATTTCAATAATCATTATGAGTATGTTAAAATCATCTCCATAATTAAAAATTTTAAATTATTATTATATTTATTGATTTCAATAGTCATCTTTTGAACTTGAATTTCAAAATTATTTGTAAAACAAAATATGCAATCTTTATTATTTTTTAAATTAATATATTAAATTATACAATATTTATATTTATAAAATTTATAACTATTTTTTATATGAAATTTCGTTACATTTTCTTTTACTGAATTTAATAATGATTTCAGCATGGACCGAACTAATATCAATTATCACAAGATTATTATTTTTTTTTTTAAAAAAAAAATAACATATTAAGATATGAAACACCTACATTTATAAAATTCAATTGGTCAGATGCTGCTGTTATAAATGCATCGTCCTGCTTTGCAAATTGCTACTGAATAAATGAATCATCGTCCCACTTTTTGTCTGTGAATTCAGCGCCTGTTCCAGGCCCATGTTGGGGCCGCAGGACATAAAACAGAGTGTCAAACCCCAAAAAGCCTAGGGCTCATATCATATCCAAAACAATAAGATTGCTTATAATAATGGATCACATGCATAAACCACAAATGTCATAACTGTGTTTTGATTAAAACATAAGGAATTCTTAAAATAGCATACATTGATGATTGATTGATTGCCTACGGAAAGTATGCATCCGATTGTTGGAAATGTTTTGGATGAACATGTAGATATTCTTTTTGGATTGTTTTCTACCATCTTTCTATCTTGCCCATGGCATAATAGAACAAAAAATCCATAAAGCCATGAATCTTGAAAATAAATAAACACAAAAATCTAAGGTCTTTTCTCATCATCTGGCTCACCATTATATATATATTATTGGCGTTATAACTAGTTTGGTGCTTGACATACACATCTGAAAATTGACACATTGAGCATTGATGGGATTGGGGCAACCAACTCCAAGAGGGGGGACGAGATAAGTGGGCCATAGATCCCACTCTTGCATTTTAAGATAACTATCATCATCATCATCCAGGAGAATAAAATAATTTGATTAATCACTAGAAAGAAACTATTCATTCATCAATTATAATTCCCTACCCTCCTCCTAAGAAATTTAGTAAAGTTTTGCGTTTGCAATTTGCACCATTGGGGTTTCAATTTAATACTACAAACTATCTTGGCTTCCTTTTTTTTTTTTTTTTTTTAATTAACTTCTATTGAGAATTTTATCGCAAAGTTCAAAATGATGAAACTTTTATTGACAAAACCCAATTTTAAATCTTTTTTTTTTTAAATTAGTATTTTCTTGTATAAAAACGAGTCCATTAGATCAGTATTTATATAGCTAAGCCCTATCATCACATACCCAACAAATCAATCTTATAAAAGGGAAATTCTTTATGGATATAAATCTGATGGACTTAAGTGGATTGAAAAAATTATATTAAATTTAAAATATTTTATATTACAAGTAAAAATATCTATATAATATAAAATTTGTTGTATTTACTTAAGTCCATCAAATTTGTGTAAACTTAGTCTGACTTTTTATAAAATTGTTGCATTTCATGTCAGCTTCCACAATGTAATTTCATGGGTCAGGTACAGCAGCAGCATTGTCAACGAGCATTATAGGAGGACTGAGTTTCTCAAATAACTTTTGCTTCTTTTTTTTTTTGGGTGTCTACCTTTCATTGTCAATATGCATAATAACAAGGATGGATCTTAAAGCAGACTCAATGCGTTAGGTTCTTCTTCTTTTTTTTTCTTTTTTTTTTTCGGAGGGGATAAGAATGCGTTAGGTGCTTAATCACTAGTAATCATGCCAGGCATCAATGGCGATTGAATTGTTTCGAATCTATTTGCTTGGTTGTGACAAGGATTTCAGTTAATGAACAATGACTCATTTTCATCGTCATTCATTTGATAGATAAAATAGCCCATTTGAAAATTCCCCCAGAAAGTTACAATGACTAACCATAGAATGCCACTGTCGATACCAACCATTCAATGTCTCGGAGACCCTCTTTTTTTTTTTTAACAATTTTTCTTTTTTTTGGGGGTGAAAAGCACCATTTGATTAAAAAGACCTCAATTTTATAAAGACCATCCTCCCCTCCGTCTTTCAGAAATTAAAGGAAACTTGTAATCCATTAAAAAACTAATAACGTAATTTAAGATTCTTATCCCGCCCCCAAAAAAAAAAAAAAAAGGTTAAGTTAATAATACAATTGGCACAATGGAATTCCAAAGCATTTAGAATTCAAAAATACTTCAAGTAGTGTGCCTTGAAATCATCCCCACCAAGAGAAGAAAAGTATATATACCATCTCAATCATTTAATTTGCAGGATCCATAACGTGACCCGCAAACACAACCAGACTGATCCGTTAAAAAATGACAATAATTAAAAGCACCGTGTGAAGATAAGGCAGCCCACGACAAGCAAAACTGTAAAATTTGGCTAAAGAAAGAAATTGGCAAATTAATATGCCTTGCACGTAAACTTTGCATTTATTGCAAATAAAAGCATTTGTGACAAATTAACTGTTAGTTAATTAGTATGTGAAAAAGGAGGGAGGAACGCAGGCAGGGGCTCGTGGTTATATTCCTATGTTCTTGTGCTTTATTGCCTTATCAATTCAATGGTGACAGAAAAGAACCCAAATCAATGCCATCATTTGCAGTATAACAAAAAATAATTGGCTCCTCTTCAAATATTCTAAATTCCCTTGTCATTATCACTTAAAAAGTGATAATTTAATTCGCATTTTGATGTATAATTTTTAGAATTAATTTGGATTTAAATTTTCATTAGAATGTTTTTTTTAACAAAAATTAAGTTTAGTGATTTTAAAGTGTGTAGTAAAAAAAAAGTTTAAAAGTGGTTAATATTAAAATTAAATGTAAAAAAATGAAATTTAATAATTTTTAAATAGTAACATTTTTTTTAAAAAAAAAAAAAAAAGAAATAAAGCAAACTCTCGGCCTCTCACGGACAACCTCTTAATACACCTCGTTTGATTCGACAAAAAAAAAATTATCGTGTCATTACTCACTATTCTTCTTCCTAATAAATGAGCATTAATTGAATCAAAAGACACCTTCGACGAAACACACACACACACACACACACACACTCTCTCTCTCTCTCTCGCTCTATATCTGGGGGGAGAGGGTCGACTTGGCGAAGAACCCTTTGAACAATTCAACCCAAAAATTTTAAATTTTAATTCTTAGGCCGCCATCGTCATAATCTACCCACCAAGGAGTACATTCACCACGACATGGCCACCGTCGGATCATCCATTACCATACATCACGGTTGTTGAACGGTTAAAACACAAGGGAACGTCACTCAAGTGGAGCCCATCAATAATCTTTTTCCTCTTATAAAGCTTGACCATCTCTGGTCCGGCGTCAGACTTAAAGGGAGGCGAAGGGCAGAGAGTTGGAGTAAGAGAGAGAAAAACGCGGAGAGAGCAATGTGGCGAGGGAGAGGTAGATGGGTGATAAAGGGGATGCTTTTGAAGTCAAATTGATGCAATTCCGCAGTTCTTCTTGTCCAAATCCCTCTAAAATCAAAATCCATCACCAAAATCCTCGTCCCTTCTATACCCAGATCTCCAATTTCCCTCCCGTGAACAAAGTTGACTTCTTTTGATCAATCTCCCCTGTTTTCAACTCTGTGCTTTGCTTCGTCTTTAACAAAAAAAGACCTTGTCTGAAGCCTCGTAAGTTGTAAAACCAGGCCGTCTTGTGGGTGTTTTTGTAGCTTCTGTGTCTTGTCTCTGTAGCAATTCTGTCAAGATCCTGGCATGTGGCTTGTCTTTTTGGACATGAATGCAATCTAAACTAGACACAATCCCACAATTCCCTCTGACTTTCTAGGAAACAAAACCTGTTTGTCTCCACCCTGAATTTCTAGCAAATTTTTGCCTTTTTTTTCCCCGGGGGGGGGGGGGGGGGGGGGGGGGGGTGTACCTTGTTTCTATCGTCCTTTTAAATCCTTGTTTCATACTTGCTCTGTTTCCTCTGGCTCGGAAAGAACCCAATCTCTCATATGAAATCGTCCTTTGACCTTAACCATGAAAATTTCCAAAGACATAGTCAGATTCAACGTGGGAGGCAGAATCTTTGAAACAACCTCAACAACCTTGGCCCACGCAGGTAGGAACCTGTCTCTTATACACATCTAGATGTGTATAAGAGACAGCAATCCCACAATTCCCTCTGACTTTCTCGGAAACAAAACCTGTTTGTCTCCACCCTGAATTTCTAGAAAATTTTTGCCTTTTTTTCCCCGGGGGGGGGGGGGGGGGGAGGGGTTTACCTTGTTTCTATCGTCATTTGAAATCCTTGATTCATACTTGCTCTGTTTCCTCTGGCTCGGAAAGAACCCAAACTCTCATTTGAAATCGTCATTTGACCTTAACCATGAAAATTTCCAAAGACATAGTCAGATTCAACGTGGGAGGCAGAATCTTTGAAACAACCTCAACAACCTTGGCCCACGCAGGTAGGAACTCCTTTTTTGGTGCATTGTTTGACGATAACTGGAACTTGAAACAACCTCGTAACGACCCAACTTCCAACAGTCAATTCTTCATTGATCGAAACCCGGATTGTTTCGGTGTCCTTCTCGATCTCTTGCGCACCGGCGATCTTCACACCCCTCCTCACGTCCCTGAAAGGCTCCTCCACCGGGAGGCTTCCTTTTATGGCCTGCTAGACCACGTGAGATCGGCGAAATGGGGCCCATTTGATGGAAATAGGCTGCGCCATGTCCGGTCCGTTGCAGGCCGGGCGCCGGGGGACGGGACTGCAATCCGGGCGGGGCCTGATGGTGGGTGCTGCGTAGCACATGGTAGTATGGTTCATATTTATGATTGGACGATGGAAGAACACCCTCCTATCAATCTTGATTATCAGCGGGTCAACGATGCTGCTTGGGTTGATTCTGAGAATGTGATTATAAGTGCTTGCCAGAGATTAGGCCGCGGAGACGGTGGAATGGGGCTGTTCAGTAAAAGCAATGGGGAGTTGAGGTACAAGTTTCATGTTTGTCATGAGAATCAAGTGAAGAGCTTCACAGCTGGGGCATTGAGTACTACTTGTGATCATAAGATCTTTAGTAGCTGCAAAGGGAGAAGCAATGAGTATGGAATAGGAGTTTGGGATCAATTTACTGGAAAACAGATTGATTTTTTTTACGAGAGTCAAGGATGGTCACTAGGTGATGCTGATAGATTACAATGGTTGAATGGTAGCAATTGTTTATTGGTGTCTACTTTGTTTCCAAGGAAGGATAATTGTTACATAAGTTTGTTGGATTTTAGGGAGAAGAGCATGGTGTGGTCATGGTCTGATACTGGTGCTCCTTTTACAGTGGACGAGAAGAGGGTTCGCGATGCAATAGCCATGGAGGATAGTAATGCAATTTGTGTGGTGAATGAATACGAGGACTTGGGATTTATGGATGTAAGGATGAATGGAGGGAGTGTGAGATGGAGCTCGAGGAGCCGGTTGATGAAGGGAAAAATGCCCGACGAACGTTGTTATCCCAAACTAGCATTACACGAGGGGCAGTTGTTTTCATCAATGGATGATTGCATTTCTGTGTTTTGTGGTCCTGATTGGGTGTTAACATCCAGGCTTCGACGCAGCTATGGAGGTTCCATTTGTGATTTTTCCATTGGGGGGGACCGGTTGTTTGCACTGCACAGTGAGGACAATGTCTTTGACATATGGGAAACTCCTACTCCCGCAATTCTATGATTCACTTTCTGTTTTTGCTTGGTTTAGATTGCAACAGCCCACCTCGAGGGCTACACAAGAGAGGATCTATTCCTTTTTAGGCGTTATAGGTGAAAAGAAATACACTAAAATTGTCATGGGAGCATTGTGTGCGTGTGTGTGTTAAGTGCTGTGACATTTCGTGTGGGATTATACCTGTTTTCAGCAGAATGAAAACTTTTTTAGCTTTTTATGTGTTTATAGAGTTTAAACAGAGTGTTGTGAAATTCTGTATGGAATTGGTCCTGTCTTCTGCAGAATGAAAACTTTTAGCCTTGTTTTCAGCATAGTGAATTAGCTTACCAACCAATGTAATGACATCTTTGGTCATTCTATATGGTATCTATACATTTCCTAACGAAATTTTTCATGGGGGCTACTTACGCATGTTGTAGTTCTTTTCCCATTTTCGAATTGCCCAGGGACGGCTCTTTCTTATTTTTTATATTGACCCTCTGTTTTGTTGGTCTTTTGACCACCTCTTTCACCAGCTCCTTTAGTTGCTTTGTATTTGAATCTCCATATTGTCCTTTTCCATTTCATACAAGAATTGCAGATTCTGTGTATGCCCATTTCTACTTTCTTCTTCTTGTTTTTTTTTTTTTTTTTTGGCCCTTTTGCATGTGACAGTCACAGCCATATTATCCAATCGAGACAACTCACTTTCGACAAAGTTAGTTTATTCCTTCGTTTCAGGAGAGCTTGTTTTTCTTTCTAGGACCGGTGGTAGCCAGTACAGACATGTAAAGTTGCAATCTAGGGAGCCCCCCGCTTTCTTTTTTTTTTTATTCTGGTGACTTAGACCTGTTAATGATCATACCCACCACATCATAGAAATCCAATCCTCAGCCTTTATGACATCAATATTAAATAAGCCCCATGTAGGGAATCATAATACTCGTTCAATTTCATATCCCTGCGTCAGAGACAAAGAGATGCTTCAAGCTCCAACATGCGAGCAGTTGAAGCTGCAAACTGCTCCATAATATTGAATCGAGTACATCAAACTTTTAATAAAGTGGGGAGGTATCAGCTGTACCTTTAAGTGTCTAATATTATTTAACATGCTGTATACTTTTGACTCCTGTGAGACTTCCCATGTAGATTTTTCTAAAAATAAAAAAGAGCCTCTGAATTGTCACTTGTCCTTTTTACAAAAAAAAAAAAAAAAAAAAAAAAAAAACAGAAGTGCCTAGCGAACTAACCCAATTCTGATGGTTATCATTAGATCATTATAGTAATCAATAAGGCAAGTCATTAAAAAAGACAGTGATCACATGTTAAAGATGTTTTGAAAAATACGGGAAAATCCCATTTATCAGTAATAATTCTTGACCAAGAAAGTACCATCTTTCGCCTTAACAATATAGAATAATTGGACTAACCACCAAGAACTAATGCAGGAATCTCATTACTCTTATATTGGGTTTTTTTTTTTTTGTCTTTAATATCTCATGACCAAAAGCAATAGTGGCTTTCCACGAAGCTTCATTCAGACTCATCCTCTGCTGGGTTTCGTAGAAGAGTGGCTCCACATCGGCAAGATCAGGATCATGCAAAGAATGAGAATGGCATATCCAATTTTATCCAATCCAATAAAGGGGAGATTTGACAGATAACTAAGAGCCAAAATGTGGTGGACCTGAGGATGAGAAGTCACGCCAACTCAAGCATAATCAGGCATCACTCTTTTAAGGAATGCCACTGGTTGAGATTCCTCCGGAGCAAGTTGGTCGAAAGCAACGTAGTTTTGTTCCTTATCGTAAACATGACACATTGTCATTATAGTCTTCATCAGACGCCAATTCCATGTTGCTTCATTCAGATACTGTTGATAAAGTGGGAAAGACCAAAACTGTTTTCAGCTATAAGTTGAAGAGTTTGAACACCACATTCAACATCAAATTTATTACCAAATAAGCCCTTTCCAAATTTTTTGTTGCCTTTCTTCTTTTTTGGGATTGGAGGGTAGTGAAGGACAACATAAACAAGTTGGGGAGTTCCAATATACTAGTCTCCCATGTTATGGGATCTGAAGAAGGGTTAATATAAACTAACTATAAAATTTTTAAGTGATAGCATGTCCTAGTCCCATAACTAATAACAAGTTCAATTTTAAGAACAAGTCACTAAAAGGAATTGATTGTACCTTTCCCCAATTCTCTTGAAGAGATTTATGGGCTTCCCGTAGATTATAGCTGGGTATCCTTGAGGAAATGTGATGAGGAATGTGTACATTGATGTTATGGCAGAGTATTTCAATCCTGCAAAGTGGAAAATCAAAACTTTATACTATTAGTATCATGGAGGCCAAGTTTGAAAATAAAGAAAATTGAAACTCATACATTACTGCATTTGTTTCAAGCAATGATATACATATTTTTTAAGCCATAAAACTCCTCCGTTTCCCTGATTTTGATTCATTAAAGATTCACTATCAGACAACTAGTTAAAGGGTTCCAGCAAAATCTGACATTGAACTAGCTGTCTGACAATGAATTTATTGTTTAATTGCACCAGCTTCTTAATATAGTGGGGCTACTAATTCAATGGAAGAGGCAGAGATTGCTAAGAATAGACAATGTCAGAGAAGAAAAGATTTATTACCAGCGCGGATAATCACAATGTACTGTTCCATTAAGCTGGGCCTGAGCTGCATTCCACTCCTCAGCAGGTCTGAAAGGAATGCAGGGAGCTGTATGATGCACCATTGTGAAAGTACTCATCTACAATTTCAATGAAAACCAGAATAATCAGATGCAAAAAGGGAAAATCAAACCCAATATCAAGCATTAAAAAGGTAGGAAGGATAACTGCTTCTCAAGACGTTGGGTACACCACAGTAATACAAAACCATGCGGTCACTGAAGAATGTTATAATATGGAAAGTTACCCAATCTACTACTAGAACTCAAGGGACAAGCAGCATTACCCAGAAGTGGTAACCCAACCATGGCATCAACCAAAATTTGATCCATCCCATAATCCCTGTTTTATAGATAATTAAAGGCCATCCAATAGCCATAAATGCAAAAACACATGCCAAGCTTATCTTCACCCTGCTAACTTCATTTGGTCTGAACTTTTTCAAATCAAAGTGCCAGATCAACCTGTTGGAATGTTTCATGAAGTTAGGACAATTATGTGTAAACTTGGAACATGTAGGTAGGCTCACTAAGTTGCTGGATAGAAAGGTCAATGATTAGGCCAAGAAACTTAGAAACAATGCAATCCTCAATATTTTTTTATCCTTGTATAATTAATTTCATACCAATGAGCTATAGACATCCAAGGCCGAAAGGGGCCATATCCATAGATGATCGCCTTGCGCAAAAAAGGAGATGAATCAAACTCCTCTTTCCAAACAGGATGCCACGCTGTATCTTCAACCAACCTGTAAACATGAGATAGGAAACATTGTCCGCTTAATAATTCGGCAACTGTAGTACATGGATTATGAGCAGAAATATTACATTCTCATAAAACATAAGTCATGACATGACTAAGGAGGAAGATAACTTGCAAAATAGTTCTGAAGAATGGATGCAATTCTTCATAAACATAGATAAATTAACAGGAAATATCATACAGACATGTTTGTCTTGGCATGATGCCTGTCATGCTTAAATCTCCATGGCTCATATGGATATATTAGTGGCAGAAAGGCCAGAGTTCCCACAATGTCTTCCACCAGTTTGTTCTTTGAAAATGATTTATGAGCACAATCATGGCCTATAACAAAAAACTTCAAATATCAAAGAAAGAAATGAATGAGTACATCTGGAACAAGCAAGCAATGGCAAACTTATAATGAATCAGCAAGTGGTAAGATAACATCAAAATCTGCACAGGAAACCAACCCCAGTAACCGCTGTCCCTGTCCATGCCCAAGCAAGGGGAAGTAGATACCACGGCACCTTCGAAATCATAAAGAGGCCCAACGCATACGAGGTGACTGATATTAAAACTGTCTTCCATGCTTTCACATCATCAATCTCAAACACCTGATAACCAAAATTTTAATAAAGCAGAACAAAAAACAATCAATATTGCTGAACAACAGAGTCTTTGTTGTCATGTGCACCATCGCATGTCTATACAAGAACCATGTGAACAATCACTTGAAGTCATTTGAACACCTTCGTAGCCTCTCTCATGGAAAGCTGAAGACAATCTTTGAATTGTGCGCAAGTGGCAATTCTTAGGCATTGAACCCACAAAAAATGCTAAAGAACAAAGCTGTGCATAGAATTTTCCCATCAAGAAACCTGCTTTTATTGTGACCAATGTCAGGTAATGGTATTTTGAAGTACCTGATGTACACTTCAAGCAGTCATCCGATGAAGGGTATCAAAAATCTGCGTCTTATTCATCTTAAGAAAATCCCCATGTTACACACTTTAATAGTTTATATATTCCATATTGCCTTCTTGTTAAATAAATAAGTTGTCTAATTAATTACACATTGCTGACCCATGGAAAAGAGAAGTCACTCAATCAAAGATTAATCCAAACTAGTCAGCAAGATATTGCCTGCACATAAATTAAAATAGATACCTCGGCTTACTTAGAAACCACAACAAGAACTATGTAAATAAGTTGGATACATGTTGCAGCTCTTAAAAGATTACCTTTTTCGGGAGAGTATCCATTACATTCTTCAATGTGACATGCTCTGGAAGTGGTTCTCCTACTTGCTTGAAGCCATAACTCTCTGCTAATTGTTTTCTAAACTGAGAACCATCTATTGAAGATGGTGAAACCTGAATGGCCATGGATTGTATGGTTCTCTTCCTTTTCAAGTGAATAATATATTTTCCACACCTGTCTCCCTTCACTAGAAGGTTGTCCCCAGTAAAACGACAGATACCTGCCTATCAAAAGTAGCATTATGAGCTAGAAATACCAATATTACATGCAGTAGCAGTATTCGAGGACAAAAAACATGTAACGCCAATATACCAATAATATGACAGCAATCCAAAAGGCAAAAGAAAGGCATAAATCCCAGAAGAAAAAAAAAAAGGATATCCAGAGCCAAAACAAACAATCCAAGGGCATTACAGAAGCAATCTGCAATTCACAATATAAACACGCCATTGATTTTACTTCTCAGAATTATTGTTCAGAAGAGCACATAAAGAAGTCAATGGTCAAATTGTTTCGGTTTGGATATGACTTGGGGTAATTTACTTATTCTTGAGTTACTCCAAAAAAGTTAAAGCCAGATTAACGCCAGACATGATCAATAATGCATAATGTTCGCAGTTCAGCAAGTCTTTCACAAACTTTGCCAACAAATTAAAAATAAATAAATAAAAAATCTCCAAGTTGTGGAGAATTAATGTCATTCAACAATCTCTGATTTGCAATTGGCAGGGCTTACTCTCTTTGAATTGCAAACATACAATACTGTTAAAAGTATCCAACCAGAGAAATGCAACAGTTGGATAAAAACCCAAATCCCACATAGGCTAAAGAACTGCAAGAACCAAAAACAGGAAAAAAAAAAAACAAAAAACCTGATAAACAATGACTAAAATGCAATTAATTTGTCAGGAAAATAGAGTAAAGAGAGATAAATATACCAGGAGAAAAGTGGGTTTCAATCCTTGGACTGCGAATTGGCCTTTGCTGGGAGCCCTGAGGAATCAAACAACATAAACTTATACCCATTTCGCCCAAAAAAGGAAAAAGACACCCAGAAAAGGCATTAAACTGAGAAAAATAGGGTAAGAGATAGATGAGTGTACCACGAAGAGAAAGACAGAGTCTGCCATTCTGCAAGCCATTGAGCCCACTATGCTCAACTGGGGCAGCTTTTCTATGGCTGTGAGATTAAAATGAGTTGTGGCTTGTGATGGAGAAGAGAGGATAGGATTTCCCCCCCCCCTCTCTCTCTCTCTCCCCCCCCTGCTTGGACCAAAGTGAACTTGTAAAACGTTGGCGTCGGCTGCCGTCCAATAAAAAGCTTATTGGCCGCCAACCAATGCCAATTGCGAACACAATTCCATGCTTTCCCCACTTAGCACCCTGTGCTTCATGCTTTGCGCGTACATGCACCGGTTTTTCAGTCACTGTGTACAAAGGTTATTAGAAATTATTATTACAAATTTATCATCTTGATTTCAATTCAATTCTATCTTCTTCTTCTTCTTCTTCTTTTTTTTTTTTTATATTATCATAGTGATCTATTTTTTTATTTAATTAAATAAAAAAAATAAATTAATAATTACCAGTGATGTTTGGAATTCAGATGACAAACCAATATACGGCTCCAACAAAATGGTAAGAGCTCGTGGTTAACGTTTATCATACCATAAAGACGGGTTGACAAAGTGGATTACACCCAAATAAGGAGTAATGTTAGGTAGTGCAAAAAAAATAAAAATAATTTTTTATATTAAATATGACGCATTTAAATGAATTTTTATCTTACACGTAAACTTTATTACTTAACAAGACATTTTTTATTTTTTAAAAATATTATATTCTTTAACAAAAAATTTAGTATTCCAAATATTGCGATACCAACAAGTGATAAAATAAAAGCATTGTTAATAATTTGAATATTAGTGAATGTTTTTATTTGCTATTTAACAATATAAAGAACAGCAGTATACTTTGGGAACCATCATTTGATTCAATATATACATGTAAAATTGCCTGTCAAACCTCACTGTGGAGTCTATGGATAGCGTTTTACAGTTATTGGTGGGAACTTCTTTCCAAAATTGCTGCTCTCAGTCTTTACTTTAGACCTCTAAGTTGCATAGCTTTGGTGAATGCTTGTAACTTTGTGATCTTTAAAAACAAACTGCATGGCAGGTTTTTTAGTTGGCTTCTTATGAATGTCCCCATTAAAATCATTGGAATGTACCAAATAAGCAATAATACTATTGGGCTTCTTGTGATTTTTGTTTTTCCATTTTTTATTTTTTGGTGGGGTGAGAGGAAGACATTCCTATTTGGAATTGTCCTCTGGAAACCTTTTGCATTCAGATAAAAAAAATAAAAATAATAAATAAATAAATACATGGGACTTTTCCACCCATGGCCTGTCTCGTCCCATTATTTGTGGGTGGATCTTAAGGTGCGTATCACACCAGAAACTATATGGTAATATATATACACTATCAGACAATCGGTCCATCGGCCGTCAAGCTCTGTCGTATCGGTTGTACGCAAGAAGTGCAATACATGTTTTGTCATTTTATCTCTTCTTTTATCATTTCTCTTCGTATCATTTTATCAATTGGTTTAGTTTGCTTATCAGGTGTATAATATATAGCTACAATTGTCTTAATTCTCTGTCATTGCCTCATTGGATTCTATACTCTTTTTTTTTTTTTTTTCCTGAAAAAAATAGGTGGACACAACTAGATGAATATATGATAAAGACAAAAAAAAAAAAAAAAGAAGGATTAATTATATCTCTTTGACTAATACAAATAAATAAAGTCAAGAATAAAAAAATTATTTTGATACCCTTATGCAACTATTATGTGTTTCAACAAAAGTAATTATGTAATTAGATATTTTTTTTAATTAAGAAACATATTGAAATCTGTGTTGGGTAATAAAATTAATATTTTTTTTTGTTTTTATAAATTTTATATTGCTACTTAAAATTAAACTATAAGATTTTAAAGATAAAGATATAAAATTTTAACAATCAAAGTAATATAATACACAATTCAATTCTACCAAACTTTTTGTACTCTACTTTAAATGCCGTGACATTCATTTCGTTCCCACTTCTCTAAAAAGAAAGTATAATAAACATGTTTTTGAAAGCTAAGATCCCTTTCGGTCCCAACAATGACAATAATAAAATTTTGATTTTAAAAATTAATTAAATTTCGATTATATACGAAATTTGGTATAAGATAACGTTACTCCCGTAATTTCCTAATTAAAAACTTTTACGCATATTAAGAGGTTTCTATCTTTCATTTCTTATCCATCTATCCTCGCTAGGAAAAAATTTAACGAACACAAATGTTATCGAGACAAATGAGCACAAAAAAAAAGTTATTTATTACATGTAAAATATTATATATTATGTAAATTATATGATATATAACATAAAATAAAATTTATAATAATATAATAAAAATTTATGTCAAATTTATTTATATTATATAAAATAATATTCATGTAGTATAAAATATTTTTATGGTAATTTCAGTCCAAGAAATTGTGTGGCCATGTAATCGGACCTCATGCTAATTACATCGCATACTAATATTAATGTCAATCGTTAAAAAAGAATTAAGGTATTTGTTTTATTTTATTTTTCATTATATAGAATAAGAGTTATTGTTATTTATCAACGTATTACTTTCTTTCCTAATTTCTTTATTTTAAATAAAATCATCACACTTCACGTTAAAAACCAAAAGAATAAAAAAACGTAGATTAAATTTATATATATACCCTCACGAGCGTAACGTGTCGGTCAGTAATGTTGGCCACGTCATCAAACGGTCACGGGGACCGACCAGTGTATTATCCTCTTTCTCTCTCCTTTTTCCTTCTTTCGGGTATATTAAACTAACCAACGAACAAGAAACCTAAAGCAAAATCAAACCAAATCTCACTCTCTTTCTCTCTCTCTTTGTTTTCTGTTTTCTGTCGGACAAGAAACGCATAACACAAAAACAAACATTCTTACTGCAATGAAGATCGCTTGATTTTTTATTTTTTTATTTTTGTTGTTTTCAAGAACTGCATTTCTTTCGGGCATCATCGGAAATACGAATCATTCTTCATGTAAACCTGTTTGTTATTACAAGCTATGAATCTTGGACTTGGAGAGGCCTGAATTCTTGGAGTTATTGAGGCCGCACCGTTAGAAGAGCGAGGCGATAGATGGCGCTGTTTCGCAAGTTGTTCTACCGGAAGCCGCCCGACGGGCTTCTTGAGATCTGCGAGCGAGTGTTCGGTGCGTTTTGCCGCTTTCTTCCGTTCAATTTCGTTTTCTTTATTTTTTTTTTAAAATTTGTTCTCGCGAAATATCCGTCGCCGTTCCATATGTTTCTGTTTTTTTTTCCCCTTCTTTTATATATTGTAGGCGTAAGAGAAATTCTCGTCGTGTTTTGTGATTTTTGTTGTTGTTGTTGTCTAACTAATTTGAAAGCGTTAGGGTTTCGAATCAGGTGATAATTCGTGGATAATTCAATTTTTCCTTTGTTGAGAAATCTTGGAACATCGTTTGAGTTATAACTGTGGAATTCTAGGTGCCTTTCTTGACTTGTTGTCATTGTCGACTAAGTATAGATACTGTAAACTAAAGAAAACCGTTATCTGAACATAAGAGTTAGAGGATTTTCACGCCCTCAATTGCAGGGGTTTGGTCCCTCGAGCCAATGGGATTGGTTTTAGGTTTCTTTAAGGAATATTTTATTTGATCATGTTTTGTTGCGTGTTTGTTATGCTGAACTTTCTGTGTCTCGAGGATGAAAGAGACTTTGAAACGATTTAATTATTTTGTTGGGAGTAAGAGTATGATTTAAATAAAACAGGAACTGGGGTTCTTAAGTTTACTTGAATTTGCAAGTTAAGCCTTCTTTTATTGACTTGGCCCGTTCAATATTTTGTGGCAAGTGTAGTCTTTGATTGCTGCTTCACCACTGATGTCTGGCAAGTGGAAGATTATAAAGGCTATATTGGTGGGATAGCTCGCCAAGTTAAAGAACACTTCCCTGAAGCTTCAATTTTGGCTTTCAATTTCCGCGAGGGAGAGACGCAGAGCCCGATTGCGGAAGTTTTATCTGAATATGATATGACTGTAATGGAGTACCCCCGACACTACGAAGGCTGCCCATTGCTCAAAATGGAGGTAATCCACCATTTTCTGAGATCAGGTGAAAGCTGGCTCTCACTTGGGCAGCAGAATCTACTACTAATGCATTGTGAACGAGGTGGTTGGCCAGTTCTGGCTTTCATGTTGGCTGCACTATTGATTTATAGGAAGCAGTATAGTGGAGAGCAGAAGACCTTGGACATGATATACAGACAGGCCCCCCATGAGCTTTTGCACTTGCTGTCAGCAATGAATCCTGTCCCATCACAATTGAGGTATTTACAGTATATATCAAGAAGGAATGTGGCCACAGACTGGCCACCATTGGATAGAGCTCTTACATTGGATTGTGTCATTTTGAGATGTATTCCTAATTTTGATGGAGATGGAGGTTGTCGTCCTCTATTTCGTATATATGGACAGGATCCTTTTCTTGTTTCTGATGGAGCTACCAAAGTTTTGTACTCAGCTCAAAAGAAAGGCAAAAATGTCCGGGCTTACAAGCAGGTGAGTTGATAACCTCTTAATTTTGTTGTTTGTGTTTTTTTTTTCCTTTCTTTCTTGGTTAAGTTGCTGTCCATTGTATTTTATGACTTCTGTCTCTTTTCTGCTTCTTATAAGTTAGACATAGGATGGCAAGGTGTCTTAGGGTCTATAACTTATTATTTATTTATCTTCAATTACCTTGTTCACGGAGGTGAGTCGTAGTGTAATAATAAGATAACTCTATTATGATCTAGAGGTCGTAGTTTTTAGTTGTGGAACCAGTCTCTCCCTAAAAACAAGGTTAAGGCTGCCTGAATCTGACCTTCAGGTGTTGGGATACCTTTTTTTTTTTAAAAAAACCTTTTTCATGAGACTCCAAATCAATTGAGTGGTTTCTCTCTATGTCCTTTCTTCTTTACCGTGAGAGTTGTAGAAGCTTTTGGTTTTCTTTTGGTATATGGTCTTCCATAAGCACTAACAAATTGTTTTGTCTTTGATGGTTCCATTCTTTCAATCTGTGGTACTTATTTTGCAGGCAGAATGTGAGTTAGTTAAAATTGACATCAATTGTCATATTCAAGGCGATGTTGTCCTTGAGTGCATCAGCCTAAATGATGACATGGAACGTGAGCAGATGATGTTTCGTGTTGTGTTTAACTCAGCTTTTATTAGGTCAAACATCTTGATGCTTAACCGTGATGAAATTGACACATTATGGGATGTTAAAGATCAATTTCCAAAGGACTTCAGAGCAGAGGTATATGTCACCATTGCTGTCTCTTTTGTGGCACACAATTGCATTTTTGTGCTTTCTTCAATTCTTCTAACATGTAGTATTGTCTGTGTGAAGATTCTTTTCTCAGATATGGATGCTGCTGCTTCCATTGTTGCATTAGATTTCTCTGGCTTTGAGGAGAAGGAAGGCCTTCCAGTGGAAGCATTTGCTAAGGTTCATGAGATGTTTAACTCTGTTGACTGGTTAGATGCCAAGGCAGATGTTGCATTTAATGTCCTTCGACAGATTAGTGCACCAAATATTTTCCAAGCATGGGACACAGATGCGCTACAGGCTGTAGAATATGACCCTCGAAGTGAGCAAACAAGTCCCAGAAAACATCAGGGGAGGAGGCGGCGCCTTAGCTTGGATGGTCTCATAAAATGTACCATTTCCTCCACAGAAAAGATTGACTCTGTGCAAACACGAAAATCAGCTACCAATGCTGACATGGATAAAGGGGCCGAGCATCAAAATGCATATTTGCCTCTAGATGCCTGTGCTAAACCTCCATTGCCTGATCAGGCTGCACTTGGAAGTGCTGAAGCTAGCCATATTACAATATCTAAATCTGCTTCCGACCAAAACATAGCCCTTACATCCGGAGCCGAAATTGTGGAACCCAGAAGTGAATCTGTTGCACCATTGACACCTTTACTGCAACCTGCCATGAATTTTAGTGCTAAAATTCCTCCTCCTCCCCCACCACCACCTATTCATCATCTCTCAGCTTCACCACTGCCAACATCCCATCCTCCTGCAGACAAGGAACCATCTCTTCCTCCAACATTGCTATCTCCATTGACTCCACCTTTGAAGTCAAGTTTAACTGTTAGAGCTGGACCTCCGCCTCCTCCTCCTCCAACACCACCACCTCCTCCAGTTCCACCTTTGAAGGATAATCAAAATGTTGGAGGTGGACCTCCTCCACCTCCATCCCTGCCTCTTCATTCTGGCCAAGTGACCTCGCCAACTATTGCATCTACAGCACCACGGCCACCACCTCCTCCCACCACTTTGTCATCAAATTCCTCCCGTGTTCCTTCTGCACCCCCTCCCCCTGTCCCTTCTGGTAAAGGCACTTTAAAGATGGCCAGTAATGGAGATAGTACTTCTGGATCTCCATCTCCTGTTCCATCATCTCCTGCCCCACCACTGAGTTTGTTCTCTGGTGCCAAGGGACGCTTATCTCGCACTATAGGTTCAAGGAGCGATCAGACCAAAAAGCTGAAGCCATTGCATTGGTTGAAGTTAACAAGAGCTGTCCAAGGAAGCTTATGGGCTGAGGCACAAAAATCTGGTGAAGCCACCAAGTATGTTGCTTTCAAACCAGAGTTTTTTTGTCATTTATTCCTTAGTATTTATAATGATTGCATGCCTGTTTTTTTCACCTGTCCACATAGTGCTCCAGAGATAGACATGTCAGAGCTTGAGAATCTTTTCTCAGCAGCAGCAGCAAATTCAGAACAAAGTGCAAAATCAATTTTTCGTGGCTCACGTGGTCTTAAAGTTGAAAAAGTGCAATTGGTAACTAAGTATTAAATGGAAAATGGATGCTTTGCATTATTGCAAGATCAGTCCAGCTGTTCATTTGCATTGATATTATCTGTATGCAGATGGATGCATGTTCTTTATATTTTTTTTATCTTTTTCTTTCAGATTGACCACAGGCGGGCATATAATTGTGAAATTATGCTTTCAAATGTGAAAGTGCCACTGCCTGAGTTAATGGTAAGTGCAGTGCCCCTCACCCAAAAAAAAGAAAAAAACACACAAAGAGATGGTAAAAGTAGATAATATTTGTTGTAACATTGATGCCATTAATTGTTCATTAACTAGAATGAATTCTGAATCCTGCTTTATATATACTAATGTTAAACTGCATGGGCTACACAAAGATGCTGCTCTATGTGGGACCATACTTGTGAGTTATGCTACTGTCTAAATACTGCAGCAACACAGTTTTTGTGTTTGATCATATGCTTTCTCAATCTGAATCAATTGACTGCTTCTTTAATAGCTGGTTTATACTACTGTTCATTAAGTCACATTAGTGACCTTAGTTATGGATTTTGTCTACTCTTTTAGTTCTTGCTCTCCATGCATCTCTTCACTTCTCTCCTATATGTAGCCAATGAAAGATCCATATATGAAAGCCAATGTGGGATGGACAAATCCAAAATCATAAAAGAATGCATGAGCATGAATTAGGACTTGTGTAACTGAGGATTGAAGAGCTTTAGTATAAAGAGGATAAGGCTTCAGCTTCAAGGTCTACTGGAATGTAATAGAATATTGCTGATTTTTCCGTTAGCAATGGAAAGTGGGATTCCTGGCTAGAATTAAGGTTTGGTTACGGAAATAATTTATTGGCATGAAAGGAAATATGAGTGATCTGGTTGAAAAGCTAGTCCCGGCAACACACATGCTAAGAGACAGGAAGAAAAAAGAAAAATAGGTGAATGCTAATTGCTAGATAAAAGACAAAAAAGGGAGTTCACTAGCTTGTTTCAGGTGTTATAATGGTACTCATGATCCCATTATCAAATCATAGGAAACTCAACAGACCATGCAGAAAATGTGGGGATGGGGGTATTCATGTCTGCTTCACCTTTGAGCCACTCTATTACAGTTAGCCTAGGATTGTCTTTGGTTTTTGTTGTTTTTCTTCCTAATCTAAACAAAGTTATAGGACTTTTCGTCTGTTACAAACTGTTTCCAAATCTTACAATTTTATGACCCCTTTATTCCTCAATTAAGATTGCAATGGCAAATGACATAAAGCTCATGATGACTTACTTGTCATATGCCATTTTCTTATACTTAAATACAAAAAGGCATATATACTTTGTCCTCTGACGTGGATTTGAAGATGCCAGATTTCACTCCATTTTGATGCAAACTACCACAGTCAATAGCTCAATGGAATCTATGTGAAAAACTGGAAATGCAGAAGCTGAAGGTCTTTATTCTTAGTGCAACGTGATTTAGTATCTTCTTGGGACCTGCATTTGTAATTAGGTCTGTGCATGATGCTCTGGTATCATTGACCTAATTGCCCTCTTCCTATTCTTCTTCTCTCTTGGTCCTTATTTGCAGTTTTTACTATCAGTGGTTTGTGCACTTGGAATGTGTTTCTAAGGTTTTACATCTGATTTGCACATCTTATGAGACTAGTGGATTACAGAATGATATCTAGGAAATTTAATTCACCTGTAAACACTTTTGGAATCTGGTTTGTGGCACTTTCATCCTAGATGTAAATAAAAATCTGACAATTAAGTGGTTATCCAATATGTTCCAACATCTTTTATTTTTCTACCAGAAGAGCATCAAAACTCGCACATAGCACAATTTTTTCTTTATCTGTTTATTTTGTATTTTCAATTTCAGGTTTTTTAAAAGTTCTCAGTTACACTCACACAGACTTGTGAGGGAACATTTGCTGATTTGTTATCTTCATGCCATTCCTATGGACCTTAACAGGGTTCTGTGCTTACTCTTGAGGATTCAGCATTAGATGTTGATCAGGTTGAAAACCTTATAAAGTTTTGTCCAACGAAAGAGGAGATGGAACTACTAAAGGTAAAATATCATTGCATTCGATATGATGTTCTATCCTCTAGAATTTATGCTTTGCATAATTTTCTCGCATCTTCTGGGGTCCTTGGATGAATAGTGAATAATCAGGGGTCTTAAGATGGTATCTCATCTTTTTGGAGTTACAACTGTGTTTTTGTTCATGTGTCAGGGCTACACTGGAGAAACTGAAAAATTAGGAAAATGTGAACAGGTCTGTAGTCTTAAATTTCTGCTTCTCCTGTTGAAAGGATGTATACTTGTTGACCGATCACTACATGATACTCACATGCATACCTCTAATATATTACTTTATTGGACTGAACTTCTAGTGGATAGGATGATTAAAAATTTACTTCAAACAGATAACCAATGGTTTTTGGACTTTATGGATCTTCTTGGCAGTTCTTTTTGGAGCTGATGAAAGTACCAAGAGTAGAATCTAAGCTCAGAGTTTTCTCCTTTAAGATGCAGTTCCATTCCCAGGTAGAAAAACTCATCTAGTTTTGTCGTCGCTTAATATTTTGACTTATTTGTTGATTGTGGAATTTTCCTTTGGGTGCTCTGTTTAGGTTTCTGATCTGCGAAACAGCCTAAATATTGTGAACTCTGCAGCAGAAGAGGCAAGCAAATTGATTTCTTTTCGCTTTCCTTTTACTCTTTTTCTTTTTGGTGGTGACATCAAACTGGTTTTGTTGCTTGATGTTCTTTTCAGATCAGGAACTCTGCCAAATTGAAGAGAATCATGCAGACTATTCTTTCATTGGGAAATGCTTTAAATCAAGGAACTGCTAGGGGTAAGTGGAAAACTTTACTGGTCTGAGATCTCGCCGTTTCATGTTTCTCATATTGCAATACATTCAAAATTTAGCAATCCAGATCATCATTGCCAGCTGGCATTAATGCTAATGAGGAATTTTAGTTCTATTATGTCTTTCCAAGGGATTCATAACATTTTTTACTAACAAATTCATGTTAATCATTTTGTGGTCACTGAGTTATTTGAATATTGATCATAGCAAATGGCCTATTTGATTTTTACAATGCATGTAGACAATAAGTTATGCTTGAAAGCTTTCATAAGCATCCTATCTCGTGTCTAATAAATGTAGACAATCACTTATGTAATAAAGCTTTGAAAGCAACTCATTTTTAATAATTAGCAGCTCTTTCTGCAAAGGGACATTAAATAGGTGGAGTTGGGGTTCAACTTTTTTATATCATCATTCTCCATCATATTTTGCACACATATCAACCAGTATAAGAAAATAAGATTATATGAAGATCTGGCATGACATATGACAAAAATTCTGGTGTATTTGCTCCCATTAGTGGTTTTTGCTGATTTCTTTTGAGCTTAAAACTATTCAAATACTATAACCGTCAAAAGTGCGAGAAAAATATGGATGGCCACAGATGGACAACTTTACTGCAATGAAATTAGCTTTGCCTATCTCCTGGAACTTGTTGCTATTATGGAGATACCCTTTGTGAATATGCTGTCAAGCTTTGTAACATGCACATAACAACCATTGAGTTGTAGGTCACCTTTTACTCTGTGTTTTCAGTCTTGTAGATGAGGCATCCAATAATTCATCTTTGCTTAGGAAAGTATGCATTCGTCAGAATACCCATACCATTCAGTGATTTCCTTATCCTTTGATGACCTTGTCTATTGTAGTATACAAATGAGGTTCACCCATTTGAAATGTCTTGATCCTTACTGATTATAAAACCTTTTTCTTCTGTCAAACTTGCATGTATTGTGAGTGGTGTTGCTGTCTACTGCTAACCCTAGGTTTATCCTTGTCATCTGAGTTGCAAATTATTTTTTACTTTTAGGCTCTGCCATTGGATTTAGGTTGGATAGCCTTCTTAAACTAACTGAGACTCGGGCAAGGAACAACAAGATGACTCTGATGCACTATCTTTGCAAGGTATGGGATTCTTGCTCTTAGACTCATCTTCTGCAATATTTTCTCATGACGCATTGCCTCCACAACTATCTACATCCTCATCCCTCTTCCATTTTTTTTGCTATTTCTTTGCAGTCCTGAATATTTGCCTACCTATAATGTTTGTTTCATGATTCTTTGCCTTCAGTTACTTACTGCTTGTTTTGATATATGCATAGTTGTAATTCATCAACTTATTGTCTGTATTTTTTGAAAGATTATATCATGAAACAAGATGCATGCCTCCCTTATTCAACAGAAGTTTCATTAAACACTTTTTCACTTTTGGGTACCTTCTATCCTGAAATTCATGTCCGTAAAATATTATGGGGTCTTAATGTTAAGTAGGAGCGGTGAAGTGGCAAAAGTGGATCCCATTTTCTAGTCTTTTTCCTATGGGTGATGACCACCAACTCCAAGAGGAGCAGCAATTTCCTGTGGTTCTTCATATAATTGCTTTAGAGATGCAATTGTGACTGGGAAATGGAAACATAGAAGGCAACTAGTATGCGTCAATTAAAATATCTTGCTTGTTAAGTTTGTTGTATGCTTGTCTGTTTCATTCTGTTACTTTTTTCTTTTTCGTTGTCAGTATTCTTTTACTACACATCTGCCTAAAAATTGGATGTGGGGTACGAAGGGAAGAGAAGCCAAATTCAAGAACACCAATAGTTGATTTCATAAGTTGTAGTATTATCAATAATATTAATTATGAATATGCTAAGAAATAGGGATGGAAACAGTAGTTACTACAAAGCTGTGAATACCTTTAATAGTTGGGTAAAGTGTTGGAAAGTATATTTGTTGAGAATTTAAAATTAAAATTCCAGGTTAGAAATATGAATTGCTTAGATGTTAGAATTAAACCTGTTTCATAGGCTCTTACATTCATCAATCTTTAAGTTTTTAAATTTATTACTAATCTGACATGACCATTTTCATAATTAAAAAGTTTCTGGTGTTATCATTTTATTTGTTCTTTTTTGCAATTTAAGTATCACATGTTGTCATATCAAATGATCCAAATTGCTCACACTTCGATTTTGCTGCATGTGAAAACTTAATATAGCTTTTAGTACAGTATAGATGAACTTCAGGACAGTCAATTGTGTAATACTTTTGGCTGTTTGGCTTGCTTGTGTCCCTCTGCTAGTCAGTTTTATTCATGTGAACTTGACAAGAGATGGCTTTTTACCTTCCTTTGTTAAGTTTTGTCCATTCTAATGTGTTAAAAAAATTCATGAGCTCAGTATTGTAAGTACTGAATGTTCCTGGAAGGGTTACGAGACAAGTAATTGTGATATTTTGGGCCATGTTGGTAAAATCTCTGTTGTACACCAAAACGTGTGCAGTTATTGTACCCTGCTTGGTATGTCACAGGTGCTTGCTGACAAACTACCGGAACTTCTAGATTTTTCAAATGATCTCGCAAGTCTGGAACCAGCAACAAAGGTATTATATGTCATTTTGGTATCAAACAGAGGAAAAGAGGGGCTATCTTGTGACTGAAACAACATTTCTGCCCTCCACAACCCCCTCCCCCAGATACAATTGAAATTTCTGGCAGAGGAAATGCAAGCCATAAGCAAAGGATTGGAAAAAGTTATGCAGGAATTGTCCAATTCTGAAAGTGATGGCCCTGTATCAGAAAATTTTTGCAAGGTACCTTGAGCAGCTTAGCCAGTTTTTTTTTTTTTTCTTTCTTGAGCACAAGGAAAGCACAATGCTAGCTTCTTCTTTTTTTTAAATTTCATTTTATATCACTTGATATTACATCTATTTTTCTTAAAGATGGCAACCTCTCGATAAATTTAACATTCTGTCTCTCATCTTTTTCCTAAAGGAAACAACTTATTATTGAATTCAACATTCTGGTTCACATCTCTCGCTTGTTCATGTGTTGTATTATAAAGCTAATAGGACTGCACAAGAAAAAAAAAGTGGGTAAAGGCTTAGATTGGTAGTTGGCCCAAATGTGTCCTACCTCTGGCCTTGCATAGAGTGATAAGAGTGTAGTTGATTGCAAAATTCTGACATATGGGGAAAACTACAAAGAATTGGGTATGTGTATGTGTAGCGATTGTGTTGTGTTATAAGATTTATGTTGGGCATTTGTCTTGTTTCAAGCTCTACGCAACTCCTCTCTCTCTCTCTTTCTGTGCACCCATTCCACTGCCTTTGTTACGTGTGCATGATTCTCTATAAATATGTATGTCTTTCATGTAACTGGTTGTTTGCATTCTGTTTCCAGGTTCTGAAGGAGTTTCTTCATTTTGCTGAAGCAGAAGTAAGATCTTTGGCTTCCCTTTACTCTGGAGTGGTAGGTATTTGATTTAGTTTTAAAATATAGGGCTTTGCATTTTTATCTTGAGGATATCATGTTCCATATGGACCTGGATGTTGTAACAGGGTAGAAATGTTGATGCATTAATTCTTTATTTTGGAGAAGATCCAACACGCTGTCCCTTTGAACAAGGTATTTGCAATTAAATTAGATTGCATTCCGATGATCTTTTTTATTATTGTTTCAGAACTGTGTTAACTGCACGATTTTGCCATGTAACTGTAATTATATATGCAACTGTCTAGGCCAGTTAAGCCGTCATTTTCTGTGATTAGTTTTTTGGTCAATCCAAATCAAATCATCCTCTCAAAAATTTCAAAAAGGGTCTTTTGAAACACCATTAGGATTTTTCAACTTTTTGGGTTTCTGGTCTCCTTTTGACCATTATGTTTCAATGCTCAATGCGCACAAGTTGTTTGCCCTTTGTCATCAGCTGAAGTTGATTGGGCTTGTTCCTACATTCAATGTTTTGGCCTTCTCTTTGCCATCAACCATTTGCATTCACTACTTAGGCAGGTATAGATTTTGCTTGTCAAATTTATAAATTTGCTTGATGCCAAAAGGAAAGTTCCAATTTTATGCATTTAATTGGATTTGAAGTTAAGCAAATCTATCCCACTGTGCATGGTAGTAGTATATGTTGCCTGATTCGGGAGCTGTTAATTCACAATGATTTATCTGCTAGCCTAAAACCCTCAAAACAACTCTTGCAGTTGTTTCAACCCTTCTCAATTTTGTGAAATTGTTCAACAAAGCCCGTGATGAAAACTTTAAGCAGCTTGAGACAGAAACAAAGAAGTCTGCAGAAAATGGAAAGTCAAAAATGGGTGCTTCACTAAAGAAGCCTGAAAGCTTATCACATGCGCCAGTTGAGAGTGGTGGTGTCAAATGATTGTCTTCGAAGTTGGACTTTCTTTCTTTGGTCAAGTCAATCAAAATTGGGCTTTTCTTTGCTGCTTTAGGAAGCTTGCAACTGCAGCACTGCAGAGGTAACTAAAGGGAGCAAGCTGACTTGGATGACACTAATTTTGGTAGAGAAATTTACTTTGGGCTAGATTTACTCTGAAATGTAGGTAGCAGTACAAATAGACATGAGTAGCTGCAACTTCCATAGTTGAATGTCTTCTGTAAGGTAAGCCCTTTAATCCCCAATCCCCTTATTAACCTTCTTGATCACAGCTTCCTCCATTCCTATCCCACACACACACATATTTATATGCTTGTGTGTGTGTGCCTTTAGAGAAATTATTAAATAACATGATCGTTATTGTTTTTGGAACAGGTATCAAGTGAGTACATAATCACATCCTTTGATAGGCAACATGTACAATACCAAGACAATTCATCATAATAAATTTTCAAGAATTTTGGGGCCTTTCCCTCTTTCCAATTTTGTTTCCTTGTCTTTGCTTGATTTTCCTTTTCTCTCCTAAATGTTATCTTCTTTTTCTCAGATCTGCTCGTTTATTTTCTTTTTTAACCTATATCTTTATGAATAGCTGTCTGTACATATGAAAACTTCTCACTGTATGTTTACCTTGTTTCTTTTTTCCTTTTTTTTTGGGGGGGGGGGGTTGGTGTGGGTTGGGGGGGGTGGGAATTATCTTTAACTTAAATAAGAATGTCATGCTAGGAATGAAACCATATATTTGATGGGTTCATAAGAAATTATTGCAGTTCGAACCGGAGGTTGTTATTAAAATTGGCTAGACAGGTTTTGTACCCCTGCAGCTTTGAATTGAGATCTCCTACAATTTAGATTCTCCTATGTTTTCCGCTCTTATTAATGTTGTTACTGCCCGAGTCAGAAGAGAAACCTTGATGTGCATCTCCCAAAGTTCATTATGATGCTGCTTGTAAGGTTTCACATGAACACTCACCCATAACTATATTTTGGATAACAGATTTATATTTTTAGAAGATGTGCAGGTAGCCCTAGTTGTTCATTTGGCTTTTAGTATTTGGCTATAATATAGTGTATGTAAGGGATGATTTTCTTCAAGTCATACAATTTATTATAGGCTCCTTATGGCCTTACAATGGGTTGCATTTTGTCTTATTATTATTATTATTTTTTCACCAAAATGTTATCCACCTAAGCTGTTTCTTGACCTTCAAAAGCATCTAAACTCATGTGTCTCTACTTAAATCATTTCGTTAACGTAATTTCTGTATCGTATGTCATTTGTCGTCTAATCTCATTCAGCATCTGTCTGCTGAGTTTCAGATTGTTGGGATCTCGTGCCAATTTCCCGTGTCTTTAACAAGTCTAATACGTTAGGGTTAAAAAAAAAACAGATATTTTATGGCATGTAAAGGTCCACAAATTTGACTTATATGCGTGTGTGTGTGTGTGTGTGTGTGTGTGTGTGTGGGTGTGTGTGGGAGAGAGAGAGAGAGAGAGAGAGAGAGAGAGAGAGAGAGAGAGATCCAATGCCCATGTTGGTTCGTTGATGAAATTTAGACCTTGTGCATACAAATTTGGTCAGTCATCCAGAGGGACCAACCCCCTCTTGGAAGTTCTGGAACCAAGTTGTTTGTTTAATAGCAATAGTTTACTGGTATCAGTCAACTGCCACGAATTTTTAATCTGCACCACACAGAAGTCTTGGTTAGTTGAATTGATCACTGGTTTAGGCCTCCCTTTGTAAGGAATCTTGGAGTTATTAGACTGTAGCACAGGGGCATTAGTCAAGCATGTTGTTTTTATGTTCATTTTCCTTGGCTGTTATTAGTGAGTAAAGAGAAAATCAATGTGCAGTTGATTTCCATAATCTCTTGCGGTCCAAAAGGTAGGTGATGGACTGACAATGGCCTTTTGTCCTTAACTGAAAAATGAAAGGAAGGACACCCTTTTGTCTTTACCCGAAAAATATGGTGCGAAAGTACTTTCTACTAAACCCAAAGGGATTGGTCAGAGTCACAAGTGGTAAGGTTATGGGATATGATACTGAGAGATGTTAGGTTTAGGAAACAAAATTGCCTATATTATTATAAAAATGTTTTTCCTATTCATGCCTTAGTCACTCCCATTTCCTAAGTTGTCGCCCTCAAATACCAATTTCTCACTTTACTTATTTCGCGAGAGTCAAAGCTCACATTCTAGCTTAATGTACATTTTACTTCACTATACTATACGCACATTATGTTTTTGAAAAAAAAAAAAAAAAAAGGAGACTTGCATAGTTCCTACCCCTCCACCCCCAACCCGTCAGCCCCTCGTCTCCCACCCACGTCCACTAACTTTTTTTCCTGAATAAAACAATAGAACTTGAAGCTAATAACAAGGTATAAATCGTCGTCTGTACAATACAATCAAGGTAGCATGAATTTTCTAAACTTGAAGTAGGCATCGATACTAAAGAAGCTCAACTTCCACTTTTATTGAAAAGTTCCATGCACACAATCAAACACTAAACTTTAGCAGCAACATTTCATAGGACAAGCCACATTGTCCATTTGCGATTAGTGCAGACTATTAGAAAATTGGTGTCGGCGGGGGCTACCTTTCGACTTGTCATTATGCAAAGGCAGTCGTACGTTTGATTTTGGCCCCAGCATGCTCACAGCAAAAAGGAAGTGGCTACATGGGTCTTCCACAATAACAAGACACGCGGTGACCTTTTTGTCTCTAGAAGCTTTGGTTAATTTTAGCACTAGAGTGACAGTAGACATAGGACATAAACATACACAACATTGAATGCGCAGACACAAATGTATGTACCTACTGCATGCACTCGCACGTGTGATTTGCCATGATCCTGATATTAAACCAGAGGAAATTTGGAGATTTATGAGCCCAACCAAGACTGTGGTTAACATGTCAGTTAAAACGGACAATAGCAAGTGTTGAGAGTATAAAATCTAATGGAATATAAAGATATTGCTTATCTTTTATAATATCTACGAGCTTCCTTGAGACTATAGACTTCAAGTTTTTAGGTGAATTTGATGTTCTAAGTTATTCATTGACTGTAAACATGCAATGCCTTAGTTTGTAGATTAGAAGGGCTTGAGATTAATATTCAACTATTGTCCTCAAGTAATAATCTGTTACTTTTGTTTAAGGATGATGTAGAACTGAGAAGCTTAAAGTCAAGAAGTTTTCACCAGCATTCAATCAAAAGCAGGAAGAGTCTACATCACAAAAGTGTCAACAGTACACAACACACAACAGAAGGCGCATGCCAACTGTACTGTGACAACACATGTATATACATGCTGCCATAATTAGTTGCACCACAAGGTTGAACAGAGCAATTAGTTAAAAGTGCTAGCATGCAAAGAAATCGCTCCTGAATGACCTCAGAATTCACTAAGAATGGTAGAGCTCATAATCGAGATAGCACGCAAACCAATGCCTTCACAAACCACTTTAACCGCAAATTTGACTTAGAGAAGTTAATCCTTAGACGAAGTCATTAAGCTAGAGGCTAAAATGCAGTCTTTTTCAGACACCATGAGCCTTATTGGGAATCAAATGTTAAGGGAAAAGTTGGAGAAGAGAAGAAGAAGCAAAACAATGCCCGCAAATAAACGTATTAGCGACAAAGACTCGTAACTTTTATTTTTATTTTTTAATTTTAAAATTTGTGTAAGAAGTGGTGTTAAATTTTTTTTTTTAAAAAAAATTGCTTGCTCCAGTGTACGCCAACAAGTCTGTAATTTTAAGCTGCAGATAAGACTCTCTCTCTCTCTCTCTATCTCTATCTCTATCTCCATCTCTATGTGATCTTTTTGAGCAGTTTGGTGGAGTCTCCACATGCATGTGAGACTGATGACTTTGAGGGTGCCTCGGATACCGTGCTCATGTAGATCCTTTGACAGGAAACTAAAGGAATAAATGCGCTCTAAAGAGAAAAGCAAAGAGGAAAAAAATAAAAAATAAAAATCATCCTCAACACCCAAATAATTTAACCCCATCGGATTTATCTTTTTCAATAAACTTATAGGGACCCAACAATCAAAGGTAAAAGAAGGCAGAGCAAAGAAACAACTCTCTCTCTCTCTGGATTTCTTTGCAAAGGAGAAGTAATCCCAATGTCTGTTATGATCACCTACCTCCATTTCTTCTACTCAAAGTCTCTTATTCATCATTAACATTCATGACCCGGTAGCACTCAATTGACTGAGAAAAAGATAGGAAAATGCAGAGATAAAAGAGCGAAAATGGATGTCAGTAGGAGAGGGGCTGGGGTGAAAACCAGTGTGGCAGCAGGGTCTGTGTGGGGGAGCAGAATGAAGCTGGATGGAGTCAAAGGCGGCATTAAGGTTTTCAATGGAGAAGAAAAGGCTAAAGAAACTGCAGACACTGCTCCAAGAAAGCTGGTCAAGAAAGGGCCAATTGGTGCAAGTGTGTCCACAAGTGGCAAGAGAAAAACTTGGAAATCTGAGAGCTTTGATGGAGCAATTCAGAGTGCCAAAGGGAAAACTAAGTCGACATCAATCAGGAATTGTGAGGAACGGACCAGGGAAATGAGTGTTTCCGTTGATGGAATCAAGAAGACACCAATTCAGGCAAGGAAGGAAAGATATGAAGGAAGTAAAGATCTCAGCTTGTCGGTTGATGGAATTGATAAGAGCCCAATTCAAGTCAAGAAAGCAAGATCTGAGGCAAATAAGGAGGTCGGTCTTTCTCTTGACGGAAATGGAAAGAGCCCGATTCAGACAAGAAAGGCAAGATCTGACACAAAGGAGGTTGTTGAATCTGGAGTACTGCAATTGAGGAAATCAAAATCAGATTCAGTTGACATTGCAAATCAGTCAGGTAAAGACCTTGCAGCAGATAACGGAAATGAAAGGAATCCAGTTCAACTGATGAAGTCAATGTCAGAGGTTGACAAGGTCTTGGATGAATCAGTGAGCAATAAAGCTGAATCTTTGAGTGAAATTGAGGCAATTGAGGAGACTGGAACAGAGGAATCTTGCAAAGAGTTTGGTGTGTGCCAAGAAAAGGTCATTTCCAGCAGCGAAAGCAGTAAGGCAATTGTGAAGTCACCTCCTAAACTGTTGGTGGTGGATGATAATGATGATGATGATGAAGATGTTATGGATGACGATGAAGAATTTGAGGGAGATGAAGATTTGGAAGAGGAAATTGTGATTGAGGTAGAGAATAAGAGCTTTGACGTAAAAGAGATTGACATTCCAGAAGAAAAGCCTAAGAAAGTAGAAATTGATATACCAGAACAGAAATACAAGAAAGTGGTGGAAATCGGTCTATTAGACCAAAAACCCAAGAAAATAGTTAATGAAGAGAAGGAAGTCCATAAATTTAGCGACAGAACGGTACCCACTTCTTCGATTGTATACAAACAGCCTCCTCCTGCTATGAAAAGAGCAACAATTTACCATAGTTCTTCAAATCCCACTTCAGGTAAGTATTGTCCTGGAATTTTATTTCTTTTATTTGCAAATTTTCTTATTCTTGGGTAATTCTGACTGGTTTAGTGCCTCTCTTGGTTGCAGCTCCAATTTCCAATGGATACAAGAGTTTCCCAGAAACCCAAGGCAAGCTGCAAAATCTAGGTGGGCTTTTACTCCTAAATAAAGTTCAATTCTCTTGCTTTTTTTGGTAATTCAACTTGATTTAATGAATTTATTTCAATTATGACATTGGCAATTTCAGCGGATTTAGTGATGTGGAGAGACGTATCGAGATCCGCATTTGTCTTTGGAATTGGTGCATTCGTCATAATTTCCTCATCCTACACCAAAGATCTCAATGTCAGGTTAGCCAGTTCAGAATTAACAAGGCTACCGACTTATTTTTTATTTTTATTTTTTTTTCAAATACCATTCCTTTGTTCCTCTGTCAAGAACAGAAATCAATAATTGACTCTGTTTGATTGGATCATTTCGTTTACAGCTTCATTTCTGTGATTTCCTATTTGGGTCTTTTCTATCTCGCTGCCATTTTCCTCTTTAGATCACTCATTTCCAGGTGATTCTCTAGAACAAGAAGTGTCGACTAGTCAAGATGTTCATTACCTATAAGCAGATTGATTTTATGATTTTTAATTTTTTATTTTCCCTCCCTCCCCTATAAATATGCAAAAATCAGGGTTGTTCATAGCATGGATGATGATGACACAAGCTATGTGCTTGGTGAAGATGAAGCATTCTGGTTAGTGAAATTGGTTCTACCTTACTTGAATGAGTTCCTGCTGAAAATTAGAGCCCTTTTTTGTGGTGATTCTGCTACTACAATGAAGGTAGTAGTCCCTTTCGTTTTATTTGACTTCCAAGTTTCTAGCCATTTAACATATTAGCTTTGAGACAAAATGGCAAAAAGGCTGATGATGCCTTTGTGACAATGGCAGATGGCAGTGCTGCTGTTTGTTTTGGCCAGGTGTGGCAGCTCCTTAACCATCTGGAAGATGGCTAAATTGGGTGCGCTCCTTTATTTGCCTCTTTGCAATTTTACATTTTCTGTGGGAATAAATTGGAGAAAAGGGAAAACACTTTACCCACTTTGAAAACAAAGATGAATATGCAGACCAATGGAAAAATTGAATTCATTCCATAGTTTTTGTTGTTGGGAACAGAATTAAATTCTTTAAAATTCTGTGGATTTTCTTCCACTTCTCATTTTTGACAGGGACTTCTTGGTTTTTTTTGGTTTTCTCTCACTTGACTTCCTCAGGCTTTTTGGGAGTTTTCACTGTGCCAAAAGTCTGCTCTTTCTACTCCGCACAGTTAACTGCCTACGGTAAATCATATCTTTTTTTCATTTAATTATCTTTTCTGATCTGCACCTTTTGATTGGTTTACGGTAATATGCCGTTTAGATCAGCGAAATCTCAGTAGACTGTCAGTCCCATTTTTTAAGAACCCCATCACCCTCACCCCACAAGCGGGGGGCTCATTTTGGAACACTGGTGGAAAGTGGGCCCATCATTGCTTCCCACCCATTGGACCTTCGCAGTGATTAGCAAATTTTAACGGCTCTATTGATGATGTTTTCATCCCATGGGCCCCACATATATTATTTGAAAGAATTATTAGGGTGCGCACAATCCCACTTGTCAGCCCTGGCATCAGCCACTGAATGGAATGACGGTATTGCTTGCCAGATTGACAAGCTTGTTTTAAAAAACAAAGATCAAGATCATACAGTAGATCGAGTGGAGTATATATAGCATGTAGAGTAAATTTAAAATTAATCTATCTGATAATTTTAATGCTAATTTTTAAATTTAATCTATCCAAGATAGATTAAAATCATAAAAGGGTTTAACAATATCCCATCGGCCATTTAATATTCAATGGCTGATTTTTTTAAATTTTTTTATTTATTTTTGTGATCTGGGTTAATTATAAATGCTAACTAAACCCCAATTTTTCGAAGGTAAATTTTGGATTCGGCGCTTCAGCGACGCATGGGAATCATGCACACACAAGAAAGCAGTGGCTTTGGCTGTCTTTACACTCGTATGGAATCTATCTTCAATGGTTGCTCGAATTTGGGCTGGTAAAGAACATTTTTTTTAAAAAAATAATAATAATATTTTTTTTTTTGACCCTTTCATCTTTTGGCTGAAACGTTCAAATTTTGGGGGTTTTTTTTTTTTTTATCATAATTGATACAATACTAATTTATCATCTTGCAGTGTTTATGATGTTTGTGGCCGTCCGATATTACCAACAAACAATGCATAGAGATGACTGTGTGGACGAAGACGAAGAAGCTGATGGTGAACAGTGCAATGAACTAGAGCAAAGACGAGGGGGTGGGTCCACGGTGGTAATGAATAATAAAGCAAAAAAGAAATATTAAGAACGTTAATATAATATCATATATATATATATATATGTATGTATGTATGTATGTATGTATACGTATATACACGTTGTCTCTCATATGGGTGGTGTATGTCTGCCTTTGGTGGGGGTTTGATAATAAGAAATAATATTAAGATCTCTCATTCTAATTTCTAATTGGTTCTTCGTTTCTTCCAAAAAAATTTTCGAGCTATATAAGCGAAGAACCAATCAAAAACTTGTCTAGGAAAATTCAATACATAAATCTGCAGAAAAAAAAAAAAAAAAAGAGAAGGAATTATTAGATTATGCCCACTAAGGGGGAAATTTTTTTTATTTTGGTTGGTTTGGCCCTCCAGATTTGTAGAGATTTGCAAATAAGTAAATGCATATGTAAAGAGAACAACTATATGGGTAAAGAATTGGCTCTTAAACAAGAACAAATTTCAATGGATCCTAATTAATAATGATGTTGAAAAAGGTAATTTTTTTTTTTTTTTGGCTCTTGATGAGGAAATAAGATACTTCCACACAATATAAATTATGGGTGGCACATAAGAGTGAATTATCATAGTTAGCAAGTTTTGTTGTGTTCTTGAAATTGTAATAGCTTCAAATTTTAGTGTCTGAACAATGGAAAATGAACTCATGAAAGCAGTGGCCCCCTATCTAAAATATAAGAACAAGGCAGATCAATCAAAAGAAAGCGGGTCAGTGTTACAAAAACATGTATTTTATGTTATTCTAACAATTTATTGTAATTTGATGTTGTAGTTTGAAGCATTTTTTCTTTGCTTTTTGCTACCTTTTTTTTTTTTTTGGTTTCTAGTTCTCATATTTAGAATATTTTTCTCGAGATGGGTTTTTTTTTTTTTTTTTCTTATTAACGTTTTGTTTAATTTGTTTATAGGGGAAGCAATCCTAACAAGAAAAAAAATCAGGCAACGTACGTGGATTACATGGGAGTGGGTGACCAACATAAATACCAAAACGTTATCAAAAAGTCTCAGCAGTCCTAGACAGCAATAATGTAAGGAAGCAGATTAAGAGCAAATGGAAGGAAGCAATAATAGAAAAATAAGACGATAATTATGTTTTTTCTTTTCCCTTTTCTCATTCTCGTGAGAATGAATCAATAAACTAGAACTTAACTCAAACTTTACACTGTCTGTGACTGAATTTCTTCTTTTTTTTATTATTATTTATTTATTTATTTATTTATTTTTTAGTGTCACGTATGATAATTTCCACCCAACATGTGTTGGGTCGACCAGTAAGATGTTGACCTATCTCTACTCTTTAGCAAGATTGGGCCTGATCGAATATCATTATCGTGTCTTTAGCAAACTGGCCCAATTTTTAGTCCAGAAGGTCTGGAACGGGCCACGATGGTCTTAAAAAAGAAAGAGTTCCGCCCGCACTATGTATGCAATTCTTCTTAAATTTATTATAATTAAAATAATATTAATAATTTATTATTATTTGGGGGATCCCTCCAAATGGGGAAACAATCTCAAGTCGCCCACACTATTCTCTGGTTGTATGTATGCAATTCTTCTAAAATTTATTATAATTAAAAAATAATGATAATTTATTATTATTTTGGAGATCCCTCCAAATTGGGAAACAATCTCAAAACAGAAGAAATATATTTCTTCGAGACAATGGGTGGGAAATTCAATTTGAATCAGAGTTGATGTGCATTGAAATTCAAATTAACGGTCATGTAAATTAATAATGGAGTTCGGCAGCACCACAAGACTAGCCTATCTTATATTATTATTTTTTATACATTTGGACTCAATTTTACTGCACTGAATTTGCAAAGTTTTTAACTTTTTTCAAAATTTTCATTTTTAAATTTAGAGTAGGTATGGAGGATAAAATTTCTTACCCTGACCAGTTCAAATTAATATTGGGGACAACTTAATTTGATCGATTTTAAGAATAAATAAACATTTTTATATCAGAAAGAGAGAGAGATATTATAAATGTAAATATAAAGAGACCTATATAAGTAAATAATTGACTTTTGAACAGGAAACGTCAATAAATAAATAATGGAGGAGGATGAACATTTAATGTCGATTTATTGAACATTTATTCCTCGTAACTAGTTGTTCGTTTTCTTGAATATATTTTTCAAAATTATTTCTCTAATGTCTTAATAAATTATTTTTATCAATTAAAAGAGCTCAAAAGTTATTGTAACTTGAATATAATTAAGATTTATATTTTTATAAATTTATATTATTTATTTAGTTGATATATTTATAAAGAATCAACCCATTAACAATTTCTTTATTTGTTTAACAATTTTATTAAAACAAACTCTTGTTATATTTGCCTTCTTGTGGACCATGGACTAAACGGCCACTGCCTGAAAGGACTATGTCCAGGGGACCGCCGCCCCCCCCCCCCCCCACAAGGTACATCTTGCGCCTATGGGTCGCTATAACTATCCAAGAAGACACTCGAAACTGGAAGGATAAACCCACCCGGTGGACTGCGAGCTACAAAGTCCCACGACACAGGAGCGGGATTCTCTAAAAAGCCAAGGAAAAAGCCCTGCTCTCTTCGCCTATAGAAAACCACATACGTCAATATCTTCTTGGGGAGGCTAGGTCGCCACGGCGTATCTTTCCTACCTAAGACAGATAGAAGAAAATGGCACGCGAGCAAGTGTTCCCTATCTTCGGGTACAACGAGCTCGCAGAAACCTCAATCTTTTATTTTGATAAACTGATTTATTCAGCCTCTCTTTTTAGGAGCAAGATTGGATGTTAGGCCGGCCGAGTTTCCTCATCTTTCTAGATGCTTTTCTCTGTCATTGTCTGTTTTTGCTTGTCCGCATATAGATCCACCGATCGATGAACACTCGAACCGAACTCGCTCATCCTTTTTTTCAAAGGGACGCGAGAACCAATCCGAGTAATCAACCGCTTTTTAAAAAAACATCTGCCTCCAGCAAGACAGGGCGACGCCAAAAAGCCGTATAGTGCAGGAACGCTCCATTTTTTTTGGCTTCCTCTTTCACTTTCATTTCCAAATCCGTCTCGCTCCCGGCTACGCGTCCTTTTAACAAACTTGTGGCAAAAATATTATTCTTTGTATCTAGCATATGAGGAATAAAATTATGTGTGTTCCAACAGAACAACATAAACATATAACAAGCTTTTCTCCTCAAAGTTCATTGGGGAGAAAAGTTTGGTTAGAACACTAAGTGTTGACAGATCTTATACTTAGGACTTTTTATTGAGTTTCTCATTGTGGAATTTTGTCACTAGGTCATTCATTATTTTTCGATTGAAGCCTTACCCAATGTAGTCCATCATATATAAAGCGAGACTTTGAAGGTCTGCTTATATTGCGCTTGCTCGAAGAATTGTTATTATACTTAAGATTGTCATTTGAGGATCTTAGGTGTCCACCCTCTTTCTGGCTAGCATCATTTTTTTGCTCGTTCCTCTCTTCCTCACTTTTAATAAAGTTAAACTTTTTATTTTTAGAATAGACATAATAATCAATAAGTGACTTGACAACGACAATGATAGCATCCAGGGTATGCAAATGACGCCTATCTAATTCTACTTTTACCCAATTTTTTAAATTATCCTTGAAATGGAAGAGAAAATATTTGTTGGACAAATCATCAATCTCAATAATAATAATAGTAAATTTCTTGATATAATCAGAAATACTACTATTTTGCTTTAAACGACACAACTTTTCCTGACTTTACTGTACACATTGTTAGGTACAAAATTTTTGCGTAACTCTACTTTGAATTGATCGTAAGTATTGATCATACATATGTCTTTCTCTTTTTCAACGTACTTCCTTTTTCATCATAATTTGGCAGCATCTCTAAAAAAGATCGAGACATTGCTTACCTTGGAAAAGTCATTAACAATTATCATAACCTCAAAATATTGCTTAAGGCCAAAAAAGAAGTTTTTAACGGTAGTGAAATTATGGATATCATTGTACATAACAAGTTTAAAAGCCTTTAAACAATACACAATAGTGATGCTATTGGTAGTAATAGTACAATTTGAGTGTGCGCTATTTTGATGAAGCAACTTCATCTCCCTACGAAGGTCATAAATTTTACTTTCAATAAACTTTTATAAATTAGATAACTCTTAGTTGACAGAACGTAGTTCCTCATTGAAAATACGATCAAAATCTTTAATTATAAATTTGACAACCCTCGTAACTTCAATATTCTCATGGATCAAGTTATTAACTGGATCAACTTCAACATTGTTGTTCTGCAACAATAATTCATTTCTCGTTTGTCATGCTCCTAACTCAAACAATAACCAGGTTATACCTAGGTCTCAACCGTTGTTTTGATACCACCTGTTATAAAGTTAGACTTTGATCTATACTGAGTTTGAGAGAACTATTTTAGAGTAAGTATAAGATTTAAAAAGTAAGAGAATGATAGTAGATACAAGTGTATTTAGCAATCGAGATCTAAATTGAGTAAGTTATAAATAAGAAGAATGATGTATTTATACTTGTTACATCTTCTTAATGTATGACTATGATTACTTATTGAAGAGATTTTCATGGAATACTATAAATTAATATTATTCTAGAATGTCTATATATTTATAATGAAATATTCTAAATAGATGACATATAAATATGATTATAAAATTTTTTTTTGTCTTATTTTGATCATCAATCGGATTAAAATATTCAATAAATTTAAACTAGAAATATTCTTAAGCAACCCATAACATTTAGTACACAATCTTCTCACGTTGAATTTGAATTAATACCAATTTTGATAGATCATATCCTTCTACTTTGTTAATCTCTTAACTCAATTAAAAATTATGTAACAAAAATAATTATTTTTTACCTTCATAAATTTCACATTTTTTTTAAAAAATAAAATTTATTAATTTTTAATACAAATTATATTTTTAATTATTAAAATATTTTTAAAAAATTATTATTTATTTTTATTAAAATTTTAGCCAAACAAAACAAAGAGTATGAAAATTTATAAATGTCTGAAATATAAAATAGTATCACTCTATGTTTTAAGATAAATTATTTATCACCGAGCATCATTTCTCAACTAACTAAACCCGATCATGCATCTAAATCTAATGTTCATATAGTCACGTTTCCTTACCTAATCGGCCTGTTGAATGATTGCTACCCAAATTGCCCGTGACCCTCTCGTTGATTTAGACAATCTTACTATTATAAGATATTTAATTGTAATGACATTACATTTCTATAAATAATATTAAAATAAAATTTTGATATTAATACCAAATGTAATTAAGGATTGTCTTACGTATATGATAATTATATTATAATAATACTTAAAATCTTAATTAATTTCCAAAACCAACATTAGATTTATATGCATGATCGGGCCTTGATAGTCGAGAAATAATGCTGGACGAGAGATAATTTATCTTAAAATATAAAATGATGATTAGATTCCCTCGACCTGTGTGTACCCCAGAAAAAGTTTCTTTTTTGATGTAGCTTGTGAAATGACTTCTGTCATCAAGTCGAGTGTTTGAATCGAAGTGAACAATATAGACGCCACAGACACAGTGACCCCCAACAAAAGATATTATTATTGTTATTATTATTATTATCTTAATATCTCGATTCTGATCCTATTGAGGAGGGCAGGCTCGAGAGGCTTTCAAATAGAAAATTATTATTCAAAAAAACAAGGCCGACGGTTGAGTTAAGGTGATCGGCCTTCATTTCATGCCTCGCATTTGAACTCGAAGTTGGTCAAGAGCATGGAACTTCACATTGAAGATTTTACTAAATAAAGATATCCTTAAGCCTTTATCGTCTTTTTACCTTCTTTTTAGTTGTAATCAAGAACAATCTATCAAATTGGAGGAATATAGTTGAATTTGTGTTGAGTAATCTTTCTCTAATTATTTTTTCATTAATGAGAGAATAACTTAATAATTTATATTATAAACTTCACGCTCTTTTGCATGAATTTTTATTTTTTTTTAATATCATGTATTATAATTTTTTCCTTCTTGTTGGCCTTTCAAATATTTAATGATGTATTAGTTGGTTTCCGAGACTCATCTATGCCTAGTACGCTGATTCTCCTTTTTTTTTTTTTTTTTTTCTTTATTGGCCCAACGGAAGCCATTTTCTTCTACTCCAATGCTACCTCTCTAATTATAGTCTTTGGCCACATTAGATGGAGTTGATTTTTTTAACTTCTCAGCCATTCCCGGCTGCTTTATCGTAAATAATACCAAGACTAACTCTCCACCTGTCCCCCCATGACGACTTCGATCTCAATTGTCCAAACACTGCCTTCACATTTTTCCAAACTCACATCGTTTTCAAACGAAAAAAATCACTCATGTGAGGTTCAAATGATCATCACAGCTAGCTTTAGCACACAATCCTCCCACGTTGAATTGGAATCAACACCCAATTTGATATATCCTATACTTCTACTTCTTTAATCTCTCTCTCTCTCTCCTGTCTCTTATACACATCTTCGTGTTAATCAAAAAAAAAAAAAAAATAATTTTTTTTTTTATATATTTTTTATTTGAATTTAATATATATATATATATATATATATATATTGAATTCAATTAGAAATTATGTAAAAATAATAATTATTTTTTGTCTTTTATGTTTCATAAATTTCACATTTTTTAAAAAATCAAAATTCATTAATTTTTAACTATTAAAATACCCCTTAAAATACTATTATCTATTTTTATTAAATATAACGGATGATGAACATTTAATGCCAATTTATCAGAACATTTAACATTGATTAGAGAAAATTTGATTTATCTTAGAAGCATGTTGATCAACTCACAAACACCATATCAAAAATATAGATATAATGTCGGATTAGAGAAAATCGAAACAAATCCATCAAAGCAAGCCTTAGACCAAGTGCATCATATATTTTGATTTGATTTTCTTTGTTTTTTTTTTTTTTTGTGTTTTCTTTATTTATTCCTAGTAACTAGTTCTCAAAATTATTTCTTCAATGTTTTGATAAATTTATTTTTATTTGTAGGGGAAATAGTTCTACCATGCCGAAAAATCCTACAACTAATTTTGTTTTAGAATTGACTGTTGAAGCTAATGAATGAAGGAGCTCAAAAGTTCACTGTTGATGGAACTCGAATAGAATTAAGATTTATATTTTTTTTTTTACAAATTTATATTATTTTTTTAGTCGACATATTTAATTTTATAATAAAAAAAAATTAATGAGGCACAAAACCACAATTATTGAAATTGATGCGGAGTACTAAGTATTAAAATTCAACCCCATTATTCAGTTTTGATTTTTTCACCTGACCGAAAGCCCTTTTTATTGCAATTCAATGGTGGCCGCTTATAGTCTTTTTACCCAACGTGTTGGCGTTTAGATGGAGTTGGTCTTTACTTGCACATCATATTGTAGGTGCAGTCTATGGAAGCCGGCCCAAGGTTCGCTAGCTACTTAAATAGTCCAGAAGGACGTGAATAGGCTATAATGGCATATCTTGGAAAATTCTTTTATTGTTTGGTTACAACAGAAGCCTTTAGTTAAATGAAACAAAACAGAGTCATCAGAAGAAGTAATATTTTAGTTATTATTACAATATGATTCTCGTAATGTACTTGTTATTGCTAACTTTCTTGTACTCTTTGATTGCAAATTGGGCATTTGGGGAGCAATCGTTCAACATACCGAGTAGGTAAGCACATGCGACTCTGTGAATATTAGATTTAGATGCCTAATACATCTTAAAATATCAAATGATTAGACTTCCTGAACGTGGGTGGGTACCGCTAGAAAAAGATTTTTTTTTTTTTTTTTATTTATTTATTTTTTTTGGGGGCAGCTTGTCCAATGACTTCTGTCATCACGAGAGTGTTTGTATCGATGTGAAGAAAATAGAAGCCACAACGACGCTGAAAAACAGACAATGTGATCCCAAACAGAAGAAATTATTATTATTATTATTTAAGATCTTCATTCTGATCCAATCGAGGAGGGTACAGAGACTGGATCGTTGCTTGTTTAAGGAATTTAACCAATCCACTATCGAGTGATGAATATTTTTCAAATTGTGGCTTGAATACCATTAGCGTAGTAGGTATAAACTAGATTTACTATGCACCGAGTCTTGTTCACATCTAAGAAATTTCTAACTCTCGGTCCCATTGATGACCCACTAATCAATACTAATTAATAATCAAAGAAACTTCAAGCTATGGCTATTGGTGCAATGTCATCATTTTAATTCGTGCATGAGTAGCTATGAACGTATCATACTATTACAACTAAAAAGTAGTCCAAGAATTGCCTACAATGATTGATGATACACACACACACACACACACACACACACACATATAGTTTTTAATTTTTTGAAACATTACTTTTCATAAAACTTGTTTTATCAAATTTACATTTAAAAAAAAAAAGCCCCAAAGAATTAATCCCCTAAAAGTTTTTTTTATTAAAAAAAATAAAAAATAAAATCATATTTACTCAAAAAGCTGACAAAATTTGCTAATTTTTAATATACCTAACCTTTTCAAAATTAGCATTTTAAAATTGGGAGTAAAACAAAATTTATTGCTTTGACCAAAACAAATCTGTCATTCAAATTAATAGTTTATGTGATTATGAAATTTAACTTCCATTCGTGATACTTGTACCTAAATATATGAAATCATTAGTTGTTTTTTTTTAATAATAAAAATTTATATCTAATTTTTTAAAGATTTGCAAACAAGTTTTGTTAATTAGGAATAAAAATTTACCTCCACATTATTGTATGAATTATGCGTGTTTCCATAAAAATGAATTACTGTAGTTATCAAAATTAGTTATATATTCCTTTTCAAATAAAGTGCTTAACAATAAAGGATGAACTGTCATACAAGAAACATAATAACTTGATGTTGTAGTTTGATTTGAATGTTCTTTATTTATTTTTTTTTTTTTGGCAACTTGTTCTCCTTCTAGGAATATTTTTCTCAAACTTATTATTATTATTATTATTATTATTATTATTATTATTATTATTATTATTATTATTATTATTATTATTATTATTATTATTATTATTATTATTATTATTATTATTATTATTATTATTATTATTATTATTAACGTTTCGATCAATTTATTTGTAGGGAAGTATTCCTACCATGTCGAACAATTCTACGACTAATTTTGGTAGGTCAAGACTATAGAACTTCATATTAATTAAAGATCTAAAAGAATAAGTGATATATACGAATAAAATATTTATTAATTTAATTTTTAATTAGAATATAATTTTAAAATTACGAATCTTTAAAAAAAAAAAAAAAGGGGGGATCGTTAATTTCCATTCAAATGACCACTAGTATAGTCATTGTACTTTTTGAGTGAATTCCGCAATTTGGGGAACAACCATGCAGCATACGGAGCAGGTAAGAGCATGCGATTCAGCATGCAGAGCAGGTAAGCGCATGGGCTTATACGACCATTAGATTTAGTGGGCCCCCTCAATAGAGATAATCATAAATAATAGAGTAATTGTTAGATGCCCGCCATGTTTGTACACCCCACCCCTAAAAAACAAAAACCCGTCTATTTTGTAGCAGGTGTAATGCTCAGTCCACCTGTCATGAAAGGACTTGTCATCAAGGCGGCCGCAATCAGTCAACTTCTTCCAATTCAATATTCCTTGTTGGTCTTACGATAAAAAAAAAAAAAAAACAGAGAGAAATTAATGAGTTAATTGTATCACAATTATTGACCCCAGAGACTTATCTATGCCGAGCACAAAGTATTAAGTTCCACCTCACTATTCAAAAAAGACGTTTTCTTAACAAGCTTCTTTGCATGTTAATTTCAAACTCAGTTTATGAACCTATTATCACGCATCCTCACTTTCTTGTGAATAGATTAATGATTTAAATTTAAATTAAGTTTGTGTTAACCTACTTAATCATCAATTATAATCATTGAAACAAATTTGTTGAATCATACGGCAGAGAAATAACTAAAGAATTATATAATTACTATTAAAAAAAAAAGATGTATTATTATATTTTAATTTTATATGTATTTATTTGTTACTATATTTATATATGTAAATTCTAATTCTGCAATTAGCAACTATTATTTAGGTACTATTTATTTTTTTTCTTTATATTATTCTTAAAACATGTCTATAAATAATTTATTTATATATATATTTTTTAAATATCTTAGTGGGTTAGTTTTGGTACTTTTTAGTACACGAACGAGAAGATTCCTATAAACTTTATCTTAAATTATAAGAATATTACAAATGATTATAATTAATATGTAATATAATCTCTAAAAATGACATCAAGTCATTTATCGTGAAAGTATGTATACAAATGAGATAATTTAAGTCTTTAAGTAAATCACATATATATATATATATATATATATATGTACACATGAACTATTTTACCTCAAAAAGTTTTGAATTGATATATATATATAAGTAGTATAACCCAAATCACTATTATTTACTTTGAAAACTTAAGGAAAAACCCTTGAACTTTAGATACTTCATTTTATTATTTAATAGTTTCACAAGTCTTTTTTTTCATTGTTTATTATTTATTCTAGTAGGTAATTTGAGTTTACTTTTGAAAGATGTTCAAAGATTCAATTTCATATTTCATCAAAACACTTATTTTTAAGTTATGGTGATAACCTAACTAACAATCTATATCAATCCGTAACATTTGGGTCCTAGGCTTTGATTCTAAGAAGAAGAAGAAGAAGCAGCGACAATAATAATAAGGTACTCTTCATTTTATATAATATAATACATAAATGAGTAGATAATTTTTTTGCTTAATAAAAAATTATATGAGTAAATAATTGGCTCTTATATAGTAAAAAAGTTTAATACATTTTCGTTAATAAAGGTTGTTTTTTTTTATAAAAAAAGAAAAAAGAAAAAAAAGAAAAAGAAGTAAACTTTTGGGTCCTAATTAAAGAAAATAAGAGACCCCTACGCAATATGAACTGTTTGTGCATGCATGAAAGTGAATTCTGGGGGTCATTAAAATCAGTTATTTCTGAAATTATTGTGGTTTCAAACGATGGAGAAAGAATGGTCAATTTAAGCAAAACGATATAGTCTTCCAAAACATTTACTCTTACATTTGATTCTAAACTATCTTTCTCGATAGCATCAATCGGCTTGGAAGCTCCCCAACCAGAATTTCATGCATTGTAGCCGGAAGCAGAAAGATTTACGGTCGAGTGAGCCTTAAACGTCTGGCGAGATATGAATCGAACTCTCTGCTTGCCGCCCCTAGCTTCCGGAGTTGGATCGTTGATCCCCAAACCCAATCAGAAGAACTACACTACTTTTGCGAATTCTCCTTTACGCCCTTTGGCAAAATTTCACTTACCATCTTTTTTTTCAAATAATAATAATAATAATAATAATAATCATCATCATCATCATCATCATCATCATGTGCAATTCTGTTTCTATCCTTTATCCATTCACATGTGCACCATTTCACCAGATTGCACCACGTCATCCCCACCCCTCATGTAAAAAAAATAAATAATAATAATAATAATAAATGGCCACATGAGGAAGGCACATGGGGGGTGGGGGTGACTTGGTACAATCTGGTGAAATGGTGCTTTTCCCTACCTTTAAAAAGATATTTAAAGATCTTGTAAATTGTTATGGATTGTTTTTGGTAGCATTCGGGGAATTTTCTTAGGTGATTGCCCATGTTTGAGTATTAGCACTGAGCTGGCCTTAATTAATGCTGCATTATGAAGTTTCTATCAAAAAGAAGACGAAAAAAAAAAAAAAGAAATGAGGTAATCTAATTAAAGTTGGACTATGGACTTTGTCACAATCCTCTTATTTGAGACACGCATACGAGTAATTAAGCTAATTTTTCATAGATTCATGAATGCTAGCAAAAGAAGTCATTGAATTTGCAGGCTTAATTATTGTGGTGTGTTAAATATTTACCATATAAATTAGCACAGATGAGATAACATTCAAGACCCAAAATTCGGAGGGTTGAGGAAGCAAATAAACATAACCTTCAAGCCTCAAGTTGGCAATTGACCAAATTGCAAGGCGGCTATACTTACCATTCTTGTGTTTTGGTGGGTTTTCTCCAACAGTAGATTGAAATATGGAATGGTTACATTGTATTTGGAACAAGGGGAAAAGGAGGAGAGAGAGGGAGAGAGAGAGAGAGAGAGGAAAGAAAAGGAAAATTGATTTGTGCTTGTCATTGAGAAATAGTATTGGGAAAGAAAAATGGGAGAGACGTCCACAAAATTCTTTCTTCTTAAAATTTGAAGGAAAATTATTGATTTGCTACTATTTATATTAAATACTCTATTGTCTTTACACATAAATAAATTTGTAGGGTAATATATATATATATATATATAATTATTATTCTCTTTATTTTTTACTCTTTTCAAAAAGAAATTTTTTAGTTTTTCTCCCTCTTATTATCTTTTTCTAAACACAAGAGAGAATAGAAAATTTTTCTCACCTTTATTTTCTTCTTTCCTAATTTCTTCTCTTCTTCTTGTTGTTTTTTTTTTTATCCAAACACGATGTTAGTTTCGCATGCTCTAAACCAGTAGACTTAAAATAGAAACAAAGGTCAGTAATATTTTGTACCTATTTGATTCCTATTTTTTTTTCATCTTTTAGCTTCTAATGGATAACAAAGCAGAAAAAGAAAAAAAGAAAAATGGGAGATAGAAAATTAGTTATTATCTTTTGCCAAAATATTTTTTAAACACACACATTATTATTATTATTATTATTATATTATATTATTATTATGTCCTTTGTCCTTCTGCTGCGCAAACTGTTAGGTAGACCCGGCACGCCTTTAAGATAGTCGATGTTTATTATTATTATTTTGGCGCGTGAAAGAGAGGAAGTCGGGTTAAGGCTGAAAAAAAACAAAAAATTATTATTTTTTAATTCGCCGTTAGCTTCTACGGTTTCCTATATATCTTGCTGCGCACACTCCCCATTGACGACCACAACGAATGATGAACAGCCTCTAGTCACTAAACGAAAGTGCTGCTGTGATCAACCCTTCCCCCCCCCCCCCTTCCCCCGCCCTCCAGCCTACACCATATGGCACTAGACACAATACTTCTCGGGGAGCTCTCCATGGGAGTTCTTCTATTCTTCATAACCCACCTTTTTATTCGTTTTCTCCTTGAAAAACCACGCCGTCCCCTGCCACCGGGTCCAAAAGGGTGGCCAGTCGTCGGAGCTCTTCCCCTACTAGGCAACATGCCCCATGTCGCATTGGCTAAAATGGCCAAACAATATGGTCCCATCGTCTACCTAAAAATTGGTACATGCGACATGGTAGTGGCCTCGACCCCAGATGCAGCTCGAGCGTTACTTAAGACCCTAGACCTAAATTTCTCAAACCGACCTCCAAACGCTGGCGCAACCCACTTGGCCTACAACGCACAAGACTTGGTCTTTGCGGATTATGGGCCGAGATGGAAGCTTTTGCGCAAACTGAGCAATCTGAACTTTCTTGGCGGCAAAGCTCTTGAGGATTGGGCTCATGTTAGGGTCACTGAGCTCGGTCACATGGTTAACGCTATGTGCAATGCTAGCCGAAAGGGCGAGCCGGTGGCGGTGGGGGAAATTTTGGTTTATGGGGTTGCAAACATGATAAGCCAAGTAATACTTAGCCGACGTTTGTTTGTTACCAAGGGATCAGAATTAAACGAGTTCAAGGACATGGTGGTGGAGCTCATGACCACCGCCGGATATTTCAACATTGGTGATTTTATACCGTCCATTGCGTGGATGGATTTGCAAGGGATCGTGCGTGGCATGAAGAAATTGCATAGGAGGTTTGATTTGTTGTTGACGAAAGTGATGGAAGAGCACAAGGCAACATCCCATCAACGAAAGCTTAAGCCTGATTTTCTTGATGTTCTTATGGCCAAACAAGACGATTCTGAAAGTGAAAGACTCAATCTTACCAACATTAAGGCTATCCTTTTGGTATGTCTACCCTCACTTTCACCTTGTTCTTCCTTATTTAATTTTAGAATGTTTTTTTTTTTTAATTCATTAAGATATATATTGGGCCAAAAGTTAAGTGAAAATACATAATATTGTTATTTCTATAAATTCATCTTTTTTTTTTTTTTCTTCTAAAACTAAATAAAGAATCCAAGACCTCTAGGAGGTCTAAGCTCTAAACTAATGGGACATGCCTTCAAACTTTGTTTTGTTCATTGAAGGAGAACCCATTTACATTCATGCATTCCCTGTTTTATTGGAATAAAATTATGCTGAAAGCCAAAATTAGTTGGAAACCCTACAAACTAACAATTGGTTTTGCGGTAATTAATTTGGTTGAGTGGTTTCTTGGTTTGACCATTATCTTTTTTTCTTTTTCTTTTTTTGCAAGAATTTTTTCACCGCTGGCACTGATACCTCCACGAGCATAATAGAATGGGCACTGAGCGAGATGTTAAAGAACCCTGCCATATTGAAACGAGCTCATGAAGAGATGGACCAAGTTATAGGCAAGAACCGGAGGCTCGAAGAATCAGACATACCAAAGCTTCCATACCTACAAGCCATATGCAAAGAGACATTTCGAAAGCACCCATCAACACCTTTAAACCTTCCGAGGGTGGCAAGTGAAGCATGTGAAGTAAACGGGTATCATATACCAAAAAATGCTAGGCTCAGCGTGAACATTTGGGCCATAGGGAGGGACCCAAGCGTGTGGGAAAATCCACTAGAATTTACCCCAGAAAGGTTCTTGACCGAGAAGAACTCGAAGATCGATCCACGAGGGAATGATTTTCAATTAATTCCATTTGGAGCAGGAAGAAGGATTTGTGCTGGGACTAGGATGGGAATTGTGTTGGTGGAGTACACGTTGGGCACATTGGTGCACTCTTTTGATTGGAAGTTGCCAGATGGGGTTGAGCTCAACATGGACGAGACCTTTGGACTTGCATTGCAAAAGGCCGTACCCCTTTCTGCTATGGTCACCCCAAGGCTGTCACCCAGTGCATATGTTTTCTAGTTAAAGCCTGAATATTGCTATTTAGCTCGACTGAGTTGCCCCTAAGACGAAGCCTGTTCCTTATTTTCCCCTCTCTCTCTCTCTGGTTTCCACGAAAGCAAAAATTATTGTCAAAGTCACGTGACAAACTTGGTGGATTTGGATATTGTTAGGATCGTGATCTCTGGTTGCCCAATTAAGGCTTTAGCCCCATACTAAATAAGGGTATCGCTAAGCCTATTATCGTCCTTTTCAACCTTTTTACTTGTAATCAAGAACAATCTATCAAGTGGAGTAATATGGTTTTTAAACTTCGTGTTTTTATCACTAGTTGGAGTAATTTTCTCTTTATCATCTTTTATTAATGAGTATGACTCAATAATTTATATTATAGAATTCAACCTAAATTTTACACTCTCATTTGCATGAATTTTTATTTCTCTAATATCACGTATAATAATTTCTTCCATCATGTTGTTCTTTCAAAAAATTTAATGATGCTTCCGCGTAAGGAAAGCCGTTTTCTTCTTCTCCAATGGCACCCGCTAATTATAATCTTTAACCTAATGTGTGGGGCTTGATGGCATTAGACGGAGTTGATTTTTTCACTTTACAGCTCTTTCCGGCTGGCTTTATCATCAATAATACCAAGACTAACTCTCAACGTGTCCACCGCATGACCGCTTCAACAGCGAAACAGTACCTTCACATATTTTTCAAACCCATGTCGTTTTCAAACGAAAAAAAATCCCTTTTGTGACTTGACCTTTCGAAGATTCAAATGACTATCACAACTAGCTTTAGCAGTTGTAATTGACTGCCTTTAGCACACAATCCTCCCACCTTGCATTGGAATCAACACCCAATGTGATTTATCCTAGTACTATCTTTCTTTCTTTCTTTCTTCCTTCTTCTTCTTCTTTTTTTTTTTTTAATTCTTTAAGTCAATTAAAAATTATATAATAAAGATAATTATTTTTTATTTTTCATAAATTTTACATTTTTTAAATCAAAATTTAATTCTTTTTAATTAACATCTGAAATTTTAATTATTTAAGTGTCCCTTAAAATACTCTTATCTATTTTTTTGTCTTTAAATACTTTATATATATATATAAAGAAATACTTGTGAGTGAGGACAAAAGGGCGTCCTAGACTGCCGGAACCATCAGGGTGACAAACTCACACGGGTGCTAATCAGCTTACGTTACAAAACATGAAGATTGATGATAGCCGTCCAGATCCTAACAAGTGCCAGACAACAATGGATGTACAACCGCGAGATCAAGGATGATAGGCAACGTCACTCTTCTATGGGGACAAATCTGTAATTTCGGATACCCTTCCCCGCAATCCCCGCTAAAAAAACGGTAGTAAAATCACCTGGCAAACCCTAGAAGCTTGTCAGTATGTGTCTCTTGAAGAGCGTTCAGTGGGGAATGTAGAAAGATGAGAGCACCTTCGCTGACAAATGCTGAGCCGTGTGGCCGTATCAAGATGGCGGTTGGCGGCAGCAATGGGCACCGGAAGCACGTGGAAGACGGGTGATCAATCGGAACAGCACCGCCTCTTAATTTCTTGCTTCTCAGATTTTGTAGCAGCAATTCACCTCCGAAATTCAATTCTACTTGCATATTCACGCACCCTTTTGGAGAAAGCTTTCATCTTTGAAGTGAAAATGGCAGAGCAAAGCATAGATGGTCATCCGACGCTGCTCCATGGGAGATATGAGCTTGGTCGCATGTTGGGCCATGGAACTTTTGGTAAAGTCTATCATGCCCGTAACTTGCAAACAGGAGACAGCGTGGCTATGAAAGTGGTTGGTAAAGAAAAGGTAATCAAAGTGGGGATGATGGAGCAAGTCAAGAGGGAGATTTCGGTCATGAAGATGGTAAAGCACCCAAACATAGTCGAGCTACACGAAGTCATGGCAAGCAAGTCCAAGATCTATTTCGCTATGGAACTTGTTCGGGGTGGCGAATTGTTCTCCAGGATTGGAAAAGGCCGTTTGAGAGAGGACATCGCCAGAGTTTATTTCCAGCAATTGATTTCGGCAGTCGATTTTTGCCACAGCCGGGGCGTCTATCACCGTGACCTGAAGCCGGAGAACCTGCTGCTCTGTGAAGATGGGAACTTGAAGGTGACTGATTTTGGTCTCAGCGCGTTTTCAGAGCACTTGAAGCAGGACGGTTTGCTACACACAACCTGCGGCACGCCGGCCTATGTTGCTCCCGAGGTAATTGGGAAAAAAGGGTACGATGGAGCTAAAGCAGATATTTGGTCTTGTGGGGTGATTCTTTATGTTCTGCTTGCTGGCTTCTTACCGTTTCAAGATGTTAACGTCTTTGCTATGTATCGAAAGATCTACAGAGGTGACTTCAAGTGCCCACCTTGGTTCTCTCCCGAAGCTTGCAGGTTAATTACAAAGCTTCTGGATCCGAATCCGAGCACGAGAATCCCAGTAGCCAAGATCATGGACTCGTCTTGGTTCAAGAAATCAGTGCCCAAGAAGGTTTTAACCAAAGAGGAGAAGGAATTCGATGCTTTCAACGGGGAAGAACACAGAAGTGGGAACAAATCGAAGCAACCGGAGACTTTGAATGCTTTCCACATAATATCCTTGTCTGAAGGGTTCGATTTATCGCCTTTGTTTGAGAAGAAAAGAAGGGGGGAGAAAGAGGAGCTGAGGTTCGCGACAACGAGGCCTGCGAGCAGCGTGATTTCGAGACTTGAGGAGGTGGCCAAGGCGGGGAGGTTCAGCTTCAAGAAGAGCGACACCAAAGTAAAATTGCAAGGACAGGAGAGTGGCAGAAAGGGGAAATTGGCCATCGGTGCCGAGATTTTTCCTGTTACTCCGTCCTTTCTGGTGGTGGAGGTGAAGAAAGATAACGGGGATACCCTTGAATACAATCAATTCTGCAGCAAAGAGTTGAGACCGGCGCTTAAGGACATTGTCTGGACGTCGCCGGCCGGGAACTCTACGCTTAGTTAAAATGTGATAAGAAAAAAAGAAAAAAGAGCAATTAGTTTAGTTGTTAATTATTGTTATTGCTATTTTGTGGTTAGAAATTCGATCGAGACACAGTGTGGATCTCTATATAACTAATTCATGCTTTGCTTTCTTTAATTGATTTGGTCGTCCAAGAAAAATTGGTCAGCGAGTCACTCACTCAGATGCAATTTGTAATCTTTTTGAGTCATTTTGTACGAAAGTTATCTGTACAAAAGTTGGACTTTCATTTCGGTTTTGTTTTGTTTTGCTTCTGCTTTCAGATGCTTTTATTTTTTCTTGTCTTTTACTCCTTTGCCCTTTCGGTTATCATCTGTTATGGATATGACCTATATAAAACATGTCCTCCTGATCATCGTTTTTTTTTTTATATATATATATATATATAGCTTTGCTGGGTCTTTCATGAAAGGGTGTCCGTTTAAAGGAATTGGGAGGAACCAAACTTTTTTGGATCTATAGAAGTAGTTTTCGTTTGTTTTAGCATATGGTAGTTGGTTAGTAAGAAATTGGAAGTTCTAGCATACCCTTGAGTGCCTTTGCCACTCGGGTCCACCCGAGCAGTTGAAATTGTTTGAAATTGTGCTCCGCACTCCCCACCTGGGTCGTTGTGCTCTCATCTCACCAATCCAATTAATACATATTGCCTGCCCACACAAAGGGCTTAATCATGTACTTTTAATAAGATGCATGGAATCCTATGTCAGTCTTTGTTAATTTAAGATGCATGGAAAGCCACGTGCAACATTTGCCACCACAGAAGAAATTGGTTGACTTATTCTTGACAACAACAACAACAACAAAAAAAACAGGTTGACTTATTTATATACACTCTGCCTTTCTGGGCCCTGATGGCCTATTTTACCCATTTTGTAGACCTAACTAATCTGATTGCACGTATAAGTTTACACTCGCTTACTGCAACATATGCAAGATTTCTCCCGAATCAATTTGCTTTAGCATATTTCTTGCTATTTCAAGTACTAGTTAATGTCCAGACGAAAATGTGCTTGCATTTCTCTTTGGTTCCTCTTAGACGAAAATGTGTGTAGCAATGCTGGACATGAATGGAACCCTGTTAATTACAGTTAAAATTATTGAGGAAAAATAAATAACCTTTATTTCTTCTAATCTTAAAATATATATATATATAAAAGGGAATTAATCAGACTACAAAATTTCTGAGTCATTGCAGCCAAGTTGTCTATAATTAAGAGCATGTGTATACACTGTTGCATACTTAGAAAGGCTTAAAGAAGTTCGTAACATGAATAGAATCATGCGTAATTTGTACATTATAGACGTATTGCACCCCTATCTAGTGTTTCATGTGTGGGAGGATCTTGATTGATGGGCATTTTCTTGTCGATTGCTTCATAAGGGCCCTCTCTCTCATCAAATTTGATTTTATGGACTAATTAATTATTAATTGACACTCTATAATGCGGTGGGGGTTGGAATGGACAGTGCATGCATGGCACAGCAACATGGGTTTTCCAAACTAAATTAGCACTAATTATAGCCTTTTAACAATATCAAACTTTAAGAGTTGATGGTCTTATCGAATCATGAGCCATGTTGAGGTTCTTGTTCCCATCTTTTCAATTAAAGCAGATGAAATTGCAACCTTCGGGCCAACCATTCAGGTCCAATTAACTAGTGGAAACCCACTCTTTCGTAACTTCAGTTGGCTGGTTTGTTGTTTTACACGGAATAAATAAATAAATAAATAAATAAATAAATAAATTGAGGACGACAATTAAAAAATGGGATTTAATAGAATCAAAGTGTGGTAGACACGGGACTATGGGCCCAGATCATAGTTCTATATTTCCCTATGGGGCCCAAGGTTAATGGTTAATGTCTTGTCTGTCTGGTTTGACCTAAGTCTGGGCCTAGGCCCACTTCAGGTGGATTTAGTTTCTCTCAAAATCATTAAATTTAAATTTTTTAATCCGACTCATTTAAAATTAAATCAACGTGATATATGAGTGAAAATAAAAATTTTGAGCTAGCCCAATTGAAATAATAACAAGATTACGTCTTTCTTTTTAATTTAAGATTTTATAAATTTTATAATATCTGTTATTATTTAATAAGTTAAAATTAATTTTATATGTGAACACAAAGCAAATCTATGAGAAGCAAAATGTAATTGAAAAAGGGCAGCAACAGTTGTAAGTTTTCAAGAATATCACAAGTTTCAGTTTTCACATTTCGTTTGCTTTGGATGCTTCTCTTTTTTAAGTGTTGTCGAAATAGTATTTCTGTTATTCTAATTAGACTAGACTACAGACATTTAATCTTGCAACGCTTGACTCTATTATTTGCACAAGCCTGCGGCATTAGGACTTGAAGACTCCGTTAAAACAAGTAATTAACCTTAATAACAAATATATATATATAACAATTATTATTTTTTTAATTTTTTAATTTTTATTTGTTTTTTTAACTGATAGGATGTTCCTGCCATTATTCTTTAAATGACGGGGCGACTCACTATAAAACTCGATCTCAAATGCATCTCTTCCATCTCCTTTCCTCAATAAAAGCTGCAGTGCCAGTGCACTTGTTGCAGTGCCAGTGCACTTGTTGCAGTGCACCCATGTTGTGCCACGAGCAACTGGGAGTACCCAGAAAGGGAAATGGTCCTAACACAGAGTTCGCACCTTTAATTAACTTAGTAATAAGCTATTCCTTGTAGAATTCTAGCTTATCAAATGCATTTTTGTGTCGTGAACTACTGGTTATCCTACTAGTTTCGAGCTTCTTTGTTAATGAATTGAATCATTTATCAAAGAAGAACCCCCCCCCCCCCAAAAAAGGGCAAAACAGATGATCGTAGTACAAATCCAACAAGCTAGAAAATAATGGGTTTCGTCAATGCTAAGTTGCTCGACCACTCTATGTTATAGTAATGTACACTTTTTTGGACCATACTGTATGTTATAGTAATGAGCATTTTCGGCTGTGCTGTGTTTTTGCAAATACTTTCTTGGACAGAGCACGAGAGGACCCCTGTTAGCCTCATTATTCTTGGCTTTATGTTGTTTTTTATTTTATTATTATTTTTTTTAAAAAAATAATTTAAAGATTGGTAGTTGCAAGGCCTGCTTGACTTACTGCCAGCAGAAAGGTGAGCCAGGATGCTAATGGTCTACGGTAAATTCTTGCTGAAGTTATAGAATAGAAATTCTGGGTGCTAGAAGTATCTTTTTGTTTGGAAGTAGTTTGTTTCTCTTTGTAATGTGGTCAAGCTTGTTGAACTCGTTTTGTGGGTCAAGCTTTGCTGCCAAACATTGTGCATAATTCTCGAGTGTCTTCCTTGCTTTAAGGTATACCATGAATAAGATGCAATAGCAGTTCAGAAAAAACACAAATGTTATATTAATTTATTATTTATTATAGACATGGCACGGCTTTGAGTTCACAAAATGTATGGACTTGGGTTTTGGGTACGGTGGATTGGTTCGAGCTTGAACACAATGGATTTAGGATATCCTCCACCGTTCTTGCTTAAGTTTAAAGAGTTTCTTAAAAAGCAAAGCAAGATTGGACTTTACACGTGCCCTCCCCCCCGGGTGTGATCTATGATGATGTACTTAGAGGTGCCAATTTTGGTTGGATTTGCTTACTGATAGGCCCATAAAAATTTATACTTTTGAACTATTAGGATATAATCTTTGAATAATAACAAGAAGTTTATAAAAATGAAGAAGAAGGGAAAAAAAAAAAACTACAAGATTACCATAAGCATCATTCTACCAAAATGCTTCCATCAACAATGTGGCCATGCAAAAATTTTGGCCAAAAATGTATTTCATCATCCATACTAGGGATGGGTTATAGCAGTAGGAATCGCAAGGAACATAAAGAGTACGGCAATGTTGCAGCTCAATGATGAAAAGAACTGAAACAATGAGGCTGAGAACCTAAGAGGATATTCTCCGTCTCAGATAATTTGCACGCCGAAAAGCTTGAAACCCTTCCTCTCCTCAGCATGTGTTGCATTGGCTCCAATCAATCCCGCTCCTTGCATCTTCTTTTCGAAGAAGTCGGCATCCATAGCACATTTGCCAGGCTGCAACTGCAACCCCACTTCCATTTCAGCGATTTGGTTGTCCCCATTGTTCACGTCAATCATGTAGAAGGTTTGAATTGCTTTCCCATTTTCTCTGCACTCGCACAAGTAGAAAGCAATGGTGTCATTAGCTTTCAACTTCTTGTCCTTTACAAACCGATTCCAGCCCCTGGTGAAGACGTAACTCTGGCTGCTAGTCCAATAGCAATACCGAAACTTCCACAACTTCATGGACCTGTCATAGAATTCTAGCTGCACATCTTCCGACTTGACAGCGGCTGCGTTGTCTTCAATACCTCTTGGAAGGCATGGGAAAAACTTACTGGCGTACTTCTTCGGGATGACCAGTCTATTTAGTTTACCAACATCACTCGGTGTTAGCTCCTTTTGAAACAGGAGCTGGCAAGTCACCCCTCTATTGTTCTGTGCCTTGGCGAACTTGAGGTAAAGGTCAGTTTCCATCCTGTTGAATTGACACCTTACAAATTTTTCAAACTTGGACCAATATGTACCATCTTTGATCATGTGAAGGACGGCTTCTACACTATAATGGTTTTGAAATTTACTCTCTTCAACAGTGATGCTGGTTAAAGGAAAGTTCCTGTGACCATCTCTTCTCCGCAGCTTTATTGCTGCACTGTCATAAGCCATAGCTGCCTCCTTTTCACACTTGAAGGTCCCAAGCCATATCCTTTGGTGATTGGCATATATTTGGCAGCCCCAATGCCCATTTTGCTGCGGCACAACGCCTTTGAATCTGGAAGAACTGATATTGCTTCTGCAACTTGTCCGCTTGTGCAGTGGAGATAGGCGAGTGACACTGTTTGAATCAGAAACTACTTCCATCACTGACGTTTCTCCATTTGTGATCTTGCTCTGAATTTCTTCCTCCATTGTATTCCTATTCCTGAGGAGGAATTGCAATGGTTAGAGGCAAGCTAAGAACAGGGACATTCAAAATCTGATGACACTGAATCTACACCATCAAACACAAAATATATAGCTAATAAGATTGGAAATGAATTTTCTTTCTCAAATACACTTAGAAAAGATGCAGTATTATGCACTTGAAAAGGAATGAAAAAAAAAAAAAGGAGGGCATCCACTGCAAACTGTGAAGCCTGGGAAACATGTTTAATAGGTGCAATTGGTACTTACTGAGTCCATCTGATATCTTTCATAAAAATGCCAACCGCCTAGTTAATTTAATGGGCAGATTGGCTCACAATTCTTCTAATGCCCCCACAAACTCCACAGAATTAATCACGAGATGCACATCAACAATTAATTAAAAAAAAGCAGAAAAAGAAAAGGGTGAAAACTAGGATTGCTAGAATCTTATAAATGATACCTAAGATAATGTGTTGCATATCAAATATGCTACGTATCTAAACACAGCTACTCGATTTTAACATATACAATGTTATCCATGTTCTAAAATGCAATAATACACTCGTGAAAGCAGAAGAAGGTCTGCGTATTACTAATTTCTACGTTGGCCAAGCCTGGTGTTAACAAAATTGAAGAAGGAAAAACGTAAAAATTGGTGGCAAGCAACAAGTAGAAAATTTTCACATAGTTAAAACACTTTGATGAAGAATAATCTACAAGTGCTTGCATCAAACAACAATTGTCCATATGCTTGGTAAATCAAGTTAGAGAATATCTGCAACCCTAGAACAATGCCAAATTATACATTGCAACAATATGAACAAACCAATAATGCTTAAAAGACAACTTTTAAGCCATCTTTCTTTCTAAAGTCTCCGTTTCAGTTTTAATGGTGGCTGATCTGGCAAAGCAAAGTCCCCATTCAATTCGAAGTTCTTATTCTACCAAATCAAATTCATGGCAATAAATGAACTACCATAGCCAATCAAACGGAGTATATATGCTACCATACATTCATCATTCAAATTCTACTCAGAAACTGGAAAGAAACTTTAAGCATCTGTTCTCATGCCTGATTCTCTTCTTTCTTTGTTTCGTGAAAATTTTCTCATGCTTTTTCTGTGCTTGTCACTTCGAATAGTTGTCTCCAGCCACTCTGCCCTAGCAATGTCTATCTTATGTGGACCCTGTAAGCATTTTGATATGATTCACTAAGGAGGACAAAGAGCATAGGGAACACTAACAACCAAACGAGCTTTCAAAATTGAGAGTATACTTTAATTAAAAACTGGTGCCAAAAAATTAAAATAAAATAAAATAAAAAAACGAAACATGGGTATGAATCAAGTTTCTCTTGCTTATTTGTTTAGTTACTGGAAATATTTGCTCACAATCCAATAACATGAGGGATTAATCAACAGCTCATGACCATGGGCCACATGCGGGATCTAGTTCCACAAGTGACTTGGAAAAAATCACATGAATTGGCTGTTAGAGGTCCAAAACCTTAAAAAATGGCGAACTCATGGCTCCATGCCAGCAAGAACATGTCCAAGCTTTGATGTGTAATTGAGCTCATGAAATTGCCAGACACTAATTACTTCCAAAACAAAAGGGACTGAATAAAACAAAAAGTTTTATGCTTTATTTTTAATAAAAATCAGTTGCCTCCCTATCAAAAGGAAGTGAATATCTTGTTTATTATGTAACAGTCATATGAACACCAATGCCATTCAACATCGAATTTCACAGTGCCTTTGCTGCCGCCACAACCAAGTTCAATTGTTCTTACAGTCGCTTTAGGGTACCCCACATTCACCCTCATGTCACGACAACCAAAATTCCACCCAAAACTATTACACCACAAGGCTGAACAACCAACTACGTTCCCACCAAAAAGCCAACAAATTGCTACAACTCTCCTACCTACATTAAGGGGGTCCAATAACAGTAATAGTTTCTGCTTCAAATGTACCACCAACAATTCAAAATTATAATATAACAAAAGGGACAAGACAAGTATTATTGTTGTTTTCAAACAAGACTGAATATTTCAATAGTGTTCAGTTCCTACCATACATTCATATAAATATATCATCATCACATAGGTGGTTAAGCCAAAAGAAACAATCTGAGATAGAAGAATGACAACTTAACAATCATGTATGACACATTAATCATGAATGAGACACTATTAAAATGAGAATCTAGAAGAAGTTGGTTAGACAATGACGCACTAACATAATAATGTAAAAAGTAAATCTGATCAGTAATTTATCATTTCAACGACAGAACTTTAGCCAAATCAGCAATGCATTCAAAAGGCACTACATTACCAAACAGCATGATCCTAAGCAGTCTTGTCAGGTTATGAAAACTAAGATTCAGAATAGTACTTCAGAAATACCACTACTAATAACTGAAAAAACAAGCTGTTTAAGTCGAATAAATTGTTAGCCTCATCTACAAGAATATAAACATACCCCCTAGCAACTATCATAAAGCTAAGAAACGTGTGATCAGCAAAATTCAAGTTAAAGCAACAGTTAGCTTAATTATTCCAAATATTAATTCATCAAAATTTTAATAAGAAAATTCACGATAGGTACATATATGGTCCTTCACTGATGAAGTGCCGAACGTGCTGGCCCGAAAATAAACATTCTTCTGTGAACATCATTTTCTATGTGGTTCTCCTAAATTGCATAGAATGAAGAGCAGGTCAGTATCTCTGTATAGTTGAAATTAACTAAGTTAACCTCATGTGTCCCTCAATCTCACTAACGATTGTAGACATGTCATGTATGATTACTTGATTATAGCGTCTGCCACAGGCCCAAAGCCTGAAAGAATCTCGACGACAAGTATATGTGATGGCTAATTTAATACAAGCTAGTTTATGTAACATATGGACCATACACCAATGTTTAGAGTCGAGCCGAACATCTAACTAAAAAAGGAGATTAAGGCATGGTTTTCCTATTTAGAAGTAAGAACACTGAAGCGAAAACAAGTCCACGGACCCACTGGTTAATCTGTATTCTGTCTACAAAAACCATCATGCCATCATTGCACCATTTACTACTCAGGATCTATTATCATATTTCCAGTAAAATTCAAAAATAAACATCATCATTACACCTTTCACTGCTCAGGGTGTATAAATTAATTGCTATCATGGCAAGTAAATGGGAGTGAGTTATTAAAGATGATCATCGCCTTATTTACAAACAATTACATATACTTTCTGTAGATGCTTTTTTCAGTTGTCACCTTAATCCTGAACCACCCTTAACCCACAATAGATGTAGTGAATAATAGACTTAATGGATGGAGAGATTAAGAGACTTAATAGAGAATCCTCACTCTCTCTTTAATTTTTAGCTTAATTTGTTTTTAGATCTCTCTATAACAGCTTGGACCCTTTGAACGAACACAACTGACAAACAATCAAATAGAACCCAAGTCCAGACATAGAGCCAGATTAAAAGAGTAACCTGGTTAAACAAAACACATAAAATCCGAACAAACAACTCCACAGAACACAAAAGGTAAACTAAAATTAACATGGAACAGATTAAACTTGCCTGGACGCAGCAAACAAGTGCGGTTCCTTGCCTCCCAGAAAGAAACCAAACAGAAGCGCTCCCTAAACTGGAAAGCAATAAAGAGTCAAAAGAGTGATTCAATACTATAAATAACAAAGAAAACACTGGCCTTGATAAAGAAGAAGGATCTTCCATAAAAGGAAACAGAATAAAAGATGGAGAAAAATCAGCTGACACAAATTAATTACAAACCTGTGAACATGGGAATTTCTTATTTGGGGAGAAAGTTCCCTCATGGCCATAAAATAGCAAGTATCTTTACAAACGAGGAAACGTAGAATCCTTCCCATATTTCGTACAATAAGAACTGGGAGATCTTCAAAGGAATCCCCTTTTGCTACCGTAACCCGAGTCCATCTGGTCCCGCTTGCCCAGATCAAAATCGACTCCGACAAGAAATAAATCCTTGAAAGCTGCATTCTTTAGTACTATTCAAGTAAACAAACATTAAAAGCACCAAAAATGGGTAGTTTAAGGAAAACCCACATGATATGAGGAACCAGGAAGGCAGACAAAAACCCCAAATTAGTGCCTTGGACTTGCATGGTTTCTATAAAAAAAGAAGAAGAGAATTAAAAGCAAGAAAGAATAGAAAGGGGAAAAGGGGGGGTTTGATAAATCGATGAAAGTTAGCAAAAACGGCGTATAGATGGTTTGAGATTCTAAAATGCGGTTTTCCGTTAAACTTCAATAGTAACCAGGCGTACCTTCAAGGAGAAAGCACTCTCACAAGCGTACTCCTATCCCAGAGTCCGTCCTCTTCCAAAGAGAGGACCATGAAAAGCCACGCTTTGAATCACAGTCACGAGTTTCAATAAAATTTTAGTAACGATTATCCTTCGATTAATAAACACAATAGTGGTTAAAAGGTGCACTCCTGACTACACGCAAAGCCCATCATCAAATGTGATCTATGTCCAATGTTGGATAAATGATCTAAAAAGAGTCAAACAATCTGAATCTGATATAAAAAAAGGCTCACCGTCCCCCCCCCCAAAAAAAACTTTCTTTGCATTTGAAGAACTCTTTAGCAGAGCCACGAGATTATGGGTTAATTAATATTTATTATACAATAGGCTCTAAGAAAAATAGAATATCATGTCATCAGGAGCTGGGGGATTTTTTCTATGCATGTAAGAATAGGGAAAGGATCGAGAGGAGCTGAGCTATGGTAGCCTCTTGTTTTTGTTTGTTTTTAATTTTTTGTAGCCCTTCGGTTCAACTTGATCCAGAAGTCCTTATTCAACTAAACAGGAAAGAGAGATGACATCTGGAACCGTGTAGAGAAAAAGAGTTCAACTTTCCAGCATTCAGAGAGGAGATTTGCAGAGACAATGACACATAGATATGCAACCATGCAACATTACATCTGGCAGAGAGTAAAGAAGGGCACATACATGCATCCAAACTCCATAAAGAAAAAAAGACCAAAGGGAAAAAAAGGAAATTGAAGGAATTAAAATTAAAATAAAAACAAAACAAGAGAAAGGAAGATAGGCAATAGGGGAAAGGCTGTGGGGGCTGTGGAGAACTTAGAAAGGTACACTACTGTCACTCACTGACAGAAGAGAAGTGAGCACAAACCCTGCAAAGGTATGGCACCGCATACAATCACCTGCGTGTGTGCTCACTCTCTTCTGTCAGAAAATAGTAGAGTCCCTTTCTTTCCATCCCAGTTTCTGTCTTCTCCTTCTCGTTCGAGTCCACTCCACCAAGCCCGCGGGCGTTCTTTCAAAGGTTAGTTGAACCGAACTACTGGCGGTGGTGGTTTAGAACTAACTAGTGGATAGAAGAACTAGTTAAACAAGCCCGCCCCACAATAACTGTCATCTTCGATTCTTAAGTCTTCTGATTCTTCAGATCTGAAAACCCCACGGAATTAAACCTATTTTCGAGAGAAGAAAGGATCATCTAGGGTTTCAACAACCCCGCTTCTTTGCATACATTTGTTCAAAAACTCAAAAATCTTTTTTTTTTTTTTTTTTTGATTGAGTAGGTTTAGCCAGAGGCACTGTGCCACATGCCCCCTTCACCTGTCGGCTCAATCAATCTTCAAAAAGGAGCAAGTGGCTGTCCATCACCTCCATGCTTCATTGCTTGCTTTTGCACAGTATAAGGAAGATAAAATCTAGAGAGAGAGAGAGAGAGAATGTAGAGATGGAGATAAAGATCAAGCTACTACTATGCACGTCCCATCTACTAAAAACAAAAAAAAAAACAAAAAACGATTGATTAACCACATAACAGAGAGAGAGAGAGAGAGAGAGAGAGAGAGAGAGCAATTTTGTGGATTGGTGATAGGGCTGGATCCACGTGGCAAGCACGAGGGATGGGTGTTGAGAGTTTTTCTACTTTCGTTGGGTAATTGTACCCAACCGGAAATTTTTTTTTTTAAAAAAAAAAACAAATCAATGTCTCCTTCTATGATGCGGCTCTGTGATTTTGACCGCCTTTTAAAGCCGGTTCGGACCGTCGGTTACCCAGTTGTGGGACCCTTTCTAAAATGGGCTTTTGCGTCACCAAGGGAAGGCAAGATAAAACGACCTATGAAACACGGGTTGATAGGGACACGCCACACGATACCATATGGACACAACAATATATCAATTTTAACCCCAACCCAAAAATAAAAAAATAAAAAAATTATTATCTACATTTATTATATAATTATATATTATTTTTTAATATATATATATAATATTAAAATAAATGAATATTGTGTCGTTCTTAAATATAAATGTACAATATTTATATTTACTTATTCATATAATAAAAATTTTTAATTATATTTTAATTTTTTATTAAATTAAAAAATATCTTAAATATATTATTCTCAACTTAGTTTTAGAATATTATAAAGTGTTTTTTTTAAAATGTGTTTTTTTTATTAATTTTTTGGTAAATACTTTTTTTTGTATGACAAATGTGGAGAACAATATATCACGACAATTAGTCATGTTTGTGCATCCTTGTTAAACAACAGTAAATAATCTAATTTTTACATTCATCTAATATGTGCTATATTATATATATATTATCCAGAAAAAAAAAAGAAGAAAAGAAGGGTTAATTTTATTTTTGAATTTTAAAACACAAAATAATAATGTAATTTTTCAATTGAGAAAAAATATTTTTTGAGCCATGGTATCTGAGACAAAGTTGCAAGTGGGCCGACATCAAAAGGTACGTATTTAATACTTGTCATTACAAATAAAAAATATGTTTGTCAGAACCCAAATATCTCGATGCACCAGTAAAGCCATACATCCTTGTTTTTTGAGCAGAAAGCTACGCATCCTAGTTACTTTGTTAGTGTTGTTTAATACATCAGAAAAAAAAAAAAATAAAATTCCACGTGTTATATATATAATTTATATATGTTTATAAATTTCGTGGATGCACAAGACAAATTTCCTTTTAAGTATCTAAGAATGTATTTTCATGTTTTCATTTTATATCAATAATAACAAAATTGACCATGTTAGATTTTTATCTTTTAAATTTCAATTTTTAATTTTAAGAATTTAGTGTGAAATTTATAAAAATAATAAAAATGATCTTATTAAAAATCATCAGACGACATTTTTTTTATTTTTTTATTGATGAGTTTCTTTACATATGATTATTGTTGCAAAATCTGTATTCTTTTGTTAGTCTTTTCTGCCGGTGGAGTCGGTTAGAAAGCAATTATTGATTGATTGGTGAGTCTTTTGGCCCACGGCAGTAATTAATTAATTAATTAATCTAAATAAAAAAGGACAGAAAACAATTATTACATTGTGTCCCATTTTTAGTTATTGAATTCGACCTTTGCATTATTAATCGGCCCCTAATACTTCCTGAAGGCAGCATCGGGTGACGACATGTGACCCGAAAAAAGATCGGGTCGGGGCACATTTGGATTAACAATAATCATCCAACGCGGCACCTTCATGGCTTCTTGTTTTAGGTAAAACGAGGTGACTTCGATGATAAATTTGTACGGATTATATATATATATTAATACATTACCTGGAATTTTTAAGCTAATGTTATGGGCCGCAATTAATAATAATAATAAATGCACAGTACAGGTGAATCAATATAATGTTTTTCAAAGTATAATCCATACACAAGGGCTACAGTCAAATGTTGTTGTAATCAGTACAATTGGTAATAATTAAGTTACTAGAGAGCTACACGCTCGACAAACAAAAATATCAGGTTCACCATACATCTATGGAAGATCTCCATTATACCATGTCGGAGTTCTCAAAGGATGACCCAAGCTGACAATTATGGGATTTATGCTTTTAATTTTTAATTTTTTTTATTTAAAATAAATTAATAATAATAAAAAGAGTTGTTCTTGATAATGTGTTTTAATTAACCTTAATATATTTCGATAATATTTAATAAGCCTACCTATTGGTCGGGGGATGGTGGGGGTGGGGAGGCAGTTATTTGTCTAAAAGAGTTGTTGAAAAGGTGATGTTAAGTGATTGATTTGTACGTTTCAGTTAAACCATGCATATAATTTCATGATGTCAATTGTCATACTTCGTTTGCGTTCTTATCTTGGTGGTTATTTATTCGGTTAAATTGGTTAAACATCTTTTCCACTACGCAAATTAGGCAAGTAAATTATGTTGAATTAGGTTAAGATAAACTACAAGATACCTTAAATCTATTAATTAATTAATTAATTAATCACCCGTACAACACCTAGCGAAGTTGAGCTCCCCCCCTCCCCCCAAAAACCCATCATTTTTGTTTTTTACTTGACCATTTATGGGGTTTTCTTTCTTTCTTTCTTTCTTTTTTTTTTTTTTTTTTAATTTTAATTGAAGTTTGGGGCCACGAACACGCCTACATCAAATAAGACAACTGGATAACAGATAGAGCTGGAGTCGGGGCACATTGGATCATGGATGGATGGATGGCTCTCACTGTCGACCAATGAGAAAAATGCAAGGACAGACATCTTTATGGCTGGATGAAAATTTGATTAGAGTGCTAAGTGGGAGCTAGCTTCTTAAAAAAATGAATTATGCAAAGAACAAACCGTACAATGGTCCCAACTCCAAATCACATATTACAAAAGCTTTTTAGTTTTTTTCTTCTTTTTTTTTTTTTTTTTTTTTTTTGGGTTTTGGAAGACCAAAAAGGCAAAAGCCCTAATCTTTATTTGTGTCGAAGATAACCCCTAAAATTAAACAAAATTAAATCACTGTTTTTTCTTTAACGTGAATGAGATGACAGATATGTACAAGAGGACCACAAGCAGCTTTGTTTTTATTTTTTATTTTTATTATTATATTGATTAGAGGATGATGCAGCTTTTCTTTTCTCTTTTTTTTTTTTTTTTTTTGGGCATTAGTTGAAATATTCAGAGCATCCACAAAAGAGTCTTCCACTAGAAAAGCTTAAGGATCCCATGAAAATATCTTTAAAAAGAAAAGAAAATTTCATTACTTTTCCTGAATATTCCAATAACTGAAGACTTATAATATCCTTGGAGAATCTTTTAATGCTATGATAAATATTGAATTGTATTGAGTAGGTTAATATGATACACGATCACTGCAACATCCACACAAAATAAAATAAAATAAAATAAATATATATATAAAGGGAAGCGAGGGGTCTGGTCTCAAAGCCCTTGGGTTTTACGAATGGCTCCCCAAACACGGCCAACCGATATGCAAGTTGTTCAAGAATCAGGAAGCGCAGGACCACCTTGGTCTATGTCGCTAGATGTTGAACATGCGGGAAAAGGAAAAAAAAAAAGAAGAGAAAAGAGAGAGAGAGAGAGAGAGAGAGAGAGAGAGAGAGAGAGAGAGAGAGAGATCTTTTAAATAGTGTAGGTAACAGTGTGTCCAACAAGTTGTCCTCCAAGATGGGCTACACTAAAATCTTGATTGAGTTTGTCTGCATGCCTGGTCTCTGGCTAATAGCATATGCTGATATGCCCAGCTACTTACGATAAAGATTAGGTTCTCCCTTCAGACCAATAAGAAAAGAATGGGGATTTTATATTTTACTACTATTTTAGGTTCTCCTCCAAACCAATACAATGAGAAAAAAACGAAAGGTTTTATACTTTAGTGCAGTGGAGACAGAGAATGAAGAGTTTTGTTTTGACATAATTACTATTTTATTATGACTCAAAAAAGATCATCACTTATGTAATAAATAAATAAATAAATAAATAAATATATATATATATATATATATATAAAGAAAAAAATTTAAAAAATTGTACTTATTTGATCTTTTACTAAATTTTATGGTATATAAATTTTGTAAAAATAATAATAAAAACCATATTCTCCTTCCCACAAATTTAATTCTAAGACTTTAAGGTTACATATCCAAATTTTAAACGATTTACCAAAAAGTAATTATTATGTTGTAAACCAATAAAGAAAAGAACAAGAAAAAAAAAGTAAGAACTATTTGAAGTAGTAAATTAATTAATAATTTGATATTTTTTATTATTATTTAGAATTTAAATTTTTAATTTATATTACAATATAATACTAAATTTTAAAATTGTAACTTTTGAGACTGGGAACATAAGAATCCTAATTGGGTCTTATAGTGCTCGGGATTGAACGAAAAAAGTCAACGAAAACTCTTGATTTCGGTGTGCAAATGCACTAAGAGACATATATCATTCGTGTACCTTTTGCATGCTCAGTGCTTTAAAAAAAAAAAAAAAAAAAAAAAGAATAAGAAGAAGCAAGAACCGAGTCCAGAGGGCAATTAGCTCGGCCCAACTGGCCCAATGGACCTTTTCGTGGCGGATATACCATGCACATTGCCCAAGGCTCAACCATGTCCAGAACGGCCCATGCCGAGCATGAAGCGTGTCCAATTGTTGTCCAGACATGTTATTCTCCGAGAAGGACAAAACTGGAAGTTGATTTCGTTAAGGTTGCCGGCAGTTCACCGGGGAGTTTCGGAGCTGCAGAACCCCCAGAGAGGGCGAATACAAAGTTAAGAACAAAATAGAGATAGATATGGCTATGGAAACCTACGCAGCAAGAAACCCGGACCAAGTTCACACAGATGTTCTCCTTAAAGCCAGGCAAGCTTGCTACAAGGTCCTCTTCTCTTTCTTTTCTCTTCTTTATTTCTTTGGATGTCGTAAACAAAATTTGGATTGAATATAACGTGTGGGAAGGAAGTTTTCGATTTGATGGGTTCAATTATATTCTATTAGGCACGCGATGCTTTCTATGCGTGTTTAGATAAAGAATCAGGGAAAAAGCTCACGGAAATTGGGACCGTGGGGCTTTTGTATCCAGTAGAATGCAAACGCTTTAGAGATGACTATGAGAAGAATTGCCGCACTACCTGGGTAAATTGACGAAACCCCATTTGCTTACTCACTCCATTGTCTTTGTTTTCTTGTGTATATACGTTGGTTTTAATTTGTCTTTTCTTTTTTTTTTTAATGGTTGGAAATTGTGATAGGTGAAGCATTTTGATAGGCAATACTGCAAGAACAAGAGGGTTCAAAGATTATTGGATGACAAACACAGCAGGAGAGGTCCGTTGTTGCTTCCACAGCCTTATACTTTCAAGCCCTCTTCTAGTTAATCTCTACCCTTTTCATGTTGGAATCTGGGGTTTACGTTATTTGCGCTCTGGGTTCTTTTGATGGATTGGTAATTCTACAGCTATTACATTACACATATTACTTACAATGGATATTGATTCCTTAGAGTATGATTTGTGCATTAAATAAGCAGGGAACATATTTTGATTTCTAACAAAGGATATCGTTTTTTTCTGTTTCCCTTGATTGCATGATGGACACTTAACCATCCAGCAATAGATTTTCTAGTATCTATGAAAGTGGAACTGTACCATGGTTAAATGGAGTTTATCCATCTTGGCAGGGGTATAAAGCCTGACTTGGCCCCTTAGGGGAGATGGATGCAAAGTCTGTCGAACAGTACTGAGTGAATGATGGATAAAGTTATTCAAGTAAAGACAATGAAATTGTAGAATTTCTGCACTCTTGTGGAGTTTTTGGCTTGTGTGGCAATTTCAATTACAAACACGTGGTGTATTTGGACCTTGCAAGATTTATTCATTCCTTGTATTGGAAAATGAAAATGCTATCAAATTGAACCTTGAGGATGTTTTTTCTCTTGCACAGATGCTCAAATATTCTGTGTTTTTCTTGTGTTTTGGTTGCTATGAGGTAAAAAGTGGCTACTGAATGTTTAGATGATTATGTTAATATGTTTCATAATTTTCCATATTTTTATTGTATGCTTTATTATTTATTTATGCACTAGCATTCCTGAATTAGCTGAATAGCTGAGCCTTTCCATGAGGTCATTTATAATCTCCGTGGAACATAACACTCAAAAAGTGAGGCAATATTTCATAATTAGGTGCATTAATAAACATACATGCTTTGAGAACACTGAGCTTTGTAGTCAAAGTGGAGGGATTATAGAATCCTGTCAGATTACAGGAGGTTTGTTTATGGATATGGAAAGTTTGGCCAAGCTGTTGCTTGCTCTGATGGAATCTGTGGCCACATTTTGACCACATATGTTTGCATCTTAGCACAAAGACAATCCACAATTTGGACGTTTCACATCTTGCTATTAATTTTGCTTTAGCATTCCCATGCTTGTGGTCTCGCCATTATAGGTTAATAACATTGCTTTTATCGGAAGTTATTAGTGGCTTGTGCAGTCTCATCTGTGTTTTACTTGCAGACTTGAATGCTACTTGAGATATATATGATAATCAATGATGTATGAACGAGCTGCTGTAGCATTAACCAGTGTGTATTACAAGCTTACAACTAGTTTTATCCATCGTAGTTTAAAGAACGATTCTGTTCAGTGTTGTTATTGTAAGTCTCATTGTAGGACTGTTCCTGCAGTCTCAACTGAAAAACAGTTTTGTTTGATTCTTTCTGAACAATTGCTTTGACTTCCCGAATGGCACAAAACGAATGTGCAAAACCTTTGTTTAGATAGCTTTACCTACAGCTTAGTATAATATATTACGTGAGGATTTGATTTTGCATGGACAAAGAGCAATGGATAATAAGTATCTTAATAAGCCCATGTGCTTGCGTGTCCATGGTCAGTGAATAGTAATTGTACTTTGATACTGTGAGATCTGCAAAATTTTAAGTGTGTGTTTGAGTTGTTAATCACCAACCCCGGTTCCCATTCATTGTGCCAACCAGCCAGGACCATACATCTCATAGCCATTTGACATTTTTTTTTTAACGGCGATGTGCTTTATCATAATAAGGTCAGCTACTTGTCTGTTTAAGCTTGTACCTACAATAAACGTCAATCGTTTGTGCATGGGACCTTTTTTTTTTTATTATGCTTTAGTGATGTTCTTCTTGTGGATAAACATTGAACCTTAGTCGCTGCCCACTTCCTAGTTTTTTATTTCAGGGAAGCTAAGGCCATAATGTTTCTTGGCCTAACAAAGTAACAATATTCTTTTATCTGGATAAAACCAAAACATCTTTTTCTATTATGATTATTATGCTGTAAGTTGTTGAATCTTTGAAGACTAAATCGTCAAGAAGCTAAATAGTTGCCTGAACGGAACTCCAATCTAAACAAATGCTGTCAATGTTTCTTTCATCTTATCAAACCCTCAAAAAAAAAAAAAAAAGAAAAAAGTCGTTTCCTTTATATTGGAGAGACGGCGACATGCTTTTTGGTGATGATGTTGATCAAAATTGGGTTAATATAAAAATAAAATATAACCTTACCTTTAAAATATAAAAATTATATTTTTTTTTAACAAATTCATTCCCTCGTTAAAATTTACTAACATTTTCTATAAACTTATATATTATGTCACTCAAATTGACAAAAAATATTAATAAATTTTGTCAATGAAATAGATTTTTATTTTTTATTTTTTTTTAAAAAATACAAGGGTAAGATTGTTATATTTTAAAATTTAAATTAAATTTGTTATAATTCACAAAATTGATAGATTTATTTATATATTAAACGAATCAAATTTTAGGTGGGATGACACCTAAGACTTTCTTTATGCGACATCCAAAGTCTCATTTCTTCACGATTTAGTTGGATCCAAGAAATATGTAATAGGAAGCGGAGAGGGATTGAGTGGTTGATTATTAGAATGGTTCTGATGTATCGTAAAACCATCTTTTGGAATTTAGGCAAAGTGACCACTTTCCCAATAGGCTTGACTTCCACAAATGTTTTTGGTTATTGACCTAAAATCTAATCCACATGCTTATTAGACTTTCTCTTAAGTCCAACTAAAGCAAAAGGGAGCTCCGACAAAAGCCCAATGAAAAAGACTTTGTGGACAAAACAACCTCGAAATGAAGGATAAAAACCCATTTGATCAAAAAAAACCCATTTGATCAAAAAGATTATAATCTATGCTTATACTCAATTTAATATCAGCATATCATGACAAAGCGAACATGAAGAGTTAAAGACAGGCCGAAGTTGGTCTAGAAGCAAATATTAGAAAAGAACAAATGTTCAAGACAAGTAGTTAATAATAAACTAAGGATAACTGGATAATGATGGAACCTAATAAAGCAACAATCACCCAATATAATATAAAAATACTGTTTTCTCGGGTTCGATCGACCGGTTTTGGTTAGGATGGTGGTGATGATGTCGCCGGCGGTGCCGTCAATAAGAGTTTAGGGCCGGGGGGGGGTTGGTGCATGAAAGTTAGCCTTAGCAACTCGAAAGTCTACAGAAATACGGCGTCGTGTCAACCATGGACAATACGTGGGACCCTTATTTTCGTAGACTTTGGATCGGCCGTTGACTCTTCCACGTCATACTACGTCTTTTTGAATATATATATATATATATATATAATTTTGTTTTCCTTCCTTTTTCTGCATTTTTATTGGTTATTTACTAAAGCCAAAGAGTCAGTGGACGCCGCCATCAGGGCTTGGAAACGGAGGCGTCACCTAAGGTGGCTGACTGGACGGTCAACACGGACACAGTGGGGGAGGACGGGCCCTCGCCGTTAGAATGGAGGAGCGGGTGGCTTCCGTTGCCCAGTACGGCGTTCCGGTTGCCGTGACAGGAGGAGGTTGAAATGGCGGTGGCAAGGGAAATGGGCATGAGGCAAAGGCCTTTCCCTTGCAAGTACTGCATGGCAGACGCCGTGTCCTCTTCTATCAGCTTGGCCACCTGGTGCTCCGTCACCGTCAGGCTATCGTTGGACGATGCCGTCTGGTTGCCATCGGAGCCCAGTCCAAGGGACCCACTGTTGGCACTCGCTTGAATACAGTCACCACCGCCACCCTACACAAAAAGACAAACAAGAAACAACAAATGAAAACTGTGAGAATATGAGTGAGAAAGAGAGAGAGAGAGAGAGAGAGAGAGAGAGAGTGGAATCTGAAAAAGAGAGCACGCGTGCTGCTTTTGTTTAGTCGTTTTCTGGGTTATTAGAGATTTTCCATTTCTATTTATTATTTCTTCTTCTTTTTTTTTTTTTTTTTTATAGGACTTTCGGCGGATGGTGGGTTGCGGTTGAAAATTGAGTATTGTTGATAGCTGTGTGTTCTTTTCCAGAAAGGAGGAAACTTTGTCCTAATTGGGTTTTCATAAGAAAGATAATGGTTGCGTTTTCCACATGCAATTCCATTCCTTTGTTTCTTGGTGGGTAGATGTGCAAATATATTTAATGGATTCTTCGATATTCAAAGATGGTTTATGTGTGTGTCGACCTTTTTTTTTTCTCTGTTTTTTTTTTTTTTTTTACCTCGGAGGACATAATATCTGCAACAGCAGGGCCAACAGAAGCTGCACCACCCAATCTGCTCATGCTTAAGACCTGTTTAAGTACATTGATAATTAAGCCGAACGAAGCATATCTTAAAATATATGTTAACCAAAGAAGAAAAATTAAATAAAATATTTTAAAGATTAGAGAAAGAGAGAAAAAGGAACCTTGACTTGAAGCCGTAGGAATTTGACATAGTCGATGATCTCATCTAGCATTGAAGCCTTGTCTGTCTGTCATTCCTCCAAACCAAACCCATATCAGAAAATTCATGATTATTAAATAGTAAATTAACTTTACTGTATTTCTTATAGAATATATTATATATAACTCTCTTTTTTTTCTTTTCCTCTAAATTCTGTGATTTACTGCTTTCGTATGCCATAAGCTGATATTTGAATGCATTCTATACAATCAATTTAAAGTTTGAATTGGGGAATATTATGAAATATAATAAAATGTCCTGATCCATCCGCCGTCCATCGCGGCCCTGATTGGAGCGGAGTACGGTTGGGGCCCAAAAAAAATTAAAAAACACTCTGCTTGTTCAAAGTCAAATCTTTCTTTCTTGTCTCATGGCTTTCCTTCTTTTTCTTTATTTTTTTTTCTCTCTCAAATAAATCAGTTAACCAAGTGGAAACCAAAGGAAAATGTGGCTGACATTTTTGTGTTTGTAACGGAAGAAAATTTGAAATTGTATCGTTGAAAACATTAGTTGAGGATCGTCAATTCAATAGTTAAAGTAAAGGAAATGAAGCAATTATTATTATGTTTAAAAAGAAGCATTGAAGTTAATGAATTTAATTTTACCTTGTTGGCATTGGGAACCAGTTCCTGAAGAGCTTTCATTCTCTCTGAAATTCTTTCCCTCCTCAACTGTCCACAAAATTAAACAGGAACAAAGACATTTTACATTTTGCAGTGTACAAAAATTCAATCAAATGGCGCACCAAAAGAATAAATAACAAGAAGAGCCTTTACTCACTCTTTCAGCGATGCTGTGTGGGTCGGTGGCTTGACCTCTCCTAGCCCTGACCCTCGGTTTTGGCTGCGCCGGTGCATCAGCACAGGTTGACCCACTTGCCGTGGGTTGGCTCATCACCGGACCTGAAGCCCCAAAGTTCTGTGCTTGCATGGCCCCTCCTACCTGTTGCGCGATAAACCCAAATTTACACTTCAGAATCTCACAACTTCACAATTCTTGTGTTTCATCACGAAAATACAGAAAGAAGAATACTTGCCTGAGGATGATGAAAATGGTGCTGAGATTGGGTCGATGCCTGCCCAACCTCGTGCATGGATCCAGCACCGAACCCATTATAAAGTGGATGCATTGAACCATCTCCTCCCTGCAAGAGATTTAAAATTGCCAAAAAAAAAAAACAATAATCAGTCTTAAATATATTAACATTCAACAGCGCCTCACCCCAAAAAATACAAAACTAAAAAATATGGATAGATTTTCTCGCCTGAATTGGGGACTTAAACGCCGTTCCGTCAACGGCGTCGTTATGAGGCTGCAACGCTCCTCTGGCGGCCATCATCAGCTGCTTCTGCTGTAGCAATATCTTAGCAGCGGCAGCAGGAGACGGACCGGAACCGCCGCTACTAATCTGGTGCTGCCTCATCTTGGAAGCCAAAATTGCGGACTCGTCAAAAACCGCAGCCGTTTCGTCCGACAGGTCACCAGGCAATTTGGCGGCCCCGTTATGGATGGGCATGGAGAGGCCGGTGGTGGCGGTGGTGGTGGAGGCGGCGGCTGAGGCGGTAGTAGGGTTAACTTCCCAGAGAGGAGACTTGAAGTCTGCCCAGGAAGAGGACTGTCTCTTATACACATCTAGATGTGTATAAGAGACAGTGGTGGTGGTGGTGGTGGAGGCGGCGGCTGAGGCGGCAGTAGGGTTAACTTCCCAGAGAGGAGACTTGAAGTCTGCCCAGGAAGAGGAAGGGATGGTAGAGAGTATTTGCTCCAGAAAATCATCATCGTTGGATGAGGAGGAAGTAGGGTCAAAGTGAAGGTTTTGGATCTGTTGTTGCTGCTGCTGATGTTGTTGGTTTTGGAGGTCTTGGTGGGGTGGGATTTGGGATGATTGGTTTAACAGTGAGTTCATTGCTTGCATTTCTCTACCACAAGGCTGCATTTTTTCAACAACCCAAAAGAAAGATTGAACTCTTTTTTTTTTTTTTTCTTTCCTGAGAGGTTTTCTTCGTTGTTAATTGTTGGGGTCTGGTTAATTGAGCTGAGAATTCATTGTCTCTGTGAATTTTTCTTTTGTCGATGAGGAGAAGTGTGAAGACAAGAGGAGGAAAGCTACAGCAATCTCTGTTCCTTTGAGGTTTGGGCTTCGGGAATATTAAATAGCAAAACTGGAACTTTATTGTTTCGTTTTCCCTGCCTCCGTCTCTGTCTCTGTGTTTGTGTGAGTGTCCCGTTGTGGAACTTTAACTGTGTAATTGTGCGTCAAGTCATACTACGATCAACGAGTCCTTCTTTCCTTGGCCATTGCCAGTGGAGGCGCGTTGCTTGCACTTCCCATTTGACGGAGGATCAATTTGCTCGTTCTCTGTTTGTGTTATTATTATAATTATTTTATTTTATTTTATTTTGTTTTTGGTAATGAACATTTGCATTCATTTCCAAGAAAAATGTAAAGGAGCGAATTCATGTAAGAAAAATATTAAAATTTGATTGAATTTTTTTTTTGGGGGTCCGATGTCAATTTTTTTCTTTTTTTTATTTTGAAAATTTAGCTAACTTGAATGTGTAAGGAGAAAATTTTAATTCTAAAATTTTAAAAAATAATGCAATTGGCTCAAAATTATATTTAATAATCATGTTCATGATCAGAATCAAATTATATTGAATGTCTTGTACCTTTAGGCTATGATAAATTTTAAGTAATCTCATTGCTAAATTTAATTAACTTCAATAAATTAAACAAATTTATTCATTATATTTTATAAATCAAAATTTTTTCACCCCATTTTTTTATGCATCTAGTGTTAATTACAAAAAAATTAATTAATACTTGTGGATAATTATTATAAATTTTGAATCATTTAATTTATTATAATTTTTAATTTAAAAAATTTAATCTACTGTCTACTGTGCAATCTTCTTTTATGAAAATAAAATTATAGAAAGACGATAACATTTTTGACGGTGTTATTAGTTACATGCAAGCGGGAGTGCGAGACACCGCTCCTCTGGTTCGCGTGGAGTGACGCTGAACTTTCCAAGTCTCGCGTGGTCGGCCATTCACATTTTCGGTTGGCTTTCACGCGTTGCCGAATTATCCAAAATACCCCCGATCGATATCGCACGCTCAACATTTCCAGCCAGACGTATCGTTTTTCAACGACTTCAAAACAACCCATTATCGCTTATTAACTTTTGATCTATCTCACTAATCACCTACGCCATTAACGCTGTCATCAATGACGTTTCACCCAAAGAATGAAGGTGCAGGCCATCAAACCTACTCTGAGCACCCCCAAACCATCGCCGGACACCATCAGCTTCCTTTGCTAGGGTTTTTGTTTTCAATGCATGCATGCAATACAAAGGAACAATATTTTTTATTAATAAAATTTTATTAAATCGTGAATGATATATTATACAAATATCTCATGTAAAATTTTTATAAAGGTGTCGAGTTCTCCGAGAGCTTTGAATTATGAGCGAGCTTTGTTTGATTAGTTAATATTATCCAATGTATTCAAAACATACATATGGGTGCTTCGTTTTCGTATTGTATGCATACTCAAAGCAAGCTTAATAATCACTGAGAATTTCTGTCGTTTACGTTGAGCCGTTTATTACTTTGGAATCAGATCATGGTCTTTTCATTCAAATTTTCTTGAGTATACATCGACAAAAATTGTTGCTTTTAGTATATATTTAACTTGTATATACGGAATACAACTCAATATTTATAAAGTCCTGCGATGCTTGTCTTGTAGCAATCAATTTCAAAGTCCACTTTTCTCCAGATGATGATGGGGCCTCAACCCACCCATAACGCTGCATATGTATACCTCGACAATCCATGAACACCAGTGTCTAGGCATGGTTATCTTGCTTAATTACTGCCATTCATTCGAGGATTTTTCATACGATATTAAGGACTATTGCAAGCTTTAGCTTATAGGATAATCGCTAAGGCCCTTGCCTGGATTTGGACTGTAATTTACATCAGCATGGCCATATGAAAATTGCGTTTGATTTTAAAAAGAGAGAGAGAGAGAGAAAAAAAAAACATTATGACAATTCAACGTGAACAAAAGCGAGGTTGCTTCATGAAAAGCAAATTTGGCTTTCATTGACAAATTAGTAAATGGGATTCAACCTGGAATTCTTGCATTTATCACACAACTCCATAGTGCCTTGTTCTTTCATACTTTATACAATCTTTGGCAATACTTTTTCTGTGTTGTAATTGCCTTAAAAAAGATGACTTCTTTGGCAATTCCCCCCCCCTTTCTCCCACCTTTGCATGTATTCTAACGCTCCATCAAAATAAAGCAAAAAAGATTAAACATACAGCTGCATACCCTTTTTTTTGGGGGGGGGGTTCAAAAATTTCAATTCTATTTTAGTCAATCAGTCACTCTAAAATGAATTCTATGCCATCTCCAAGTTGAGCACCAAGTCTTCCGTCTGTACTCAAATACACCAATCAGAACCCTTCTGGTTGAAAATCCCACGTTGGCTTTGTATTTGCATGGAAAAGTTCATCGAGGGATTTGCATGCAAAAAGAAACGAAACAAAACACGCAGGTGAAATGCCACTCGCCGCAAAGCCTACTTCAAACTCCAGGTTCGACTCCCAGTTCTTAAAAATCACCCCCCCCCCCCCCCCCCCCCCAAAAAAAAAAAAGAAATGAAGAACAAGACAGGCGAAATCGTTGAATCTAAGTGGGCCCTTGGAATGGTTGGAATTGGAGATGGGCAGGCAATTTGGGTCGGTATGATTCAAAAGAGAAAAAGTAGGCAGAGGAGCAGAGGGGCCTCCTAAATGGGCTTCTCATGTATATTATTAATGTCTCGTATGCTTGGAAAACTATTGGCCCAACACTGGTCCACGGGCAACATGGCGCGAAAAGCATTGCCCATTTCCCGCCAAAATTCCCGAGAAATCTCCATTCCCGAATTTCCCCCTCCAAGCTCCGATCTGCCCCACAACAGCTCGTCTCCGAAGCCATGGCCTCCGACTCGCCTCCCGCCCATTTCAACAGCGGTATGCATGTTACCTAGTAATTGGGATGTCCCTTCCTAGTAATTGAGATGTATGTGTGTGAGTGTATTGTAGAGGTGTGTGTATGTATTTATGAAACTTTTGTGTGTAAATCTTTGGCAGGAGCATCGTCTCCCGATGACTCGTTTTCGAGTCCGATTGGCAACACATTCTCTTCCCCGGTTCCGAACACTTCCCACGGGAACCGGCGCAGGCGTGGGTCCTCCACTCCGTCCTCTTACGCCACCCCTCCTCCCCACCACTCCCACTTGGCCTCTTCTGAGTTCACCCCCGTCGCTAACCGGAGCAGATCTTCCAGCCGACATGCCCCAGCCGCCTCCGCCGCCACCGCTGCCTCAACCCCATCGTCAGCTTCTGAGGGTGGCCAACCTTCGTCGGAGGGCGGCGATGATATGGACGAGGCCACGCCCACCTTTGTTTGGGGCACCAATATCAGCGTGCAGGATGTCAAGGCCGCTATTCAGATGTTTTTGAAGCACTTTAGGGATAGTAATCAGAATCAAGGGAACGAGATTTTTGAAGAAGGGAAGTACATGAAAGCTATTCATAAGGTTCTTGAAGTCGAAGGAGAGTCGCTTGATGTTGATGCTCATGATGTGTTTGATTATGATTCTGATCTGTATGCCAAGATGCTTAGGTATCCACTTGAGGTTTTGGCCATTTTCGACATTGTTTTGATGGATATTGTTAGTTTGATCAACCCTTTATTTGAGAAACATGTACAAGTCAGAATTTTCAATCTTAAGACCTCAACAACAATGAGAAATCTCAACCCTTCTGGTGAGTTTTCTTTTTCTTTGTTCTTACCCTGTCTCTACTTGATTTTGAAAAATGGTTGTGCTGTTGAAGATGTGCGGTTACTTATATTTGAGCTATTATTTTATTTATTTATTTATTGTCTCTCTGGTTAGATATCGAAAAGATGGTGTCATTGAAGGGAATGATAATTCGGTGCAGTTCCATAATACCGGAGATCAGGGAAGCGGTATTTAGATGCCTTGTTTGTGGCTACTTCTCTGATCCTATTGTTGTGGATAGAGGTAACTGTGATGAGCTATTTGTTGTTTATACTGCATTACATCCGTCTGAGGCTGACTTGTATGAATGTATTAACTTTTTTGGTTGATTATTTTGTACTTTCAGGACGGATAAATGAACCTAAAGCATGCTTGAAAGAGGAATGTCTTACTAAGAACTCCATGACAATAGTTCACAATCGTTGCAGGTAAGATCCATATTTCATTTTTTCTAAGCTTGCATTAATATTTGATGAGCATTGTGCCATGAGCCACAAAACATTCAAATTTTGTTCCCAGTATATATGCATTAATTGTATATCGTGAATGTATTCCTGTGGTGAAAGAATTGTTATTGTGCAGATATGTTCCTTATTTCTGCTTTCATTCCAGGCCACTTGATGTTCAGAAAAGTATTTTGCTTAATTTTTACCTGTATTTTGACATGTGTTTATAAGATAAGAAAAAATTTGGAACTCCTACTGACAGGCATATGGTTAAAACAAAAGCAAACTTAACAAAGTCAGGCTGGACAATTGAATCAATGGCACATTAACATCTATAGATTAGGAAGGAATCAGACTTGTGGAAAGGAATTCATGCAAACTTTTCCCTAACAAATTTTTAGTTTTTGATAATTAAAGAGTGGTTGTTGGAAATTGCATTCATGGTCAACTATCCTGCTTTTAAATCAGGTTTGCTGATAAGCAGATTGTGAGGCTCCAGGAAACGCCTGATGAGATCCCCGAAGGAGGAACACCACACACAGTGAGCTTATTAATGCATGACAAGCTGGTAGATGCTGGAAAGCCAGGTGACAGGGTTGAGGTGAGAATGTGAGATTAATGCATGATATTGTCCAAAAGAATTCCCATAACAATCATTTTATTGGCGTGCTTCTTTTTATTAAGGTCACTGGAATTTATAGGGCTATGAGTGTTAGAGTTGGACCAACACAGAGAACTGTGAAATCAATATTCAAGGTATGTGTTAATGTCTTCTCTCTTTTAATAGGTTGAAAGAACCTCAATCTCTTTGTGGATGATATGATCTGCTTATAATGGTCTTTTCCTTTTTGGCCACAGACTTACATTGATGTCCTTCATATCAAAAAAACTGACAAGTCAAGAATGCTGGCAGAAGATCCCATGGAAGTTGATAATGGTTCAGGCAAAATTGAGGAAGATTTCCAATTTGATGATGCCCAGGTATCTCAGTATGCTCTTTTTTTTCTTAAAGAAGTTGGGTTTTGTCTTACTCTTGCTCTGCTTTGGAAATGCAGATAGAGCGACTGAAAGAATTGTCAAGGGAGCCTGATATCTATGACAGACTAACCAGATCTTTGGCACCAAACATTTGGGAGCTGGATGATGTGAAGAGGGGACTTCTTTGCCAGGTAATTGTAGAAGTTCAACTCACTGATACCCTGCTGCTTCATTAAGTGGAATGCCATCAAATTTATTTTTTTGCTATTATATTATGATTTGAGAATGATTGTAATTTGACACTCAAATTGCAGCTGTTTGGTGGGAATGCCTTGAACTTGCTATCCGGTGCTAGCTTCCGTGGTGATATCAACATCCTTCTTGTTGGTGATCCTGGAACCAGCAAGTCTCAGCTGCTCCATTACATACACAAGTTATCACCTCGTGGTATATACACAAGTGGAAGGGGGAGCTCAGCTGTTGGCTTGACAGCTTATGTTAGCAAAGATCCTGAAACTGGGGAAACGGTATGGCAATTTTTTGCACGATCTCTAATTATCACACTTGCCTTAAATCATGCAGGGCTTTGATATCCTTATGGCTAATATCTAGGTTCTGGAAAGTGGAGCACTTGTTCTGAGTGACAGAGGCATTTGTTGTATTGATGAATTTGACAAAATGTCTGAAAATGCAAGGACAATGTTACATGAGGTTTGTCATATCTTCCTTTCCCAGAATTTTACAGGAGTATGTGTTTTTTTTTTTTTAATATTTATTCATGTTAAGAACATTAAGTTCCAAATTTGTTTCTCTGGACAAATGTTTTAGAAGGAAGACTGAAGCAAGCATCTTGCTTGTCACATATAATCATACTATATTGTATGATCTTTTTATAATTCAACAGGAAATGAATGGTTCTATGTTTTCTAGTGAATGATACAAATTAATAGAGTAGTAGTTGAATAGTGTAGCAAACCATTTGTGATATATACAGCTCTGTGCTGCAGCTTCTAGTATATTTATGTTAGCACACAGCTGCAGCATTTGTGATAATGAATGAGTTTGACTTTGCTTGCCCTTGTAGGTGATGGAACAACAAACTGTATCCATTGCCAAGGCTGGAATCATTGCTTCCCTTAATGCTCGGACTTCAGTGCTGGCTTGTGCAAACCCAATTGGTTCACGCTACAATCCTAGGCTGTCTGTGATCGACAACATACACCTTCCTCCTACCTTGTTGTCAAGGTAAGTCATATGATTTAGTACTGCTTAGATTAGGTATAATAACATCCAAAGAATTAGTTTATAACATGACAAATGGCTGGCAGAATGGCACTGATCCTGATGCTTTCTTAGGTTTGATTTGATATACTTGATACTTGACAAGGCTGATGAGCAGACAGACAGGCGTCTGGCCAAGCATATTGTTTCATTACACTTCGATTTTCCTGAGGTGGGGAGAATTTTGGCAACTCTTCTTGTTTCTGAGCTTAGGATCATTGATTTCTTGTAAAATTGTCTTGCAGATTGCAGAACAAGATGTCTTGGACCTTGCTACATTGACAGCATATGTAAGCTATGCTCGTAAACACATACACCCGAAGTTATCTGATGAAGCTGCTGAAGAGTTGACTAGGGGCTATGTGGAGATGAGGAGAAGAGGAAATTTTCCTGGAAGCAGCAAAAAGGTGTGATGATAGTTCATTTCTTCTTACCCTTATTTGTGTGAATGCCCATTCTACAAAATTAGTAGATCTGCCTCAACTTGTTTCCAAATCCACTACTGACTCCAAAAGCACGAGAAATGTGTTTACGTAGGTTTTTTTTTTCTTCAATTATTTGTGATCGATTACTTGGCTGTTAACCTATTTTCTTCAACATATTAATCTTATTTATTTTTGCATGTCCCCTGACTTGATAATCTTGATAGGTAATAACTGCAACACCCAGGCAAATAGAAAGTTTGATACGCCTTAGTGAAGCTCTGGCTCGGATGCATTTCTCAGAATGGGTATGTTGAGGTTTTTCCACGGTTATCATTGCAAATGACATCTTATAACTACATCTCAAGTTTGTGCCTTCTTTGTACCCTGCAACATAGGTTGAGAAGCATGATGTAGCAGAGGCATTTCGGCTTCTGGACGTTGCAATGCAACAATCAGCAACGGATCACTCAACTGGTGATTCTCTAAAAATGCCGCCCCCATATTCTAGATTTCACTTTACTTGCAAGGCCAGCAGGATCTGATACCTTCTCCTTTGTTGTCTTTATAGGAACCATTGACATGGACCTCATTACAACTGGAGTTTCGGCAAGTGAAAGGATGAGAAGGGAGAATCTTGTAGCAGCCACTCGTAATATAGTTATGGAGAAGGTGCAACTCGGGGGACCCTCAATGCGCATGATGGAGGTACGTGTGAGTAGGAGAGGTACATGCTACATTGCTGTCTTAAATTTAGCACAAACTAAATCTAAACGCGCATAATAATTGTTCTGTAGTTATTGGATGAGCTGAAGAAGCAGAGCTCTAGCACTGAAGTTAACCTTCATGACGTAAGCATATTATTGCTAATTTATCATTTATCCCCTACCGTCATCATCCTCAGTTTGCATAATGTAGATGCTGATGTTCCTCTCTCTCTCTCTCTCTCTCTCGCTCTTCACCTTCTCTTCTTGTGGCCCTTTTTTATTCAGCTGAGGAAGGCAGTTGTGACTTTAGCAAGCGAGGGATTTGTAGCTCTTCATGGTGACAGCGTAAAGAGGATATAATTCAGGAAGAGCAGAGGAACTGCTGCATACCTTAAAAGACTTGTTTTACTTCCACATTTATTTTATACTTGTAAAATAAAATTACTCAAAAAAATAATAAAAAAAAAAGACCTGCACAAAAAATAGCCGATATAGGAGGTCCAAACTAAAAACTTTTTAAAGGCCTCTTAGATGGTATTGTTGAGTTAATTAGATATTATGTTTTTTCTGCCTAATTTCATTATTATTATTATTATTATTATTATTTCCAACAGACCATGTACCCGTTAACTAATTAACGGCTAGAGTCCTTTAACCAATCGCAAACCTGCGTCCTTTTTGACTCCTAATATGGACAGCTATTCATTATTATTAGTTTTTTTTAAAAAAAAAAAACAGAAAAAAAGGGAAGAATTATGACGTCTATATAAATGACCTGCCTAGAATCAAATCAGCAAGTAACGTTCATTTGCCACCAGTTTTCACAATTTCTCCCTCGCTTCTCTGGCCTCTGCCGCGCCGGATTCTTTCCCTGCATTGGTCCGGTTCCCCAGATTCTTCATGTTCTCTGTCCTGTAAACCCTGCCTCCTTTTAACTTATAGTATTGTAATTGCAATCCCCCGGAGCCGGAGTTCAAAAACTCTTTCCATTTGCCTTTCAAGAATGCAGAAGGAGCTCTGAGAATGGAAGAATCTTTCGAATATGTGGGTCCCCTCGTAAGCATCGCGCCAAGATTTGGCCGCTTTAAACCGATCGTGGCCTTGATTTCTGCTCTCTCTGTATTTTGCCATTTCTTGCAACGGTAACACTTTGATATTTTTGTTCATAGGTGTTTGCATTCTCGTTTCTTTTTTTTTTTTTCCGTCTAATGTTAGTTCTTTATTATTATTATTTTGGGCCCTAGAGGACAACGGCATCTGTAACCTGACCTAATCTAGGCGGTGGAAAAAACAATGACGATTAGACGGTAAATTGTGCGGAAGGTATATCACTGGCGGAAAAAGAGGGTAAGATGCTGGGCCTTGAAGATTCATAGCGGCGGCCGTGTGAAATTCTGGAATTCTGGTTTCTAGATTTAGCCTTGCTATCTAATATTTCTAATCTGTTTACAAAGGTAGAGAGTAGTCCTGTCAACTTTGTAAATTCTAGTTTTTCCTGCTTAGTTCTACGTTATGGTTGATCTTTTCATATAACTTTCTTCATGTTTAACTACAACAGTGCAAACAGCATTATCATATTTCATAGCTTCCTTGTGCCTTGCAATGTAGGTTGAGAAATGTGATGTAGTAGAGGCATTTCAGCTCCTAGGAGTTGCAACACAACAATCAGCAACAGATCACTCTACTGGTGATTCTCTAAAGTTGCTGCCCCTTGATTGTTGGTTTCCTTTCCTTGACGGACCAGCAGGATCTGATCCCTTTTAGTCTTGGTGTGGTCAGTCATAATATAATGATGGGGCAACCTAGGAGACCCTCAATGGGCTTGATGGAGGAAACTGAGTAGCAGGCATAAGATTAATTTTTATTATTTAGTGAACTGAAGCTAAATGTGCTTAATTGATGTCCTGTAGATACTAGATGAGCTGAAGAAGCAGAGCTCTAGCACCGGCCTTCTCCTCATGATGTAATAGTACAACTCATATCACTTATGCTCACTTTCTCTTTGTATAATGTTAATGTTGACATATCTCTGTCCGTCAACCTTTGTATTTTTTACCCATTCTATTCAGCTGAGGGTCTGGATTATTGTGCATTTTTCTTGTTTTTGAGTTACCAAGTACATCTTTTTAGGTGTTAGAAATATCTGCATTTTAGACATGAATGTCTACCTTACTCTAGTCTGCCTCATTTTGAGTGATGCATCTGAAAAAACTGAATTATGGCAGTTCTAATTTATAATTTTCTGATGAGGGCACATTCCTGTTTGCCATCTCTTTAAAAGGAGAAATTGATAGAGAAAAAGCCAGCCTCAACAGACACTGATGCAAACTCTACAAGCAACGCACAAGATGTTAACCCTTGTTGACATTATGTACTGGAAGGCAAGGTTTACATTGTTCACATATTTTGCATGTGAAAGCTTTCCTCTTGTTGTCTATTTTCCAGTATTACTCCTCTCCTCTTGTTGTCTATTTCCCAATATTAGTCCTCTATTTTTTGGGTGTTTGACAGTTTGAGCTGCAAAGAAACCCCTCTCTCTCTCTCTCTCTCTCTCTCTCCAGCCTCTTAAAAGCAAAGTCAATAAAGAGATGGTGCTGTAATGGCTGAAACTTCAGAAGCAGTTGACCCCCCCTGAAGACAACGAGGTATGCCAATTATTCATGCATGAAAGTTCTTTGAGTTACTAATTCTAGGTGGTGGAGGGTGTAGGAGGCTGGGAGCCGTTTTGATTGGTTGTCATGGAAACTTTCTAGATCTAATTACTTTTCCAATACTTCCCATTCAGCTGTCATTGCAATGGTGGTAATTTTTGTTAATTTGTACTTTTTAAACTCCTGATGCATTATATGCAATACAGGTCATTTAAATGTGTCTGTAGTCTGGAATGTTATTCTCATAATCAATCTTCAAATGTTTGGAAACCAGCAAAATCATGAATTACTGAGATTTTCTGCTCCTTTTATGATTCTTGATTTCATTCATCAGCATGGTTTGGTGTCTAGTTCAATAACGTGAATGTATATATTGTCACTTCAGATTGTTCAGTTTTTAAGATGTGTGCTAGCCAGCTTTAGCTCTTGTTCATGAACAATTGAAGAAGCCTCTCAGTGTTTTACAAAGTGTTTTCTGATAACATGGATGGCCTATTGTATTTAGTGCCTGCTTGCACAACTGCATCTGCTGCTTTGTGCCTGATGGTGCTCTGTGCAAATTTTGCCTGTTTTATGAGACTCATTTCTAAAGGCAAGTTTTACTTTGTTTACGTATTGTGCAACCTTTTCTTATGTTGTCTATGTTTTAATATAAGTTCTGCTTTCCCCATTTTTGGGTGTTTTCAGTAGTTCCTTCCTGCTTCTCTCCTTTCTCTCCACATGCTTCTCCCTCAGCCTCCCACTACAACTGCAGACTCTTTTTACCCTCCTGGTAGATCTGGAAACCTTTGTTACTGGGGGAAAAATTTACATGCACATATAAAGAATAACAAAAATAAGAATGTAAGAATAAAGTAAAATTTGAGTGGGGGCAAAACACAAATTTGAGGGGACAATGGTGTAAAGTGTACCTAATTTATATGTATATCATTTTTTAGTGGAAACAATTGCCCCCGCTCAAGTATGTGTTCATCCACCACTGCAGCCCTCCATGTGGGGATTCTCCCATGTACGTTCTGTCCTTCAGTTTATAAAGATTTTTTGCTTGGTTCCCCAAAATGTGCTCTTTTTTTCCTCACTGCTACAAAGTTTGTACAGACACCTAGGTGGGTTAGGGGTGGATAAGAACAAGGCATATCACATTATCATGGTAAGCCCCTTTTCTTTTGGACCCTTTTCTCATTTCTTTGTGCTGCCACTCATAGAGATACTCTGAACTGCTAGTCTTTTCTTTTCCTATCTGCGGGCTTGTAGGCATAAAAAATTGAAGTGTTTGGCATACTTTATTTGTGTTCAGCACAACATTTATTGATATCATCAATGTTCGACTGCAGATATTGGACTGCGGCACAGAGTAAAGTTCCTCTTCAGCATTCATTCTCTAGTTTTTATTTTGAATGTACACAAAGATTATGTCCCTAACTTGCATTTAGGTCTGTGCATCTTTACTTTAAAAGTTTCATTCATATAGCAAAGTTTTTGCTTATTATTTTCCTTTCACAATCCATGTACAGTTGATGCTGGTGTCAGTTTCAAATTGTAGACTATTGTCATGGGCTGCCCAAGTGTGCTGCCAGCCGGCTTGTTGAATGCTAGCCCAATTGATGCCCCAACCAAGGCAAGGAGAATATCTCCGTGTCACTATGCTCCATATATAGCTATACTTTTTTTATGCCTGGAAGCAGCAACTATTGCTAAAAATATGCCGCATGCTTCAACATCTATGTCATTGCCTCTGGAATATCTCTATATTATAGTGTTTAGCTTTGGGACGTCATCAGGGTAAAATTTCTTTCCCTTTTTCTAAAATAAATTCTTTTTGGAGTCACCTGCATGGCTTTGTGTGCCAGGCAGAGCTTACACACTGTGCTGCTTCTCTTTTCTCTCTCTCTCTCTCTCTCTCTCTCTCTCTCTTTTTATTTCCTTTTAAATACTCAAGATTTGAGACCCATCTCCAAGTTTATCCATATCATCAAAATTCAGTGAATGAATGTATTTCCTAGCATAGAAATTGGGCCTTGCTTTATGTTCATGGGAGTACTGGAGGCCAGGACAATTATTGCCTGCCTTTTTGTAAGTGGGTGATGGATGATTTTTTTTTCTGAATGATATTATCATTCTCTTGCCATTGGTATCTGTAGACAAGAGTGGGAGATTCAAAACATTATTATATCAGGTGTTTTCCATTCAAGTTGATATCAAAGTCCTAGTACTTTCTTTCATGCAATGTGCATAAGTTTGAGCATGTGTGTTTCTTTTTATTTTCAGTCTTTAGTGAAAGAATCAATATTTGGGGCATGTGTTAGTGGCTTTCCTCATTCAGTAGATTGAAGCAACCTGAAGCTCTTCAGGAATGAGGTGGTCTGATTTTAATGATCTGTTCCTCTTTTGATCACATAATTACATAGATGTCCTTCATGTAAGAAAACAGACAAGTCAAGAATGCCAGCAAAGATCCCATGGAAATTGATAATGGCTCACATAGAATTGAGAATGATATACAATTTGATGAAGTCAATATCTCTGTATACTTATTTTTCTCAATGAAGCTGGATCTTTTTTCTCTTGCGGTTATTCAGCATTGAAATTGCAGATGGAACAACTAAAAGTTTGTCAAGGCAGCCTGATATTTGTGACAGGATAACTGGATCTTTGGGATCAAAAACTTAGGAGCTGGGTCATGTGTAGAGAGAGGACTTCTTTGCCAGGTAGCAGTATGTTGTGACCAAATGGTAGCTGTTTGGTGGGAGTGGCTTGAAGTTCCTGCCTGGTGCTAGCTTTCTGCAGTCATGCCAATCCTCTTCTTGTTCTTGATCCTGGAATCATCAAGTCTCAGCCACTCCATTTCATACACAAGCTATCTCCCAGTGGCATAAACACAAATGTAAGGGGAGCACATGACATGAGATGAGTGAAGTCTTCCTTTCCCAGAATTTTACAGGAGTAAGTGTTTTTCCCTATCCACATTAAGAGTTCTTCATTATACCAAATTCAGTTCTCTGGATAATGTTTTAAATGGAAGACTGAATCCAGCATATCTGTTTGCTTGTCATTGCATGTATTGTACTGTATCATCTTTTGATGTTCTACAGAACATTGTTCCATGTTTTCGGTGAAAGAGAAGAATTAGTCTATGCTCTAGCAGTTGAATGTTATGGGAAATCATGCATGATGTATGCAACTTTGCTGCAGCTTCTATCACATTTTTGCTAGTGTAAAGGTGCTGTGTTTGTTATAATGAGTGAGCTTGCTTTTGATTGTCCTTGCAGCTGAAAGATTAACAAGCTGTTTACATTGCAAAGGCTGTAAATTGCTTCCCTTTATGCTTAGACTTCAGTATTAGCTTGGGCAAGCCCCATTGGTTCATGCTATAATCCTAAGTTGTATGTGATTGACAAAATACACCTTCCTCCTAACTTTTATCAAGGCAAGCATTATGATTCACAGGCCACACAACTGGGAGCATTGAGCAATCTTGTACATTACCCTATAGCTCTTGTATTGCAGCTTATAAGTATCGGCAGGAACATAAGGGATGCCACTGGAAAAAGGTTTAACATATTTCTTATATGATTCTCTTTATTTTAGGTGAGATAATATGGTACTGATTAGATTAGGTTAAAACAATAACCAAATAAGTGGTTGGTAGAGTTTCTGAGGTTTTATTAGATATACTTGATCAGTGGCAAGGTAGACAAGCAGACAGGCAGGCGTCTTACCAAGCACATTGGTTCATTACATTTCAATAATCACATCTGGAGAACTGTAGCAACATTTTTGTTTCAGGCTTGTGATGGTTGATTGTTCTACTTGCAGATTGCAGAACATGATATGAGCTTAGCATGGACTGTGCCTCTATTAAGCTTTGCTACATGAACAGCATATATGATCTTTGCTCATAAATATATACACCCTCAATTATCAGAAGAAGCTTCTGAAGAGTTGACTTGGGACTATCTATGTAGAGATGTGGAGAAGAAGGATTTTCATTGGGGAAGCAAAGAGGTATAATGATAGTTCATTTCTTCTTACCCTAATCCTTGCGAATGCCTGTTTTAACAAATTAGTAGATCTGCCTCAACATGTTTCCAAAGTGCAATATTGACTCCAAGAGAACAAGGAATCCCATTATAACAAATATCTTTTATTTTTCAATGTGATATTTTACTTGGACAACTTCCTTTTCTTCAACTGATCAATCTTATTTTCTTTTGTATGTCCCATGACTGGATAATCATAACAGGTAATGACTGCAAATCCCAGGCAAATAGAATGTTTGATATGTCTTAACGAAGCTCTGGCTTGGATTCATTTCTTAGAGTGGATTGGTATAGCTATATCTTGTTAATTATATCTCAAATGTGCAGCTTCTTTTTTTGTCCTGCCATGTAGGCTTAGAAGCATGATGCAGCAGAGGCATTTCCACTTAATGAGGTTGCCATGCAAACAATACACAATGGGTCGCTCAACTGGTAATTTTCTAAAGGCGCTGCCTTTATTCTTGATTTCACTGTCCTCGCACAACCAGCAAGGTCTGATGTCTTCTCCCATGTGTCTCTAAAGGAACTGTTGAAATGAGTGTTGTTAAGATTGGAGATTTGGCTAGGGAAACAATGAGAAGGGAGAACCTTGTATCAGCCACTCACAATATTATTTTGGGAAGGTGCAACTTGGGGGGGACCATCCAAAAAGGAGCTTGATGGAGGTATGTGCTAAATCTTTGTTTAGTAAAACTAAAACTAAATGTGCTTAATAGTTGTCTTATAGTAACTGAAGAGCTTAAGAAACAGTTGCTCCAGAGCTATGTAGCGTCTTTCTGTTTTTGAAGCTGGGAGATCGTAGGGAATATTGGGTGTTGTGCTGTTGGGAGATAAAGGGTAATAACCTGCAAATTGCCTTGTGCTTATGCATCTCACATATAAGTGAGATTCTTTTGATTTATTTCACATAGATGCTGGTGAAATTAGAGAGGCTTAGCATTCTGGAAAAAACTAGAGGGAGAGAGAGACCTAAGTTGATGTGGGGATTCTTGAATAGGAAGAATTTAGAATAATTATTCCTCACATCAAATAAGATGACAAGAAAAGATTTATATAGCCAATATTTGGAATCAAGGCTTTGTCATTGTTTGTGTTGTGCATTTCCATGTCTTCTGTTCTTAGGTTCCATAGATTGCTTAATATGACAATCACACAACCTTTATGCCAATAAGCTTTTGGGCAGTTGTTCTGTACTTTTTTTTGATTCCGTAAAATGGCTAAAGTTAAAGGGAACCTGCTTTGGAGCATTTTGTCTAATATTGATTGCTTGACAGGGGTACTTGGCAGAAGGCTTAGGGCCAGGGAAAACCAACTTAGGTGCTTGTTTTTATTAGTTGTATTAGGGCTCTAGCACTGAAGTCAACCTTCATGATGTAAGCATATATTTATGCATCGTTCAGCCCCACCCTCAGTCTGTATAATGTCTGATGGTGATGTTTCCCTCCCTCCTCTCTCTTTCTCTGAAATTTTTCTGTTTTTTTTTTGGCCATTTCATTCAGCTGGGGAATGCAGTTGCAATTTTGGCAATCATGATTTGTGGTTCTTCATGGTGAGAGCGCGAAGAGGATAGAGTCTAGGTAGAGCACAGGAATGGCACCACAGGTATATTAGGAGAGGTAAAACTGTTACATATATCCCATTTGTTGACTGGCAGCGTTCAGTACCTCTAAATTGCCAGGTCTTCCCAGTTTGGTAATCATCCCGTTCCAACTAGAAGAAAACTGTCCACCGAGTGGACTGTAGAACAATGCACGTGATGGTAAATGCATTTGCAGTTTTCCCATTAAATTTAGAGTATCTATAGTGGCACGGGGTAGATGCCTTGTAATGCTTTATGCGGTTCACATTTTCTCTTCGACAGAAGTCCATGTTCTAACATGGTAAAGTGTCATAAGCTTCATGGAGTAGTTGGTTAAAGATATTATTAGTTAAAGTTAGGACTCCATGCTCATCATTTAGAGCATATCGACAGGACAAAACTTTCAGAAAAGGAAAAACCTTCGAGTTCTGGTGGTAAAGATTGCAAATTGGCTTCCTTTCACCTGCAACAAGCAACCTTTATCAGTGATCTTAAGAGCCAGTCTTGCCTTCGATGCAGATATCTTCTCTGAGTTCACATTTTACTTCGGAACGAGGAGCCTGAAGAGGAAGTTGAAAGACAGATCTAAATGGCTACCAACACCTCCATGGCATCATGGGAAGAACATAATGACCAACACAAGAAATCTTCATGGTTAGTAAGTCATCGAGTCAATAAACCTCTCATTCTCAATCACAGACTCATGAATTGTCTTCTTTCTCCTCAACTGATCAATTCGCATGCAGTACTTGTGGTTCTGACCTAAAGTACAATTTGGCAAACATGTACGCATATTGCCCATGCTCATTCTAGCCTTGGCTATATGGGAATGCGTAAACTGAGATAACCATCTCATGTTTGAAGATGTGATCTTGATATATTGGAGGTTCAGAGATGCACCAGATGATGCAGAATGTAGCATTCGAGGAGACTAACTAGTGTTGGGCAATCAGAAACTGTGCCAGTGTCTAGCAACTAGAAATGACGTAAAAGAAACAGCGATTGCTGCAAAATTACCTTTTAAATAACAATCGCAATCTTCTGATCCAGATGTCACATTATTTCCATTAATATGGCGAGCAGAAAGATGACAAATAACAATCCATGGATGGCACATATTTGATACACAACTAATCACTAAGCAGTCCAGTTGTGTATCTTCATTGCTCATTACTCTCATCTTTCAATTGATAAGGACATACCCATAAAAGTCTGAACTCTATATAGAGAATTTACACTCAGATTCACCGATCAACTACAACAACCGTGTGATTATTGGTTCCGCAGAACATGATACTAGCCCATGGTGTAAGAAGGGGTTGGCAAGTTGATAACGGTGCTCTTGACCTTGGTCATCATGTTAAGGCTGTTAGTGATGCCTTGAGATCCAATTCCGCTGTCCTTCAGACCCTATCAACACAGCAGTAATTGTTGGTCCATAATTAAGCAATAGCCTTAGAGTTTTGAAGCAATGTTATCCAGGAGCATTTCAGGGGTTGGTTCACCTGGAAAGGAAAATGATCTGGTCCACGAGCTGGTGCAGAGTTGATCTGAACTGTCCCAGTTTCCATTGCGTCACTGATCAACAGAGCTTTGTTGATGTCCTTTGTGAAGACACAACCCTGTGTTCACTTACAGGGATCAATATTGTACATAGAGATAAAAGATGCAGATCAAATTAAAATTTAATACTTTGAAGACAACAAAATGAGATATTAGGAAAGGAAGATTGCATTTACCTGGAGCCCAAAATTGCTGGCATTGCAATGGTGGATACCTTCCTCGACAGAGTTGATTCTTATAATTGGCAAGATTGGCCCAAACGGCTCCTCCCAAGCAATCCTCATGTCAGGCCTTACATTATCCAATAACAAGGGCCAAATAAGGTTGCCCTCCCGCTTGTACTCCTGGCAAAATGTTGCTCCTTTCTCTTTGGCATCCATAACCAATCCTTCAATGAAATTGGCAGATGACTCTGTGACTACTGGAGTGATATCACAGTCATCCTCAGGTGGCCCAACTCTCAATTTTGCAACTCTGGCCTTCACTTTCTCAACCAGAGCATCGGCAATGGATTCCATCGCCAAGACAACCTTAATTGCAGTGCATCTTTGACCACTAATGTAGATGTAACAAAACGGAATTTAAGACATCAGGTATCTTTCAAATTCAGGTTTGACAATAGGGAACGATATAATGTTAGGAGACAAAAATATTATTTTATGAAACATGTAAATGACTTGCAATCTATATAACCAATTCATTCTAGTCATTTCTGCCTCCAGACTTCATGTTATATGTTTCTCCTCAATGATAGTAAAAATTCTCTTGCATTTTACTATTTGATTCTCATTTGGGAGATTTGACATTCTAGCACTCACATTGGAGTAAAGGGTAATAGTACAAATGAATTGAAATGATAACAATCACATGAAGCTGAGAATTAGAATATTATTAGATGCATTTATCTCTATAGACTAACAGTAGACAACTTTCTGCACATACTGATTGAATTCCCTTTTCCTATAATGAAGATACATGGACACAGACATGCACATGCAAGCATGCACACACATTTTGTGTTCTAGGCAAACTCTCCTCAAATTTCCTTGCCCAAGTCAAAATAAAACCTTGAGAATAGTTGCCTTCACCTGTAAGAAAAGCCTCCTTTTATTATGTTTGCAGCTACCAAATCTAGGTCAGCATCCTCAAGAACAATACAGGCATCTTTTCCTCCCAACTCCATCTGAAGAGGGATCATGCCCGCCTTCTTTGAAATTGCAATACCAGTGTCTCCACCAGTGAAGCTGATTAGAAAAGAATGCAGCTTAGATGGTACCATAATGTGCCAAATAATTGAAAACAATGGCCGTTGAACAAGAAAGATGAACTGCAGATTACCTGATACAGTTCACCCCAGGATGCATGGTAAGGAAGTCACCAATCTCAGAGCCTTTCCCAGTGATGCAGCTGATTAGGCCTTTCGGAAAACCAGCCAAGTGAAAGCAGTGAACCATATGCAGGCAAGAGACAGCGCCCTAAAAGCTTGTTAAAGGTTAGAGTGCCACAGTATTCACTATCCCCAAAGTGTCAATCCTACCGGATAGATTTCCAGAAGAAACAACAGATTATACTTCTTGGATTTCATTTTACTTTTCTATTCTTTTCTATTCATTTTACTATCCCCAAATGTTGTTTTGAGCATTTTGAAAGAATGTTTGTGGAAATACGGTTTTGATCCTTTAAATAGAAACATTGAAAAACACATACCTGAGTTGGAGGCTTGAGCACGAGGGAGTTTCCGGCTATCAAAGCAGGAGCAATCTTGGAGACAGCAAGGTTCACAGGATAATTAAAGGGTGGAATGGCCAAAACCACTCCTAGGGGAATCTGCAATTTTAAAGCAATTGAAATACATAAGCAATACCAAAAATATTGAACTGCATACTTGCATACAATGATATATGACCAAGTAAAAATATATGGTGCAAGGAACTTTGAGACACACACAAAAGTCATATACTTATTGAATTCAACCGCATGAGATGCTTCAAATTACAGGCCCACCAACCCCAGACAAGACAAACTAAAGTGTGGTGAATTAATCAATCAACTAGTTCCCTATTTCTTACTGCTTGAATGTCATGGCATTGGCCATCAGGCAAACCAGTAGATGTCCATCACAACAAACTTTCTTGCCAGTGCTTGCTCTCAGAAAGGAACACAAGGACTTAGAGGTCTTTGTATTTCTGAGACTATTCAGTATACTTAGGTCATACATTACGATTTATGTTCCTAATCATATCCTAAAAGTCTATCTGGCATATATCTAATGAAAACTCTGGTTAGCATGACAACAGCAAAACTAAATTATTATTATTATTATATATGTTAATTCATCTTGATAGAGTGGTGTGCTAAAATCTTCATAAAATTCCTTATAATTATGTCAACTTACCCTCAAAACTGATCACTTAGAAAAAAAAGAAAATATATCTATGAAGGATAAGTATACCTTAGAAGTGAGGCAGTACTTGGTCCTCTGATTCCCAGGAAAACTATCAGAAACCAAGAACTTGCCCTCGCCGAGAATTCTGACTCCCTCTTCTGCAGTGTAGGAAACTAAATCCCCAGAGCGAACAACCTTCACAATTTTTTTTTCAAAAAAGAAAAAAGACCAATTCATTTGACAGTCTTGAATAATAAGTTCAGAAGTTGTTGGGGCTAGTTCAAAAAAAAATTTGAGGAAAAGTCAAACTTATTATATTTACCTCAGTGACTGCATCTTTTGCTGGCTTTGCAATTTCTTTAACAAGGCAGTCAGCAATTGGGGTCTTGTGCTCTTTGAGGATAGCAGCGGCCTTGTGAAGGAGCTCTGCTCTCTTCCAAAGTGGAGTTTTAGCCCAAGATTTCTGTGCGCTTTTGGATGATTCCATTACCTTGTTAACCTCCTCTTGCGTACAAGCTTTTCAAAACCATAACAAAAAGTCCATTATAACACAAAATTGAAGTGAACCCAGAAAGAACTACATCTCCTTCATTTGGGACTTTCCAAGCCATGTCTATCAAATTGGTCAGTATCAAATCCCATGCTTTTGACTTTAATCGAACGAACAAGTTTCCAAGAAAACAACGGAAACCCATCAAAATTATTTCTATTTTCATGTGCTGATCTCCATTAATCTAGATTATAAATTAACAAGGGAAAACCAAAAGAACGAGAGACGATCGTCTGAACAATAAGCAAATTGATCACTTGTTTACATGAACAATAAGCAAATCACAACCGAGAACAGCAAAAACAGAAACGATTTGATCATCCAAACACAACCCAGAAGAGCCTTGCACATTCAAGTTCTAAAACTCGAGAATTAAGCTTCATTTTTTCAGACGATAAGCAAAAGCAGAAAAGGACATGCGTGGTCTAAAGAATACAAGAGAAAAGAGCATACCTTGAACCTTGTACTGGGTCTTCCTTGTAGTGGGGTTGATAATAGTAACACTTTTCCCAGAAGAAGACTTCTTCCACCCTCCATCAGCGTAATACTTGTACACATCTCCATCAACTATCTCTGCAAACACTCCAGTCCCAGCCATTTATGTCAAAAATAAAAAAATAAAAAACAAAGAAGACGCGAGACCCAAGAACGAAAAACAAGACCAATTGTCAAAACAATAACTAATTAGAGCAACTCCTCTTCTCTACTTTAAAGGCATAAACTTTTTGAGAACAGAGATGAGAGACAGAGAGTGTAGCAGCAGAGTACGAGAGTGACCGGTTTGAGTTTGGTGGATGCGTGGTGCGCGAATATATATGAGGAGAAAGGTGAGCCACCATTTTGCTCTACCGCGCACAGCCTCAGCTAACTTAAGCAAGGAGCATGCGGTTAGGTGGTTCTAAGCCTGCCAAGTGCCCGTGCCAGTTCTGTCGTTTTGCCGTTTTTTTGGCACTGATTTTATGGTCATTTCAGACCACTCTCTCGTTTGACAAAAAATTTCACATGAGACCGACGACCCCACTTTCTTTCTCAATAGATTTAATATATTATTGCGAGCAATGTACAATATCACACTATATCATGATTATTTATAAACTAATTGACGACCACAAAAAGAACTATTAATAATGAAACACTGCTGCACCAGTTCCCTTACAAGTTTTTGCTAATCTATACTTTATTCGCACGAAGATTAGAGGTGATGTCAGCATGAGGAGGGTTCTCAAGTTTGTCAAAACCTATTAGCCGAGCTAACAAGAGGAAAGCTAAAGAGCTTGACTGTGAAGCTGAGCGAAGTTTGGTAGGCACCCATGCAGCATCGTCAGTCTCTACGCACATGAGCCTACACTATGAGGTGAATATAAGATCAAATATACCCAATTTTCTATCTTCTTTTTTTATGAGTAATTTTACCGTAATATCAAAAATTATTTTTGTATTCAGTTTTGGGATGATCATAGCAAATAGTTTAAGAAAGAACATTGGCTTCAAAAACTTGCAGACAAGCCTCTCATACATTGAGATGAGGTCTGTTAGGCTTGTAGAAGCTCCTACTCTTATGTGAGAAGAAAAGAGAGAAAGAGAGAGAGAGAGAGAGGGTTTGATGATGATGAAAAGGGAAATGGAACCTGGGTTTCGAAGAGAGGCACACATCACAACAACAGGAAACCTGGAAAACTGAACATTTAGCATTTGCCCTTTGCCCAATTAGTTTCCTTTTCCTTACTTTGCTTTTTGCTTGTTCTTGAAACGAACTACTTCTGCTTTTGTTTTTTTTTTTTGTGGAATTAACTTGGGCAAAAGATGATTTAGTTAGGTCTATGGTATTTGATGGCATGAGAATTGAAGCCTAAATATAGTAATTCTTGTTTAGCTTGACCAAAGAACCAATGTCACAGTAGCATCACATTGTCTGAAAGCCCAAAAACAAAGTTACTGTCGAAAGATGTGCAAACCCATGTTGTACACAGGCAATCAAAATCACCTGAGGACATTGGCTTATTTGCAATGTATTTGTAGTTGAATTATTCATTTGTTGGGTGCAAAAATACGTCTTGATAGTATAACGTGTGAACATGCATTCAAAATGTGTTTGTATCATTTAACCACAAAAAAAAAAAAAAAAAAAAAAAAAAAACCGTTCATTCTCTTCTTAAATGGTCCTTAGTTGTCTCCTGCAACTTTAATTGGTTTAACTCTTGTCATGTGTCCAGTTGCACATGATAGTACTTTAGGACCAGATGAACAATGAAACGTTCTATCTCGATAATTTAAGTAGGCAATTCTTTTTAAAGTTGTTATAAGAAGGTAAATCTCAATCCTCAAATTTTGAGATTGAATTTGCATTGTTCGTCTAATAATGTACGTGAAATTTTATATATACATATATATATAACATTAATATTAAAAATGGTTAGCGGTTAGATTATTAGAAGCTAGTGAAGAGGAAGAAAGCGGATCCTAAACACTGTAAAACATGCAAAATACTCTTAAGCCCACGTTTACAAAAAAAAAAAATTCTCCAAATTGGAGTGAGTGGGGGATCGAAGCGAATCTCCACCACCTCTAATGGGGCCCTACCAGCTTGGTTAGGCTGAGTAGACAGTATTCGTGGACCCCAAGAACAACTTCCTATTCTTAGAAATTCTTGCTTCATTCATATTCGTGATTCACTTTCCCCTTTTTCATCGATGGCAAGAAACAACTTCTCTTTCGAAATTAACACATCCATCGTTCAAAGCAAAGGCTAGTAGTTTGAATCTGACAGCACAAGTGGGTTTTGCTTAGAAAAGCGATGACAAAAAGGCCTTTAATGCTTGGAGATTGACAGGTTTGTTTATTTCATCTTTAGCCCATATTGAACCAGGAGGTTGAAACTGTCCATGGAGAGCCACAAAAAGCTTTGTTTTTATAAGGGGCCAGGGTGGTAGATACAGATGGTGCTTCCATCATTCTTATTTGGTCCACGAGCTATTTTCAAATTTAAATGTTGAAAGCGATCCGTCATCCACCAATTTGCTGCTAATTTACAGACCACCACATATATATTTACATGTTATTATTTGTGGCTTCATTTAATTTCCTACCATGTGGGGTGTGACAGGTGACATGAACTTTCCATTTGGTTCCTCAAGTCTTTTGCCTTCTCTGTAATGACATGAAACAACTGATTTTGCTTGAGCCCTTCCACTGGTTATTACATTGAATTTCAAGCTACAGACCCTTAAAATCTGAGAATGAGAGTGCTTTAAACTCTAGAGCATGCTGCTTCTGCTCACCATTTTATTCATTCCACAAATTTATTTTGAAGAGAAAAAAATTATCATCCATATAATAAAATTATATATAAAACTATAAGTTTTAGTATAATTGTAAGATCATTTTATTATAGTTTAATATGTACGAGTGAATTTAACTCATAATCTATCTCAAAAAGCGAAAATGGAAGATTTTTTTTTTTTCTCTTCTTTCTTTCTTTCTCTAAAATTTAAGAATGCATTATTATTGGTTTGACACAAGTTACTCGAAACATAAGCTACATGTTAACCAACATAATTTTTAAATTATTTGGGTTTGCAAGTTGAAGAGGTTTCTTTGCGGATCATCTGTTCCTTGGGCTTAAGAATTTGAAATTGGGCTTGGGTTTGTAGTTTCTCATATACTATTGAATTGGAACATGGGAAGTAAACTGAGCCCAATTGACCCATTATCATCAGGGTCGGTTCACCCGTTTATCTTCCGGCTCTCTGCTTGCTGAACTCTATAAATAATTGGATTGAATGCGCACCATCAGCACCCTGATCTTCATAAATTTCATTCAATCTCTCTCCTTTTGCCGTCAATTCCAGGAGTCAAAATCCCTAAGTCGAACAAAATGCACCGGAAAAGCCAACAAATCCTGGTTCAATTCCCCAATTCCAAATCAAAACCCTAACCCTAGACACCGAAGCAACCCTAACCCTTCACAGCTCAAGCGATCTCTCTTCTTTCCCAGTAATCAAAGCCGCATCTCCTCTTTCTACTTCACTCTCAATGGAAAGCCCCTCGATGACTCGACCCAGATCGCAAGTTCCCATCTTACCCCTCTCTCGACCCTCGTTTTGCGCACCCCGCCTCCCCGGAGGCGGTGGCGATGGTGGCGCCACCGGCGCCGAGTCTCGCGACTGCTATCTCAACATGTACGCGGAGAAGAAGCCCGATAAGGTGGACCCCAACGAGCAGAGGCTGTCTAAATGGCTCAATTGCGCTCTCTCCAACGAATCCTTGACGCAACCTTGTGTTATCGATCGTTTAGGTAATGTGTTTAATAAGAAGCGTTAGTCGAGGCTATGATTGGCAAAAAATTGCCTAAGGAATTTGGGTATATAAAGGGTTTGAAGGATATGTTAAATATAAGCTTGAACAAATTCCTGGGGAGGAATTAAATGGTGCCAGGTTTCATTGCCCGATTACTGGGCTGGAATTTAATGGAAAGTATAAATTTTTTGCGTTGAAAAATTTGTGGGCATGTTTTTAGTGCTAAGGCTTTGAAGGAGGTGAAGTCTTCTTGTTGCTTGGTTTGCCATAAGGAGTTTGATGAATTGGATAAGATTGTGATAAATGGGAGCGAAGAAGAGGTAGCATATTTGGAGGAACAGGATGGAGGAGGACAGAGTGAAATTGAAGGATAAGAAGCCGAAGAAGGTGAAGAATGATGAGGTTGGTGTTAATACGGAAGATTGTATCAGGTTGGATTTGCCACGATTCAGTGGCAAAAAGCATGGGATTACTGCTGTGGAGAAGGCTGTTGCTAAAGTGGAAGGAAATGGAAAGGTTGAGAAAGTGAAAGGGACAAGTGATGGGCGCAGCAGTGAAACGGTTTAAGGCTGTGGATATGGCACCTGCTAATGCTACTAAGGAGGTATATGCATCGATATTTTACCTCATCAAAGAAGGCAGATTTCAAGGAGACATTTACTTGCAGGTCGCTCCCGCTTGGTAGGAACTGATTGTTGAAGGTTGTAAGAGGGCAGACTTGATCCTTCACGAGATAATCTTGTTTTCCGTTTACAAAAGATGTAGTTCACAGTCTATCATTTTTAACAGAGAGTGTTGATTGTATTAATACGTCGAATCACGGTGCTTTACCTGATATCTTTGATGATGGTCTGCTGTTGAATTGAAAATCTATCTTTGTAAACTCATGATTTTTAAACTGAAGCATAGCAAACGTTGTTTGATCAGCCAGGCTACTGTTTACTGTATTTTCATCATTTGCGAACTTCAGTTCATTCTTTTTCTTGAGTCTCGGATAATTTACTAGAAGTGAACATTTCACTCTGAATTGACAGCATTTGCCAATGATTTTGCGCAATGTAAACTGTTTACTGCAATAAGAGATTATGTTTCAAGTTTTGTTTTGCTTGGAAAAGGGTTTATTGAAACCTTTTTTTTTTTTTGTGGGTTTCACGGTTGGGTGCGCAATCAGATTGTGAATTCCAGCTTCTCTTCATCAAAACCAATCTTTAGGTGAAATTGCTTATTTGAATCTTTGCCATCTTATGGGTCTTTCAATTGTTATTATAAATTATTTTGTGTTGTTCTAACATGGGCCATCCAACATGATACTCCTAACTTGAAACCGATATGAGATATTTTGGTAAGCTATATATAACATTTTGTCCTAAAGTTTGAGCTATTTGATATAAATATAGAAACCACAACTATGACGCTGTAGTCATCAAAGGAGAAAAAGGATGAAAATGAAAGCAATTATACGGAAAGCACTGACTTTCTCAGTGAGATGATTTCAGTTGGTTGGATCTTATATAATGGTTCCCTGTCTTTGCATTGCAAAGGAAAGGCCAAAGCACTAATTTTTCATTAACTGAATCGAGTGAGCATTTTGTTTGCTAGAAATATCTAGTATTTGTTCTGTTTAAGGAAACACGTTTTGATGATTGAGAAAGAAATGCTTGTTCTTCCTGGCCTTGGGTACGAGTAAAATATAATTTCTAATGAGCGGGCACTGCTGCATGTGGTATTCGTTTCCAATATTATAATCTGATTGTTGGCGAGGCACAGGGGAAAATCTTCTCAAATTTGTTCTTATGGGTTATTGCCGTCCTGGTGGTCTATTCTCAGAACCTGAAGGCAAACGTGGCTATCGATTCAATTAGGCCTAGCATTCTCCGACGAGGAAGGAACTTGCCCGCTCGTGGAACTGATAAAACGCCATGTATGGCTATTCAATTTTCATGAGTATCATCCGAACGTAGAGCCACATGTAGCGCCAAAACGGTGATGTTTCTACACAGAGCGGGGTGTTGATGTGGCGAAGCTTTCTGAGTTTGATGTTATCTGGGGCGGTTGGAATAATAAGATTCAGTGGATTGCTGTCTTGTTTTGCATATGATTTTAGGTATTTGCTAGAGCTGCTCACTGGCAAGAATCTACCCAACAGGCCAGCAAGAGTTTCTTTGGAGGGCATTCGCGTGGTAAACACATCTTGCTCCAAAGTTTATTATATTCTTTTCACGAGGTGGTAGGAATGGTTGAGCTATTTTGGGTTGAAAGAGAGAGAGGAAGAGAGAGTTTGCACTGGAAAGATCATATCTCACCCTTCAACCATGTTGAAACAATCCATTTGAGTTAATAACAGCAGTGTGGTAAGGACATGTACTTGTACATGGATGTAGTGGCAATAATTGGCCCTTATAGTGCCCTGAAGAAACCTCATCAACAAAATAGGATTGACAGATTAAACCATGATCAGCTTGAAAGCCAGCTGTTTCATCAGTCTTGACTGATGAACTTTATGTGATCATTGGCATGTGCATCAACCTAATCTTGCTTCTCTCCTTAGAACCTGGTGAGGGAAGTTGGGGGGATGGATACACATAACAAAACCTTGGTCAGAAACACAGCACCAAATTTTTATTATTGCTTACTCAACATCTCTTTTGTATACAGAGCTAAAATCTTACAAATTAGCTATGGAATGTCTTAATATCCAGAAATGGCATGCCACTTAAATGCTGGAAAGAGCCGCAAGTCAAAGACAAATTACTAGAGAAGCCAAGATTTCAAAACCTTTTTGGGAGCTATGCATTTGTCACTTGTAATCTTATATTGGGGGCATATATAGTAATCTCTGGTTGGAATAGACAGTAAATTGGAAGCAGGTGATCCTTGAGCCAACATAACTGATAGCAAGAACTGAGAACCATTGTTGACAAATACACATGACTAAACACAAACAGCTACAGTACAATGTAAGAGAGGCAGCATTCACCTCTTCAGCAAATTTGATCAAAATGGTTGTTCGAGGCCGTTGCTGACCCTCCATAGGTACAAAATGAGCTGTTACTACTGCTGGAAAACCGGCACTATCTAGAACACCCTTGAAATGAAAAGGCAAAATGCCCATCAGTGATTTCGTCCATCACAATGCCACACAACTGGTGCAAATTCAATTACTTACCCTTACTATTCCAGCAACAAATGCCCCACAGTTAAATGTGCCCATATCCTTCGGAACAGAAATAAATCTGTGAGAGAAAGACAGAATATCAGCTGGATACAAATAACCATCAGTGCTTATATACCAACAAATGTCATCAGCTCAAATGCAACTGCCATTTTACAACTACAAGCAAGGAAATATTTATTACTTGTTCACAAGGAGTTCCTTCTCACTGATCATGTATTCGTCTTCATGTTCAGTGCCTTTCTCAAGGGAGTCAGCTACCTGATTTTTAAAATGAAGAGGAGCTGGTAAGATACAAACCAAATATGGTCATCTCCATTTGTTCTGTGCATTTCAAGAAATGCATAGAGAGAGAAGATGGGAACATTATACATGGATTCCATATAATTGCCAGACCTCTCTTATCAAAAGCTGAGAACCACATTTATCATAAGAAAGATTCAACACTGTCTCTTTTACTCACAAAGTTTTCTCACATATATGAACTACCAGATTGCTAAGAGTTTGCAGGCATAGTCTGTGTGTAATATATCAACTCCTCAATCCAACTTGTTGCACATCAAACAGAAAATAATTTCTCAATTATTCTTCACAGAGGCAACATGATGCAAGGAGAAAAGCATCATCTTCATGATGCATAATCAGTCTTTCAAGCTTTCTCTTGGACAAGCATGCATCCCCTCACAAAGTAAAGGCATATCCATTCTTTGAAGCTTTCGTACACGCATAACAATCTTTAATAGGACTCACAATATATATGTGTGTAGGACAGACTAAACCTAAGAAGACCTCACCTTTCCAAACAAGACCTTCCATACTGTGCTGTGCACAAAAGACAGAATGCCTAACAGTCGTGTTTCCCTTCTATTTCCCTGCAGCATCAAAGAGAGGGAAAAAAAATTACAACACTTGCACAAGACCCAAACAGAAATAGATTAATGAATCAAAGCAAACTGGCATTTTTGGAGACTATGTTATTGCCTCAATGCAACATCAACATCATGATGGTGGAGAAGCAGAAAATGTAAATTAAAATAGCAGTTGGGACGATAGGCACCTGAAATTTGAGATCTGAATCTCCACAAGAATTATCTAAAATTTTATATCAGAAGTTCAAGGAGCACTCTGGCTATATTTCCTACCTTGTCCCTGTGGCAAAGAAGCTCCAAAACTCGAGCCCCAACAGCATAGCCTGCGTCCTCAAGCCTGTTCAAAGGTGCAGAAATTATTGGATATGATGACACAAACCACAATGTGTGAAATTTTAACAGCAGCCATCCATGGCAACTGTTGTATAGAGCCAAAATTTTCAAGCATGCCAATTCCATAGATGCTTAGTCAGGTTGCAGGAAACTATGCAATAAGCAGTCAGTGTAGGCACTTCATTCATTGGGGTTCAAAAGACTAATCAACCTTTTGCAAGCTTATGGTCACAGGCAGAAACTATAGAGTCAAATATCATGTTGCTAATAACCAGTACTCATTAAATACGTGCATAACAGAAAGAAAGCTGCAAACTTACCTTCTTTCTAATTCAGCAATGTTGTCAACTTGTGTCTGTGTATGTGACTGTACGAGCTCCGAAAACAAAACGCAAATGCACTCAAACTGACCTGAAAAGTGCAATATCAACTGAATAATCCTTCAATTACAGTCAGTATTCTCAAATTTATAATAATAATAATAATTATTATTTTTATTTTTAAAATCCAGAAACAAACTTATAAATGATATTCTCAAATCATCCTTGAGCAGCTTAGGCTCAGTTCATGCCCCACTGAACCAAGCCAGGAGTTGGGTAAGTGCAGAATTTAGGGAATGTTTTAGATACCCTCTTATAAAATGTCCTAAAGCAAATAGCCGAAATCAGTCAAATCCCAATCTGCACTTCCCTGTATCTAATCTCAATAACAACAACCTAACCAACTAGCATGTGCGAATCTCAAAGCATGACCCAGACTGCATATCTCAAATACAAAACCAAAGGCTGGGGGAGAGGGGTCAACAAGATCCAGAATTTTTAACTCAATTCTCCATAATTTTTTTTTTCTTCTTTCATATATATAATATTATATATATATATATATATATATATATAATAGTATATATAAGAAGCCTGTCCTTTGAAAGAAATGAAGATTACACAGTAAGAAATATCTTGCAAATGGGGCAACAGAAAAAGACAAAAAGAAAAAGAATCTAAAAGCCAAATTGAGAGAGAGAGACCTCTTGTTTGCCCTTACTGAGGGGCTTGTCGAGGACGTTGGAGTATTGCTTGATCTTGCTTACTCCGATCATCTTTTCGATCCCTTCTCTCTTTCTCTCTTACCCGTTTGTCTATGTGTTTTAACTACAGAAAAAACACTCAAGGTTTTGAAATTGGATCCCTCCCCAACACACTCACACACAGACACAGAGACTGAGAGACAGATGTTTCTTGCTACAGCTCAGATTTACCCAAGCCTCGTGTTATTCCTTTTCTTTTTTATATTATATATTATATGTTAAATATTACGAACAGAAAATATTAACTTTTTTTTTTCGTCAAAAGTTTTATTGTTATTAAATTATTTATTTTAATAAATATATTTTTTTATAATAAATTAATAAACATTTGACATTATTTATGCTGATTATATATATTATTTAAATTTTGAATTTTATTTATAAAAATTGACTGCATTCACATTTTAAGGTAAGAGAATGTGTGTGTGTGTGTGTGTGGATACGCATAGACTCTTGACGTGGAAGAGTGAAAAGGAGGTCCAAAATCTGTCATGGGCCTCCTTTGATCCAATTCCTAGAAATTTGTAGTTGGGCTTTTGGGCCATTCTACCATGGGCCCACAGGAACTCAAACAATTGAAGGCCACTCTCTCAGATCTGCACCATTAAGTCAGGTTCCCAGACCTCTGCAGCAAGATTTAGACTCACGTCATCGTTAAAATCCACAAAATAGAGACCCAAGCCTTACAAAACACACTATGTCTCTTCTTGAATAAGGTAATATTTGAAAACACTTTTTTTTTTTTTTTTTTGTTTACTTGAAATCCCTTTTTATTATTTATTTATTTATTTATGAGAATTCTGTCTATATTTGTCTAGTTGTATTGCTACTAATAGATTATTTTTATAATTTTTATTATTGATTGCTATTATGTTTATATATATATATATAAAGAAAATTAGAAATATAACTTGTAAATATAGTTTTATTATGCATTCATTTATCTTCTTTTTTAAAGAAAGAAAGCCAATTTATACAAGATTATAAGTTGAAAAAATTACTTTATTAGTAGTACTTACATGAGAAAAAAAAAAAAGAATGAAGAAGACAATCATGCTATGATATTGATTCCTCCGCCTATGACGGACCAAAACAAAAAGAAAAGACAAACCCCAATATCCTTAACATTTGCCAAGAAAACAGAATAGTCCTCTTTAAGTTAATGTCCACTTTTATCACTTTTCACTGTCCTCTCTCTCTCTCTCTCTCTCTCTCTCTCTCTCTCTCTCTCTCTCACGCGCGTGCGGACGAGCGTTTACGCACGCAGCAAACCGCCAAACCCTTTCCCTTTATTAAAGGCACCTTCTTTCCCATCTCGCTCCCTTATATCTGTCTGTCGAGCGCTCTCTCTGGCTCTCTCTCTTTCAAGCTATTTATTTCACTCTCTGTCTCTCTATCGCTCTGTTTGTAATGGAAGAGGAAGACGATTTTGGAGATCTTTACATGGATGTCTTGGGGCCATTGTCCTCATCTTTATCCACTGATTCCTCCGCACCACCGCCGCCGCCTCTCCGCCGTCCGATTGATCTCAACCTCAAGGGAAACGACCACGACAACGGCGACGAAGAAGAAGAAGAAGACGACAAGATCCTCTATGGGCGGAATCACGCTGCCCTTCCCTCCAATGAAACCCTACCTAATCCGGCCTCAAATTCGCTCCATGCTGACAATTATTCAGCTCGTGGACCTAGGGTATTGGTCTCTCTTGACGCTAAATTACATAATAAAGAACTGAATTCCTGTGATTTGTCTGGATTTCAATCCGGAAACGAAGATAAAGAGATCAAATTTGATATCGAGGAGGGGAATGTTATTGAGGATTCTGGTCCAGCAATTCCGGGAATCTCCGGAAAGTATGCTGGAACAGACCGTGGCGGCCTCAGAAAAGGAGGAGGAGATCGAGATGAAGACTGGGGGGAGGATAGTGACAGTGAGGACGATTTGCAGATAGTGTTGAACAGTGATAATCATGGGCCTATGGGAATGGAGAGAGGAGAGATTGGCGCTGGTAATGATGAAGAAGATGACGATGATGAAGATGGGGAGCCGCTGATAATTGTTGCAGATGAAGGCACAAATCAGGCGATGGGGGAGCAGAATTGGGCCGTTGGAGAGGAAGGGGCAGCAGGTGCTGTTGCAGAAGGAGAGAGGAAAGAGGGGACGGATGTGGCCGGTAAAGGGATTGCAATGGTGGTGCCAAAGATTGGGTATAGCAATCATGCATATCCTCACCCGTTTCAATCGCAGTTCAAGGTCAGTGTTGATGTTGTTGCTGTTGATGTTATGTGTTGAGCTTAAGGCAAAGCAAAGCAAAGAAATATTAGTGGAGAGGTTTTCTTTTTCTTTTTTCCGGTTTTTTCCTCTCCTTCCAGGAGAGTGTGGTGTAGTAGTTGATGTACATAACTATTAGTGGTCCTTAATTTTTTTTTTTCCCTCTTTAGTTTCATGTATGTTAGGTTTACATGAATAATTTGAATGAGAATAATGAAATTCACTCGATGTTCATGATTTCACAGCTTATTTCTTATCTTTAACATTGTTTCATACTCTTTAAACTCAATTGTTTATGTCCTTGCCTGAGTTTTGTTATTGGGGCTGCAAAGCATCAAAAAGAAATTTTCCTGCTCAACTGTTAACTGGCTGTTTTGGTCTCATGACCAGATAGACTGGAGATTGTCCAGAGTCAGATATCGTTCCAGCTGTCCAGGATTCACTGAACTTGCGAAAAATCAATCTTTTGGGCTTTTCTGCAGCCATAACATAAATAATATGGGATTTGGAACGTTGGTTTTATCGTGAATGCTTGTCCTTGGGCATTCATGCTGCAGTGGTATTTCCGAGAAATGGCTGCAACAAATTACAGTGCTGTACCAAAATTACATCATATGAATTTTGCTGAGATGCATGATCAAACATTGTCAAAGTTTCTCTCCTAGATTTCTTTTGTTATCATTGTCAGTTGTATTTCATCATCTGCTTCTTAGATGAACATTGCCTTCTTTCCATAATCATGTCCTGCAGTCATTAATTATACCCAAGCTATTCAAGTATATCTATCTAATTTCTAGTTCTTTGATTATCTTAAGGCCAATGATGTCAAGGTAGTCGCTGCAATTCTTGAAATATTTCGGCATGTGTGTGGGATGCAACCATGGTTGTTTCTTTTTGACTGCTTCTACTTGTATAGCAGTGGTGATTCCACTGAGGATAAGCTGACAGGAGAAAGTAATTGTCGGAGCTCCTTGTTGATTTTCAAATAAATATTTTAGGAAAAGGAACACCCACAAGTACTAAACTGCACATCGCGTTTATGGGTTTACGTCCCAATGGTGCTGTATTCTGTGACAATTAAAGCATAAGAACATCAACGGAAAATCTTCCAGTAGCTTTTGCTTCGAACAAGGATGCTTTACTTTTATAGAAACTTGAATGGTGCTGTTGACTGTCCTAAACAACCATTTACCCTTATTTAAAACCTCCAGACAATCTATCTATGGCCTCCCAAACTCATTTTAGCTCTCTTCATTGGCTTGCATCTTTTATACAAGTTGTCTCTGGCCACTTTTTCATGGACTCACCTTCCAGTTTTCACTTGCACTTCCCTTCATGGTTAATTTGATGTTTGATTCCTGTTTATGCTTCAAAATTTATCCTTTGTGTGTTCATTATTATGGTTTGCTTGCATTAAGGTTTCCAGTGTTCTAAATGCTTCCAATGAATAATAAGCCTTATTCTCTCGCCTTTTGTTCAAAATTTCTTATTGCACAAGTCCCTTTAGTATTCTGGCAACCCATCAGCGACTAATAAGATGACCACTGATTAACTCTCTTCAGTTTCCTGCTTCCCTGTGGCTTCCAATATGTTGATCAGTGATTCCTGTTTCTGGGGCCCATGGCTTTGCAATTTTTTCTTTCAGTTCACTATTCTTTTTTGTTCTGCAACTGCTACAAAGGCTGAATTCAGTTCTGGAATGCTCTGCATTCTTTATTGGAGTATTGATTTTGGAGAAGTGAATTGAATTTTAGTTAGATATTGTGTCAATAATCAGTTTGTGTTGCAAACCTTTAGTTGCCATCTGATGATGGTAAAAAATTTCAGTTTTTTGGTGGGTTCCTACTTTTCTAATTGCACTTCCATATTAACATTATGATACCTTTTTTTTTTTCCTGCTGGTATGCAGTATGTGAGACCTGGTGCAGCACCAATTCCTGGACCTACAACTGTTGGTCCTGCAGGAGCCCCAGGTCAAGCTCATCCTCATATTAATCCTATAGGTAGAGGTAGAGGTGACTGGCGCCCAGCAGGAGTTAAAAATGGTCCAATGCAAAAGGGGTTTCATCCAGGTTTTGGAACACCTGTTTGGGGCACCAATATGGCAGGGCGGGGTTTTGGCGGTGGACTGGAATTTACACTTCCTTCCCACAAGTAAATTTTCTTAATTTCATACTCATTTGCTTTCCTATGGATCTCTGCCATTGACAACATATTATAGCCAAAGATGTGGACCAATGATGTTTGCTTGGTGGAATGGGAAAACTTGAAGTTTTGTCTTTTTGCTTATTATAGAATCTTTTAAGCCTTTATATAATGTTTTGGAAATTCTTAAACCTGATAATTAAAATGTATCTTGTTTAAGTGAGAATAGAGGACCCAATGAACTAGATAAGGACAAATGGTGCTGCACCCTCTCTTGCCAAGAAGGCTTTTGATGACTTAATGCAGCACTTCTCAAGGATCACGTGGTTGCCCAGTCTACTTTTCTGTGTTTCAGCATGATAAGATCATGCACTGATCATTTAAATTTCAAGTTGTTTCTGACTGATGAATACTTAATGGTTCAAAATATTTATTACAGGACCATTTTTGATGTTGACATTGATAACTTTGATGAAAAGCCATGGAAATATCCTGGTGTGGACATATCAAACTACTTCAATTTTGGTTTTAATGAGGAAACCTGGAAAGATCATTGCAAACAGCTGGTAAATGTTAACCTCTAGATTGTCTGCCTCATAGATGAATGCTCAGAGGATACTTTTCCCATTTTTCAGGAACAGCACCGACTGGAGACTACCATGCAAAGCAAAATTCATGTTTATGAAAGTGGGCGGACAGAGCAGGTATGAGATGTCTAAGCATCAGGGCACATTTACACACACACACACAGACACACACATGTTGGGGCTTTACTGATTTGTCCTCTTGATAAGGAGGAAGATAAAGTTTTCATTATCTTTTTTCAAGGAGTATGACCCAGATTTGCCCCCAGAGTTAGCAGCAGCAACAGGTGTCAATGCTCCCGTTGATGGTTTAAGTGCTGGAAAGGTAGATGCTGGACCAAGTGATTTGACAAAGGCATCTGCTCGCATGCGGCCGCGAATAGTATGCTTCAGCTTTCACTTTTTAAACTCTTACATTTTGCTTTTACTTGAAAAGTCTTTCAAGTTCTTCCTTTTTCCCTTTGCTTTTTTTTTTAAGTATTTTTGTTTTGTTTTGAAATAAGATACCTTTTGTTCTTTGGAAGATGCTTTTACATATTTCATGTGCATCTCACTTTATCTTGTTGCTTGGAATCTACATCTCTCTCTCTGTCTGATGATTTGGATTGTTGCCTGTATTTGTCATACAATTGTGAAGGCCTAATTTCTTAATGTATTTATACAACAGCCAACAGGAAGAGCAATACAAGTTGAAAGCAGTTATGCCGAGCGCCTCCCTTCCATTGATACTCGACCACCTCGAGTTCGGGATTCTGATGCAATCATCGAGGTAAATAAGCACACCTGCTTTACTTGTTGATCTTGGATGCTGTTTTCAATTGTGATGAACCTGAGCGTTATGTAAACTAACTAAAGGTATTTGGGTGAACAGATTGTTTTGCAGGATTCTGTGGATGATGATTCCTCAACAGGAAATGTTGTCCTGGATGCAGGGGATGATCTACATAAAGATGGCTTCAGAGGAAGCCGTGCAGCCGAAGATGGCATGATGCACGTAGAGAATTCAAACTTCAGTGATTTTCCAGAGACTTATGATATTCAAAAGGGTGGGAAGGGGGCACCATGTAGGGATTCTGTTCGGGAGAATTTACCCGAGAAAGATGGGGATTTGCCTTTCCATCCCGAGTCACCAGGTCAATATCATCTGAGTTCTAGAAGGGAGCCTCTTAGGTGCCCTGTTGGAGATGTTGGCTCCCCTCTTGAGGATAGGTATGGGATACTTTGGATGGGTGCAATATACCAAATCCATCTTCCAGTTATACTGATGTGAGGCATGCTAGACAAATGAGCTTGTATGGTTTAAAATAAGCTAGATTATGGTTTATTGGATCTTTGGGGTTTCAATTGATGTGGAGTGTGTGAGTTCTATAGAGGCTGAATGCTAGGACAAATGGACAATATCAGAGGATTAATTTGCATGTCTTCTGTGATGACATTAGGGGCTTATTAGATAATGAAAGAGGAAGGCTGTTGTGTTGCCCTGAGCAATGGACTTAAATTACAATAACATCCAAATGGTTTTTGATTTTGCAAATCTGCCCTCACTTAAATGGGTCCTATAAAGCTCTAGATAAAACCATTGTGTGTAAAAATCAATATTGTATAGATTGCTTTTGTGTTCTTTCCATGACCGTATCATATTGTTCTCATGGTCCTCATCTTTTGTGTTCTTATCATGTCTGTATCATATTGTGTTCGTTGTCCTATCTTTTTGGTTATTTATATATTTATCTATTATCTTATTGCAGATGACTGAGGGAATATGCATTTTAATAATTGAATAGATGTTGAAGAAATGACAGCTTTGTGATGCTGTTCAAAAGATTCTTTTGCTGAAATAAATAAAGGAAATTATAATGTGATTTCATTGGCAATATCTTGAGTTCTGTTGGTGCTTGCTTTAGTAGATGCAACTTATGAGAAAGAAAGAGCTTAAGTGTGGAATATGATAAAATGGCTGTTCTATCCTGTAGATGCAACATCTTTGATTGATTGAACTAATGAGTCACCTTTGTCTCTTCCATGTCTGCACTTTTTCAGAGTCCAGACAGCTGTGCCTTTTTTTAAATTTGATAGGAAGGTTTATTTTCCAAAGAAGAATTTTCTGAATTTGTGAACTCTGTCAATTAATTGGCTAGATGTCAAAGTGACTTGATGCAACCATTATTGTTGTATGGATCAAGTGTTTTCTGGTCGTATCTTGAAATCTTTGTATCTTTCAATTGGTTTGATTGTTGGTTATATTTTAGTCTGCAAGACTGCCTTTTGAATTATGATTGTCTTCAATTCTGTCCTTTTCATCATTAGGCGAATGCAAGGAAGGCCACACGACAAATCCCCCCACTTGACTCTTGGTCAAAGTACAAGTGATCAAAGATCTCTTGATAATGTGGAGGAAGTATCAGTTGAATGTAGTGATGGTAAACATGGTCCAACTTTATCATCTTCTAACACAGTCAAGGATGGAAGAGATTTGACCATTGAAAATGAACTTGTGGTGGCTGAAGAAAGTTCTGGGATGGAAAACAATGAAGGGGCAGAGAATGAAGCAACTAAAAATGATGCCCTCAAAGATGGATCCGCACGTCAATCCATGAAGAAAAAGGTAATTTCTCATGTTGAGCAGCCTGTTCATGAATTTGATGACAGGGAGGACTCAAAAGCTATGAGAAGTAGTGACAACAGTATAGGACGATCAGGCAGCAGCAAGGATTATCAGAAGTGTCATGATGGCATTGAGGAAGAAGAAGTTCAAGATGGAGGCTCTGCCCACAGAGGGAGCATCAAGAGGCACCTGGATGAGAATGAACAGAAGCTACGAAGAGGAGATTGTGATGTGAGACAAGAAATGGAAAGAAGTCGCATGGTTATGAAGGGGAGGGAAAACTCTTATCCTCGCAGAGACTTGGATCCCACCTTGGCCTACCATTTGCATGTGAAGCATGGTGGTTATGATAGGCGAAAGGAGCAAGAAAATTCTGATGGACCTTGGCAACGAAGAGATGAACATACACATAGCAGGAAAAATAGAACTGAAGACACAAGGAAAAGGGAACGTGGAGATGATATGGAATCCAGGCACAGAAGCAAGATGCGGGAAAGTATGAGGGGTGAAAAAGATGAATATTTGCACCAAAGAAAACAATTGGATAATGGCAGCTATAGGGTCCATCATGATAAGGATGGTAGTTCACGGCACAGGGAACAAGAGGACTCTTCAAAGACTAGGTTTGAGGTTGTGGATGATTACCCTATCAAGAGGAGGAAGGATGATGAGTATTTAAGGAGGGCACATGCTGAGAAGGAGGAGATCTTGCTTGGCCACAGAGAGCACAACAGTCGTCGAAGACGGGAAAGGGAGGACATATTGGAGCCATGGATGAGAGATGATCAACAAAGAATTAGAGAAAATCTCAGTGATTATCGCTCTGTTAGGAACACAGATGAGGTATGGCTCCAGAGAGAAAGGAAAGAACGGCTGAGGGAAAGGGAGGAATTGCGATCAAAACGAGAAAGAGAAATGCAGGGACCTCTGAGGACTGGGCATGGTGCAGATGACAAAGCATGGATTGACCATGCCTGCATGAAGGATGAAAGCAAAGTATCTGATAAGGAGCACCGGCTCAAAGATTCAAGTAGAAGACGTGAACAACAGAAGAGAAGGGATCGATTGGAGGATGAAAGCTTATCTCGTCATAAAGGACGCGATGGTGTTCATATGCGAGGAAATCCACCAAGTCATGAGGATAGAAGATCCAGGCAGGAGAGTTCCAGCAGTCGTACTGACTGTGCAATTGATACCTCTGATAACCAGAAGGTGAACGAGAAAAAAGTTAAAGAAAACATGAGGAGGCACAAAGAACCTGATGGTGGATATCACAGTGCTTTGGGTCATTCAAGAAGAAATCAGGATGATCAGATTAGTCACACCAATGAAATGGTATGTTCCGCACTTAACATAAGACTGATCTTAGAGAAATCATAGATGCATCGTACATAAAAGGGGGGTGGGGATAAAGAAAGGCTTCAACTAGATTGTGTTGGTCAATTGGGATGAAAGCATCATGTTTCTGAAATTAGGAGATTAATAGTATGAGTTTTAGTTTAGGCCTTTACTTTTCATCATGCTTGGCCTTTGTGTCACGTGAAATGCTATGTCTGCTGCCTTGAATCTGTGTTCATGCATTGTGGGCTAGCACCATGGTAAATCTGGAAGGGTATGCTTTGATGTCTATGATTGCTCTACCTGTGTGGAATCCTAGCCTAGATTGGATTCCCTGTTTCACATAAGTTGTATTCGCATCCTCATAAAAATCAACCTGATCTACATGCTTTATTCTTTTCTTATTGGAGTTTAGGCTGCCCCTGTTAACTCCTTGCTTAATAATGTGGGAAGTTCTCATGATTTTGTTGTTGTTGTTTATGATTTTTTCTATTCTATTTTTTTTGCCCCCTTTGCGTAGAGGTTACAAGACATTAAGGGACAGGAAAGTTTGGAGAATGAGATTCCAGTGCAAAACCCTTCTAAAAGACAGAAGGAGGGAGCATTGTCAGATGATGAACCAGAAGAATCAAGGAGAGGACGATCGAAGTTGGAACGTTGGACGAGCCATAAAGAGAGGGACTACAGTGTTAACCTTAAGTCATCCGCCTCCTTAAAGTTCAAAGAGAAAGATAAGAATGGCAACGGTGTGTCTTCAGAGACCAGAAAACTTCCTAGCAAGCCTCCAAGGAGAGTTGAGGCTGTTCAAAACCAACCCTTTGGTGAAGAGAAAGATGTTAGTGATGCTAACAAGAACTCTGATACAAAGCCATTGGAGTATCGGCACCTAGACACGGTTGAGAAGTTGAAGAAGCGTGGTGAAAGGTTCAAGCTTCCAATGCCTAGTGATAAAGATCCATTGGCATTGAAGAAGAAGGAAAATGAGGACGTGCCTTCTAGCAAAACAGGGACTCCTGCAGCTTCAGAAATCAAACCAGAGCGGCCAGCTCGGAAAAGGAGGTGGATTAGTAATTAAGCATGGACCCAAGGATAACTTTTCTGAGGTGATTGCATGTTCCGAATACGAGAAACTGCCTTCTTGCCCGAATCCTTTGTACATTTGATTATTTAAGACTTTCAGGGGGTTCCCAAGATGGCTATGCACTTAGGCTACATTTACGTAAATCTTTTAACTCTGTGTTTCTGCCATTACTTATTCAGCACTCTGTATGCATGCATACTAATAGATGTAATGAATTTATGGCAACTTTGAATTGTATTAAGCAGAGTTAATCTGGAGTGACATGGGGTCCATGTATCGGACTTGCTAATGCCCCCATATGAAACCAGTTTTGAAGTAGGCCAGGAACTGGTTCGATACTGGCGTTTGTATTTTTAGGGGCTTTTGGATGGATTTGCGATGTAAAGAAAGTTTCCCCGGAGCAACAATTTTTCTAGCGCTGCATCCAACTTTTTGTCAAGGCAGAATGAAATATGCACACCTCATTGGTTCTTTTCTCTTCATTATCAGGTTAGAGCAGGAATGCATAAAAATTTTCTTACCGTTTCTTTTCCTCTTTTTCTTTTTTTTTTTTGTCCTAAGCGTTTTTGTTTTTTTGGGCCGGGGGGGGGTAAAAATAATGTTTCATATTATCAATAAAGAAATAAATATATAATTTATTTTTTATTTTTTATTTTTATCATACATAATAATAATCAACTGACTCTCTGTATCTAATCTAATCCAGACGTCTCGCCAAACTCGGTATTAGGTCATCGTGTTTTAAATCGCCGTCGTATATACATAGAATAATAGACTTGAACGCACAATTTTCTGATTGGTTTCAAGCACAAAAGTTTCTCTTTTCATCTTAACCTGTAAGAAGCCTCTTCTCTCTCTCTCTCTCTCTCTCTGTATCAGTTCTTTTTTTTTTTTTTTCCATTTCATTTTTTATGGGATTTGAATGTTATTTACATGGTATGGGTCGATTATTTGCCTGCTAGGACAATTCTCGTTTCCCTCTCCCGATTTAAGTAATATCTTACGCTACAACATGCTTTTTTTGTTTTTATTTTTTTATTAATTTATGTTTCATTTTGATGTCTCATAATTTGACCCTCCGTTGTTGGGATATCGATGGTTTCGGTTTTTCCTGTTTGGAATTTTGGTGGATTTGGATATATAAAGAAGGTGTGGACTGGTGCTGGGGCTGGTTGTGGCGGGGGCCCAGTTTTCACTTGTTGGTAATAACTTGCTTGAGTTCTTCCAGTCAAAGTTGGCTGACACTGCCAATTACGACTCCAATGGCTTGTAGGGCAGCTTTCCCCTGTAGTTCCTGCCTTGTGCGGTTCTCCTTTAAATTGATAGTATTTCTCTGTGATTGTGTGTTGGGAATTGAATGCTTTGGGCTCGATAGAATTGTCGCTTCTGTTAGTATTGGTGCTTTTTATGATTCTATGCCCGAGTATCCTGATTCGTGTACTCTGATGTGGTTGTTTTTCCTTTCCATGTTGGCAGAGATTTCCCCAAGTCTGGTGCAAAATCATCAAAGCAATTCTGGGTTGGCTTCAGATTCTGAGCATTTTATCTTGAAAATTCAGAAACCATCAATACCCTTTTGTCTTTTAAATAAAAAATAATAAAAAGAAAAGAAAAACTGAAAGCTCAATGTCTCTCAGAAGGCCGCCATTCCCACGAATGATGCTACGCAATGTCTCGTGCATAAGAAATGCCCAGCAGGTTCTACGACATGTGAATATTTCCTTGCATGACGGCGGAGCACTTGTGCTGACAGGCACCAATGGCTCAGGCAAGACCACATTCTTACGAATGTTAGCTGGATTCTCTGATCCTTCTGCAGGTCAGATACTATGGAATGGTCATGATGTGACCGACTCTGGAGTCTTCCAGCAATACAGGCTTCAGCTCAACTGGCTCTCCCTGAAAGATGCTGTCAATGACAAGCATACTGTCCTTGAAAATACTGGTTTTTTTGAGGCTCTTGAAGGCAAGGAAGGGAAGACTCTCCCTGCTCTTGAGTTGATGGGGCTTGGCGAATTGGTAAATGAGAAGTCAAGATTGCTTTCAATGGGTCAACGGAAGCGGCTGCAGCTTGCTAGATTGCTGGCTATTGATCGGCCAATTTGGTTGCTGGACGAGCCTTCCGTTGCACTAGATGATGAAGGGGTGAAGTTGCTGGAGTTCATTATTGCAGAGCATAGAAAACAAGGAGGGATTGTGTTCGTTGCAACACACCTGCCAATTAAGATTGAGGATGCCATGCACCTGAGGCTGGCCCCCAGGTTCCCCCGAAGGATGACTTTGATAGATATGCTTGATCGGGCTGATATTGAATGAAACAGGAGTGGAGATACTGATGATGCACATTGACTTCTGTCATCTTATACTAATCTTAGTTGTCATTGTTGCAGTGGGCAAAACTCTCTACTGGTTTCCTTAACTTAAGTCTTCTTTCCAATGACAGACAACATACTCTGTTGCTCTTTCTGGGGAAGTTGTGAGCAAGTTTGTAGACCAGCAGAGGGTCAAGGAGGCCATGAAAGTTTTCTTTTGTCTTAAGTTCGTCGAAAGCTGCAAAAGATTTATGGGAGCCATTGTAGCAGGACTTTAGAAGCTTAATAATTTCAATTATTTTTAGATTGTTTAAGCCTGGAAGATATGCCAGTAAAAGATGTGGATTTGCTGTGAGATAAGCAAACGTGCAAAAAAAGGGGGGGGGGGAGGAATTCACTAGAATAATGCAAATGTTGAATTAGCTGAAGATATAGTTGGAAACATCCCCAAATGTGAACTATGCTAGTAAAAGAAAGTAGTGAGGGTATGATGATATATTTCTTCCAGGGGGGTCCAGTCAGGCAACGGTGAAGGTGCACGTTTTAAAAGACTGTTTTTGGCCTTTTCACTGGTTGCTGCAGCCATGGCTCAAGAAGGAGGTTAAAGCCGAAGCCGAAACCTCGTTTAAATACGAAAATGTGGACACAAAGGGAAATCAAAACGTAAGAGACTTAAAAAGGAAGCATCTCAGAGTTGGAAATCAGAAAAACTACATTGCAGCTGATATTGGACTTCCATGGATCGCCTATCAGACGGGGCTGCTCGTCTCTTTTCTGACCACAAAGGCCTCGGTTTTTTTGGAGCCTGCCTTGGCCCAATGAGCCGGTCAGATCATATCATAATTCATTGAGTTTTATTATTATTATTATTTTAGCGTAATTTCAACACCGTAATGAGCCTGTAATTCTTCAAAACACCACAGTCACTGTATTTACCATGGCTGTCCAAAATTTAGTATTGGAGCCACAAAGCTCCATACTTTTGTTTTGTTGAAAAAAAAAAAAAAACGAAAATTCACTTCCGGGAATAACATAAAATTGTTGACTTGGCGCCTACAATTCAGGAAGACAATAAACTATATATATATATATATATATTTGGTTATTACAGGAGAGCAAGGACATATGACGTTGGCAAGCGCTTTGTTGAAACAAATCCTAGTACAATGTGGTTTCGAAGTAGGGTTTGGTTTTTCTCACTGGAAGTAACGGCTACTTTTTTAATCTGCCTATATATATATGTATCCCCAGCGAGGAGCTTTCCCCCTCCCTCCTCCATAAGCATTCCAGATTGGCCTCACGCTTCTCTCTGTCTTGGTCTCTCTCTCTCTCTCTCTAAAAGGCAGTGACAATGATGCCTACTTCAGTTTCTTCTTGTCCCAAGTCCAGCAGAGTTAGCTTCCAATCTAGACGCTACGTTTTCTCTTTCTCCTTCTCCTTCTTCTTCTTTTCTGTCTTCTTCTCTTTCTTTCTGTTTGTGACGATCTTTCATTATCATTATTTTGATACAAGACATTCAAGAATACGATCAAAATCAAGGTCTGGTCTTTCTTGTTGTTTTTTTGTCAATCTTTGTGGGTTAGTGTTATGACATGGCTCAAGAAGACAGCTTGTTTTTTTTTTTGGTAATCTCTGTTCTTTTCCCCTCTTTTGGGTCAGAACTGAGTGTTAATTGTTCTTCAAGTGAGCCTTTGAAGGTTAGGCGTCTGGCAAAGGCACTCAATGTCAACTTATTGTCAAGAAGGCAATATTTTCTCCGTTTTAGTTATATATTGCACATCTTACTCTACTTCCTTTTTCTCTTTTGGGTTCTTTTTGAGGGTCGTCTTCTTTTCTTTTCTTATCCTTCTTTTGGGTTCTTTGAAGGGGAAGCGGAAATGAGGTGAACTTGGGGTGGCTCCTCTGTTGTGACGGAGCGAATTAATTGGTTTTCAGTGCAAGAATAGACTATGACGCCAAAAAGTTTGGTCTTTTCCTTCTTCAATTAATCAAATTTTACTGAATCTTGATTTTTGTACTCAATTTTCGTTATGAAAAAAATAATAATAATTGTTTTAAGCCTCTGCCTTTTGTTTGTTCATTCTAAGCACTAACGGGCATTCTTTGTTGATTAGCACATATATCAACTGATGATCTTCTGGGACAGAGATTGAAAATAAAGCAAAAGGATTCATGATCTCTGGCTCTCTGTTTCTTGACGAAATTGTGACAACCGTAACAAACATGACAGTTCTCTTCTATCCTTCTTTTTTTTCTCCCTACTCATATGTTTTTTTATTGCTTAAATACTTCGGAAATGAAATTTTATTTTGAAGATAGTGATGGAACAATTGTAACGAGAATATGCCAGGACAAAAGAGTGGCTTCTTGACGGGTACCTATGCAATTTTTCACAAGCGGAAGTCTGAAAAGTTCGAAGATCAGACTAGATATTTGCATAGTCTTGGATGTAGTTGAGTTAAAGTATCCATGCTACCTTCCATCATGATTTGATTATTGTCTGATATCTCTTGTCCTCTACATCTACTATATTCTTAGGATTTTCTACAATTTATGCCTTTAAAAATTTTCCCATTACACCTTCTTCTCTGAGAGGACTTTTCATTTGACCGGGTAAGTTGCTTGATCCTTTGAAGTGATATTATATGCATTTGTGTTCTTGCATTAATCTTCATGACATGTGTAGCCCCTGATGAAATGCTAATTGACAGACGTGTCAGAAGAAAGTTAGACCCAATAACAGCGACAATTTACCATATTCCATACTTCCTTCCAGAGTTTGAGAAAGTTAAAGTTTGACTTTTAACCTGTCCTGATAACATATAAGAAAAAGCAGGACTCCAATCTGCATATATCATCTTAGGCACAGGGACAACCATAGACATACATACGCATGGCTTCCTAATTTCCCATCTTTTGGGTACTACCAAATGTTATATAGCATGACACAGTAGTATGAGCCATCTGTTTTAAAACTTAAAACCCTTGTATTAACTCTCATCTATTCCCCCTAGTGTTGTTTCCCTAAATTGTGTGCAGGAAACTAAATGCAGAAGCCATCTCGTCCTGTTACTCAATCATTATGAAGGCGGCAATTTTATATTTTCTATTTCCTTCTTCAGTCATTTTTCATTTAAATTTGCTGTCAATATTTTTACTTATTGTATTATATCTTTTTTAGGCAGATCAATGAGAACTGCCCAAAAGAAGTAGTATTCCAAGAAATTGATTCTTCTCTCTCAAGTGCAGAAGGATAAAGTAAAACTCATATTAGTGCTTTCAGTATCTGATAAGAATTATGCATGTTTTATGTAAGCTTATTTCTCACATGGGCTTCTTTTTTCAGGGTGCATGATTTTCCTAGATGTTCCTAAGATGTTCTTCTTGGAGTATGTATGGATCTGTGATGTTCTTCTTGATGGGCTTTCAATTTGCCTTCACCAAATAAGATGTCCCTAACATGTTCGAAGATTTGTGATCTTAAGCTGATAATCAAGTTTGCAGGTCAAACTTAGTGTAAGTTTCCCTTGCATGCATGAACTTTACAGGTACACGACTTTCTATCTTAGGCAGCTTTCAAATTTTCGAGTACTTCAAACTTACGTTCTATTTACAGCAGAAAATCCATAGTCCATAAGTCATAGTTGGGCTTCACGCATCAAGGCATATGATTACTCGGCATTGCATAGAAGTAAGGATTACATTTTCTCTACCCAAAACCTTTTTGGTTCCGATAGAAGCTGTGAGCAGCAATTCTCTTATTCATTTATTCTTTCTTTTCCTTGGGCTTTATACAGGAAACATTTAGAGGCATTCCCACTCGATTAAATGATATCCCTCTTTCCAGCAAAATCAGAAACTGATTTTATGATGATGTGCTACAAGCCACACAGAGATTTGTAAATTATGGTAAGTGGTTGCAGGTATAATTAAATGTTTTCATTTTGCATCCTTATGGGTAAAGGATATAGTAGCAGCATCTATTTTTATCACCACAGCATATACACTCCATATTTTTTACTCTACAATGATCGACTCTAATGTACCTGCTTGGCTGACAAAAAGGGTAGGAAGCTATGTCATCACAAAAGGTAAAGTTCCTCATACTTGTTCTTTTTCTTTATTTATGCATCAGTGGAGGTAACAATTATGCATGTCTAGCATTCTTTTTTCATTGATAGTGACACGGAGAACATTATATGATTGACACTCTTTTAGTCTGAACATTGAATTATAGCCCCAGAGGCTTACTCGTCCATGTTTTTACTTTCACTCTGTGCACCTGTTATTGATAATTCATCATTTCCTGGCTGTAAATCTCTCCACATTTTCATTCCTCAGAAACTGGTGTGGCAATGACTTTGACATTTAGAGTATAATCATTTTTGTTCAACTATCTTAACTCACTTTTTGCAGGTCAAAGTGGCAGGGACTGCTGTTTATTTATAATTCTTGGTCAAACAAAACAAAGAAAGAAAGGAACAACCCTGGAACTGCATGACCTGGTATTGTTTTTACCATTTGGCAAACCGTACGAACTTGATTCAAACATAAAGAAAAAAGTGAGCTTTAGCCACTCAGAAATGACCTTAGAGAAGAAATGCTCTTCCTGTTATAAATTGATTTGGTCACAAAGAAATTATTTTTTCTACTGCTATCATTCAAATGATAGGAATTTCATTTTTCCATATCAAAGAATGTTATTCTCATTTTATGAGTGAACAATTACTTATACTTGTGAACACATTGTCCTTGTCTTACACATTTAATCTCTTGTCTGGCTTCCTCTAATATATTAAAATAGTTATTAAAGAAAGATGCATCTTTTTCATAAGATCCAAGGGTTATATAGACGCATATTAAAGTTCCATAAGTGTTAGTTCATTGTCTTCTGCAGCAGTTTCCTTCAAAGTTAAATTCGGTATGCAAGAGGTTTCAACCATATGAATGTGTTTCATGGTTTATGCTAGATTACATGTTCATCTTGGTAGATCCTCAAAACACAGCAGGGAATTGCAGCGACATAAGAAGCAAGGGAGATTACTTTTGGTTTTATAGCACTTCTATTGATTGCTGTTACTGGAGATTATTTTTGTCTTTTTTTTTTCTTTTCCCTAAGCTTCAGATCTAAACAGGCAGGATTTATTAGCCATGACTGATGCTGCCGGAAACCAACCTAAAATTCTCATCAATCCAGGGCTCAAGGTTTGGAACCTGTCTCATTATTTTCAATCTTAAAAATTGATGGTTTCATGAATATAAGCTTTACCTATTCCATTCAATATCACTAATCATGATACAACTGTCTTTCCCAATTATAGATTTTATAAATTTTTCTATTGTTTATTCTTTTCTGTTTGTCTTCCAAGTCCCCGTGAATGGAAATCTTTAGTCTTGGTAATGAAATTGTTGTCACCATGTTTCAGCTCTTTGCATCTCAGTTACGATGAAAGATGTCAGTAGCTCCTTTTGGCATCAAAATCAGAAACCTAAATAACTTCCTATAATCTTTTTCTTTCACAATTTATGATGTATAGGTGTCTTGGTTGATCTTACACCCACTTTGGTTTTTCCTATAATCTTTTTTTTTTTTTATCACAATCAGAAGCCTGAAAGATATCTGTAGCTCCTTTCCATTTTGCATCTACCCTGGTTTCACAGGTTTCTCTTTGTGTTACCCTCTATGTCTATGTTGTTGTTCTCAACTTGTCTCAACCTCAGAAGTCCAATTATTAGAAAAAAGTCACACTGGCAGACCTCATGACATATACTTTCAGTGTTATTGAGGTGGCTATAGACCCCTTGAACAGCAGACCAATCTTCTCAAATAGGTCAAGCATTTTCGGCTCCTTTTCCTTTCAATATATTTCCTTGAAAAACTTCATTTCAATACATGCATACTTGTCGAAGACATATCATCATCACTGTGTTTCTAACAATCTTTTCGTTACCATCATCACCGTGTCTCGTTCTGTCCTAAAAGAAATACCTATTCAAGAACACCATCAAGACCCCAGGTCTGGTCTTTCTTTTTGTGTTTTGTCAATCTTTGTGGGTTAGTGTTATGGTATGTCTCAAGAAGACAGTTTCTTGTCTTTTTTTTTTTTCTTATTCTATTCTCTGTTCTTTGTTTCTTTTTCTGGTGAGTGACCAAGTGTCTATTGTTCTTGAACGATCTTTCAAAAGTTATGATATCCAGTGCATCCCCCGGGTCCCCTTGCCCCCGGTTCCCCCCCCCCACCCCAATGCACTCAATCATATTGTGGACAAGGTAATCTTGTCTTCTTTCTAGTTGTATTGCACATTTCAATCTGTTTCCTTCTATCCTTTTTGGGTTTCTTTGGAGAATTTTCTTCTCATATTTTCTTTTCTTTTCTTTTCCTTGAATGGGAAATGGGTATGGGGTGAACTTGCATGGCTTCTCTGTTGCAATGGTGCACATTATCTGGTTTTCGGTTCTAGAATAGCCTGTGAGTGGAGAAAGGTTCGTCTGTTTCTTTTTCAATTAATCAAGAGAGCTGTAAAGCATAGAGAACCGTAAATGATGCTAGAATGTGGTTGAAGGTATAACTATATGTTTTCACTTTAAAACCTCCCATGTTTAAAGCAAAGCATAGAGAAACATTGTTTATTTTTTACCATGGAAATATATACACTTCATAATTTTTACTTTATGGTGATGGACTCTAATATACCTGCTTGGTCAACAAGGACAAGGAGGGTCCGCAGCTATGTCATAAAAAAAAAAAAAAAAAGGGAAGTTCTTCACACTTGTTCTTTTTCTTTTTCTTTGTTTTTGCATCAGGGGAGGATAACAATAATGCATATCTAGCATTCGTTTTCCATTCATAGTGACTTGGAGTACAGGATATGGCTGGCAATCTTTCACTCTATGAATCTGGTATTGATAATTCATCATTAACCTAGCTGTAACTCTCTGCAAAATTTCATTCCTCAGAAACCAATATCACAATGACTGACATTATGAGTAGAATCCTTTTGGTTCAACTATCTTAGCTCCCTCTTTGATGGCTAAAATGGCAAGGAGTACTGTTTGTTTATAATTCTTTGTTAAACAAACAAGAGAGAGAGAAGACCTTGAAAGCGCCATCCCAACCAAGTGTTGTTTTTACAATTTGTCAAACCACATTTTCTAGCTTCATTAAGAAATTCTGCTTTCTGAAACTTCAGATATAAATTATTGCACTTATGACGCTAGTTTATTTCTTTACTTTTTCTCACTTATATTTGGTAAAAAAAAATAGCCGTGTCTCAGGAAAGGCAGTTAAACAGCAAAACCAAGGAACACAAATTGGTCGTGTTAGCATTTAAATGCACTTGTTATAAATATTACAGTACGTGCACATGCATCAAGATTGACGCTCAGATGAAGAACTCACTATCTTGTGCCTACTGTCTTGTTTCTGACTCATCTTGATCCTCATTCAAGTTTGTCTGAAGATTGTTCCTGTTTTGACAGTTGCAGATCAATTGTCCAGAGCTGAACCCAGAGATGATAAAGGAAATTTCCTTATTTTACTTACTGTGTCTTTTATTGAAATTAATCATGTGTTCTGCCGGAGTGAGTCCCTTAAAGTTAAATTCAGCATGCAAGAGGTTCCAAAAGCATGGATGCGTTTTCCTGGTGTATGCTATATTTTGGTCTTATTTCATTGGTTTACTGCATTCCTTCTTTCCTTAAATGCAGGTGCAGAAGAGGTTGATGAACAAGATGACATGTTTATCTTTGTAACTCTCAAAATGCAGTGGGCAATTGCATTATGGACTTAATGAGCATGGGAGAAAAATGGTTTTATGGCACTTCTATTAATTTCTGTCACTGGAGATTATTTTAGGCTTTTTTTTTTTTTTCCTTGTCTTTTCACTAACCTTCAGATCTAAATATACAGGATTTTAAAGCCAAGCCATGACTGATGCTGCTGGAAACCAACCTGAAAATCTCGTCAATCCAAGGCTCAAGATTTCCAACCTGTCTCATTATTTTCAATCTTAAAAATTGATGGTTTCATGAATATAAGATTTAACTTTTTCATTCAATATCACTAATCATGATACACAACTGTTTTTACCAATCATATATTTTATAAATTTTGGTATTATTTATTCTTTTCTATTTTGATGGAACATTTTAGTCTCACTATCAAAGTTTTTGTTACTGTGTCTCAGCTCTTTGCATCTCAGTTACAGTGAAAAATGCATGCATCTCCTTTTAGCACCAAAATCAGAAACCTGGATAACTTCCTATATAATCTTTTTCTTTGACATTGTATGATACAATTAGGTATATTGGTTGACGATAAACCTATTTTGGGTTCTTTGTTTTTTTTTTTTTTTTCACTTTGTTTGATTTATATATGCATATATATTATGTCCATTTTGCATCTCTTCAAATTCAGGATTTACGTGGTTCAAGTGGCTTCTTCATGCAAGTAAGTGGAATAACATGAAACTAAAATTATCCAATAATATTAAGAGTCAATTGCTTCTTTAGCTAATCTACTTCTTTTAGACAATGGTTCGGGACCAGAAGACTGGAGCATGCTGCTTCTTTTGAGATCTGCTATTTTTTGTTGTTGGGTTTCTACTCTGGTTGCTCAGGTTTTTCTCTCTGGCTCTCCCTACGTTGCTCTCAAATTGTCTCAGCCTTAAAAGTCCAATTATCAGAAAAGAAGTGATCTTTACTTTATTCACCATAGACCCCTTGAACAGCAGACCAATCTCCTCAAACAGGTCAAACAATTTTAGCTCCTTTTCAGCTCAACATCTCTTTTTGCTGAACTTCATTTCAACACGTGCAATACTTCTTGGAGAATCATCAATAGAATGATATATGTATGCTATTCTTTGAGATACAGCCCACGTTTTCATCTGCTTCTCCTACCCCATTTAACTTTTAACATGTATTTTTAATATTTGGAGATGAACAGTAAACAAAAAAAAAAAACACACAATGAAATACCACTAAATTATTATTTTGGTGGTAAGTACCATTGATTTACTTCTTACGTTTATTAACTTTATATGTATGTTAAATAATTTCATATCTTTATTTCTAAATTTTTTATAATCTATCCTGTAATTATGCGAATTAAGACCCCCCCCCCCAAAAAAAAGGGATTTAAAAGGCTGCATATCAAATGAAAATTTGAGTGACTAAGGTTTTCAATTTCATTTCATTTCAACCACTTAAATGCGTGGGAATAAAATGACAAAAAAACCCTCGGATCCGGGGCCACATGGTGAAGGGTAAACGTGCTATTGGGAAGAAAAGAAGGGCAAGAGGGTCAATTGGTAAATAAGCAGCCCCAAGCTAAGATATATAGAGAAAGAAGGTCAGAAAGAGTGGCATTGCAACTCATTAGTTTAAGTATGAGGCTTTGCTCCCGACGAGGCGACGGAGGGTTTAAAAAAACGATGGTTTGGTTGTTCCCCCTGTTGCCGCCGCCGGTTGCCAGCGGAGTCGGTGATTTCTGCTTTTTTCTCCAAATCAACAGGCCTTAACACACGCGCGTATACGTACATACATACATATATATATATATATATATAGATATTTCTCTCTCTCTCTCTCTCTCTCTGTGTGTGAATGAGTATCTATCAAATGAGGCGGTGATGTTGATATCGGTATCCAAAAGGTCAGGTGTGTTTTTTTTTGGGTTTTCCTTGTAGAAATACGTGGTGCCCTGGCGGGGCGGCTTCGGGTGGGTCTTAGAGACATGGGGGTTTGATCTCCGTCGTTTAAAAGGCCACACCTTTTGCTGCAGCCACGGATGGCGGCGGTGTTTCTCAAGTCCATCACATTAACCCCCCCCGCCAATTGGATACCAGATCTGAGCCTCTACCTCTCTCGTTCAATTTCTGCTTTTTCCCTTAAATGCAGAGATTAAAGTTGATTAATTATTTAATTAATTAGTTTGACTATCTCTAATAATTGATTTTACAAATTAATTAATTAAATCCTAGTAGACTGGCTGTTCTGTTGGGAAGGATTGGTGTATGCTTTACGGATTTCTGAGATTAATTGTTTTTTTTATAAAAAAATAAAAATGAAAAATGGATTGGTGTATGCGAAGACATGAAACAGCTTAATTTTCAGGTTTACACGCTGACTAATTGGAAAGTGTTGAATTAAAAGACAAGATTCTTGATGGGACCCATCATCAGCAATATGTGTTTTCTGTGGTGGACTGATGGTTGATCGACGCCTTGAATTGTAGCTTAATTTACCCGGCTTGTACTGTCAGAAACATGAGAACATTTTCCAGGCAATTCGACAACGGGACAAGTTGGATGATATACATTGCATGGAAGTTAATTGCTAAGCAATCTAACTTACATTCGGGACTCTAAAACATGGGGGAAAAAAGAGTCAAATGAAGCTGATACTCTGTATAGGCCCTCTACTCTATCGAGTTTGCGAGTCAAATTCGAGCTTAGAGCATTATGTTTCCATCTTAGTTGGGATAAGACACTAAGGATCAGGAGCTTGAAAGATGGGGTCGGAGAGCAGTGGAGGTCACCAATCAATGCCACAATAACCAATATCCCATAGAGATTATGCTAAACAATGCAATAGCAACAAGAGAAATACCCATCTTGGCCGCTTCGCCTGTAGCGCTTGAATGAGATGAAGGTGACGAGGTTGCTGGAAGGGTGGGAGAGACTGTGGTCGCTGCGGGTAGTGGTGGGTCAACAACAGCTGCAGGCTCAAGGGCTGGCAGGGGAGCACTTGCTGGTGGACGTGCTATGGGAGGAAGCAACTTTAGTAGGCTCGGGGAGATGGAGTTATGGGAGGTTGGCATTAAGATCAGAACATGGATTTCCTGCAATGCCAAAGCAAGTTACAATGTTTGAACTTAAGTCCAGGAATTTTAGTTTTCCGAAAAGTGAAGAAGTGACTAGTTAAGGGATCATTGAATTTACTTAAGTATCTGCTTGCAGTGGCTGGATACTCAGTTATGATCCCATCAACTCCAATTTCAGCGGCATAAGTTGCAAGCTCAATGGTAGGATCTGCAAAGTAGTCAAATGCAAGTGCTACGTACTCATTCCTCATTACATGGACAAACACAGATATGTTAGCGCTGTGCATTTCATCTGCGACTCTGGTTCTGGCCATTGAAAAGCCATCGGTGATGGGAACGGTGGAGAATCTTGGCAAGGTGACTATATCCGCGTACTTCTTGATTCCATCCACCAGCTTCCTGGGTGCATCAGTTGTTTCCTCCTTGAGGAATAAAACCCTTTTTTTGGCTGGGCCATATGGGTGACATGGTCACTGGACTCCGGGAAAACCCCCGAGAACCCTCCTCTGGCTATCACAAAAGGGGCCTGGCCTGCTTGCAAAAAATGAAAGTTCAACACATTTTGGTTCGTGGAATGACTTGCAACTTCAAGTTTTATCAAAAATTACATATCTTAGTTCTCAAGATATGTTGAAGAATAATGATCTTATAAGCCAAGAATTACGTATAAGAGCCAAAATTATGAATACCATTTAGAGTTGGCTATTTCTTCGGCGGTGCAGCCACCGCAGAACGCTTTGCCGCCGAGGCTGCATGAATCAAAAGGAAAAGCAACCACCTCATCATTTCTTCTAATCCTGTCACAGCAGACGAAAAATGATTAACAAGAAAAGAAACCATTCAATTTATTATTATTATTTAAAATATATATATATATATATATATATATTAAAGATTTAGGGATGCGAATGGATAGCTTTGTTTGTTAAAGATTAGACATGGATGCGTTTAGATCTGGGAACAATGCCTTTACTTACACATTTATAGAGGTTGACTGGCATTCATGGTATATTAGTACGTGAAATAAAAAAAAGAAGCGTAGGTATATAATTATTTTTTAAAAAAATATTTTGACATACTTTATTTTAATAACAATTCAAACCTTCCATTTAAAAATATAATATAAAGTTATATCACAATTAATAATCATTAATTATACTTAACAGAAATAATTATATATATATATACTTCAACTAAAACTTCTAGCATTAACAATGTCGTTAAAAAATCAATACAATAAATAATACAATCCCAGAATCTTGTCTCAAAACATGTTTTTTTTATTTATTTGTTTAATACTTAATAAATTAATCTCTTTAAATATGTATAGTAATATTTTTTAATTATTTTTATCACATTAAAATATTTAATTTAAAATGAAATAGTAAGTACCGGGCCCACCCAATGAAACCAGGTTCCCGGTATCATAATGAAAGATCGGAACGGTTGATATTTACCGAAGACATCACGTACGGTTCAGATTCCACGAGTTCGGGTCGGCGAACTATCAATGTCTGGCCAGCTAAGTAACTATACAATAAAGAAAGTAAACTCAGCCGCAGGGGAATTCGGTGGCAAGGAATAAAGAGAATGAAAACACAAGACCCCGGAGACAGATAGAAAGAGAGAGAGATAGAGAGAGAGAGAAAATCAATTTCTAGAGAGAGAAAATTTGTAGATAGAAAGAGAGAGAGATGAAGATCACGGCGTTATTGGTGTTGAGGTGCAACCCGGACGGATCGGATCCGGTTATATTAGCGAACGCATCGGACGTAAGCCACTTCGGTTTCTTCCAGAGGTCCAGCGTCAAGGAATTCATCGTTTTCGTCGGCCGCACCGTCGCCAGACGGACCCCTCCCGGCCAACGCCAGTCGGTGCAGCACGAAGGTTGCTCCTTCCCATTGTCTTTCTCTGTCATTCTTTTGTGGTGTATGTGTATATATACATATTTTTTTTGAAATTTGAACTTTTAATTTCATGTGTGTGTTTTATTTGCGAGAGAATTGCATGGAGTTTGAGTGATTTTCATTTTGATATTGGAATTTTAGGTTTGTAATTTTATGTTTGATCCGTTGGAAGTTTATTTAAGTTTCACAGGCGATTTGATCATGCTTTTTGAAAGCGCATGGGCGTGTGTTTTGGGGGATTTTATGTCTATGTGGAGGTTTTCGGTGGGCTGCTCTTGATTGTGTTTGGTTCCTGTTTTAGGGATTTGAGATAGCTAAATTGGGTGCCCCTTCTTTGTTCTTTTTCCTTTTTTTTTTTCTTTTTTTTTTGTTTTTTTGAAATTCCTCTTCTTGAATCTTTTATTTTTATTGTAGAGTACAAGGTCCATGCCTATAACAGTAATGGCCTCTGCGCATTGGGATTTATGGACGATCATTATCCAGTCCGAAGTGCATTTTCTGTTCTGAATAAGGTAATCCATGTTTTTATGGTTCTAATTTGTAGCTTTGTTTGTTTTCCTGCAACTGCAGTTCGGAATTTACAATGGTATGTTTACTTAAAGGTTTCAATCATACTGTTGGTTCATCCAACTATGATATATTGCTATTTTCTAGTTAAATTGGTGTAATGCAGTGTGATTAATTGATAATTATTTGATCGACTTTATGTGTCCTGCAATTTTGACTCTGGGTCACAAATTATGCTTTATCTTTTGCATCTAAATGCTAAAATCATGTGTGGCATATGCATGGATGACATTATTTGAATGACCATAGTAGTTTTGCTATGGGTTGCTTTTTGAAGTTTCACTCTTAGTATTTTCAACTTTGTGTGATAAGATGGTGAAATGTAAATTTTGCAGGTGCTGGATGAATATCAGAGTAATTTTGGTGATAGATGGAGGACAATGCGGGAAGATAATATTCAACCTTGGCCATATTTGAATGAAGCTTTGACTAAATTCCAGGTGATTATTGCCATATTCCTTACTGTGTCATCTCTGTCTATTTCCAGTTTTAAACAGTCCTTGGAATCCATTACCTCGCTGATTTTATATTCAGGATCCCGCAGAGGCAGACAAGTTGTTGAGAATTCAGAGGGAGTTGGATGAAACAAAAATTATCCTTGTGAGTCCTGTATCCCTGTAATTTACATACATTTGGCTGTGTGGTGGACTGCTTTCTTGGTGTATTTTACTTTTTCCCTTAGGTTTCTGTCTTTTTAATCCTGTATTTGTGTTTTCACACTCAATTCTGTAGCAATTTTCATCAATGCTACTAGCTAGAAGAATTGTTGACACCATGTATATTTAAGTTGCTATTCCATTCAATTTTTGTTTCCAGCCTACAGCATGAGACTTTTATGGATGCAAAGCTGATTTATGTCCTTACAGTCTGAACTTGTCCGATTTTTGACACTTAAAACATGGCTTTTTCAGCAGTTATCTCTCTTTTCTGATTTTAGATGCTGTGATAAACTTCATTGAAAGAACTTATAGATAACAAATTAAGGGAATCAATGTCTCAAACTTTCTATGGTTTAAGGATATATGCTGCAGTCATGTTAATGTTTGCTTTCTACATTATCATTCTTTCTATAACATTTTTATGCATGTATTTTATTGGTATAGCATAAAACTATAGACAGTGTGCTTGCACGGGGAGAGAAACTGGACAGCCTAGTTGAGAAGAGTTCAGATCTGAGTTCTGCATCTCAGGTATGCATACCCAAATCTTGTGCTCTTCTACCAATTACCATATTAGGTTGCAATGCGTAAGAGCTTTATTACTTCAGAAGCGTGTTGAAATCCTGCTTCATGTTTGTGTGGTTTAGCAAAATGGCTAAAATTTTGAACCACTCCATTACATAATTGATCAAACCCTGGTACTTAATAGTTGGAAATATCACCTCATGGCCGTGGCCATCATACTGTAATTTGGTTTATTGCAACATGGAATTGCACAAAATTTTTGTTATTATGAAGGCTTGAATGCATGATAAGTACGCTCTCTTGAGATAGCTGTTGTCACTACAGTCTTAACAGTGACGTGTTTTAAATGGTTATAATGTAAGGCACTTGTAGAAATGTTTGACTTCAAACAAGCATTTGAACAATGGTTGACCAAAAGTAAATTGAATTCTCCCTCAGACTGTTAAATGAATTAACTAACACAATCAAACATGGAATGTCTTCTTTTTATCGCTTTGATCTGGTTGCTCATCAATCTTCATGTATGATGTATTTTTGCTTTCATACTTAATTTTATTGTCACCCATCCAAAGAACAACCATTTAACTTGAGAGTTTAAGCTCTTTAATTGGTGTGTAAACTATCATTTAGCAATGCTCTTTATACGTATTATTTTGGAGGTCAATAACACAACATTATAATGGTTGTTGAAACAGATGTTCTACAAGCAAGCAAAGAAGACCAATCAATGTTGTACCATCCTGTAAGCTCTGAAGGCTGATAGCCTGATGCAACGGCATTCACTTGCTATATAGTTGAAACTGGCGGGTGAAAATGGTGATTTTAATATGTTAATATAGCATTTTCAATTGTTTGTGTGGCAGAGTTGTGGAATTGCCGCCTCTGGGTATTTGTGTCTTGAACCAAAAAGGAGAAAACTTGATATGAACTATGGATTTGTTGTTGAAAGTCCTTTACACTTGTTTTGACATTCATAGCCACATTTCGTTGGCGTGCATTCAGTTCTTCGGTACTGTTAACCTTATCGTAATATATGTTATTTATGAGCTAATCTGTCAAGCTCCTCACTCTGATTTCGTGGTTTTTCTGTACAATTTACAATTCTAGTAAAACTTTGAAGTTAAATGGCACTGCCAGTGGTTTACTGGATTGTGACTCTCTGGTTATTAACACATATTAAATTAGATATATAGTTCACTGTTCTGGCTTTGATGTCTTGTGTCTTCTAAACGTGTCATACGGTGTGGTGATTGTAACAGCGATTTCCCTTTCAAAGCTGTCCTCTGTGTGCACGAAAGTAACAAGTCTTTTCTACGAAAAGTGGGAATGTAGGGGCATAGAAATTAGTAAGAGGTCAGTGCGAGACTCGGATGACGAAGCTTCAACTTACTGTTACTAAAAAGCCACGAAGGGATCCATGGTAGCAACAAACAGGGCTACCTAGTGGTCTAAGTGATTATACTTGCTTAAATTAAAAGTCTCTAATTACAATTGCTGTTTCTGTGTTCTATGTTCCCAGAATTGATTTGGTCCACCAACCCCTTGGGTGTCCTTGGGGTGTACTTGGGGCCCTGTTCTTCTGGTGGTGGATTGCTTTGGGGTGTCTTGTGGAGCTTGCTCACATCATAGCCATAGCCCTCTTCTTTGGCCTTCTCCACCAGCTGATTTTAGATCTCATCATCCAGATGAGTCTGCCTGCACATTATCTGCAAAGAAAAACAAACCCATTTCAAGAATCAAGAACAGAAGCACCCGAAACAAGAAGGATCAAACAAAGTCAATACCCAAAGAAAATTCCTGGCTGGCCCACCAATCAAAGCATTGGTGTAATCATCATCATGAAAAAGCACCCAGTAGTCTCCAACAACAGGAATGTGGGCAGGAAAGGTCGGACATAGAACTTGACCTTGAACTTTGCCTCATCATTGTTGGGATCAGCCTTGTAGGCAGTGGCCTCTAGGCACCCTCTTTTTCCATTAGTCCATGTCTCATCGAGCACGTGCAGAGTCCCATCCTCATTCAAGGTGTAAGTGGCCCTAACGTTCTCTCCATTCATGGGCTGGAATCTTGATGGGAATGATTCTATCTCATACTACATCCCTACGTACCTCTTTATGTCCAGTCCCTTCACCACTTCTATTGCTTTCTTGCTTGCCATTGCTTTTGCCTTGTTGGGTCTTTCAGTTTCAGGGTTATATGTTGTTTTGTGTGACTCTTTTCTTGATAGATAAGGCAAATATAGGGGAGGACTTTATGCAAATTTGAGATTACCTGGGGTGAGACGTGGAGGTATATTGGACTTACACGCGGCGGTGTATAGATAATTGTCGTGGAATTTGAAACTTGACAACAAAGTAAAAGATGTGGAACCAACATAGACCTCTGGTTGTTGTTAACCGACGGACCTGTTGTAGGAAAGTTTTTTTTTTTCCTTTTTTGGGCCAAAAAAAAAAAAAAAGGCGCAAAGCCTAAAATTTAAGAGGAATTAGTGGGACTTCATGGGCACCCGCGGCATGGTTGGCAAGAGAAGTCCGCTAGATATGCTCAAATTTGACAGTCCAATCCTAATGAAACATGTCTCTTCAAGCACTGCCCAGATGTTGTAGGACTGTACAAGGTTGAATGTCAACTTCATGGTCTTTGGGCCAATGTTTTCTGATTTGGAAGCTGGGCTTAGACTTGGGTTGAGATTTTCTTGCTATGGTTATAATACTGGTCTGCTTTTTTTCCTTTTGGGCTTTGTAGCTGATTCAAATGACGACTGACCAGATATGGTCATCTCACCCAAGTGACCAGAGCGTGGGCCTTATGGGCTATTATTTGTTGGTTCAAATCAAATCAATTGGGAATCATACGAAGAAGACATGACTTTCGTCCGTATGCACGTCAAGAAAGATGCCTCAACGATCCTCTGTTTATAATTCGCTTTTGAACGGTTTGGGATTGAACGACAAAGCTTTGCTTCTTTGAAGAAAAGACTCTATTTCCGGGCCCGATTCCTTCCGCGATGTTACAGCCGGACCGCGACATGAGAGCAAACTAAAATAGGATGCCAAATTCGTATGATTTAAATAATTAAGTCTAGACATAAAAAAGAAAAGAAAAGCTTCGTTTCTCTTATCCCATGCACAGTTTACCTTTGAAAAATCAATTTCAACAATGGAATTGTTAAAGGGTAGGATACCCCCCATCTTGCATTTTGTTCTTAGTGCATTTTCTTTTTGGGAATTTTTATTTACATAAGCTTCACACACGTTAACATATGCTGATTTTGATATAGAAAGTATGTAGGAACAAAATCTATGTATAAATGCCATTAGCTTTCTTTTTTTTCTCTTTCTTGCCAAGTCTAGTAGCTCAGGAATTGTAACACTTACTCACAAATTACGGCTAGAGTATTATCGAACTAGTAATATGATAATGTATTTATATATATATATATATATATATATATATATATATGTATGTATGTATTAGTTTAGATTCGAATTTTTATATAAGTAAGTTCAAGGTGTTTGAGGGTGAGAAAATAATAACGAGTGACAACGACCCACCACGTGCATTTTTGTTTTTATTTTTTTTAAAGGCCGAATCTTTGAGATAAACCCAAGGGTTTACCACTACAGAAGTCTTGGATGTGTAGCCACGCATGTCAACGTCTTTCTCAACACCTTGCCCGAGATACTCTGATTGGGAAAAGCTGGCAGGAAAGGACGCAAACCACAGTAGTTTCTAGTCAAAAAAAAAGAAAGAAAGAAAGAAAGAAGACAAACACTGGTAAAGGTACGTGCAGTGATGCAAAGATCATTCCTTTTCAATACTAAAGAAATGATGGGCACGGCCACGGAGTAAAACTATTCTTTACTTTTTCCAACCTGCTGCATGTGGATTTCAACCACTTTGAATTGAAGTGAAATAGTTAAAAAGGCCAACTTGCAAAGTAATCAATATATATCTTCAATCCCATGCCATTAGCATCCCACACACGCAGAGAGACAGAGATACATAGAAAAAGAATGGGTCCTTGTGCATCTCTTCTGCTGCTAATCTTTGTAATTCTAATTGCCACTGTACCAGAAACAAAATCGATGCAAATTTTGCCCCCAGGGACAAGCTATCAATCTTTAACAGCCAATAAACTAAAGGCAACTAAACCAAAGATCCCTTATGAGGCCTATTACTTCCCTCAGGTCCTTGACCACTTCACCTTCCGACCCAGCAGCTCAAAAATCTTCTATCAAAAGTATCTCATGAACAGCCTATACTGGCACAGAGAAGCTCCCATCTTTGTCTACACTGGCAATGAAGGTGACATTGAGTGGTTTGCCTCCAACACTGGCTTCTTGCTGGACATTGCCCCCAAGTTCCGGGCTCTTCTGGTTTTCATCGAAGTACAGCTGCTAAAAAAGCACTTAAAAAACATATATTTTCTTTTCTTTTTAATAGAAACCATTAAAACACATATTTGCTTTTGTTATTAGTTTTTTTTTTTTTTTGGTCTCCGGTTATTAAAAAAAAAAAAAAAAAGCATGCTCTTTTTGCAGATTTTAGACCTTTATCCAAAGAAAGGAAATTTATTTGTGTGGTGTCATTGAATTTTTTGACGAGTTAATTTGCATGTGTTTTTTGCAGCATAGATATTATGGAGAATCGATACCATTTGGGAAGGAATCTTACAAGTCAGCAGAGAAACTGGGATACTTGAATTCACAGCAAGCTTTGGCTGACTTTGCAGTTCTGATAAGGAGCTTAAAGCAGAACCTTTCCTCTGAAGCATCTCCTGTGATAGTCTTTGGTGGTTCTTATGGTGGAAGTAAGCTCCAAACACCTTCTGGCTTCTGATACATAACCTTCTTAAATTTGCAACTGGAACTACGATCAATGGACTTCCTTTGCTTAAAACTTACCAGCAGTTGTTCGAGCCAGGTGTTCTAGAACGAATGCCATTATTGGAGCACATCGAAAAATAGCTTTTAATCCTCCTCGGATACCAGAACTACAGTTTTTGTACTGTACTTATTAAATAATGGGCCAACTGCTGTCATTTCTTCATTTACTCGCTTTTGTTTATTCTACTCCTCCTTTCGCAGTGCTGGCAGCCTGGTTTAGGCTGAAATATCCGCATATAGCCATTGGTGCATTGGCTTCTTCCGCCCCAATTTTACAGTTTGATGATATTACTCCATGGTCAAGCTTCTGTGATGCTGTTTCCCAGGATTTCAAGGTTTTCTTTTTCCTCTCTTTCTTCGTTTTTGTTATCTGTAATGGTGATTTTGGTGTTCTTCATCCTACCATCTTCTAGTTTAATTCCCTTCGTGAAACTAATTTGACCAGGAAGCAAGCTTGAATTGCTTTGAAGTGATACAGGGAAGCTGGTCAGAGCTGAAGGCACTTTCAGCCCAGAAAGAAGGCTTGGTTGAACTAAGCAGATCCTTTAGAAGTTGCAGGTAAGTTAGAAGCTACAGGTTGTAAAATGTAAGAAGAAAAATTTAACAGAAGATAAAGATAGCACAATCCTCCTGTTGATATAGAGTTTTTGTGGTTTTGCAAATTGCTTCCATATAATGCTAGTGGAAGGGCAGCCTTGGTGTAACCGTAATGGTTACTCCTGTTTGAGTCGTAAAAATAAGATCTTTGCGAAAAATAAGGATAAGGTTGGGTACGGTTGTGCCCTTATATTAGGGACTACACCTTGCACATGACATATCAATTAACATTACCTAGACTCCATCACCGCAAAGCTGCTTCATGTAAATGTCTAGAGCGCAACTTGTTGACTTCCAAAATCTATTCCGCTCTTGATCAGAGGCATTCACTCACTAGATTCAGTCTGGGACTGGTTGTGGTCAGCTTTTGTTTACACAGCCATGGTGAATTATCCAACCGAAGCAAATTTTATGATGCCACTACCTGCCTACCCCGTGGCCAAGGTAAGACTTTCGGTAGGACTGTTGCGGATGTCTATTAACCTTTGAAATGGACATAAAACTTGATTTGATGCATAAAGATCTATAGACTTTAATTTTTATTATCTTTTTTTTTCCCCCCGCAAATCCCACCCAATTGTAGATGTGCAAGATCATCGATGAATTTCCACCAGGAGCCTCCAAGATTGGCAGGGCTTTTGCGGCTGCAAGCTTATATTACAACTATTCTGGTACACAAAAATGCTTTCAAATAGAAAATAGACCTGATGCACATGGCCTTAGTTTTTACCACACATAGATTACTTTATCATTCCTTAATCCTACATCGTTGTGAGCCAATGCAATAGGCCTTTGGATGGCAATTTCAGAATGTATCATGAACCAAATTGGCCTCCTGTTTCAGGCAAGCTTGAGGAATCTTCTGTTCTCCGGATTACCCCAAGCCGATCATTTCAATTACCATTCGTAGTTTGTTGTAAATTGATTGTCATTACATTAAATCCTATCACCAACAATGATGCAGGCATACACAGAGATGGTCATGCCAATGACTTGCTCCAAAGAAAGCATGTTCCTCCAATCTAACTTTGATTACAAAGATTTTGCAAAACGGTGCATGAAAGAGTACGGGGTAACCCCTCGACCGCATTGGATCACTACTGAATTTGGTGGCAAAGTAAGGTTTCTTAATCATTTTTGTCTTTCTAAGATAAGAAAGATGTTCTATCAGTATAGAAAACATCCCTGCGAAGTTATATTTTGTTAATGTCTACTTCGGCTTGCAGAGGATTACTCAAGTATTAAGAAGATCTGGTGGCAACATCATATTTTCCAATGGAATGCGGGACCCTTGGAGCAGAGGAGGGTCAGTTCTTCTTAAATCCATCTTTTATTTTCTCATCGAATCACGGTTAGTTAGTTCTTCACAACAGGCACACGATTTATCATTAGCTGAACACCATGATCTTATCCACGCCCGTCATGACTTAAGAACTAGGATACAGCATACTGGTGGCACTTCAGATGTAAAGCAACTCATCCAGCTGCCTCCTTTCTTCCTTTCTCGCATATAGGGACCGAAATGGACCATTTTTAGTTTATTTTTCTTCTCATTTCTGTTGTTCCAACTAACAATTTGTTGGTACACTCCAACTTTTTGATAACCTTGACTACTAAACAGAACATCTTCTTTTTCTTCAGCATGTTCGGCGTATCAGTACTCGCTTCTAATTTCAACCAAAAAAAAAAAGAAGATCATTTCTTTATACATAATCCACTGATGCCACAGTGATGTAACTGATACTCGTTTGTTTCAATTGCTCAGTGTGCTGAAAAACATATCTTCCAGCATAATTGCACTTGTCACCGAAAAGGGTAAAGCTTGCCTTGCCTCCTCTTTTCAAGTTTTAACATATTTTACTAGGTGCATTCGATCTGAAAATTGGTCGTTTGTTTCAAGGAGCTCACCATGTTGATCTTCGAGCTGCGACCAAAGATGATCCAGATTGGCTTGTTCAGCTAAGAAGGCAGGAAGTTGAGATCCTACACAGGTGGATAAATGAGTACTATGCAGATTTAAAGCAAAGTACAAAGGATGCTGAACCTTAAATTACTCAACTTGGCGGTTGTAACATGAATAAAAAAATTTAAAAAATATATGTGAAAAGAGAATCTGTATCAAACGTTAAAAACAGTTGCATTCCGTGAGTATGTGTTGCATTGTTGTCAAGTGAGCTCAAATTGGTTTTTTTCTTAAGCTCAAATTCAGTTGAACAATTAAATATAACTCGGTTCTGTAAAACATAAAAATGAGTATCTATTACACTACAAAAAAAAAAAAAAAAATCTATATATATAACAATCTCCCAGATTAAAATCTTTGATAGCTTAGAATTACAAAGAACAATAAAGAGGGGGCTGTTTTCATATGTTTAGCCGAAGATTAAAGTGGGTATTGATGAACGGGTCCGATGGTCTGCTGTTATTACTGACGCTGCAATTTGAATACAAATGATTTTTGTAATTTACTTCATGTGATAACTCTTTTTAATTTGGTGGGAACAGCTAATTCATTTCACAAATCCAGAATGAAAAGTGGATGTGTTTAGTGTTTAGGCAAAATTGGCCTCCTATTAACGTAGTTTTGAATTCATTAATCCAACATATGAAATTGCTGCAAGATAGGCCGTTGTGGGTTTGCGGCCCGCCCTGCTCTTTATTGGAGATTCTAAAAGCCTCTTGGATTTACTGTTTCTAAAGCCTTTCCTGTCTCCATAGCCTTTCTTACTCCAGCAGAACTTTGAAAAGAGAGTTATCAGCAACCGGTTCCATGGACTTCAGTCAATACATTTCAATCTATCTTTTACCAGAGATGAAAAAAATTGCAAACAGAAGTGCAAAGGCAGCATCTGGGAGAAGGGTTTTGAATTTAACTGGCCTTGTTTATCAACAAAAATAATGGATGAAGAAGGCACACAGAGAAGACCAAAAATAAAAAAAAAAATTGCTGATACCAATACTAACGTGGAACTAGACTGGATGGAGGCAAAAGAAAGTACATTGGGGGGACAAAAAGAAAGCAGAAGAAAGGCAGGATAATAGATTACAAGATGATACAGAATCGTCAAGAAAAGGAATGAACATATGTTAGCCCATCTTCCCTATAAATCAGCACCAAAGAAGTCTCTCACATACACGATCCAAGGGAGTATGCATCAAATCCGAATTCTCCATCCATCAACATAGGATCATTCTGTTCCTGCTTCACATGCAAAGGAAAACTCTGTCAAAGAATACTCAAGGCAAAAGCTAGTTGCACTTTTTCAGACACGAGAAGTAAGCGGAAAGTAAAACAAATATAATTATTAAAAATGATAACCCTTCTTAAAAAGAACATAATTCACTCAAAAACAAAGACAGCCAGAAATTGATTTTAGAACACAAAGGCAAAAATAAAGTCAATAAAAAAAAATACATTGTCAAAATATAACAGAGATTGGTGAAGGAGAACATTCGGTCGTACCCTTTTGATCGTGGTATTCATTATGTCATCCAAAGACTCAAAGCTGTTTTGAATGAACCGATCATGAGACTTCGTTCGCTCCAAGCCATGGTCTTCATTGGGCCTCATTTTTCCATCCAATACAGATTTCTCAAGTTCGGTATGCTGAAAACTGGATGAAGCACCATTGTTTAATTGACCAACCAAAGGTAAATCAAACCATTTTCTATGATCTGTGTGGCTCAACAGGCCCACATCATTGCCAGAATCTAACGTGTTTATGGTACTGAATGAGTTACTAAATGGTTCACTTGATGGCAAAGAATTTGGCAGTAATTTGGAAAATTGAACTTCACCCTGCCCGCTCTCACTACACCTATTATGATTCAGAATATTCGACGGACCTCGAATGCCAACATCGAATGATCCCTGATTAAATGATGGCAGGCTTAGAGCAGATGGTGCTCCAAATGCCCCCCCAGTCTGACATTCTCGCAGGTTTACTTGAGTCATTAGAGAGCTGATTGAGGAGTTGGATACTGTGTTGTCCAAGCTACCGCTAATAGACACTCTGGCATCTGGAAAGCTAGTTGCCCATGTAAAGCCTGTTCCTTCGTCCTTGCAATCAAGTTCTTCAATGTGAACAGAGGGCTTGCTTTGTAGGGAGTTGGGCTCCAGTGATGATGTAATTCCTCGAAATATATTTGCACCTTGATTTGCTGGCAAAAAAGGTCCCTGGAGCTTTCCAAGGGTATTTTCAGAAATGCTCCAATTTTGGGAATTTCCTGATTGGAACAGGCCAGACGAAGTTATTCCCAGCAAGTTTAAACCAGCTGGGGAGTTCAGCCGACCTAACATACCCCCATGTGAATAAGATGACAGAGATGCACTTGGAAACCTCCCTGCCCCACTCAAGCTGCGAAAATCTCCAAAACATTCCATTGAACTCATTCGCAAGTAAGAGGAGTCTTTAACCCCAAATGTGGGAACAATGTTGGATTGCTGGAGTCCACCAGAACTGAGTCTTTTCAGATAAAGCCTATATTTCTGTACCAAACATATAACAGTAAGCTTAAACAAGACCATTGAAACAAGACATGGTAGACTAGACTAAGTAACTCGAACGAAAAAGTCAGTACCTGCAGATGGCTTGCCACATTTTCTCTTGTAAGCCTTTCAACATTCATCAGGTCAAGAATTTTCTTAGGAACAGCCTCTACAGTCAATTATGGGAAAAAGTTTTAAAGTGATTAACGAACTGTTGTGAGTATGACATGAATGGAAAACATAACTTCTGTGCCAATGAAACTTACTTTCAGGACCCAATTGATTAACAGCTGCAACGAACTTCTTATGTAGCTCGACAGACCAAACCACCCGAGGCTTCTTCTGACTCCCAGATTCCTCGTTCTCGTGTCCATTTTCCTCACTCTCTTCTTCCTCATCTTCACCTTGGTCCTTCCGTTTCCGATTTACTTTTCCATTGTGATCAGAATTACCATGGGAAGCAACTCCACCTTCTCCAGTCCTGTCTGGAGACTTTTCCTGATTTATAGAACTGTTTTGATCCTTGGGGTTCAGATTCTTTTTCCTAATTACATGCTGCCATATGTTCTTCAGCACCTCCATTCTGACAGGTTTAATCAAATAATCAACGGCACCATGTATAACCCCCTTATAAACAAGTTCCGTATCACTGTGGGCTGATAACACTGGAATAAAGTTTACAGGAAAAATGATAAATCTGAAACAATCAGCTGTCTAAACTAAAATTTTCCGTTGTCCCACAATAATCAGAGATTGCAAATTTTGAACAGATTATCATTTTACAATGGCCAAAAATTAAACACAAGACAGATTCCTTTTTGAAAAAAAAAAAGAAGAAGAAGAAGAAAAGAAAAGAAAGAGGTCTTTTACTCACTGATGACAGGTAGGTCCATTTCAAGTCCCACGAGCTCAAGAAGTTTAAATCCATCCATGTCTGGCATGTTGACATCACTTATAACAATGTCAAAGTTGTTTTTGTTTTCTCTTAAAATCTTCAATGCCATCACTGCCTGATTGGTCGTTGTAACTGCAAGAACCATTAACCATGTTCAAGAAATAATCCATATTTGAAGAACACAGTCAAAACATCAATACAGAATTACGGATCAAGTATCAAATTTCCTGAAATCTTCCCTAACCTACAAAAAAAAAAAAAAAAAAAAAACCTGAAACAATCAGAAGCACAAGCCGGGTAATAGGGACGGAATCTGATTGCCAACAGCAGCCCAATATCATACAAGTGTAAAAATTACAGCATAAAAAGAATACAATTTTACTGATTCTATGAAGGAAATACAAGAAACAAAACAACTAAAACCACCGCTCATCAAACAGCCATGAAACTTGAATGAACAAAAAGATTGAACTACAGAAATAGACCATGAATAATAGCAATTGAAAATGAAAGCATTTATAAAAAGTGATAGAAAAGAAAGATGAAAAACAGAGAAGCAGAATGAAACACAGACCCTGATAGCGGCACTTAAGAAGCATTTTCTCCAAAACTTCAAGGCAAATGGGGTCGTCGTCCACAGCCAAGACGCGCAGAACATCTGGGAGTTTCTCTTCTTCAACAAGACCAGCCATTCTGCCCTCTACATTCATTATGATTTATGATTCAAAATTCAAAGCAAAGCACTCAGATGAGAAAAGAAAGACAGTACCAAGAAACAGAGGCAGCAGATGCGAAAAAGACACAAAAGATTCGATCTTTGCGCAGTATATGATTCTACTGCTTATGATATTGAGACTTTCAGACAAAACCCAGATTTCATAAGAAGAAAAGGAGAGAGAAACTCAATTGGAAGTAAATCAAAAGGAGAAACGGAGAGAGAAAGAGGGAAAGAGAGTGGCAGTTGAGTGAAAAGGCTGTACAAATTGGACAATGATGGTGATGGCCAGAGGTGAGTGGAGGGGGTTCAACCTCAACTCCCAACAAAACAAAAAAATCAATCAGTCTGTTTCTTTTAGCCCAAAACAGTGTCACCCATCTCTCTCTGTCTCTCTCTCCAATCTGTATTTGTCTTTTTTTCTCTTTTCCTCTCCTTAAACAGAACACAGAAGTCTTTCTCTTCTTTTTCCTTGTTTAATGTTTAACTTTGGTCCTATATCACTTTCACGCACACACACACGCACACACACACACCAACACACACTGACACTGCCTCAGTATTGCAAACAACTTTCTCTTTTTCTCCTTTTGGTATTTACGGTTAAATCTTTCCCTCTTACTCTCTCCTAATAGAACTCGGAAGCAGTGGACCATGGAAGAATATTAGTGTGATGGTGAGTGCAGTAGCTCTCACCAATCTGGACCGTCCATTCATGATTTTACTATGGCCTTTCACGATCATTTAACTTTTGGTAATATATAAAAGTAAATAAATAAAATAATTTTATTTTCCATCGTTAAAGGGCATTTCCATACTTTTCTGTTGGTTGAACAATTTATCTTTATCCCTATCGTGCAAGCTTGCTTAATAAATAAGGTTTATGGCTTTGGGATTTTTTTTTCCAGTTTTAAATTTTAAAAAATTTGAATGAAATTTAGTAAAAGTAGCCTAAAACGTTATAATTGGTCAACTGATTGTGAGACATTCGGTTTATATTATGGTGAAATTTTGAATGGAATCTTCCCATTATGTACCATTAATTAATGCCAACGATAATCTACTATCACAATTTGGGATCTCATTTACAAACCCTCCAGGCTCCAACAATGATTTCTTAATATATTTTTTTCCTCAAAAAAAAAAAAAAAAAAAGAAAGAAAAAGAACACAATGATTTTGATTAATGCTTATATAGGCCCTTGATTGGAGGCATATGACAATGTATCATTATTTGTTAAAATGAAGTGTGAAAAGATAATTTGGCCTTCACTAACTACTGAATTTGGGGCAATTAAAACAGGAACAAAATATGTATATATATTTTTATTTAATGTTGTTTTGAGAGGTAAGGTGGCAAAAAAGGTCAGTCTTCATCTCATGGTGCATTTAGGATCTTCCTATTTTGTTGTTTGGTAAGTTTAGAATTAAAAAAACTAATAGTTTGGTGAAACCCCTTTTCACTTGAAGGTCTAAGGCCAAACTTTTTGCATATGGTTGTTGGCGTCCACGTTTGGTTCTTGTGGACCTCGACCTTTCTCTTCTTGAAGGATTTAGTATAAATAGCTCTGACTAAAGTCAAGGACGCCACTAGAATTGCCAAGCTGACAATTAGATTTCAATGAATATTCCCTAATGAATCAATAAATTTGCCAATAATACAAGAATAAGAATCAATGGACTGTTCCAAGATTTTGGGAACTCGTAAATCACTTTTGATGATTTTAAAGTTTTTGGGTACAGCGGTGTCGTCAATCGCTCCAGAAGCGAGAGTCGGGGAAAGCACAAGTGGGTCAGCTTGTCAGTGGCTGAAAGTACAAAAAAGTCTACTACTCGTGCTGCTTGAGACAGGCCAACAGAAGTGCACATGCCCAGGATTCGAACACGTTTCAGAACATAATTGGTGGAATCTCGTTTCCGAGGCTCGGGACCCGCGTCCGAGTTTCCAGACAACGGAAAGAAATGCAGCCCTTATCTGATGACGACACGTCGGTCGCAGGATGTCATGTGGGGCAACTGGGAAAGGACATTTCGGCAATTGCGCCAATTGTCCCACTCTTCGCCAGAGGGACCCATCCAAAGGTTTTCAGATTGGAGAGACCGAAGACGGCACTTGATGCTGACGGACGTCGAGGGTTGACTTGATGCAATTGTGCAAACCATCCATGGCGATTGGCGATGATGAAAATTATGGTTCATTTTCTTGCTTGAAAACCTAAAAAAATCGTGGGTCTGGAACGTAAAGAAAAAATGTTATTGGCTTACATGGCTTCCTATTTCCGGGGAAAGCATATATGATGGAAACGCCCATTGCTCTTTACATGGTAGCTAAATATAATGAATTATATATACACAGCAAATTTGAATATTTCTAGCCACTTGTGCCATTAAACTGCTCAATAATAGACTTTCTTTTTTTTATTATTTTCTTTTCTTTTTTCTTTGAAGGAAATGGAATGGCCTCTCCATGTCATTAGATTTGAGAGAGAGTTCTCTTATGTAAGCAAATTAATAATGTTCAAGGTAGTACTTGGAGCATGAGTAAGTCTCGAGGAAGAAGTTGCTACAATATGGTGATAGAAGCAGTTTGAAACTCTCTCCTTGCTTTACCTTTGTTCTCACAAGTTAAGGACAAAGGCACGTATCTTTGTTTTCAAATTTTATGATCCATGCAAATGGTGCTGCAATCTATAATTCCCCATCAGCAGTCATAAGGCTAGACCCTTTTGTTATATTCTCGTAAGACCATGAAAATTCTGTGATTCCGCAAGGATTCCTAAATCACCATAATCACATGGAAAGCCATTAGCCTTAAATATTGAAAGTGGGTATATATCAAACAGTCAAATGCTAATCCTTTCGAGGGCCTACGACACTCCTTGTTAAACACAAATAATGGATGAAAGTTAGAACTTACAAAAAGGTTCAGCTTTATTACACAAGTATCAATCAATAGAAAGCATCATGTAAACCTTAAAAGCAACCAAAAAAGAAGCGGACCCGCTGGCTTTGGTAATGGGAACAGAGCTGGCTTCTAAGAAACTTTTGGGGGGTGGGGGGGGGGGGGTGGGGGAATGATTTATGGCTTATCTGCAAAAGCACATTTGATTGGGAAAGGACGTGGCAAATCATCTTGTATTTGAGTGCCCATTAATTCCCATGTCAAACTCCATTTAGTCAGCTGGACCTATAGCCATGTGGCTCGCAATAGCAAGTTAAATTGTTTAAAACGCATCATGAAGTTGGATTTCTGTGATTTTATAAGGGTTTTGGTAATCTTTCAATCCACAAGGATGACGATGAAATCTTGAAACAATTTTTACTTTTTGGATTCAATGTTAATCATCTTGTCAATCAAGTGATCCAAATCGCTATAATGCCTTTCTTAAAAAACAAAATTATTGTTTCCTCCCCGCAACCAATATGGTTCTTTCAACAATTTTTATTTATTTATTTTTACATCTGGCCCTGTTGGCACGGCAAGCTACAATCTTTCCAATTTCTTATCACTTGATTCAATGCTTTGGAAAGAATGTAATGCGAATCTTCTTGACAAAATTTTAGATTCCTCGATTCTTTTGCCTTGCTTGTCGGGGTCAATAAGTTGCAAATTCAGCCCATAAGTATGGAAATCACACTTTTCTAAACTATGGCGATTTAACCAAATACATCTGGATATGTAACGTGAATGCATTTTCCTTCAAAAAGTTACAATTAACTGCCATAGCATGAATGATAAGGAGGATTGTGTTGGACATTTGATTTCATCGAATGCTTTAAAAAAAAATTGAATTTATAATCATTATGATATAAATGAAAAAACATTTAACTATCTAGATCACACAAATAGTGATGATATATATATATATATATATATTTATTTATAAGAAAGTCAATATTAAATGGGTACGTTTCCTTTTTCTAGAGTAAAATAAAGTAATTGGTTATACAATTCAACCCCTATGTTGATAAGAGGCAAGTGAGGCAGCAGTCTCACCCTATGCATTAGTGTGTTTACTTTTCCTCTATGTTAATAACAATTTCTGTGAATCGTTTGAGCTTGTCTGACCATAATTGTAGCATCATTATATAGAATTGTTCAAACCTCACTATTGGTAACATGACCCAGCATCTGTTAGCTGTAAAGTATATGATAATCATAGCCTTAATCTCCTGTCTGCCATAGATAAATTTGCCTTGGTTATGTGATCAGGAACAAATGAAATTGAAAATATTTTTTCACACTAAAAACAGAAAGAGGAAAGAGAAACAGTTTGCTCGAATGTCTCGCCATTGCCACTCTTTAACATATCTGAAAAAGGCACGAAGCAATTTAAGATGATAGAACAAAATCCTACTTTGTTCTGAGCAGCGGATACATGGAGTACTTGGCCTGAATTTGTGTACCCATGTGCCTGTTTTATAGATGCCTAACGTGAATCAATCATTCAGAAGCTGTTGGCATTGAGGGGTAAAGAAATAAACGTGTACTTCTTCGAATTCTGTTGTACAGTGCAATGGAAGAAACAAATTTCAACTTCATTTTCTTTTTTCATTGTGTCTTATTTAAAAACGTAAATTAGTTTTAGGGGTTGTTCTAAGGTCATGGAACTTGCTTCCCCAGTAACCTCTACTTGAGTTCAATTGTTCGCCATAAATTATAAGGTTAATTCTCTTCAAATTTTTTAATCTTAACGGAAATAAATCAAATTTAATTGAATCAAAGAGATATTAATCAAATTTTCATTAGAGTTTGTTTTTTTTTTAATAAAATAAAATAAAATGTGTCCGGAAAATAAACGTTCCTGAAACTACATAGTTGTTATCCTGGACATTCTCTATGTAGGTCAAATTACTTTACTAGGAATGTGCCTGGCAGCACAACCTCCATTATTGGAAGGCTTTAGAGAAAGCTAGAGAGTGCAGGGCCCTACAGAGCAGGCCGGGCTGCTACCAGTTACTTTGACACAACATGTTCAAACAGACCCATGTACACCTTTTTTTTTTCTTGGGGGGGGGGGGGGGGGGGGGGTTGTGGGATAAATACTTAAGGGCCTCACTTTAGCATTAAGTGCATCTCTCGCATTTCTTTTTTACTCTACATTTAACTTAACCTATGGTCCAAGTGATCTTCTAGTGGGCTTACAAAAAATAAAAAATAAAAATTAACTGACTTGGTTCAATTTAACCTCAAATTAGAGATGGGGGAATTAATAGCCACAAAATGGAAAAGCTTTCTTGATGTGAAAGCATCCTGACGTAGCCTAATTGATCGTAGTTTCTGCTTGTCTTTGAAGGATGCATGTTGGCCTGACAATGATTTGATGGTGAACTATTTGTTGGGCTCCGTTCAAAAAGAAAAAAAAAAAAAAAAGGTTCTACGATAGCTGTAAGGCCTTTGCAATTTCAAAGCCAGTTGGATAAAGCATAATGGGCTCCTATGCCCCTTTGGACCCTTCCTGTCTGTTTTTCTCTCTCTCTCTCTCTCTCTCTGTGCTTTTATTTTTTTTCCTTGTTCTTTAATTCTTTTTGAATAAATGCAACCGACTACTCACTGGTCTTTAAAGAAATCATGATTGCTGGGGCAATTGACTACTTGGATGCAAAGGATATTATTTCCTTTTTTTTTTTTTTTTTTTTCATGGACTTCATAATACGAATACCGACCACTGAAAACATTTTAAAAACGAAATGTGCTTCATTTTTAATTGAGATTATACATTGAAAATCTCTTCTGGGAATGGGAGAAAGCACAAAGGTTTTTAGCATTTTAGCATCATCGGTGAACTTTGTGAGACTCCAACCACATCCCTGCTGCCTGCATTATTTTTAAGCTTGTCTATCAGAATTAAGACCTGAATGCAAAGTAGAGATGATGTTGATACATAGAAGTTGTAACTCAGGATTGCATGGAAAGGAAGCAAAAGAGAAGGGAAATTGGTCCAAAAGCAAACAAAAGTAAGCCGTGTATTAGCTTCAAAGAAAATGATGATTGTAGACTTTACACAGAACAATTCAATTCTATTCCACAATACAGGAAATCATGGCGAATTATATTTTCTCTTGCATTTCTAGATAAAGCACAGAACTTTGACATTCATTAGTTAAAGATAGCTACCCAAAAAATTGATGCCTGGATAAGATCTAGATTAAATAGACAAAGCGTAGTTCCCATCGGTCCGTATTGTTCCTGATCTTCATAAACATACCAAGCAGCTGAAAGTACTTGGTTGCCTATCCCCAGGTCCATAAAGCAAGCACATGCATCTTTGGTGATAGGTTTGCATTCCAGTGAAACTAACTCTTCAGATGTTCGACATCTCGGTTGGCTACCTTATCCCGAATCTTAAGCACTTGTTATGTTTCACATCAATACTGGGGATAGAGGTGAGTTGCTTCGCTGGTTTTGTTGCAGAGACTTTCTCCATGGCATTTATGAACTTCCTTAAGTGCTTGATGTATTCAGGGTAAGTTTCAAGGTTGCAATGGCCACCACCTTTCACCCATAATGGGTCGTATTTTTCCTTGGATAGTTCCCACAGGCGCTTCCCATGGGACCAATTGACAATTTCGTCATTTGTTCCCTGCAAGATACTCAAAAAAGGATATCATCAATGATGGCTGCAGATGCATGCTGACTTAAAATAATTGAAACCATGATTGACCATATATTGCCAAGCAATGGGTATCTTGTACAAGAAGATTATTCGAAATGATGTAGTGGATACAGGGCATGCGAAATAGTATTGATGTCACAGTGGAAAATCAAGAAGACTGGCTCTTGAGACTCTGGATTCAATTCGTTCAAGCTCTGCACAAATAGATTTTATGTCTGCAAAACTTCACATTTGGTTGATATCATTACTAAGAAATTTTAATCATTGCTTCTAAAGATCTACATTAGCATGACCAGATCCTTTTGGTCAGCAACCAAGAAAAACAACTCATTCCGGTGTTCTTGTAATGTCATCTCATAAAATTGAAGAGATTTGGGTCAAGGCCCTAGCATTGCAGTTTCTATGGAGAGTCCATGAAGAGAATCTTGAAAAATCTGAAACAAAAGGCACCAGCTTAAGCATTGCTGTACTATTAACAGGGGCCTATGATGCTCCATTTCAGAAGTACAGTGCAACAACTTTTAAGTCTTGACAATCTCTAGAGGCAGGAAATGAACAAATTTATGTTCCTAATTAACATAAGCTACAACTCTATGGTTGCAAAGAATTAGCACTTGTGTCCTAAGTAAATTGAAGATGAATTCAGGCAAGGATCTAAAGTTAATTGGCCTTCATAAGTTCTAAAGTCTTCTGGCATGCCTTAAACAAGGCAGAGAAACTCACAAGGATTTTTTTTGTATGCCAATAGAGACTCCTGACTATACAGACTACTTTAAACCGATTACCAAAGGAAAAGCAAGAGAAAGACAAGAAAAGGAAGACTAATCAAAAGAATTCAAGATGTGGACATGTTATAGTTAAGCTAGATAGAAGACTTCAGATCAGGTTAATGTTCAGCATTTGCTGCAAACACATGCCACATAGGAACATTTGTGCAGAAAATTCTGTATTAGAAAGAAGGCATCTATTCAGAGTGACAAACATAGTGCAAAAGAGAAAACCTTACATGTATAACAAGAACTGGACAGTCGACATGCCTTATTTTGTCTATATTCTGCAATCGTTAGACAGAACTACTTCAGCACAAAAGTAACGAAGCTAACTTAAATTTAAGAAAGGATATGGATTCTAAAACACTGCTGCTAGTCTTACCTTGAAAATATCAAACCAGAATGTCAGCTTGACGGGATACAAGACCCGTATGCCTGAAAGTATTGCACTGTGAAGAACAACACCACTTAAATTCTGTAAGCGAGAAGCTAAATGCAGAGTAGGCCCACTTCCAACAGATTGACCATACAAGATCAGTTCCTCCTGTTTGACTCCATAATCCTTCTTCAAACAATTGTACACAGCTTCTATGTCATAGTACGTGTTGAACTCAGAAGGCTAATTAACAACAGAGAAACAACTAATCAGGTAAATTTCTGGCCAGATAGAAGGAAAGACAGATGGAAACCGTTCAACAATTGTTGATAAAAAAATTCATTCTTCCTTGCTGTTGCTATTAATCTTTCTCAACAAAAGATGAGAACATATTTCGTGTTTATGCATATGTTTTCACCAAAAACGATTGATTACATACAATTCTTTTACCTTGCCGGAAGATGCTCCATATCCTGAATAATCATAGCTACAAAAACAGCAAGAAAATGCGTGAGTTAAACACAAAATTTACAACACATGCTCCTATCTGCCTTTTGTTTGCCTTTTTCTATCATGAACAAAATCTTAGCTGATCTGGAAATATTAATTTTTCAATTATTGTAAAACCATAAGCAAATATCATTCCTTCAATCTTGAAGATGTTAATTACAAAGAAAATCAGTTCGGAATCAATTAGAACACTGCAAATGAACCGGTTCATATGAGGAAACCAAAAGGACAAAAAAAAATCTCAGATAATCAAAACCATTTTTCTTTTTTTTTTAAAAAAAAAAACATATATAGAAAGCTTCGATTACAGAAAAAGGAATTGAAGCACTAGAAAGCAAAAATATCAACAACAACCAAAATAATAAAAAAAAAAAGGAAAGAAAGACCAATAATTGGACCCAAAAAAAAAAAACCCCACCAAAACGTACCTCATGATATTTACTCTCAAATGAGCCCTGAGCTCAATGAACAGCTCATGCATTTGTCCAAGGTCAGCAGCGTTTCCGTGGGAATACAAGAGCGTGAATTTCGCAAATGGGTGTTTCCAAAACGTGGCAACAATCTTGTTGCCGGCTTTGGTCTCCAGCAAATGCACCTCCACGTTCCTGTCCGCCGTGACGCCGGGAACCAAGAGCCTCCCATCCTCCTCCCTGTACACGTCGTACGTTGGTGGGTCCGGCGGAAAAAACGCGAACTTTGCCGCCACATTCGATGTTACATTTCCCATTTATTGTTTCGTGTCACCACCAACGTAGTCTAATATATATCTCTATCTCTTATGCTGTTTTCTAAGAAGAGACACAACACATGTATGTAACAGAAACAAAATCTAACAACATCCTAGTTCAGAATCCCTGGTGATACGAGGATAATGCTATTTATCTGGTCAAAATAGGTGGTTAAAGGATGCCAAGATGGTTCCTTTGCTTTTCCTTTATTTTCTTTTGTCTATTCTTTTCTTCTTTTTTTTTCTGGTAAATGTTTTGTTTGGTTTATGAGTTGATTTTTATGGATAAATGTGAAGGGATCCGATCGAAGAGGGTGAGCTAGAAATGGTGGTGGAGGAGATGATGGCAAGGAACACAAACCCAGAAATATGAATAATGAGGATTTTTAGGGAACATGCGAGAGAGAGAGAGAGAGAGAGAGAGAGAGAGAGAGAGAGAGAGAGAGTTTGTTAAGATGATGAGATGTTGATGATGTGGGGAGATTGTGAAACGTGCTTAAAGTATTGTAAACCATCGTAATTTCATTTTATATTTTGGGATTTGCATGGCATCCCCCATCGTTTTGTTTTCCCTAAGGACAAGGTGCTTGAAATGACAGTCTTAACCTTCTCCCTCAGAAGTCAAGCCATGGTTGTCATGTGTCATTTGGATGCTTACAGAGCTTTCTTTTTTTTTTTTTTTTTTGTTGGTCAAAATTTTCAGCGTTCCATGGGGTAATTGTATCACTTCATAATTGATTGCCAATTCAAAGACGGTTTCTTTTGGTTTTGTTGGTAATCGGCACATGGTTGTATGACAAGCTTGTGGAAATCCACTACATAAGTCGTTATATGTAATCAATACTAAGCTTCTACTGGACCCAATTGCAAACTTTGAATTAGTTTTAGTACATCAGCTTTTTTTCCCTTTTGGTATGATTGTTTTATAGTTTCTTTTGTTGGGTCTCGAATGGCAATTTCGTCAAGAAACTGTACAATTTATTATCTCAAAAGCAAAAGGGTAGCCATAAGTTTCCAGAAACAAGGACTCCAAGGCCTCAGCCAGTTAGCCTTTATGGGATGGGGGCCGAAAAATAAAAAATAAAAATCCAAAAGAGAGAAGATGGACGGAGGAGATTTGGTCAAAGGCTGCAAATGATCTTAAAGGAGGGGGGAAACGATAGATAGCGCTGGGGTCAAAATATGTGTGTCAGTGTCAGACATTCTTTCATTTTCTCTTCTCTGTTTTCCTCAGGCAAAATGGGTCACGTGCCAGATAAAAAAATATATAATAAAAAATAAAAAATGATGAGTTCTTGTTTATTTTCTGCCCTCTTCTGTAATAAAGTTTATTTCTAAAAAGGAAGCTGCTATGCTGAATTTTTTTTTTCTTGAAAATTTGTGGAAGATAAATTTCTTAATAAACTCATAATGCTAACTTCGCAAGCAAGTAGATTCGTAGATAAACAATAATTCATTGTCTTTACATAGCATATCCAAATTGATTATTAAGGCAAAACAAACTTTCTTTCTTTGTCAATAATTTATTAGTCAATAAATTTTTTAATTGATCCTAATGTTTTTTTAACGTGGGAAAAACGTTTTTTCAAGTTACATGCAAGAGTTGTTGGAGTTAATCTAAATTTAAATTTTATTTGAATTATAATAAAAAAATATATTAATTGAGTTCAAATACTTATTTGCATTATCTTATGTATTTTTTAAAAAACAAATTTATACAATATTTTATCAACTTAATAAAAATAAAAGTGTTTGTATAATCATCGACTAAAAATAAAATCATAAAAAATTTGAGATCAACCATAAGTATAAAGAGCTGAACAATGATAACTGGAATGAAACTTTCATTCATTGTCAGACTTACAGAAAATAAGTAAAAACCTTTTAAGTGTTTTGTCCTAAACTTTTATTATATGCCTGGAGAGCGGAAAATTAAGTCAAGGGCATTGGATTCAACACGAAGGAAAAATTCATTTCTATTAAATTGACCCACTGAGTGTGGCATTGTCAAATTCATTCCCTTCTCACTCGTTGGGGTAGGACAATTCAACACTGTTATGACCAAAGTACCTTCATGTTCAGGGATCGCACCAGGATTGAAACTACGTTAGAGTTTGGAAACTAAGTGGGTAAGAAAAGTTAGGGGGGGGGGCACTGAGACAAGACGCGCTGGATGAAGGACACGTATCAAAAGCCTCCTCAGGAATGAAACATATTTGCCATTAGCTGCAAGCTTTTGCCTTAATGGGTGATAGATTGGAACGGAAAATGGCCACCAAGAAGAGTATTGATTGGTTTGGTCAATTGGGTGAGTGATGGTTTGTCATCAAATGATCAAATATTGAGTACTGGGGCCTCTGGCTTTTAAAAAGTTGAGGTACCTAAACTAGTGCAAATAATTGAAAACTAAAAGAAAGGGTACTCAAAAAATTAACAAAATAGCCATTATTGCCCTCGGGTGATCCAATCACAAGGGGTTAGTGAAACAATTAAACAAATAAAGCTGAGTAATTAACACTGACCTCAGGCAAAGGCTACTAATTACAGCCTGAGGGACCCTGGATTTTGCCCCATATATATATATAATATACTATTTTTAGACATCTCCAAAACATGCTTTATTAGGCTTTTCAACTTTCTTTGACCCCAGTCTGTCCAGGGGTAGACCAAGTCAAAAGGCTCATAGAATGCCTGGAAGTTGGTGCCCTTCAAAAGAGAGAGAAAAAGAAGTTGAATCTCTTTATTATTATTATTATTATTTGAAAAAAAAAAAGAAAAGGCTGAAGAGGGAAACATTGGACCCACGGGATTACCTTAAGAGCAGTTGTTATGGTACGATTTCATTAACAAAACCGATAAAATGTCTCATTTAAATAATACCTTTTTATTATATATTTTTTTTAAAAAAAACACTTTAATTATTAAAATTTAAAATTTTTATTTTTTTAATTCTAAATAGAATAACGTAAACATTGTAAAAATGAAAAAGTTTTTATTTTAATCTTATAAATTTGTTAATAAAACTATTAGAAAAAAATGTTTTCATTGCCAATAATGTGTATGATTGACTCATCTATCCGAACAAAAGTCTTTAGATTTATTTACAATAATTTGATAGAGACAAGTCATTAAAGGGGCGGCGATAAAGGCTAGAATGTGAACAAACAATAAACCCCGTATGTTTATAGATATATCATTTTATCATTAATTATAAATTTTAGTAGTTAAATTATTTAAATTTTTAATTTTAGATTTAAAATTATCTTTAAATCTTAGAAAAACAAAGCCCTTTCTCCAGCTCTTTTTCCCTCTGTTTGTCAGTCTCTAAAGAATGAGATCTAATAGAACGCTAAAGGCTATTCCATTAACTAATAATAAAAATTATTTTCAATTGTGATTTATATATGTATTTAACCTTTTATTTTTCAGGTCTCGTTGGTTTCACTGATTAAGTGAGAAGCCCAGGACATTCTGATTGAACACCATTCTTCCTCCTTGGACTGTGATCAAAGAAGTTACTAGTCAACTTGATATTAAACTTTATGTAACCCAAAAGAAAAGAAAAGAAAACATGATATTAAACTTTTAAGTTGGCTCAAGAAAAGTAATGGTGATACAAAATCCATGCCTGCTACTGAAACTGGAAAAAAATTGACAATGGCTACTCTCAAACAATCACAGTTGATGCAGATGAGCATGCATATACCAGCTCTAACAGCAATTTCAAATACTAGAACTCCCTAATATTACTGCTTTTCCACTGTAATCCCTTAAAAAGAAAGGTAAACAAATTACAATTCATTTCTAGGAATCTAAGATGGGATCGAGGAAATGTCATGGAGCTTGATAATACAGGGAATAATTGATGCACATAATCAGTCAACCCATAAACAGTAAATTTGTCTTGTTATTGGAAGTTGCAGGCGAACTTACTTTTCAGAATTGTTGAAGGTTCTGAGCATCAGGGTTTCTCAGAATTACTGCTTTGGGAAACTGAACATCTGCAATGCTTTGGAAAATTCCACATTGTCGTTAACGAAGTCACCTGAAAAATGCCCAGAAAAGGACGTGAAACAAAAGAAAAAAGATGCATAGATGGACGAACACTCTTATATACCCTTTAATTATGATGTTAAAATATGCACATCAAATTTTAGACCACACCTCTTGGCTGAGATTCCAAATTATTTGATCCCATTTAAAATATCACAGACTCCTGCCATGTAAAGGCTACACATGGCAAATTTTGGACCTGATCCTATTTGCAAGCAATCTTGCCATTTAGCTCACCATCTAAGAAATGTGAATCATGAAGGCACCAAATATAGACAAAATGTGCTTCATATTGACAAATGGAGAAGAAAACCTGCCTGTAAACAGCACCATATCAGGCTGCACGGCACAGAAAATGGCGTGTTTTTTTGTATGGGATGATGATGCCATTTGCAGATCGATCTTGAGGAGCTATCTGTGGAAAATCCTATGGAGAACTGCATGTGGAAATCCAGTTTTTTATGACTCGTAGCCAATCTTCTCATAGTTTCCATAATAATTTCAGCAGACATACTTGTCTAGTTTAAGCTTGAGTCTTCAATCCAAGATAAAGTCAGCATAATAAGTTTGAATCATGCTCAATCAAGTGCACTATAAAGCTGAACTCAGGAAAACAACCTTTACCCTGGCTAGTTTGCACCCTCAGCATAAAACTCACTGCATAATACGTACACATATGCAAACATTATGAACAATGTTCATTTTATGTGCCATGAGAAGAAGGTTAGCTACTGTTGTATTGTAAACCGGCATCATCCTTAGTTCAATCAAAAGATACCTCCTCACAAAAGAAAATTCCAAGATTAACCCATTTGTAAGTGGCTATCAAATGATGGCACTTAAATTTCAACTAGGCATGGTATCACGCAGTCCACCATCAGGGGAACTTAAAGACTATAGATCCCATATTCTACACTGAAATGGTACACACTATAAAAATTTGGTACCACTCGCATCATCATCCTTCCACTAAAAAGGTTTCTAAACTGAGATGGAAATAAACAGTTTGTTTTTTTTGGGGGGGGGGGAGAGAGAGAGAGAGAGAGAGGAGACTGAGAGGGTTTACATGCATTACAAAATACGAGGATATAGTAAAACTTGCCTTCGAATCCATAATGTCAACAAGGTTTAAACTCCTCCTCCACTGCTTTTAGAGTTTGCATGTGTTTGTCAGAGGCAGGTTGTTTCTCTATCAACTTATCCTTTCAAAGAGATAGCATATAGAAAAGTTTCCTCATCAGAAAATTATAAATTAAAATGTCCATAATGCAGTTTTATCAAATGCATTGCTCAAAATCAGGCAGACTTGTGAGGTAGCATTCATATTTAAAAATGCAAATAAGTTTGAATCATGCTAGGTAGATTAGCTTTTGGCCCTGGCTTGTTTGCACCCTTAGCATAAGATTCACTATGTAATAGACACACATACACAAATATTCTGAATTTTGTTCATATTATGTGTCATGAGAAGTAGATTAGCTTTTGTTGTATTGTATATGCATTAGTTCAATGAAAGCTATCTTTCCAGGCAGATGAATTTTAACTAGGCATAATATCATGAAGTCTGCCTTCAGGGAACTTAAACACTCCGTAGCTCTCCTATTCTGCACTGCAATAGGACACACCATAAAAATTTTGTAGCACTTCCATCATTATGATTCCACAAAGAACAAAAGAACAAAACAAGAGTTAAAGTTTCAAATTGTGATGGAAATAAACAGTTTATGGCCAGAAAGAGAGAGACATTCCAAATGCATTGGAAAATATGTGAATATAGTAAAACTTGCCTTCCAATCCACAACATCAATAAGGTTTAATCACCTTATGCATTGCTTGTAGAGTTTGCATCAGTGTCTGTCAGAGGCAGGCTTTTTCCTCTATCAATTTATCCTTTCAAAGACATAGCAAATAGAAAAGCAACCTATCAGAAAATTATAAATTTAAACTTTCATCCTTCAGTTTTATCAAATGCATTGCTCAAAATCAGACTGACTTGTAAGGTTGACATTCATATTTAAAAGTGCAGACATGTCCACAACCAAAGACATATATCATTTTTAACTCAGCAACAAGAAAAATGCATATTAATCCAGACCCCAAGTTGAATATAATGGGCCAACAAGAAAGAAAAGAGGAGATACATACATGAGCATCAACATTATAGAAAGAGAAAGGGAGGTTGAATGGCATATGGCATGATTTATGCTCTTAGATCATGAGCTTCAGTGCCAGAGCCATGCTTCTTCAGCTTGTCCAGTACCTACAGGACAACAATTAAGCAAATTTAGCCTCAGTTCCCAAAATACATAGAAATTTAGCATGTTCCTGCTACCCATTTACCTCCATCAAGCACATTGAGGGTCCCCCAAGTTGCATCTTCCCCATCATTATATTGCTACTGGCTGTACCAAGATTCTGCCTTGTCATCCTTTTCCCAAAAGTCCTGTCTTAATGAGACCCATGTCAATAGTTCCTATAGAACAAGAAGGAGAAGGCATCAGATCCTGCTGGTCTGTCAAGGAAAGGAAAGAAACAATAAATGGGCAACAACTTTAGGGATGGGACAACAACCATGGGCAATAACCAGTTGAACAATCTGTTACTGATTGTTGCATTGCAAATTCTAGGAGCTGAAATGCCTCCGCTAAATCATGTTTCTCAACCTACATTGCAAGGCACAAAGAAGCTATAAATTATGGCGAAGTCATTTGTACTGGTGTAGTTAAACATAAAGAGAGCTATACCAACGACACAGAGAAATGAATCCAGTGCTTTGCTAAGGCATATCAGACTTTCGATTTTCCTGGGTGTTGCAGCTGTTAGCTGTCAAGATCATCAAGTGACACAACACACCAAAAGGCTATGAAATTGGTAAGCTGGAGAAAATAAGTCCACCTTGGAATAGAAAATTACTTAACAGACAAAAACAAATGACCATTGAAGGGTTTTCTAATGATTTTGGAGACAATATGCCACCGGAAAAAATTGTACATGCAAAAATATGTTGAGGGAGATCTACCAATTTTTCTGAACAAGCATGTCGCAAGGACAAGAAAAGGGTAAGAATAAATAAACTATCATTACACCTTTTTGGCTAGTTCCAGGAAAATTTTCCTTTTCTTATCTTCAAAAATGTTGATGAGCATATCTCAGACATGAGGTCAACTTAGCAAGGTGTAGACATTATGTCCTAGAAAGTGACATTACTCTTTCAGGTATAAAGTCTTTAGGAGCAATAACATAATGACAGAACAAGAATGGTTTTCAAGAATTTTCAAGACCTCAGGATTCTCAAAGTGTATGAAACAATGTGCTTGGCAAGATGCCTCTTTGTTTGCTTGTCAGCCTTCTTAATGATACATCAAATCAAATGTAAGAAACCATCACGATCAGATTCATTCTAGTAATAGTAGCCACTTAAAGTTTTTTTCCTGTTAGGCAATCATACCTCATCTAAGCAGTAGTAACCTATTATGTCTAAACTCAGGATAACCATAAAAGAAACTAGTACACACTTTGCCTGCTGCAAACTAACATTCCAATAGGTACTTATAAGCCAGACCAAAGCCATACAGTAATGAACGTAATTGTTCAATGGACCAGTTGTGTGGCCTGTGAAACATATTACTTACCTTGACAAGAAGTTAGGCAGAAGGTTAATGTACAATCACACGCAACCTAGGTTTATACCATGAACCAATAGGGTTTGCAAAAGCTGACAATAAAGTCCAAGTATTAAGGGAAGCAATAATTTTGGCCTATGCGATGAGAACAGTTTGTTGCTCCATCACCTGCAAAGTAAGCAACATTTAACTCACATATTAGAATAAATGCTGCACTTGTAAGCTAATATAAAGTATGCTGGAAGCACCAACTTAATGTTTTATATCATTCAATCAAACATGGAGTCATTTAGAAACCATATTCCCATGCAGAGAAATGAATTTGGCGCTTAACAAGGAACTCATAATGTAAATTAAAAAAAAAATTAGTACAGCTGCTAAGGAAAGAAAATTTAACCAACTCCTGTAACGTGGTCCCTGCATTTGCAGAAATTTTATCAAATTCATTGATGCGATGTCTCTGTCTCTTAAAGCAAGTGCTGCACTTACAAAAACAAGAGATTAAGTCGTAGATACTCAAAATCCCACATGATCTATGGTATGTCTTAGACAAAGAAGGATCAAAATTCTCTAATTCTTTCCTCTGTCTTGGGATCTTTGCTAAAATAAGCTGTCAAGTCAACAGATGAGCTACCCTTTGCACCGGTTTATACTCCGCAACAAGATAGCTTGTGTATGTAATGAAGCAGCTGAGACCTGCGGGTTCCAAGATCACCACCAAAAAGGATATTATATCACCATGGAAGTTATCACCAGATGAAAAATACAATGCCTTCCCACCAAAAGCTACAATTTGGCCATCAACCAACCATCATTCTCTACAGCATAAAATAATCAGAAAATAATGAAATTTTGTCAAATCCAGTTGATGAATCAGTGAATCAAACTTCCACAATTACTTGGCAAAGAAGTTTCCTTTTCATGTCATCCACTCCCAAATGTTCGGTGCTAAAGATATGGCTAGTCTGTCATAATGAAAGGCTACATCGACAGCTCTTTTAATTTTTTTACCTACAGTTTTACTGGAATAAGCTCCGACCAAAAATAAAAAAGAAAACCAATAAGTTGAGAAATAGAACCATATACCAGGACACCTTGGCTTCATCAAATTGTACTATGCCTCAATTCTGCATAAGCCAGCACCAACACCACTGAAGTCTTCTTGCCAGCACTCACAACTTGTCCATGTAACATGCAATAAAGGCAAGTGAAGTAGTGTCAATAAGCCTATATCTCTGAGGGACAATTCCAATGGAAACCCACTTCCTGAGAACCACTAAATTTCTCAGATTCATGCTTAGAATCCACAATTGGGCCTCTCTGCTTTAGTTCATCTACTCGAAGACCAGCCGGTACTTCAGGAACCCCCTTGGGTTTTTTTAACATCCTCTTTCTCTTTGATGCTACACAGAATTCTGTAGTTCAAGCAGCATTTAGAGATAAAATGGCCACAAATTATGGTTCTTGAAGCAGCTGTTCTTAAATATTGTTGGCATGTGTGCTTGTAGTCTGCAGCATATGGCAAAGTTCCCTGCTGTTGGTGAAAGTTTTGCCATTCCCTCTATAGGGTGGAAAGACAACTAATTAAATAAAAGAGAAAAGAAACTCGAGGTTTATGTGATAGGCAAGGAGAGTGAAGCCAATAGAAACTTTTTAGGGACTTGTAGTCACAGATGAGCTGGTTTGTGGCTCTGGTATATATTTCAGGCAGATGGACTTGACCCCAACAAATCTTTGTGGTCTCGACTCTTTTTCTCCTTGGTCCATAGCTACTCTTTGTTGGCTACTGAGCATCAATTGCATCCTATTTTAAACAAAATTTAATTTCTTTGCTTGAAGAAAAACCTAATGCCTTTCTTTGTCATAGAGTATGTTACTTTCAGTCTTTTATTTGTTGAAATTTATGCATAAAAATTCAGATTAAACTGAAATATCAACTATTCGAATTATTTTTGCACCAAAAAATAAAGCAGAGGAAGAAACAAAGGAAAATGGAAAATACCTGTCTTTTTGGTCTTCAAGCAAAGTGTAATTTCAACCATGAAGGACATTGAAAGAAACATCAACCAAATCAGAAATTTATTTTTTAAATTAACGGCAGCATACAAGCCAGTTCAACCAGAACCAGAACAAACAGAAGTCAACAACATAACCAAACTCAAAAAATACTGATAAACAAGAAATAACAACTTCACCTTTGATGTGATAATAGGAAAAGGAAAAAAGAAGAAACATTTGGGTTAACAAAAGGCTGAACATCCAGACAAAGAATATTCGAAAATAGCAAAACTTTTGTCCATTTTCTAGACTCCATAAATATGTCAGGCATAGAGGTGGCAGCAAATATGAAGCTCACTCAACGATCCACTGAATGGTAGGATGGGTCAGAGAGTTTTCCCAATTACAAAATTTTAGGAAGCAAAAAGAAGTTCAAACAACTTACTGGTTCTCAGGATGTTCATTCTATCAGGCCAATCACCTTAGAATTCGACATTAAAAGTCAAGTTCTTGTCACCCGCTAGCTGCAAGAAAGTAGAGTAACGAACAGAGTTTGAAGCCCTTTGAACGATAATCAAAAGGATCCCTTCAAACGATAATCACAAGGATGCAAATATGCCGCATGGATGAAATGATTAAACATGAAAGCCAAGCATCACATTCAATAACACCCCCAGGGGCCAAAAAAAAAAATGCTGATCATTGTTACCAAAATCATTGGAAAAGACTCTCTATACAGAAGCTTAGCTCCTCATGTTGATAACTGAAGCAGCCATTGCATGTTCACATGCCTGTAATCAAAAGGGAGACGGGAAGTAAGTCAAAGAAACCACTGTCAGAGATCAAGTAGAAGCAGACAGAAGACAAGAAATTGAGGATATAAATTGAAGGCAACCAGCAATAACATAAGAATTTTTCTAATAATTAGAACCATCCATCTGGAAAAAACCTTGGCAGTTCTTGATGACCAAAAAAGACCACCAGAATGACAATCACTAGATAAAATAAGTTGCAAGATTTCTCAACCTGCGAGAAAACCACAAAAGAAAGCTTGACGACCAGAAAAAAGACCAATTTACAGACAGAATAACAATTACTAGTTAAAATAAGTTGCAAGATTTCTCAACCTGCAAGCAAACCTCAAAAAGAATGCTTGATGACCAGAAAGACCAATTTGCTTCCAGAATAACGATTACTAGACAGAATAAGTTGCAAGATTTTTCAACCTGCGAGAAAACCACAAAAGAAAGGTTAGTCTATCATAACAAAAGGCTACATTCACAACTCTTTTAATTGTTTTAGTTCCAAGCCAGAATAAACTTCAACAAAAAATTAAAAAAGAAAACCAATATGTTGAGAAATACAACCATATCCCAGGACACTTTATGGACACCCATCTATGTAAGCTTGCAACCAGAAAGGGTAAAACCATTATAATCGGGACCGCGTTGGCCTCCGACTCTTTTTTCTTTGAAACTGAAATCCAAAAAAATAAAAATAAAACAAGAAATTATAAAATTGACAGATTATTAACCAATCGCGGTGTCATTCGAAGTACTCTCTATCTTTTTAAAACAAATTTGAATATTAGATACCAAGACTGAATCCAGAAACCAGAAATTAAGAGTTCACGCGGCGGCTACAGCTGCTATGTATCTCAAGAACCCAGCATCTTAGCCGCCTTTTCACGGCGGCTAAATAACTGCCGAAAATCGCCGCCGGCGACCGATAGTCAAGACGCAGCACGTTCTTGTCGTTGCCGTTTCCACTGCCGATATTAGGTTAGGGTTGGAGATGTCCCTTTCCACTGCGGGGAAAAAAAATCAATAGAAACGGATCCCTAGACTGCACTGAAAAAAAAAAAAGAAATCGATAAAGAAACACGAAAGGAACACAAAAAGCAAACAGAAACAAGAATGCAAAACACATTAGAACAATGTTGAAACGTTAGCGTTGCAAGAAATTGCAACAACAGAAGAGAACGGATATCAAGTCAAGAATCGCCTAGATCGTTTTAAAGCACCAAAATCTCGGAGATCTTTGGGGCTTGATGCTTCCACGGCGACTCACAGATTCAAAGATTCTTCCATTTTCAGAGATCTTCCTTTTGCATTCTTGAAAAAACAAAAAAAAAGAAGGAAAGAGTTTGTGAACTCCGCCCGAAAATAAGAAAGAAACTGCAGCGGCTTCCGCCGCTGGCAAAGCCAAAAAGACCGCGGCGGCAAAAGAGAGAAGAAAATTGGGGGGAATAGAAGGGAAGTGAAATGAGTTCGTTTTAGAGAGGTGGATTTATATAGACGAAGCAATGTGACCGTTACAAAGAGCCGGTCTATTTGAAATAGACCCAATAATAAATAAATAAATAAATAAATATATATATCTATATATAAAGAAAATACGAATTCGGCGTTTAATTAGGATTCCGCATTTATTTGGGATTTCGTGTACCACAAGAAAAATGAAAACAGAACATAGGGACAGAATGAACGGTCCAGATTTGTTCATTCGAGGATCGCTTGTTTGGGTTCATACGGACCACCCGATTGATCGCAAAAACAAGCCCCTTAGTTATTAATGTCACTGCAAACACCCATCTTCAATTCTGGAATGACTGGTGGTGTAGACACTGGCATCAGTCGTTGTAAATGCTTGCAATTTCTAATTTCCATTATTTTTAAAATAGGTGAATAATGAATATTCCCCTTCTTTTTGTTGTTTTGTTGTTTTTTTTACATTGATTTTGGAGAGTAGACCTTTATTACCATCGATGATAGCTTCATTTCCCCCCCCACCCCCACACTCCCTTTTTTTTTTTTGGTTTTTTTTTTTTTAATGGTAACGCCAAAATACTATAAACAAAAAACTAGTACTGAACAAAACATGAATTGGTGTTATCTTTAGCCAAAACGCCTATTCTGTCATCGTTTTGCAAAAGAGAGACCTGATTGCACAAGCCATGTCTCATTGCGAAGTCAACGAGACTTTCGCTGTGATTACTTATAAAGCCTCCCGTCCCACCATGGACCTCTCTATGCTCCAAACAGATTCCTTCTAAATGAAATTTATTTTTGGTAGGCAGAAAGAAAGACATTTGAGTTGGACAGCATCCCTTCTATGTTAAAGTCAACAAAAAAAAAAAAAAAAAAAAAAAAAGAAGCCCCAAGTTCACTCCACAAAACCAGCAAAATCGCAAACAAGTTTTTGACAAATAAATATATATTTAATTATTATTTCATTAAAAAATATATTAAATGTAAGAAATTTCAGTAATTATAATTTCACTTGCTAATCCCAAGACATAGAGCCTATATACACACGAGGCACAAACGTAACCTCCATAGATTTTCTAAGCTAACAAGGCACAGAAGTACATTTGCCAAATCTGCAATGGCACCTAAAATCCTCTCTTTCCCTCTTTTCTTTTCCACCATCCTGGTTTCACTCCACCTCCGTTTCTCCGCGGGCCAAACCGTCGTCAAAGGCAGTTATTGGTTTCCTGGCAGCGGATTTGCAGTTTCCGACATAAACTCCGCACTTTTCACTCATCTTTACTGTGCATTCGCTGATGTCGATGCTCAAACATACAAAGTTACCATATCATCGTCAAACCAAGCCCAGTTCTCCACTTTCACTCAAACTGTCCAAGAAAAGAACCCTTCGGTGAAGACCCTTCTGTCAATCGGTGGAGGAGGTGCTGATGTGAGCATTTTTGCTTCAATGGCTAGCCAATCCAGTACCCGCAAGACATTCATCGACTCATCGATAGCTTTAGCTAGAAGTAACAATTTTCATGGCCTCGACATTGATTGGGAGTATCCCTCTAGTGCTGACCAAATGCGTAATTTTGGAGTCCTCCTTAACGAGTGGCGAGCAGCCGTGGCTGCTGAGGCAAAGAGCTCCGGCAAGACACCGTTGCTTCTCTCGGCGGCAGTTTTATATTTGTCTTACTATTATTCGCCTGACGTCCCGTACCCAATCCAGGAAGTGTCCAACAGCTTGGATTGGATCAATGTAATGGCTTATGACTTTTATGGCCCTGGCTGGTCTCCATCCAGCACAGGACCACCTGCTGCATTGTACAATCCTGGCAACGATCTAAGTGGGGATTATGGGGTTCAATCTTGGATTCAGTCAGGCCTGTCTGCTAAGAAAATAGTGCTTGGATTTCCCTTCTATGGCTGGTCTTGGCGTCTCACGAATGCAAATAACCATGGCCTTTTTGCCCCGGCTAATGGAGCTGGTCTGTCGGGAGATGGATCAATTGGTTATAAGCAGATCGTGCAGTTCATAACCCAGAACAAGGCTACGAAAGTGTTCAATTCCACTGTTGTGTGTGATTATTGCTATAGTGGAACTATATGGATTGGATATGACGATACTCAGAGTATCTCCACCAAGGTTTCATATGCTAAAAGGAAAGGATTGCTTGGCTACTTTTCTTGGCACGTTGGTGCTGATGACGATTGGACCCTTTCTAACAAAGGTTAGTGAATCGTCTGGTTATTTGATAATGTACCAAGATTTTAGTTTTTGATCAATCAAAAGTGAAAATTTTTCTTGTTTGTTTGCAGCATTCCAGACGTGGGGTTGAATGCAGATACTTGTTGCCAAAAACAAAAACACCATTAAAGAAACGAAACCATGTACTCTTATATATCAATCTTGTATGTTTTAATAAGGCAAAAAGCCTGACCATATCTAAATGGGTGTGCTTCTTGAGAGATCCAACTAGTGATTAATATAAAATGGTTAAGCTTTTATGTAGCCAGTGGGTCCTTTTCTTCGTTATGGTATATCCTCTGCCTATTAATTGGGCGAGTAGTTTTACAGCAGCACATGGCGATTGCATAAGGTACGTTGTTGAAATCTTCTATGTTTCGTTTAGCCATTCAGCGCGCAATCCAAACCTCTGACATTTCATATTTTGTGTTAGAAGCTATGGAATTATATATATATATATATATATATATATATATATATATATATAAAAAATTCTTAACTATGTATAAGTATCGTCACGATTTATTCATTTGACAAAACGGGTGTGCTGTTCACTTAACCTAGCATAATGGCATTGTATGCTGACCAGAATTCATCGAGTTAATTTCTACTCTTCTCTGTTTCGAAGATTCATATCTGATAGCATCTTTTCTTGTCTTACTAGCTGATACATACATACCGCATTTGGTGCACATTAGAAAATCTGACTGGCTTTTATCAAGTCTAAAATGTCTTTCCCTTTTCCACCCCTTAAAATTCAACTCTGCTGTAAATTAAGACAGGCACTTTGTGTTGGCCAGCGATCAATTCTTGGCCCTGCTACTGTGCGCTGTATTCATAAAAAGCAGGAAAGAAAAGTTAGGAAGCTAAAATGTATTCAAAAACAGTAAGTTAAAAGGGTAGAAAGAAAAAAATTCTGCTCGCAATCAAGTTCGCTGGATCAGTATGTATCGAACCTATCACATGCTACCTGCCAATTTGAACTTGTCAAAAACATGCGCCAGACCACAAAAGTATTAAACGACGTTATGATATTATTACAGAAATTTAGGATCCTTTCAGCTTTTTTTTTTTTTTTTTTTTGTGTTGAGTCGCAAGTTGTTCACGATGACAATTGGATACTTTCTCAAGCAGGTACAGTATGTCCTTTCTTATTTTCTTGTCCATTTTGATTTTTGAGCAGAAGAAGAGACTTATGGTTTGCAAAATTACTACGTTCAACTCTTCTTTTCTAAGGATCGTGATCTTGCCAAAGAGACTCCATAGTTAGAAGAAGTAAACTAAATTATAATATCATAATTTTGTAGTTGAGGAGTGTGGTCATGTCAAAGACCTTACAAATATAACAGCCCACTGAGATCACAAGAAGTCTTTTATCATTTGGTTGACAAATAATAACCAGTCATGATTTATGAACAAATTGCTGTTGTTTATTTTTTTTAGAATGAGAAAAAAATTCAGGCCGTTTTATACATTCTTACACCAATTTTCTTAGTAATAGAATTCACTGTCTGGTTGGTATTACATATTGCTGTGACCGTCATTTTGAGATGCTTGAATCAATCATTGAGGTTGAGGTCCTATCAAGGATCTTGTATAATGCCTCAGAGACAGAGACCAATAGGTTCTTCATTGTCAAAATATGTGAGAAAATGCATCACACTCGCATGCAAGATAGAAAGATTTTTCCTCAATATGGACATAGGCATGGCCAACATGGGTATCCTGTTTGAAGAATGGCGAGCTGCTGCTACCTCAGAAGCAAGAAACTCTGGCCAGCCAGAACTGATATTGACAGCAGATGTCCATTGCTCACCGAGACTATATGCAGGGAGCTTCCCTATTGACTCAATAAGAAGGAACTTCAATTGGGTTAACGTTCTGGGTTATGACATTCACAGCACCAGCAACAGGACCGGCGACCATTGGTCCATTTCTGACCTATAGGGATATCAAGAATCACGTGAAAATATATGGAGCCGAAATCTTTTACAATGCTACTTCTGTGGTGAATTACTGCACCTTTGAGTCAACTTGGATTGGTTTTGACGATGTTGAAGCTGTTAGAACTAAGGTTGATTATGCTAAAGGGAAAGGGTTACTTGGTTACAGTGTATGGCAAGTCCAGTAAGACGACAATTGTATACTTTATCAAGCAGGTTAGAATTGCTCTCTTTTTTTGTCATTGTTATTTTAATTCAAACAATGCTGTCAGGAGGTTTAGCCAGCTCCATGGTAAAGGAAACTTATATCATTAAAGAGAGGGACTAATTGGCCCTTAAACAAAGTCTTTTCAATTAATAGTAATCATTTATCTATAATTCGTAACGAGCATGTCCCTTCCATCAACAGTGAAAGGGACATACTTGAATTAGTAACGTATAGAGTACATTGATGACCTGCCTAAGCTTTGTCTTATGCCTTAAAAATGGTCCAATCTTTTGATTGACTGTTACGTGAAAATAATTTCTCCTACAGGCATGACAATAGAGAATATGTGAAAAGGCGACATACAGCAGCGTCTAGTCTTCCACTGTGAAGAAAGCAGAGAAGACTTGCAAGAATCAAATGAAAGTAATTCATAAGGGCGGTCTTTTGTGTGAAGTTTTCTTTCTATTTGATTCAGTAGTTATTCTCTCTCAGCTCAAATGCAAGAAGATAACAAACGACAACCAAAGTGGCGGAGATTGTCAGTCACAATCGTAAGTGGAACTGCTGCAGTTGTGCCGCTGAGCATACTATTGTACTGTGCAAAAAGGAAAATGCTGAGATCAAGGGTAACTCTTTTGTCTATAAAGATCACCATGACGATTTTTTATGATTTTGAAGTTGTTTTCTATATGTTTCATTTCCCCCTACAGATAAACGGTCCTTGTTTCCAGTAAGGAGCATGGCTGCCAGTAATGTCCCAAATCTGAAAGTTTATAGTTTGGTCGACATTGAGAAAGCTACAAATGGATTTTCATTCGAAAATAAGCTTGGGGAGGGTGGATATGGCCCAGTTTACGAGGTGAATCTTTACCAAGTCATCTACAACGTGTCACTGCTTTGATATATCACATTTCATCACTCTGGCTTCCCACCTTTTGCCCTTCTGTTTATTCTCGATCGATTGCAAGCATTCCTGCAAAATTAAGAATGAACTAGTTTGTCCCACTTTGATCCAGGTACAATAATTACTCGGTCTATTTTATGGTTCATATGATTGTGGATAGAGATATAACTTTAGTTCAGGCATTCAGCTTTTCCGGGGAAACACTACTATAAATGAATGTGTTTGACAGGTTATGCTGACAGGTGAAGAAGTGCTAGCAGTGAAAAAACTTTCTAAAACCTCAACGCAAGGATTCGAGGAATTCAAGAACGAGGTTATGCTTACTGCAAAACTACAACACGTGAATCTTGTCAAAGCTTTAGGATTCTGTATCGACCGAGAAGAGCAAATGTTGATCTATCAATACATGCCAAACAAGAGCTTGGATTACTATCTATTCGGTTTGCATTCTTTACTTAGTTCACAAAAAGTGCGCAACCATTGAGTGTGATTCAATATCAGATCCCTGCAGTAGAAATTTGTTGGCATTTCTTCTTCACCAAGCTTACTTATTAGTTCTGCAATGGTCATATAATAGCATTGTGCTTTTATCTCATATATTCAGACCCCAATAGACAATGTTTGTTGGATTGGCAAAAACGAGTACAAATTATCGAAGGCATTACTCAAGGCCTTCTATATCTGCAAGAGTATTCAAGACTGACAATTATTCATCGTGACCTCAAAGCCAGCAATATTTTGTTGGACAAGAATATGAAACCCAAGATATCAGATTTTGGTATGATTAGAATATTTGCAAAAGAAGGACAAGAAGCAAAAACTCGCCGGATTGTCAGAACATAGTAAGCATACAACAACTGAAACTATGTGTAGCAACATTTCCATTCATTTGTGACCATTTGGTTGAAATCACATTTCTGATGCATTGGTTAAGTCCCTCCGGAATATGTTAAACAAGGTGTATATTCCACCAAATCTGATGTTTATAGTTTTGGAGTGTTGCTTCTACAAATCTTAAGTGGCAAGAGGAATGCTTGTTTTTGTGGTTCGAACGAAGATTTGAGCCTTCTAGACTATGTAAGTCCAAGTACACACTAACATTATTGTACAAAAACATTTGAATTTGATGTACATGTTAGATTATCTATTGACAGGCATTCTTCACTGGATGATAAGCCTATCCCATTGCAAACTGCAAATTGCTTTTCTAAGCGTTCAACAATACCCCAGAGATAGGCCATCCATGTTGGAAGTTTCTTCCCTGCTAAAAAATGAAAATCCAGATATGAAGGCTCCAAAATTGCCTGCTTTCTCCATGAAGATTGAAGAAGATGGCAAAATCAAGCTTCCATTATACGTTGAAAATGTGTCTAAGGAATTCTATCGTTGAGGAGAGGACCAACAAAAAGGATTTTGGAAAAAAAAAAAAAAAAAAAGAAAGAAAAATTGAGTAGAAACAAAATAAAAATTTTAGCAAGTGTAACATGTAGACTAGCAATAAAATAAAAAAAATAAAAAATAAATTAAATAAATTGTATATTTTTACTTTTTAATATTACGTCTTAATTTATATTTATAATTTTTTTATATATTATATATTATTTACTTTTTTATAATATATAAAATTTTATTATAATAATAACACATTTAAACTTGAGAAGAATATTTATGTATTTGTATTTAATTTTTTTTTTTAAAATATATATATGTATGTATATATGTATGTATATGCGCAGGGAGATTAGGTGCAAACCATTGTTGCTAAACTTTTCTCAACTGATAAATGAGTTAGGAAGGTAATCCATGTCGGCGCGTTTCCAGCGGTGCCTGCGAAGTGGGACGCCGCATTAGATGGTTGCTTTTGAATACGGAAGAGATGAAAAAAAATCAAACAAGTTGTGCAATGGGTGCCCCACTCCCAACGGCAGTTGGCTCTCATCCGACTGACAGGCGTCCTTCTATGATACTGGATTTGCGCTATTGCAATATGCTCTTTGAAAGTTTTGTTCGTCAAAGACTATGATCAAGTGCTGTGCAAGGCATGTCTTAGAGGCAATTGAAAGTTTTCGAAACAAAACACCAAGTGGGTTCTATATATAAGATTATTAGATATATATATATATATATATATATATTAGATATTTTATTATTTATATATATGTTATAAATATTTTTTTAATGATCATCTGAATTTATTTATATATAATATTATAATAAATGAATTCATTTTGGCATATTATATATGATTAATATACAAAAAATTAAAATGTAACTTTAAAAAAAATACATGAAAGCTTTCCAACCAAAAATATTACACATTAATCTATTAATATAATTATATCTAAAATTCAAACATCTAACTAATTTACTATTCAAGTCTATATAATTTAAAAAATTATATTTCTTAAATAAAAATTAAGTTAAAAAAAAATACTTGAATCTCAATTAAAATTATTATTTAAATAAAATTAACAAAATTTAGAATTTATTTTCAAAAATTTTGGGATAAGCACGACAACACTTTCACTTGACAACAATGTAATCTTTACTTTCCAGGTTGGTTCGAACCATTTACTCTATAAAACAAATCAAATGATTTAAGATAGAAATCCACAAAATTAAAAACATCATCGTTCAAAGATAGTTAGTCGGGCCCCTGAAGGAAGTCTCCGATGGATCCGGAAAAAACAATGAGCAGAAATGGGACAATTATTTTCTTCGTAATCCATGCAACCAAGCCACCATTGTGCGCCGCAGGCCGTTATTCCAATATTCTGAAGTGCGGGGGCATGTTTCAAAATATACTTAACGAGAATCATATCTGCGGATTCCCCGAGAAATCCAGATATCCAAACCTCCTTGAGGTTTTTCTGCAAAGCTACTGGAGTCAACTTCAGTTTTCTTTTTTCCTTGCATGGTTTACGACATAATCGCGAAGGTAACTTCAATCAAAGTAGGATAATTTCATCAGAAATTCGTAATAATCATTTTACTAACTATAATGCAAAATTTTAAACTTCAAATCATTTTCTCTAAACCTCTCAATTAGCTAACTTAATGCTAAAAAGAGCAGTTAAAACAAAAGACGATTGCACACACAAGGGGCGGCAGGCTAAACAATTTTGTCTGTATAAAAAAAAAAAAAAAGAAGAATTTTAAGGTATTTCAAGAATATTTGTGGAACTTGATAAAAGAATTTTTCTAAAAGCATATTATGACAATTTAGTTTGTATAAAAAAATAAAATTAATCTAATTTAACAATTTAATTTTTTTTTATTTATTATCGTAAATAACTATTATAATTATTCTATTTAATTTAATCGTACTATTTATTTACTTATATTTTTTTTTCATAAATTTAAATTATTTAATACAATTAATTCTAATTAATACTGAAATATGTTCTACAAAATTAAATATTAAAAATAAACATTATACGCTGAATATACCTATAAAAATTTTTTGTTTAAATAAAGATACTGAAAACTACTTACGTGTAGTTCAAGGCGTTCCAACAATGGAGATGCCTCGAGGAATGATGTAACCGCACGGTAACAAGGTCTGAAATGTTCCAAATATGATGTATAAATTGATAGTTGTTTTAAACTGCTTAAAACCGGAACCTCAACGGATGTCTCTTTTCCCTGCAAAGACAATTACGACTTTAACGGATCAAAATTAACCTCCAGGTGAATTAGGAACACATCTAAATAAATATCATTTAGCTTAGCTTACCGTGAAATAACTGGCATCCATCAATAAATACTTCAGCTGAGAAAGGTAGACTGCAAACTGACCAAAAACAAACCTGTGCGCCTCCGGATAGGGTCGACCTAAATCATTTGTGTACTTATATTCGTCCAATCCACGGAAGGAAACTATGGATACATCAACGAGCCCCGGAGAATCTATGAAATTAATATTTATCTTTGGCCCATGATACTTAAAGGAAACTAGACTCGGCGCGAGGAGCTCCAAATTCTCCAAGTCCTTCATAAAGTAGACCTCCAAGTGTCTAAGTCTTGGAGGAGGCACGGCAGGCTTTGCGTTCATGAGTTCCCCAATATTATCCAAATATAAATGCTCAAGGAACGAGCACCGATATAGAATGGCATCTAAAACTTCCTCACTGAAGTTTACAGAAAACAAATGGAGTTCTTTAATCGTCTCAAAAAAACTATGAGAAACAAAGGAGGAAGTAAGGTTAGAGGAAATGCAACCCAAATGGTTTAAATATGGCTCAATCCCATTCGTCTCGGTGAAAAGGTTAGGTGGCATAGGATATCGCTTCCATCCATAACCGAGCTCCAAGCGAAGTTTAGAAACTCCACGGGATATTGCAAAGGCAATCCACCTGTTAATATAATCTGTGGATGACTGGCTATAGCTGCGACAATCAAGACTAAACTCAAGAAGGGTTGGACTCTCGTATGCCTTGATAACTTGATCCACCATCTGTATGAATGCATCGGTGTTGGGGAATTTCTTATGGTCACAACGAAAATTGAGAGACAACAGATGACGTTTCCATAAAAATCGCCATTTCCTAGAAAGTACGCTGGTGGCCACTGCCTGCTGCAACGTCAATAGGGAGAAGATGTTTCTGAGAATATCATCGGGTAAATCACTGATAGGATCTTCTAACGTCATTCTTTGCCAATCCTGATCACGCATTGATAAACGAAAAATTAACAGGAATAAAGAACAAGTTCCAATCAACTGTTAAAAGGGACATGTGCACAATGTGGAACTTTGGATTACTAAAAACAAACGGGAAACTCAACTCGAAACTGCTCAAACATAGAGTTATAAAATAAAAAAAGAGAGTACCTGGAAAACTTCAGAGAATATACCACTTCCAACAATTGATTTTGCCGATTTCCAGGGCGCAAGTTTATAGGCTCCGTAGAAATCTGTGGCTTATTGTACTGTAATGTGTGCATTTATGCATGCACCGTATGGTTGGAGTCGGATTAGGATTGCCAATTTAGAACGAGAATATTGATTGAAAGTTAATTCAATTTAGAACTTCTGTATAGAATAGGAATTCCAATTTAATATTGAAATAAAATTAAATTAAATTTATATGTTCTATTTAGGTAAAAAAATTAATAATACATTTAAAATTAATTAAATTAATTCTTCTATTAAGAAATAAAAATTCTAACAAAAAATAAATTCTAATTTAATCATATCACAATTTTAAATAGGAGACTAATATTAATTTCTAAATAGGAGATTAATATTAATTTCTCATAAAACTACTCTAGAAAACGAAGGAGAAATCAAATTTCGCCACACCGGTCCAAGGGTCATCTGGGGAGCTCGGCCGGCCGCCCAGTCTCTCAGGCCTCCTGGCGGTACAGCACACGCTTAACAGTGTGACGCCTTGCACATCTGATCAAGTCTTTGTCATACTCACTGATTGAAATTTAATTAAAATAGAACTTATGTATAGAATAAAATTTTCAATTTAATATTGAAATAAAATATTCAGTTTGACTAAATTTTTATTATTTAAATTAAATTTATATTTTTTAATTAAATAAAAAAGTTAATAATACATTTAGAAATGATTACATTATTTTTTCTATTAAAAATAAGAATTCTAATAAAAATAAAATTCTAATTTGGCTCATATCACAATTCTAACTGGAATACTAATATTAATTTTTTTATAAAATTACTATAAAAAATTTTAAATTTTTTTAAAAATTAAAATATTTAAGCGACAAATGAATTATATTTAATATTTTATTTTATATTTATACGTTATATTCAATTATTAAAAATATACTTTAATTCTAAATAATATCTGAAAAAAAAAATTGTTCAATTTTAAGTTTAAATTAAATTCAATAATAATACAATATATATATATATATATACGAAAAAATTTCGCAAGTTAATTCGTCTAATCAGTGTGAACTTCAATTAGTCCTTAACCCTATTTCAATTACTGTTTTTTTTTAAAGGGTCAAGCACTGATTTTGTTATAATTTTTTTTTCTTGCATTGATAAAATTAAATTTAATGTTTAATTATAATTTCATACTTCTTATCTTATAATACCATTAAAGGAAGGAAGCCGAGGGCAATAAGCCTGTTTGTTTTGTTTGTTTTTTTTTTTTTCTCCAACGAGTATGTGTTACATTGCCACGTGGAGACAGGTCATCACAGTCTACCTAGATGGTATGGTAATCAAAAGGCTCCATGACCATCCGGTATTTTCATCAAAAACGGAGTCCAGGTCCAGGTCCAGGTCCAGCAGCAATGGAAAATGGAAAACGATTGCAACAATCCATGGAAATTTGGAGCAAACCATTTTCTCTAAACTTTTCCCCGATGATAAATGAGTCAAGAATTGTCGTCGTCGTCGATGAGGAGAAGCTAATCCATGTCGGTGCGTTTCCAGCGGTCCCTGCGAAGTGGGATGCCGCATTGAATGGTTGCTTTTGAATCCGGAAGAGATGAAAAAAAATCAAAGAAATTGGGCAATTGGTGCCCCACTTCCGACGGCAGTTGGCGTTCTTGCAACTGACAGGCGTCCTTCGCTGCGACTTGATTTGCCCTATTGCAACGTGCTTTTTGAGAGTTTTGTTCGTCAAAGAATAATTTGACAACAGGTAAAAAGTACACCAGAGACTATGATGAAGTGCTATGCAAGGCACGTCTTGGAGACCATTGCAAATTTTCGAAATAAAAATTATCACTTTCACGTCTCAAGAGGCCAAATGGGATCTAGCCAACCCCAAAAAAAAAAAAAAAAACGCTCAGAAAAACAGAATTTAATATTTTCTTGATCTATTAATTTTTTTTAATAAATGACCCTTTAACCATTACATTATGGTTTCCATGAAATCTCAAATTTCGTCACCTAATTTTTTTTTTTTTTTTAAAAAAAGGAGAGGCTTTCGGTCCATAAGTTTGAATGTTCTTTCGACGAAATCTTCTTCCCAAGAGAAGAAATAGAGAAGGTTTTCCTATGAAGTCTATGTGATAGGAGATCCCTCTGTTCTTTTTTCTTTGTTGTTTGGTACCAGTCCTTGTCACATTGGCAGACAAATATAACTATATTAAACTTTGGACAATCCAGGGTAAAGAAGGACAATCCAGGGCCATTGGACTCGGTAATGATGACCTAGGTGAAACGGCAGGCATACTACAAATTACGTATACAAAAACAAGGTAAAATCATAAATAATTATTATTTAGTGACAAAAGAACTTATATATTTCAAATAAAATTTTGAATTTGAATATTGATCAAGATTCTTAGTAAGGTGAAATGTTTCTCTATATACTATCGAATTTTTTTTTTTTTTTTCTGAATAATGCTGGGTATTATCGCATGCTTCAACGCTCAATGTATCAAATAGGATTTTCACCAGGGGCTTGGAAATTGTACGTTGAAAACCTTCGCACGAATGAAAAGCTGGCCCATCACTAAATGGTTTCATTTTGTGTTGAGCGTGATGAGAAGGACTGAAAAAAACAGTATATGAGTCCGTTCAAATGACAACCTCGTTGTTGTTGTCTTGTGAACGCCTCGTCTCTAACAACTATATGGGGTTAAGAATGCCCCTACGACTGCAATCCCAACGTCAATTTCACATTTTTTGACATTACATTGTGACTGTACACTTCATTCTTCTTTGAGATGTACATCTAATATTAATTATATATTTACTTAAATCTATTATATCGTATAATTCCAACGTATTATAGCAAAGGTACAAGTACGACTTCACTCCGAGATAATTGAGATTGATGGGCTGATCGAATTGTGGTAAGAAGAGTCAGAGCACACATGTGTGGGTGGACCTACCTGGTTAAATGCCAATGGGACCTGTTACAGCGAGAGGGAGAAGTTTGTTGGTTCCGTGTGAATTCTACTTATTATTTTTTAGAGCAAGCGGGTCTTTTTTAAAATTTTTTGAAAAAAAAAAAAGTTATATGCATATTTTCTAAATTATATACTTATTATTATTAATTATATGCATATTTTACTTAGTTATACCCATATTACAATTTTAAAAAAAAAAAAAAAAATGAAGCAGGTGAGACCAGGACCCCACCTTATCAAGTCAGCCGGTTCCCTAACCCACCCGCCGGTCCATTTCAGCTCGGCCTGATATCTTTTTCAACATGTAAAAAGGCAACTGTGCACCTAGTTGCCAATTCTCGTCCGCTGTCTTACTTTCCATGGCAGCCAGAAAAATTACAAACACTATTATCATCTTCTCGTTGTTCACCTCGATTTCTTTTCAATTCCATGGCTCAATTGCACAGAACTGGGTTAAAGCCGGCTACTGGTATGCCGCCGGTGACTATCCTATACCCGACATAAACTCTGCCTTGTTTACTCACCTTCTCTGTGCATTTGCCAATGTAAGCTCCTCCACCTACGAGCTTTCCATTCCTTCCAGCTTGCAACGAAACTTCTCCACCTTCACCGACATCGTCAAGCGTAGGAACCCATCAATTAAAACGCTTCTGTCTATATGGAATGGACAGGCTCAGACAGCTCAGTCAATTCTAGGTGAGCCACCTAATTCCTCTGTCTTGTCTTCCATGCTCACAGTGCCTTCTTACAGGAAATCTTTTATTGAGTCTTCTATAAGGACTGCTCGGCTTTACGGGTTCCAGGGAATAGACTTGTTTTGGCTATGGCCTAACAGCACAGACTTGTCAAAGATAGGAACTTTATTAGACGAGTGGAGAGCTGCTATTGATTCTGAGCCAAGAAACGCCAGTGGGTCTCGATTGATGCTGACAATGGTTGTTCGTTACTCACCGAATTCAACAAATGTTAGCTACCCTATTGAGTCTATGAGCAGGAATTTGGATTGGGCACACATTGCTGCTTATGACTATCATTTGCCTTCAAGGGAAAATGCTACTGGGAACCATGCTGCTTTGTACAATCCTTCTAGTAACATTGCTACTGACATTGGCATAAAAGAATGGCTAAGTAGAGGGTTTCCAGCAAACAAGCTTGTTTTGGGTTTGCCTTACCATGGATATGCATGGACCCTGGCGAACCCCAGTGACAATTCTCTCGGTTCACCAGCCTCAGGGCCAGCCATTACTATTGATGGTTCCATTGGATACAGATTCATCAACGCATACATTCGAAATTATGGCTACGGAGCTAAGCCTGTGTATAATTCAACCTATGTGGTCAATTACTTCGTTGTTGGATCATTTTGGATTAACTATGATGATGTGGAGACTGTTAGAGCTAAGATTGCTTATGCAAACGAGAAGGGAATGCGCGGTTACAATGTGTTTCAGATTGCCAATGATGATAATTGGGCACTGAGTTACGCAGGTGAGTATTGGATTTTCGTTTTTAACATAAATCTGTTGATTGGGAAGAAAGCCCTTGTGTCTTTTATTACTCTTAAATGCAACAATATAAATGTTCCATAGGGAAGGCACTTTCTATGTTTGAAGAGAGAGAAATTTACTAAACTGAATTACCAACAGCTCAAGGTGGAGCAACTCGAGGAGGCAAGCATAGGTTGCTGCTAATAGTTCTGATTCCAGTTGTCTTGATTGCTGTCCTATGCGCTTCTATAATACTCTGCTACCGAAGCAGGGTATTTGCAAGTAAAGGTAAGTTTTATCAATTTGGTGGTGCACAATTTTCCATCAGGTAGAAGTAAATAAGAAAACTTCTGTTGGGTTTATTCATTGTTCCTTTTGGATTGCAAAAATGGGAGTCTCAGGCAACAGAGGTCCATCAACTCCAGGAATTAGTTCATTGGCTGCTGACAAGCTTGATATTGATGCTCCTAATCTGCAAGTATTCAGTTTTTCCAACATCAAAGCAGCTACAAATAACTTTATAAGCGCAAACAAGATTGGAGAGGGTGGATTTGGTCCTGTTTACAAGGTGGTAGTACTAGCAGCATTTCCAATTCATCATTGAATCCAGCCTGTTTAGGATTAATATTGCTAATGGCTGATTGTCATAATTATCAGGGCAGACTACCTCATGGACAGGAGATAGCCGTGAAGAGGCTTTCTGCATCGTCTACTCAAGGAGTTGAGGAGTTCAAAAACGAGGTTTCACTAACTGCAAGACTTCAGCATGTAAATCTGGTTCGACTTCTGGGAATTTGCGCAGAGAAGGAAGAGAAGATGTTGGTGTACGAGTACATGCCAAACAAAAGCTTGGATCTCTACCTCTTTGGTCTGTAATCCTTGCTGCTTTACAATAACAGCTGCTGAGCCTACTGGATTTTTAAGATCTAAAGCAGCAATTATAGACCAATTTAGATTTACTCAATTTCCTTTCTAGGATTGGCTGATGAAGTATCATTGGCAAGTAAATGCTTTCTACCTATCATATTCTGCAGATCCAATAAGACGATATGACTTGGATTGGAGTATTCGTGTTCGTATTATTGAAGGGGTTACTCAGGGGCTTCTATATCTCCAAGAGTACTCAAATTTCACAATAATACACCGAGATTTAAAGGCTGGCAACATCTTACTTGACCATGAGATGAATCCTAAGATATCAGATTTTGGCATGGCTAGACTTTTCAGAAAAGATGTGTATGAAGCAAACACGAGCCAGATTGTTGGAACATAGTAAGTTGGTTTTCTCTCATCGATGTTATGTATAATAATATATCATCAGGACCTGTTTGTCAAACTGATACATACTTAATTGGCGCTTTGTACCATGCAGTGGATATGTTCCCCCTGAATATGTAAGAAAAGGCATATATTCCATGAAGTATGATGTTTATAGCTTTGGAGTTTTTCTTCTTCAAATCATCAGTGGCAAGAGGAACACGTGCTACTATGGCCCAAATGAAAATTTCCACCTTTTAGAATATGTAAGCATACCTACTATCATTTTTATCTGTTGAGAGTTTCTTTTTAGTTTAATTTAAGGTCTACAAATATGCCCTAATGCAGGCATATGCGTTGTGGAAAGAAGGCCAAGGCAAGGAATTCATAGACCCATCACTGGATGATTCATCTTCACCTTGTAAACTGGCAATATGTATGCACGTAGCACTGCTATGCGTTCAAGAGAACCCAGACGACAGGCCAACAATGTTGGAGGTTTTTTCCATGCTCAAAAATGATGTATCTATTATTGCTACTCCTAAAATGCCTGCATTTTCTGGGAAAGAGAAAGGAATTACGGGAGCTGCATCCGCATCCCACCAGCAGCAAGAATATGATACAGCGAATGACCCACAATTCTCTGAAGTTGAGCCTCGTTGACGACAAAGACTCAATTTAAGGAAGTATAAGCTTCTCTTCATGCCAGATGGTGTGCAAATTCATTCACAAATTTGCACTCTATGGTAATTATAGATTGAAAATGGGATCGGTAAAAGCGGAGAGCATCTCAGGGCCCAATAAGCAAGTCCATTTCTTGTTAGCCACGGACCTTAACAAGTGGACATTAGGTGAATCTGATCTTTTTTTATTAGCATATGTTACTAGCAGTTGAAGATTTATTTAACTGATAGCAAAATCACTTTATTGTATCCTATCGGTTATAAGTTCTAATAGTGAAAATAAACTCTTTGTAATAATAATAAGACTAGGATTACATATAGCATGTTCTACTGAGTTGTATTTTTGGTATATTCATACCCAATTCGTCTAACTTGTTAACGCCAACGTGCTGCTGGCCCTGTCCCTATCAGTTGTATGGAAATGTCCACTTAACATGAGAGACCGAATCAAACCACCAGAAGCCAAAAAGTCCTCTGCCGAGAACTGCTTTCTATTAGTTTAGAACTCTCTGGTTTTTCATTTTTTTAGGCACTGTTTATCTGGGGCTGTGATCTCTGCCTGGTATCCGAAACTCTCGCTTGTCTTGCACTTAACTTTCATGCGTGAAAACCGTTCAGTCGAATCTCAGCAATACACGCTAGACATGGATAGAGTAAACAAAAAGATATTTCGAATCAATTTTCCTTGGCATGCAAAAGCTCATAAATCATATCATAACCAGTGCGTTTAACGTATAAGCCAGCCCACAATATGTGAGGGAATTTGCATCTGCCTTATATAAATGTATGCTTGTTGATACACGAGAGTGAAAGTCATGGGACAAATGGATTCTGGCCATACTATTGCTTCCAGCAATAAAACTTATAAGAAAAATGAAAATACTTGGTTTACTACACAACAGTAAAATTTCTTTAGGGACGGTGGGGCTCAAAACTCTCCCACAGAATATGGAACTTTACTCCTTTGTACCAAAGGAGAAAAAAAAAAAATCCATCTTTTTTTCTTAGACAAATCCTTCTGTTTCGACCTTTAGATCATTTCTTGACCATATATGTAATAGCTATTCTTCCCGCTTTATATTTTATTACTCACGAAACATTGGCCGCGATGCATAAATAGACCAAGTGCTAGTTGAGATCAAATCGAAGTAGAATGATAAGCTAATGGCAATTGCATACTGGCTGCCTTCCACTTGTCTCATTTTCAAGTAAGGAGCAATGCGGGACAATCGCAAAATGCCTCATACTAGCTTGCAGAGTTTTGAGAAAATTACTATACACAGACAAAACTGCTATATTATTTATGTGAAAATTCAATTTTTATGTTTCAGAGCATTGACGTTAATGGGAAGGTTCGTTCCAGTCCATGTAGTGAAAACAAACCATGTAGACCAAATCGAACTTCAATTATTCAGAAGAAGAAAGACGCCTATTATTCCATCACGGACAGTATCCTTAGTAACCTATTGGCCACAATCATCAAGGCCTGATGATCAAACAAAGTGATCGATGGCCAGGGCAGCAGTTTAAAGAAAACCCTGGATAACGTCAACCATTCAAAGCCACGTGAAAAAAAACAAAAAAACGTTAATTCCCCTACAATTGTATATGGATATGCACTATATAATTACAGAGAGGCCCCTTTCAAACTTGGTCTGTTGACAAGTCAATCACACCATGGCTAGAGTCAAAATTATGCACATTATCCTTACAGCCATGGCCTCTCCTTCATGACTCTCTCCACCACGGGAGATTCTGCCTTTGCCACCATCCCCCATAGGTACATCTTTCTCCTGCCAAATATTGTCACGTAAAAATTTGAAGTATCCGATTCCGAAGCTGTGCTACTTAGAAATTTCGCCAACACGGAAAGATCCGCCGGTGAAAACACGTCTCTCATTCGGTGGAGCCAAGTATGATCTGAAATTCTATGCTAGAATGGCATCAAATGCTAGGACTAGTAAAATTTTCATAAATTCAGCAATTGGGATGGCCAGAGAATATGGGTTTGATGGGCTGGATCTTGACTGGGAATTCCCTGGAAACCTGTGTATTCTTTTGTTAGGATTCCCAAAAACTGGCCCATTCCAATGTTAGAAGATTCATTCTTGATCATTAGAAAAGAAAAGAAATTTCAAGTTTTGTTTGTGATAAATGCCTTCAAACGAAAATTTGACAAAAGGCAAAAAAAGTACACAAATACTATAATTGCCATTGCTGTGCGAGGGACGTCAGGGAGGCAAACAAAAAACGTAAAAAACACACCCATTTAAAGTCCAATGGCAAGGGATGGGACCTTCCAAGAAATCTCGAATAACGTCAAGTCTTCTTGGTACATTCCCACAAAGAAGTCAACATGGAACAAACAAAGAGAGGCCGAAGTCTTCGATTGCAAGCAGAGGTAGCAGCCTTCCCCGTAATGAACAGAAGTAAGGGAAAATAATAATAAACATCTAAAAGTTGCGAATTTTATTCGGTTTAAATAACAATATTTTTCCCTTAAGAAAATGACTTGCACCTAAAAAAAAAAACATTGCGACAATGCTTCGTTGTGCAATCTGCAGCCCTGTAAAAATAAAAAATAAAAATAAAAAAAAATGGAAAAGGAGAGGCTTTCGGTCCATAATCTTCTACGTGGCAAGTTTCGAAACCAAACTCGTCAAATGTTTTTATTTTTAAGATTTCCCAAATAAAATTTTAATTTTTGAACAAATGGGATGTTATTTTTTCTCAAAATCTTCTTCATAAAAAAAAAAACATGAAAAAAAAAGAAGAAGAAGAAAAAGATTTCCTATGAAATTCATGTAATGTGACGTGAGATTCCTGTATTCTCTCTCTTGATTCAATTGAGCGTTTGGCAAAAGTCTTTGTTACGTGCGGAATGAGGTTAATTTTTGCACAATTTAGGTAAAAAGTATGGAGAAGATTGGGCTACGAACATTAGACCCATTAAGCCCTAATTTTAATTTTACAGAGACCGTTTGTAATTGAGAATTTAAATTTAAAATTTTATATATTTTTTAAAAAAAAAAATTGATAAAAAATTATATTATTGTGTATCTCAAGAACCGACCTTGAGTCACTGAGACGCATTCTGATGACTCTTGCTGGTTTAGCACTCTGGATGACAGCCATTGGGAGACCTTCGACTCAAATTTTGGTAGGTGGGTTGGCCTTTCTGCCTTACTCCCCTGAAGTCAAATCATTCCTGCTTTTGGTATGTATGTACGTATTGCTGCACTTGAAGAGCTTTTACCGATTTGATGTGGGAATTATTTTATGCTTATCAATCAAGCTTGTTAAAAGACATCAAACAAAACAGATAGCTATGGTGACTAATGCACACAACTTTGCAATTGCAGTATTGACTATAGATTATAGTAAGTATGGATGTAGATTGTGTTTTAAGAGAGCTGCCCTACTCAACAAATAAAGAACTGCGAATCGGTGAAAACGCCAGAAAAATAAAAAATAAAAAATTCCTTTTGCTCAACGATCCGAAACTTTTGAGTTGTTGAGTTTCCAATGATACTTTCTTGCTTTGCTGCTAGTCAAATTGAACATGGCTAACAGTGTGGCGGCAGCAAATCAACAAAGGAAAACATGAGTAATGCTTGTTCCGCCTGCCCCTAGGAGGAAGAATAAGAAAAAAAAAAAAAAACAGCAAAAGTTGAGGAGAAGAGAATTGACACGGAATCAGAATTTTTCGCGTTTTTTTTCCCTGTGCTTTAAACCGCCACTTGAGCAAGAAATGTAGTCTTGGTGCGATTGCTCTACAGTAGAGTGACTAACTCAGACTTTCAAGTTAACTTTTTGCCGTAAGTTTTCGTGTTCCACCTCAGATGGGCATATCGCCAATAGAAATTCTGGCCACGTGTATCCAATATGTTTGGTTGGAAAGAAAATGATCTTCTTGAATATAATGTCCTCGCCAGATCTAATTTACATAAAGATTATTTGGTGTTGTGAATTGAGTGGTAGTTTCCAAACGTTCTGCAACCTTCTTCCATGGCTTGTAAAACTTTCAACATTGTCTTTCTCTTCCTTTTTTCTGTTTTTGTCAAGTTTCACTGCTCTAAATCGCAGGAGGCCTGGATTCAAGCTGGTTACTGGTTCTCCAGCAGCGAGATCCCTATTTCTGGCATTGATTCTTCTATTTTTTCCCATGTTTTATGTGCTTCTGCCTACATAAACTCTTCCAGTTACCAGCTTTATATTAAGTCTTCCGACGAGAAATACTTCTCTACCTTCACAAGCACCATCAAAGGCAAAAACCCTTCCGTAGTTTCACTTCTGTCTATCTGGGCAGGTGGGGAAGACCTTCTAATATTTTCTTCAATGATAAACGAGTCCTCTTATAGAAAGTCCTTCATTGAATCCTCCATGTATTTGGCAAGGCTCTATAGCTTTGGTGGTCTAGACCTGTCTGGAGTTGTCCCTAATATGAGCGTCAACGTGACCAATTTAGGAACCTTTTTCGATGAGTGGCGAGAAGCTACAGATTCCGAGTCTAGAAAATCAGGCAAGCCAAGGTTGCTCTTGGTTATGGCAGCTTATCACTCACCCTCTCTGGATTCTGTCACGTATCCGATTGACTCTCTTATCAGGAACTTGGATTGGGTACATCTTGTTGCATATGACTATTATGTTCCGACAAACAGTAATGTCACGGGTGCCCATGCTGCTCTTTATGGAGGCTCAAACTGGGTTAATACCGATAGCAGCATAAAAGAATGGTTTGCAAGAGGCTTTTCTGCTGGTAAGCTAGTTTTAGGATTGCCTTACCATGGCTTTTGTTGGACGTTAGTAAACCCCAATAACAATAGTATTGGTGCTCCATCGTCCGGTCCAGCCATAACTCCAAAGGGTTCCATGGGTTACAAGACCATTAAATCGTTCATTCAAAACTATGGGTTTGGAGCTGCTGCAGTCTACAATTCTACGTATGTGGTGAACTTCTTCACTGTGGGAACGACGTGGATCAATTTTGATGATGTGGAGGCTATTAAAACTAAAGTCTCTTATGCAAAGCAGAATAAGCTGGCTGGTTACAATGTCTATCAACTCGCCGATGATGACAATTGGGTCCTTTCCCTAGCAGGTAAGCAATCAATAGCCATTTGATACATGCTAATTCTCCTATACCTAGCACAACCCCCACCCCACTCCCCATCCCCCACTTTTCTGAAAAGATGCATCAATTTTCTGTTATATGGAGGAAACAGGCTTCCCTTGCAATACTTTATGCACCCTTGTGTTAAAGAGTGCCAAATATGAACACACATTATTGCGGTATGATATTAGCAAAATTGCCTTGGCATATCACAATTAACACAATGAATATTGTTCTCAGCTCAGGGGAAAGATCAGAAGAAAAAGGAGAAACTGTTGGCACCCATTCTGGCCACGATCACAGTAGTTTTCCTCTTTTGCTGCACAATGGCGTGTTGTTTTTTCAAAAGGGTAGTTATCAGGTCCACAGGTATCTTCTCTTAATTCTGAAAGTTTCCCATGATTGAATTTACAACTAACAGAGTGAAATTTTAACCACAAGAAGCCGAAGACAAAAGGACCTTATTTTTCTCTCCTGCTTTTGTGTACAGGAATCATTGGTGCTGTCCAAAGGCCCTTATCTGTGCTGAAAAACAAAATATATACTGCTGAAAAAATCAACACTGATTCTGCAAGCCTCCGAGTTTTTAGCTTTGCCACCATCAAAGTAGCCACAGACAACTTTTCAAGCCAAAACAAGCTTGGACAGGGTGGATTTGGCCCTGTCTACAAGGTAACATTTTGGACACAAATGCCAAAGAATACTTTAGGGCACATGAGATAATGTAAATGCAAGCTACATATATATGTAGGTGTAATCACCCATTTCTATAACTGGCATTGCGATTCAGTCACAACTTGAGATGAAATTTCTTTGCCTGAACCGGTTTCAGCAGACAGAACAACCTTTGTTTTTGGCTTTTCCAGGGCAGGCTAACAAAAGGAAAGGAAATAGCAGTGAAGAGGCTTTCAAAAGCTTCCAACCAAGGAGAAGAGGAGTTCAAAAATGAGGTTACCCTCACTGCGAAACTTCAGCATGTAAATCTAGTGAGACTTTTGGGATTTTGCACTGAGAGGAAAGAAAAGATGCTGATCTATGAGTACATGCCAAACAAAAGCTTGGATTTCTACCTCTATGGTAAATAATTGTTCATCCTCCAACTATTTAAAATGGCATGACAGAGAGTTCCCTGTGGGGAGAAACAACAATTCAAGTTCAAGAAATTATAGCCAGACCATTAAAATATGGACTGCAAAACCTAGTGCCCCAAGTTTTCTACAATTGATTGCTTATAAGTCTAATCATACATACATATATACACACACACACACGCAGATCCCATAAGACAAAAGCTCTTAGATTGGAGAAAACGCGTGCACATCATTGAAGGGATTACACAAGGTCTTCTTTACCTCCAGGAATACTCAAATTTCACAATCATTCACCGAGATTTGAAGGCTAGCAATATTCTATTGGACGAGGAAATGAACTCCAAGATATCAGACTTTGGTATGGCTAGACCTTTCAGAAAAGATGAATTAGAAGCAAAGACGGGAAGAATAGTTGGAACATAGTAAGAAGGTCTTCCTGAGAGTTGTTTCTCAATTAAATTCCATTGTTGTATGCCATGCAATCTTATTTATCAGTGTGTTGCAGTGGCTACATTCCTCCTGAGTACGTCAGAAGAGGGAAATACTCTTGGAAATATGATGTTTACAGCTTCGGAGTTCTGCTTCTGCAAATCGTAAGTGGCAAGAGGACTAACTGCTATTATGGTACACATGAAAACTTGAACCTTCTTGAATACGTAAGTCTCCTACTTTCCCCAATCTACATAAATTCCACGATGCCCCTCAACTCAATGCCGCAACTCCAAGTTTACCTACAGTTCATGCAAATGTTTCAGGCATATGAATTGTGGAAAGATGGTAAAGGCTCGGAGTTCATTGAACCTTTCCTGGACGATTCGTGTTCGTCATGTAAACTCATCAGATGCATGCAAGTGGCTCTCTTATGCGTCCAGGAAAATCCTAAGGACAGACCAACTATGTTGGAGGTTGCTTTGCTACTCAAGAGTGAAAAGGCTGCTATTGCTAACCCAGAAAGGCCTGCTTTTTCTGTACAAATAGATGAAGACGAGGAACTAGGAATTAAGATCTATTCAGTTGATCATGCCCCAATAACCGAAGTGGTACCTCGATGAACTGAAGTTTCTTACCAGCAAATGTGTCTTGAGTCTTTTTTTTTTTTTTTTTTTTTCTTATATATATATTTTTTATTTTTTTTTTGGACAAAGTGTTATAACTGTGTATTCTTTCGTCAGGATTCCCAAAAAGCTGGCCCATTTTAACTGTTGAAGATTAGTTCTTGATCATTAGAAAAGGGAAGGATTTTCAAGTTTTCTTTGTGACAAAAACCTTCAACCAAAACTTTGACAAAAGGCAGAAAGTGCACGAGGGTATGACAGCAGTGCTGTGCAAGGCACACCTCTTAGAGAGACAAACGCAAATTTTCTTCTCTTTGTCGAAACAAAAAGGAACACTCTTACTTCTCAAAAGGCCACATGGGTTCTACGTAATAATAATAAAAATAAATAAATAAGCACCGAAAAAACAAAATTTGACATTTTCTTTTTTTAACCCATTTAAAGTTCTTTGAATAAGTGAGCCATTATCCATTATATGGTGGGCTTCCATGAATTCTCCAAGTTCGTCACCTAATGGAGAGAGAAAAAAACAAAAAAAAAAAAAAAAAAAAAGGGACAGGCTTTCTGTCCATAATTTTCCACGGCGCAAGTTTTGAAGCGAAACTTGTCAAATGTTTGATGCTTTAGAATTTGACATTTTCTCTTGACTGTTCTTTAGGCGAAATCTTCTTCCCAAGAGAAGAAATAGAAAAAGGATTTCCTCAGAAGACTCTGTGATGGGAGACTCCTCTATTCCCTTTTGCTTAGTTCAGTTACAGTGTTGGGTACCAGTCTTTGTCACATTTTCAGACAAGTATAATTAAATTAAACCTTAGACAATCCAGGGGAAAATATAAAAGGAACAATTGGTCATTGGACTCGGGCGTCTGGAGGAGATTAATTAGACCTGGATGATGACCTAGGTGAAACGGCAGGCCTACTACAAAGGCACATAAGTATAAAAGAAGATGGCAAAACCACCCATAGTTGTTTAGTGACAAAAAGACTCTTTTATTTCAAACAAAATCTTAAATTTAATTCTTTGATTAAGTTTTTTAGTAAAATTAAATGTTCGCTTATGCTAGGCACCATGAAATAATTATTTTGTTTATTAATGCAGAGCATTATCCCTGTTTTATTATTTTATTAATAAAATAAATAAATAAAAAAAGGATAAAGGTTGATATATTTTCTCTAATACGATTGGTTGCCAAAGGTATCAAATAGGATTTTTCATCAGGGGCTTGGAATTGGACGTTGAAAACCTTCGCATCAATGAAAGTTGGCCCCATCACTAAATGGTTTCATTTTGTGTTAGACGTAAGAGAACGTGATGATAACGGCTGAAAAAAGAAGAAGAAAAAAAAAAAAAAAACAGTAAATGAGTCCGTTCAAATGACAACCTCGATGTCGTTGTCTTGTGAACGCCTGGTCGCTAACAACTATATGGGGTCAAGAATAACACCACGACTAGGACTCAGCGCGCCACGCAATCCCAACGTCGATTCTACATCTTTTTGACGGTACATTGTGACTGTACACTTCATTCTTCTTTGAGATATACACCTAATATTATTAGCAATGTAACTAAAAAGAATTTTATATTCGCATCAATTAATAAACTTACGTATCATATCATTTATTTGTAATTTTATAATTTTTTATTTTTTTTGCAGGGATAACACCTGTCATATATATATATTTCTAGATTTGTCCTAAGACCAGTTTATATTTGACACCGCGAGTGCCCCCTGAAATACTAGTAGTGAACACAAAGAAAATCCAGGGAATTATATCGCGGTTTTCAGCTTTTTGTTTCCAGGGAGTTCACTTGACTTGTATTTTTAAAATAGACTCGGCTCTTCAGATACATTTTAGACGCCAATCTATAGACTAAACATTTTAATTGTATATATTTTATCCTTTGTATGTATATATATATATATTATAAATTAATGATGGATCCGAAATATATCTTTAGCAGACATGCAATGTGAACTCGCAATCGGCAAAGCCCGACATTTTATGTAAAACTGACATTTCATGGCATACGCATCTCACTTGACTATGATATAATTGGTGGGCTGATCGAATTATAGTTTGAAGAGTCAGAGAACACATTTGCGGGTGTACCTGCCTGGCTAGATGTAAAAAGGCAACTGTGCGTCTAGTTGCCAATTCTCGTCCGCTGTCTTACTTCCCATGGCAGCCAGAAAAATCACCAACACTATCATCGTCTTCTCCTTGTTCACCCCGCTTCCTTTTCACTTCCATGGCTCAATTGCACATAACTGGGTTAAAGCCTGCTAGTGGTATGCAGCTGGTGACTATCCTGTACCCGACATAAACTCTGCCTTGTTTACTCACCTTCTCTGTGCATTTGCCGGTGTAAGCTCCGCCACCTACGAGCTCTCCATACCTTCCGGCTTGCAACGAAACTTCTCCACCTTCAACGACATCGTCAAGCGTAAGAACCCATCAGTTGCAACGCTTCTGTCTATCTGGAATGGACAGGCTCAGACAGCTCAGTCAATTCTAGTTAAGCGACCTAACTCCTCTGTCTTGTCTTCCATGCTCACAATGCCTTCTTACAGGAAGTCTTTTATTGAGTCTTCTATAAGGACTGCTAGGCTTTACGGGTTCCAGGGAATAGACTTGTGTTGGCTATGGCCTAATGGCAGAGACTTGTCAAAGATAGGAACTTTATTAGACGAGTGGAGAGCTGCTATTGATTCTGAGCCAAGAAACGCCAGTGGGTCTCGATTGATGCTGACAATGGTTGTTCGTTACTCATCGAATTCAACAAATGTTAGTTACCCGATTGAGTCTATGAGCAGGAATTTGGATTGGGCACACATTGCTGCTTATGACAATCATTTGCCTTCAAGGGAAAATGCTACTGGGAACCATGCTGCTTTGTACAATCCTTCTAGTAACATTGCTACTGATATTGGCATAAAGGATTGGCTAAGTAGAGGGTTTCCAGCAAGCAAGCTTGTTTTGGGTTTGCCTTACCATGGATATGCATGGAACCTGGCGAGCCCCATTGATAATTCTCTTGGTTCACCAGCCTCAGGGCCAGCCATTACTATTGATGGTTCCATTGGATACAGATTCATCAACGCATACATTCGATATTACCTCGTTGTTGGATCATTTTGGATTAAATATGATGATGTGGAGACTGTTAGAGCTAAGATTACTTAAGCAAAAGAGAAGGGAATGCGTGTTTACAATGTGTTTCAGATTGCCAATGATGATAATTGGGCACTGAGTTACGCAGGTGAGTATTGGATTTTCGTTTTTAACATAAATCTGTTGATTGGGAAGAAAGCCCTTGTGTCTTTTATTACTCTTAAATGCAACAATATAAATGTTCCATAGGGAAGGCACTTTCTATGTTTGAAGGGAGAAAAATTTACTAAACTGAATTACCAACAGCTCAAGATGGAGCAACTCGAGGAGGCAAGCATAGGTTGCTGCTAATAGTTCTGATTCCAGTTGTCTTGATTGTTGTCCTATGCGCTTCTATAGTACTCTGCTACCGAAGCAGAGTATTTGCAAGTAAAGGTAAGTTTTATCAATTTGGTGGTGCACAATTTTCCATCACGTAAAAGTAAATAAGAAAACATCTGTTGGATTCATTCATTGTTCCTTTTGGATTGCAAAAATGGGAGTCTCAGGCAACAGAGGTCCATCAACTCCAGGAATTAGTTCATTGGCTGCTGACAAGCTTGATAGTGATGCTCCTAATCTGCAAGTATTCAGTTTTTCCAACATCAAAGCAGCTACAAATAACTTTATAAGCGCAAACAAGATTGGAGAGGGTGGATTTGGTCCTGTTTACAAGGTGGTAGTACAAGCAGCATTTCAAATTCATCATTGAATCCAGCCTGTTTAGGATTAATATTGCTAATGGCTGATTGTCAAAATTATCAGAGCAGACTACCTCATGGACAGGAGATAGCCGTGAAGAGGCTTTCTGCATCGTCTACTCAAGGAGTTGAGGAGTTCAAAAACGAGGTTCCACTAACTGCAAGACTTCAGCATGTAAATCTGGTTCGACTTCTGGGAATTTGCACAGAGAAGGAAGAGAAGATGTTGGTGTACTAGAGTACATGCCAAACAAAAGCTTGGATCTCTACCCCTTTGGCCTGTAATCCTTCCTGCTTTGCAATAAAAGCTGCTGAGTCTATCGGATTTTAAGATCTAAAGTAGCAATTATAGACCAATTTAGATTCAGTCAATTTCCTGCCTTGGATTGTCTGATGAAGTATCATTGGAAAGTAAATAAATGCTTTCTACGTGTCATATTCTGCAGATCCAATAAGACGATATGACTTGGATTGGAGTACTCGTGTTCGTATTATTGAAGGGGTTACTCAGGGGCTTCTATATCTCCAAGAGTACTCAAATTTCACAATAATACACCGAGATTTAAAGGCTGGCAACATCTTACTTGACCATGAGATGTGAATCCTAAGATATCAGATTTTGGCATGGCTAGACTTTTCAGAAAAGATGCGTATGAAGCAAACACGAGCCGGATTGTTGGAACATAGTAAGTTGGTTTTTCCTCATCGATGTTATGTATAATAATATATCATCAGGACCTGTTTGTCAAACTGATACATACTTAATTGGCGCTTTGTACCATGCAGTGGATATGTTCCTCCTGAATATGTAAGAAAAGGCATATATTCCATGAAGTATGATGTTTATAGCTTTGGAGTTTTGCTGCTGCAAATCGGAAGTGGCAAGAGGAACACGTGCTACTATGGCCCAAATGAAAATCTCTACATTTTAGAATATGTAAGCATACTATTATTATCATTTTTATCTGTTAAGAGTTTCTTTTTAGCATAACTGAAAGGCTACAAATATGCCCTAATGCAGGCATATGGCTTGTGGAAAGGGGGCCGAGGCTAGGAATTCATAGACCCATCACTGGATGATTCATCTTCACCTTGTAAACTGGCAATATGTATGCACCTAGCACTGCTTTGCGTTAAAGAGAACCCAGACGACAGACCAACAATGTTGGAGGTGTTTTCCATGCTCAAAAATGATGTATCTGTTACTGCTACTCCTAAAATGCCTGGATTTTCTGGGGAAGAGAAAGGAATTACAGGAAGTGCGTCCCCATCCTGCTATGATTATAACTGGTAAAAAGAAATTATTTTATTGTGAATTTTTTATCACAGATTTTGGTCTTGAAGTAGTATTTTTGTTAAAAAAATAAAAATAATAAAAATAAAGTTACATGTTTTTGTCTAATTTTTAGTCACTCAGATGCTTTTTTATTTTTGTTAAGATTAATATATTATATTATACCGAGTTGTATTTTTGGTATATTCCTACCCAATTCGTCTTTATAGCTAACTCCTTAACGCCAGCGTGCTGCTTTCCCTGTCCCTATCAATTGTATGGAAATGTCCGCCTAACATGAGAGACCGAATCAAACCACCAGAGGCCAAAAAGTCCTATACTGAGAACTGCTTTCTATTAGTTTATAATTTTCTTAAAAAATTTTATTTAGGCACTGTTTGGATGAGGTTGTAATCTATGTATGGTGTCTCAAACTCTTCCTCTTGTCTTGAACGTAACTTTTATGCATGAAAACCGTTCAGTCGAATCTCTCAAAAATGGCAATACACGCTAGAGTAAACAAAAAGATATTTCAAATCAAATTTCCCAGCATGCAAAGCTTATTCAGAGGGAATTTGATTCTCTCGTGTATAAATGCATGTTTGTTTTCGATTCTATTTATTAGAATATTATTATTATATAAAATTCTCTAATTTATAAATTTATTATTTTTATAATAATTATTAATTATACGTGTAAAGTATATAATTTAAAAATAATAAAAAATAAAAATTATATTAAAATTATTTTAATAAATTAGAGATTAATTCTCTCAAAAAAATTATTGAAAATTGATTTCTTCGAAAAATTCATAAGAGATTAGTTCTTTCAAAAAAAAATTAATTCTTTATTTTTTTATTTTTATATATAATTTTTTAAATTTTTAATATCTCACCATTTGGTATTCAAGTGATATTCTTAGAATTTCGCTTTTATTTTAGATTTTACATTTAATTCTAAATTTTTAGTATTATTGATTTACAGTTTCACACCATATATTCACGTAATTCATACTTTATAATATTTTATTTTGAAGAATTTATATTTTTGATATAAAAGTCTTTTAAAAGTTTTAAACAATCAATCACAACTGTAATAAATAATTAGTTAGAAAATAATAAGTTTAAATTTTCTATAGAGAATACGAGGAGAATCCTTTAAAAGCGTTGACGACAACTATACATTTTCATGTCTAAATGTAGAATTTTCTTGTTGAGATGAAAGTGACTTTGCATGATAGATTTTTAGGGTTAAAAAATACTTTTGTTTCTACCATACTTAAGAGTAATTTAAGGTGTAAATTACTTTTATTCAGTTGAAAGGTAATGTTATCTAGTGGTATGATTAGTTTCAAATTTATGTTGAAATTTTGATTTGAGTTGATTTTACTAAAGACTTTCTCATGAGTTTTGGGTCATCGGAATATCACAATGTTGATGAAAAATTCACAAAAATTCATCAAACATCAACTATCTTAAAGTATTATAGTCATTTTGAGCGGCTTGCCAATCGAACAAAAGAATGATCAGAATTGGTAAGTAATTTTATCGAATGACTTATTCTTAAAATTTGATAACAAGTTAAAACTCATCAATCTCAAATAATGGTAATAGTTATCTTTTTTACTTGTTTATATGAGGAGAAGTTGAATTCAAAAAATTGTCATCCTATTACTGAATAAGTTGTTAGCAAATTTTCAGATAAAAGTAATAATTTGTCATTTTCAAACCGTTTCACTAATTTTAAACATTTGATTTAAGAGCAATTGAAAGAAAGGATGAAAAAAAATTATACTGGTACTATGATGAAAAGTGACACAAAGAGTATCAGTTTAGACAAATAAAATTTTTAATAATCGAATCAGATGAGAAAAATAATGAGATTGATGAGGATTAACATTTGTATTGAATACACTATCGGCCTGCAGTTCATAATTTGGTATGATATTTTAATCTCTAAACTATGAAAATTGATGAATTTTTTAAAGAATAACAAATAATGGTATTAGTTGATTCAGGAAATATCAATAATTTTATAAAATGAAAGAATTACCAAAAAATTTATTTTTTCAAGCGAACTGCGACAAATTTGCGATAAAAATTGTTGATGGTAAAAATTTGACATGTCGGGACAAGTATACATAAGTAAAACTCTAATTATAAGATCAAATAATTTTCGTTGGCCTCTTTTTATTACTTTTAAAAAATCATAAAATTATTTTTAATATTAGTTAGTTAAGAATTTTAGAAAATATTACCTGAAATGTTTTCAAACTAATAATGAAATTTTAGTTAAATAAATATAAGATAGAATTACAAAAAATTACAAGGTGACAAAATTATTAATATTAACAAATAAAAAAATTACAAGATTTTTTAATTTATTATTTATATTATAATTGATAATATGTGTAAAGCCAATATCTTAACTACAATAAAAAATAAAATCATATCAAAAGTGTTTTATTGAAAATTAATCAACTCAAAAACTCATCAATTCAAAGATATGATTCTTTATTTTATTATTTTTATAATTTTTTTTATTACTAATACACAAAAGAATGAAAGTCACGGGACAAATGGATTCCGGCCATACACTTGCTTACGTCAATGAAACTTGTAAGAAAATGAAAATACTTGGTTCACTGCACTCAAGAGTAAAATTTTTGGGGAGGGTGGGGCTCAACACTCTCCCACCAAAAATATGGAACTTAACTCCAATGTACCCACACAAAAAAGAAGAAGAAAACTCGTAGTTTTTTTTTTTTTTTTTTTTTTTTGGTCTCGATCTTTACATCATTTTTTTGCCAATTCTTTCCGGTTTATATTTTATTATTCACGAACACCCAAAACGACATTGGCGCTCCCTAAACAGACCAAGTAACAGTTGAGGTCAAATTGGAGTAGAGTGATAAAGCTAATGGTAATTGCAAACTGGCTCCCTTCCACTTGTCTCTTTTTTCACGCAAGGAGCAAATGCGGGACAATAGCTAGATGCCTCACATCAGCCTGCAAAGTTTTGAGAAAATTATTGTACATGAACACATTATTATTTTCTCTTATATTGGTGTTATATGGTAAAAAAATGAAAATCTTATTCTATTATGAATAACATTTATTATCTTTAAAACATACACTATCCAATAAACAAGTATCATAAAGTAACTCATTTATGCATAAAATGCAAACATTTTAAAATATCATTCTTTAATAATAATATGTTGGCCACAATCAATGGCAGCAGTTTGAGTAAGTTCCAGGATAACGACAACCATTCAAAGCCACGTGCAAAAAGCCAAAAAGAAGAAGTAAAAAAAAAAAAAAAAAACTTTAATTGCCCTTCAATGATGCACTATGTAGGCACACAGAGACCCTTTCAAGCTTAGTCAGTTGACAGGCCAATCGCAGCACGTCTAGAGTCAAAATTATGCACATCATCCTTCCGATCATAGCCTCCTTCATGACTCTCTCCACCGCCGGAGAGTCTGTGCTTTTCCCAACTCCGGCAATCAAAGCTGCTTATTGGCCTTCATGGTCCAAAACTCTGCCACCATCCGCCATAGACACAACTCTTTTCACCCACGTACTCTATGCTTTTCTCCTGCCAAATAATGTCACCTACAAATTTGAAGTATCCGAGTCGGAGGCTGTGCTACTTAGAAATTTCGCCGACACCCTTCATCGGAAAGATCCGCCGGTGAAAACACTTCTCTCGTTTGGTGGAGCCAAGGATGATCCGAAATTCTACGCTGGGATGGCATCAAATGCCAAGACTCGTAAAATTTTCATAAATTCAGCGATTGAGGTGGCTAGAGAATATGGGTTTGATGGGCTGGATCTTGACTGGGAATTCCCTGCCAACCCAAAAGAGATGCAAGACTTGGGCTCCTTAATCAACCAGTGGCGAAACGCTATCCAGCAAGAAGCTAAGTCAACGAACCGGCCTCCTCTGCTGCTCACGGCGGCTGTTTACTTTGCCGTCGAGTTCTCATGGACTAAAGTATACCGCAAGTATCCGGCCTCTTCAATCAAGAAAAATTTGGATTGGATTAATGCCATGTGCTATGATTATCACGGTGGATGGAATCCAACCGCTACAGGGGCCCATGCTGCATTGTACGATCCAAAGAGCAACATAAGCACAAGCTATGGGCTTACATCGTGGTTACAAGCTGGGTTGCCACCGAGGATGGTGGTCATGGGCCTGCCGTTATACGGGAGATCTTGGCTGCTCAAAGACCCAAAAGTGCACGGCATTGGAGCGCCGGCAGTTGCCACCGGGCCGTACAAGGATGGAGTTATGACGTTTAACCAAGTAGAGACGTTCAACAGAGAGAATAGCGCCACTGTGGTGTTTGATGTGGAAACCGTATCAACATATTCCTATGCTGGGTCGACCTGGGTTGGTTATGATGATACCGAATCCACCACAACCAAACTGTGGTTTGCTAAAGCCCTCGGGCTTCGTGGGTACTTCTTTTGGGCCCTGAGCTACGACAGTGAATGGAAAATCTCCAGACAAGGTAATCCACCCCAACTAATTACCATCAAGCCCGCCTGCTCGTTAAGCAATCTTTGATATTATTCCGTAAGCAAGATAACCTACATACTGGCACGTCTGAATTGGCTTTCTTGATTGTTTGCAGCTTCAGGGGTATGGGGCACCTAGACGCATAATTGGAGGCTAAACGTTCGTCTTCTCTTGTTAAGAGAACGTTGCTATTTATATGATTGTTTATTGAACTAGTGATGCTATTGTTAAGAATGCTGCCGCCGGTCAATTTGAAGTGTAAGCTTGTAGCTTCATTGTGACTGGCTCAAGAAAATGTATCAGCTTAACGTGTGATATTTGTGTGAGTTTTGATATTGGTTTCCTTTCTATCGTTTGTTAAGAGAAGCTTTAAGCTCAAAATCAAAACCAAGCCAACCATTAAATTCCTGCCGGACATTATTTGTATTTAGCAAACTAGGAGCTTGCATGCATATAAAAGAAAACTCTCAGTGAGTGGAGATACCAGCTGATATGGTTTCTCTACTGCTGGTTTTGTAAAGCTATGGCCATGCCAATATTTTTTTGGCTGTTTTAGGATGGTGATCTAGCTAACACCAGCTAAACACTATCAAAAGCTCCAGAGAGCCCAGATGAAACTGCTAGCAATGACATCTAACATATACCCACCAAATAATAACTTTTATATTTGTGTATGAGGTCAGAGGCCAGAGAAGTAACCAATTGATGGAGCAGTAACTTTAAGAACTGCCTGTAAAGTTACAGGTTGCAGTATAAATGAATTCAGAGTCCAGCAACAAATATCTTGGTGTCAAAATTTTGTTAATGATACCTCACATTGGGCTTTTGGAAAATTTCTGCATACAGATCAATCAGAACAAAGCCAGTTACCTTCGCTGGGTGCTGTTTCATCCACAAATGATTTCCCTAGAAGCAATTGACTTACCAAAATTGGATTTTTACCGAGGCAAGGAGCGAAGATGGCCAAAGAATCACTGCAACTATCTATGCTTGTCTTTCATCCATTCGACAAAATTGTCTAGAATCAAGGGCCAAGCCAGGGTGTCGTCATAATTTTTAAGATCTGGAAAGCTAATCTGCAAACAAGAGAAGTTCAAAGGATTTAGATTTACCATCTTATGTGCTTCACATTGTTAACTAGACCAACTAGGTCATCACTCTATAGCCCTAGACATTACAAGTCTAGAAACTCATGACTAACTACTCACCAATAAAGACTGGAAAACAGAGAGCCTAATGGAAGCTGCCTTTACAAGAGAGGCTATACAAGCAATATTATAGCAAGAGTTGCTATCGAACAATGACATACTCATTCACTTAATTTTCACTCAAGAGATGTATGTCTAGTTACCCCAACATTGGTACAAGTCATAAACTTGAACTTAAAACCTCCTTTGGCATCCCTTAACCCCCAAAAGTTCATTAAAGCAATTGTGACGTATAGTCGCATTTCTGTGCGCACCTACCTCAAAGAAAAGATTTCTAAAGAACAAGACAGCCAAAAGTACGAACCTACCTCTTTGCAAAAACGAAGAAAGCTCACCCACTGGTCCATGTTTATTACCTTATACTCACTCTGTATCTGCCATAAATTTAATACAGAAATTCACAAGAGCTACCATGGGAAAACATCAAATGTGTAATTTAGCCAGCTATAACATGGGAATTGGAGAGCTACCTTTAGGTACTCAGTCAACAGATCAACCTTTGAACGAAATCGAGACCCAAGAACAAGATTCAGCAATTCACAGATGCTCTCATTGTCTATATATTTTTGTTTTTCTTCTGAAACAATTAATGGAAGCATAAATAACTAGGTACAAGTTGCAACCAATAAAAAGAGAAAAATAGCAAGAAATTCCCATAAAGAAAAGGCACTTCAATGAAACAGTATGTGGATATCAAAGCTGAGTTCACCTGTTAGGCAGTATCGAAATGAGTAGGAATAGAAGTCTTCAAAGTTTTCTGGTGCTTCCAACTTTCAGGACACAAAATCAAGAATCAGTATTTCATCCAGTTTGTACTTAGCAAGCATTATGTGCCAGAAGTACTCAATAGATAAACCAAAGGGGAGAAATACCTCTTTCTCCAGCTCTGGGAGTGCTTTCTTTAACTTATATACAGAAGTTGCCTGGAGAGCCTTAAGGCCTATTTGCCACTCTTCCTGATAGTAAAAGGGTATGATGGTTAGAAAACTCTGAAAAGAAAGCATGTCAAAGGAGGATTCGAGTTGCCTTTACCTTTGAGAGGACTGTCTGCTGAAAGAAATCAATAGAATACAAAAATCTGTACTTTCTATGCATAAAATTTTTTGAAAAAGCTGTACTTCATACATCTAAACAAATTTGACTTCCTAGATAAAGAGCTTTTTTTTAACTAAGAATATGCAGGAGATATAGAACAGTATGATACATAATAATTCTATGTGCATCAATTCAATGAAGCCTCTTTAGATCCCTGGGATAATTGGTTATCTTTGCAAAACAATGGTTTCTATCATATTTGAACTTGACAACTATATAACACATTTGAGGGCAGAATAAGGCGCTAAAAACATGACCAACAGTTTAGAAGCAGCAAATATGGCAGGGATTAGGACTAGAACATGCATTTTACCTTTGTAAAATACCCCTGCTTCTGAGCTTTCAATTTCCTAAATCACACAGAACATGAAATCTTAGGCAGATGGTTGCAACCTAGGACTAAATGATAATAATAATGGAAGACTCAGGAGCATGATCAGTACTGAAGGTACCATGCGAGCATTAAGATTCTAACATCAGTGTGTTCCACTTGCATATCTGAACAAAGTGCCTCAATTCCTTCTGGGCTGTTTGAACAAACAGAGCAGCATAAGAAACTGGCTTAAAAGAGAAGCATAAGAAACTTGAGATTTCTCTTGAGTGCATCTAAAGACAAATCAATTCCTGGTTACATCAATGTTTATGAAATGCACATATGTTGAGTGTGTATTACCCATTGAGATCCTCACTACTTCTCAAAGAGAATAAAACCAGAAATAGGCAGAAAGTTTCTACCACCCAATATGATTAGTCTATTGTCCAAATTATCAAATACAAATGGAAGCACCTAGCACAAAGGATCACCACATGTACCATGTACAGATGGTGATGGAAACCTCTTTCAAACACTAAGAACTGCAGATAATGACATGGAACATCAGTAATAAACAGCAACCAAAACAACCATTATATAGCATTGATAAACTAAATTGCAATATATTTGCAACATGCCAAGTGCCAACAAGATAACAAAACTTACTCTATCAAGTCCAGTGATGTATTTGCATATGAGTCAAATAGCTTATCTATGCATTTGATGTCCTTCGTTTTGGATTTATCTGAGGCAAAATAGTGTTCATGCTATGCTGTTAGGAAGTAGCCAGGCAGATAGCAAGGCTACAAGAGCTCATTCACGTAAGGCAAGCATATGTGCAGAAAAAAAAAAACCTTCACAGGGCAATCAAGTCATCATAACAGAAACAAAATCTTGGAGCAACTTTAAGGCCTGTAGCTCCTTTAGACACAATTAATGCCAGGCAAAGCTCCACTCATATAAGCAATTCAAATGTAATCAGTTAACATATAACATAAGACATACCATAATGTTGTTGAGAAAAGGCATAATATACCCTTTGTTATTCAAATTTTGGCAGCACACAAGACGCCAAAATTTGATGATGCTGCCACCTAGCAATGACCAGCTAGGAACACTTTCTGGTAAGCAACTTAGGCAAAAGCTGCTGATCAATAAAAAGATATACGCAGGCAGTAGGCAGACACACACAGATTATAGTCATCAGCCCATTTTCTCACTGCCAAGAAAAAAGATTGGGCATTGACATCCCATAGAATGTTTATTTTCCCTCAATGTCCTGCTCTCTCCTAAAGCTTAATACTTCAGTGTTGTTATTATAGAACAGCTTGCTACCAGATTATCATAATATAACACCAAACATCACTAGTAGAACTCGCATGTAATTAGATAAGGGATAGGTTAAAAAGGAACTGCTTCTTGAGTAATTCAACAATTAATGGATTGATGTTATGCCAAAATCCTAAGAGCATCTGACTATAAGCAAACAAACCTGGCAACCACATGCATAATCAAACTAAAAAGAGAAACTGGAAAGAAAAGGAGTATGGCAGTAATAAGAATCATGGGCTAGGCCATATTTAACTTCTACAAGAGGTTTTCTTATGGTGTTGTTCTTTCAGTGATTACCGACCCTTGAACCCTTGCCTCAACACAAGTCGAGTGAGTATGAAGACATTGAGGCAACGAGGAGAGAGTTCAGTTTCAATTCTATAAATGCACATTAATTTTTCCCTTTCTCGATGTATGCTTTGATTGTACATATACATGAAAACTAAATTATCATTGCAATTTGTCAACAAAGAAATTAAAGAACTAATGACATAGATGCCATCAAAAAAATTCAGGCCCAACATGAAAATCATAGTAAAAATTCTTTCTTTCCTATTGTCAAAAACCGCAGGAAGTTGATGTCGTGCAAAGCCACTGGCCATGCATGCATTGCTTAAGAACCCATCGAATCTTTAACTCAAACAACAAGGTTAAAGCATCATAATAATAATAATAATAATTATTATTATAACTATAGACAGTAAGGACATAATCAAGAAATAACAGGCAAGCTTAGACCAAGAAATTCGGAAAAATTAACACAACAAAAAAGAGTATTAAAAAATCTTTGATCGGCCATTGCCAGGGATTCCAAGTCAATGGTTCTGAATTTGGTGTTTCTGTGTCTGTTTCTTTACCAGCGTTCTTTCTTGGTTTACTTGCTTTTCTTTTTCCCCGAGGAATTCCAAAAAAGCTAACGTCATGCTTGTTTTTCTAGTCGATTTTCCCGCGAATTCTTAGCAACCAAACAAGGCAAACAAGCGTGGGAGAGAGAGAGAGAGTAAAGGAGAGTGGAGGAGGAGGAGGGTAACAGACTAACAGTTAAAAACTACAACCGTACCAGTTGATGACAATGTGGCGGAAGAGGAGGACGACGAACTTGGCGGTGGTGGTGGGGCCGCTTTTCGCTTTGAGGAGCGTGGCATCGTTGTGGTGATCTGCGTTGACAGGGAAAGAGTGAGACGACAATTCCACCACCGTAGGATCTTTGATTGGCACGGGCCCCCACCAGTCAGGGACACTTTTTATAGAGACGGTCTTTGCTTTTAGTCCGGAATTGGGATAAAAACGAAGAAAGGTCCCTTTTTATTGTCCTGAAATTTAAATTTATGTTCCGTAAGAATTACAGGTGAGATTAGAACTTCAAAGTTCCCATGAAATTTTATTGTTATCAAATAGATTGCTTGCTGGCAGACGCAATGTCTGAACCTAATCCAACAATAACTTTAATGAAATTATTTGAGAAAATTTTGGTTTAATATTTAAAGTTTAAACATAAAATTAAAAATTAAAATAATTTTATTTGCAAAACTAAGTTTTCGATTCCTGATACAAATTGTTAATTGAAGGGAGAAATTAAAAAAAAAAAAAAAAGAAAGAAAGAAAGAAGATTGGCCCAAGTTCAATGTATGAACGAGGCCCAGCATAAGTAGTGAGAAATTGCTAATGAAAGGGACAGAGAGAGAGAGAGAGAGAGAAAAAAAAAAGAGAACTTGATTGGCCCAAGTTGAATTTATGAACGAGGCCCAAAAACTAGCCCGGCAGTTTTATATGGGGGCGGTCTTTTGGTTTCTGAAGCCCACGAACTTTTTGCATCATATAAAGGGGGCCCAAATTTAAAGTAAACAAACGACGCCGTAGACAAGTAAACCCCTCAGCTATAAATGAGGAAAACCCAATAAATTAGGGTTTTTAGTGCCGGGTCTCGCAATCTGCAGCTTCAGCCTCGCGCTTCCCAAGCTCCGAAGTCTCAAAAAATGGTGCTCTTTCTTTCTCTTTCTCTCTCTCTATCTTTCTGTGCGTGTGTGGTTCGTTGCGGTCGTGTGTATAATAAGATCTGTGGTTGATTGGCAAGCTTGATAGTTGTTCGCGATCCCATTTCTTGTTGACAAACCATTCACAGTCGGTGTATCTAGTTTGTAATATGCTGTTGTGTGTATAATTATTGGTGTGAATTTGATTGCGTAGCCGTCGCACAAGACCTTCCGGATCAAGAAGAAGTTGGCGAAGAAGATGAGGCAGAACCGGCCCATCCCTCACTGGATCCGCATGAGAACCGACAACACCATCAGGTACTTTTATACTGCATTTGCCCGTTTTATGCATTCATGTTTGATTGTAAAGAAAGAAAAAGAAATATGGTATTTTTTAGTGTTTTTGGTATTTTTTGTTTTTTTTATTCAATTTCTTTATTTGTTTTGTTTTGTGTTTTTTGGGGTTTTGTAGATACAATGCTAAGCGCAGGCACTGGCGCCGTACCAAGCTAGGGTTTTGAGCGGATGTTGGAACTTGGTCCTTTATTGATTTCTCCATTTAGTTGGTTTGCAAGACTTTATATTTGGGTTTAAGTTTTGGAATCTCAAGACAAGTTGACCATATGAGATTTTGATGGAATTGATGTTTACTTTCAGTTTATTTTTATTGTTTTGTGTTGTGATGGTTGGAATTCATGACTTTCATGCTTAATTATATATTCAATCGCCACACTTCTCACCTGGCTGTTGAGTTGGAAAGTTTTCTTTTTATGCTGCCGAGTTCTGTTGTTAGATGGTGCAAGCTCTGGATTAGCTAGAAATAGTTGAACCACCCGTGAGGAATGATGGGTTGTGAGAATCACATAAATACAGTGAATGATGGATTGTTTGAGAATCACATAAATGCAATGAAGGGTGTGAGGGCTACTGTTGAGTCTAATGGGACAGTCATGCTTTTTCAAACATTATTAGACCTGTAGACTGATCAACAATATGATGGGGGCATATCTTAGGAATGAGTATTAGGTGGAGAGAAGGCAGTTGATATTTCATGTAGTTGCAAGTCACTAGTAACTTCGATGCCAGTGAGAAAGGATTTTATGGTTACTTTAACTGTCCAAATTATTCCAAGACTTTCGTTAAGCAAATTGCGATGAGTAGCAGGTTTAATTCTTCTGTTCTGTGTACAAGTTATGAGAATTAATGTTGCGTGGGATATCTGGGTTCAATATGCGAAATAGCTTAACAAGTTATGGGACTGCCAAGTTTTCTCGTTATTGCCTCCAAGACATATATTCTTCTTGAATGCAGATGTGAATCGCGGCGACTAATGGTCAATTTGGGAATTTGGGGTTTTGAGGGTTGTGCAAATTAGAAAAGGGAAAAATGATGTGAGATGAAAACCTCTGTGTATGGAAAACACTTTTCTTTGACATTAAGCTCATAATTTATTTTAGGCAGAAATTTTTGAATATTGATACAAACAATCCAACAGCCTTCAAGAAACTAAAGTTCGGAATAACAATGTTTTAGAAATTTATGCCAATAGCATTAGAAAGGACAAAAAAAAAAAAAAAGAATAAACCATATTTTAGACATTTATACCAATAGCATTACAAAGAAAGAAGTAAAAATAAAAAATAAAATTGAGAGCCTCCTGTCAAAGGCTCCCCTGACCCTTTTGAAGATATGCCATTATTAAAGGAAGTGATTTTTTTGGATCATTCATACAGGTGTTAGTGTTAGACTCCTATCCATAAAAATAGCATTTTTATCTGTTTTACAGCAGGTCAGTGCGGCTAGGCTCATAAATTAGAACATATTACAGGATGTCAAAACAACAAGAAACAGTTGGAATGCAAGTCGAACATATATATATATATATATATTAAAAAAAACACAAAATAAAGCAAAAAGAAAGGGGGGGGGGGTTTCCAAAACCACAAAATTGGACGATGAGCTACTAAGATTCCATTACATGGGGTTGAATCGGTTTCGTCCAACTAAAAACAAAATGCATTGGAAGTGGCGTTAGAGAGCCAACGACAACAATTAGTGATCAATCATAAAAACTCACCATTGACCACCAGAAGGCGCGGAGACTTTGGCAAGCCACGAAGACAAAACAGACAGGCCCGTGTTGCTCGAGCTTTCGTTCCTTTCCTTAATTGTCTCTCCGTTTTCCCCCATAAAATAAAAAATAAAAAATAAAAAGGAAAAGAAAAAGTTGGTTATAAATCTTAACGAACTTCTAAAATAAGAGGCTTCCTTCTGTCTTCTTCAGGCAACCGAACAACAGGAAGCTCTCTCTTTTCTCCTCCCAAAATATCTTTTTGTCTCTTTGATAGGCCTATGGACGTAGTAGAGGCCTATTAAAAGAGACGACAACAAGCTGCTGCCCTCCAAACCAAGTTCGAGAGAGAGATAGAGAGAGAGAGAGAGGACACCTTTGCAGGGGTTCTCAATTGTTTCAGAGTTCTCTCTGTTTTTTTTTTCTTTCTTTCTTAATCTGATTACTTTTGACCCCTTTTCTTGGTTTAGTACTCCGCGCTTCTCTATTTCGCCATGGCGGACATCTCCTTGGAAGAGATCAAGAACGAGAATGTTGATCTCGTAAGCATTATTGATTCCCCACCTTGATTATGACTGCAATATGGCTGCTTGCTTTTGGAACTAAAATTCAATGGACAAAATCCCACTGCGTGTTGACATGAATATCTTATTATTGTTATTGTGTGCTTGTTGGCATTTGCAGGAGAAAATTCCCATTGAGGAAGTTTTCCAGCAACTAAAATGTACGAGAGAAGGATTGAGCACTGCAGAAGGCCAAAAGCGGCTTGAAATTTTTGGCCCCAATAAGCTTGAGGAGAAAAAGGAAAGCAAGCTCCTCAAGTTCTTGGGTTTCATGTGGAATCCTCTGTCGTGGGTTATGGAGTCAGCTGCCATTATGGCCATCGTCTTGGCCAATGGAGGAGGCAAGCCTCCGGATTGGCAAGACTTCGTCGGTATCATTGTATTGCTTTTCATCAACTCCACCATCAGCTTTATAGAAGAAAACAATGCAGGCAACGCTGCCGCCGCTTTGATGGCCGGTCTTGCCCCTAAAACTAAGGTCTTATCATCCATACTTTTTCATGTCTGATGCTTTTGATATTAGCAGCTCATGGCAGATGAAACATGTAATGTGGCTCACTGGTACGTGGAATATTTTGTAGGTCTTGAGGGATGGTAAATGGAGTGAGCAAGAAGCAGCACTTTTGGTTCCAGGAGATTTGATTAGCATTAAATTAGGAGATATCATCCCAGCTGATGCTCGTCTCCTAGAAGGAGATCCTCTCAAGATTGATCAATCTGCCCTCACTGGTGAGTCACTTCCTGTCACAAGGAACTCGGGGGATGAGGTTTTCTCTGGCTCAACCTGCAAGCAAGGTGAGATTGAGGCAGTTGTCATTGCCACTGGTGTGCATACCTTCTTCGGCAAGGCAGCTCACCTTGTTGATAGCACCAACAATATTGGTCACTTCCAAAAGGTATTGCTTTTGTTCCACTGTAATTAAACCATACCGATGACCTATGTATTCTGTTATAACTCCTCTATTTTTGCCTAATTTACTGCTCAGGTGTTGACGGCCATTGGTAACTTCTGTATCTGCTCAATTGCTTTGGGGATGCTGATTGAGATTGTAGTAATGTACCCAATCCAGCACAGAAGGTACAGAGAAGGTATTGACAACCTCTTGGTGCTTCTCATTGGAGGTATCCCAATTGCCATGCCCACAGTCTTGTCAGTGACAATGGCTATTGGGTCTCACCGCCTGTCACAGCAAGGTGCCATCACCAAGAGGATGACTGCTATTGAAGAAATGGCTGGGATGGATGTCCTCTGCAGCGACAAGACTGGGACTCTTACCCTCAACAAGCTCACAGTTGACAAGTCCCTCATTGAGGTCGGTAAATTAAGACCATACAGTTACAAGGACGAGAAAGGATAATTTATCTTCCCATGATTTTAAGGCACATGGTTTTTGAAACCCATTTTGGTGTAATGGTGCTGTAGGTATTTTCCAAGGACACGGACAAGGACACCGTTGTATTACTTGCTGCCAGGGCTTCAAGAACTGAAAACCAGGATGCCATTGATGCATCAATTGTTGGAATGTTGGGTGACCCCAAGGAGGTATACAGTTCAGTCCTCATGTAAATATTGGTGGTTAATGCCACCATACATTCTCCGCAGGTCTCATGGAGACATTTAGATAGGATATTTATTAATTTTTATTGTGAGCTTGTAGGCAAGAGCAGGAATTACTGAGGTACATTTCCTGCCATTCAACCCTGTTGATAAGCGTACAGCCATCACTTACATTGACGGCAATGGTGACTGGCACAGATGCAGCAAGGGAGCTCCTGAACAGGTAAAGTTTACTAATATTGTGCATCTGAGACGTGACCAATTCAGCTCTTCTAAACCGTTGTTGACTTTCGATTTGTATGCTAGATTATTGATCTTTGTGGACTCAAGGGCGAGACGAGGAAAAAGGCTCATAAAGTCATTGACAACTTTGCCGACCGTGGCCTGCGTTCCCTTGCAGTCGGTGTCCAGGTATATTGGTCTGATAAAATACCTGTCCATGATCATTTGGCTGTGCATTCCGAGCCAGGAGAATACGAAATGGGTCATATCTTTTCTTTTTTTATTCATTTTATAGGCAATCCCAGAAAAGACCAAAGAAAGTGCCGGTGAGCCATGGGAGTTCGTAGGGCTCTTGCCTCTCTTCGACCCTCCAAGGCATGATAGTGCAGAGACTATCCGCCGGGCCCTTGACCTAGGTGTCAACGTTAAGATGATCACAGGCGACCAACTGGCTATTGGAAAAGAAACTGGTCGCAGGCTTGGCATGGGCACCAACATGTATCCCTCCTCGTCCCTCCTCGGTGATAGCAAGGATGAGGCTATTGATTCAATCTCAGTTCATGAGCTCATTGAGAAGGCTGATGGATTTGCTGGAGTCTTCCCTGGTACTAGAGTTTTCAATTTGTACATCTATTTGACAAGACAAAGATATCATATTGTTAATTAGTATTCATAAGATTGGCTGCTAATCTAACTGATGTGAGTATGGGAAATGCAGAGCACAAGTATGAGATTGTTAAGAAGCTACAAGAGAGAAAGCACATCTGTGGTATGACAGGTGATGGTGTGAATGATGCACCAGCTCTGAAAAAGGCAGACATTGGCATTGCTGTCGCAGATGCTACTGATGCTGCCCGAAGTGCCTCAGACATTGTTTTGACTGAGCCAGGACTGAGTGTCATTGTAAGTGCTGTCTTGACAAGCAGAGCCATCTTCCAGAGAATGAAGAACTACACAATCTATGCTGTTTCCATCACAATCCGTATTGTGTTGGGGTTCTTGCTCGTTGCACTTCTCTGGAAGTTTGACTTCTCTCCCTTCATGGTCTTGATCATTGCCATCCTCAACGACGGAACAATTATGACCATCTCGAAGGACAGAGTCAAGCCATCTCCTGTGCCAGACTCCTGGAAGCTCAAGGAAATTTTCGCAACTGGTGTTGTCCTCGGAACCTACATGGCAATCATGACTGCAGTCTTCTTCTGGCTTGCTCATGACACTCACTTCTTCGCTGTAAGTGAACTGCTCTCAATGCCAGCAATGTGATGAAATTGAATAGGAAAAGTAGGAAACAAATAATAAGATGTGGATGTATTGCAGGATACATTTGGCCTCAGGACCATCAAGGGTAAACCAGATGAGCTTACGGCAGCTCTATACCTTCAAGTGAGCATTATCAGTCAAGCACTCATCTTTGTGACCCGATCAAGGAGCTGGTCCTACTGTGAACGCCCTGGTTTCTTGCTCATTACTGCCTTCCTTGTAGCACAATTGGTCAGTATAGCTATATTCTTTCCTTTCACCTGTTCCTGTGTCAGACTACCGAGCACAATCGGCAGAGCCTTTCTTTGTTAGTTCATGTTATTGTTTAATGTTGCTCTAACCTTAACCCTTGTTCAATGAAGTTGGCTACCATCATTGCTGTGTATGCAAACTGGCAATTTGCAAGGATCCAAGGCGTTGGATGGGGATGGGCAGGAGTGATTTGGCTTTACAGTATTGTCACCTACATCCCTCTCGATATCCTCAAGTTTATCATCCGCTATGCATTGAGTGGGAAGGCATGGGACAACTTGCTACAGAACAAGGTTTGTAATGACGATGTGAAGTTCTTTCAAGCTTCCTATGTAAGCCTCTTGCTGACAACCTTTCCTTTGTGCTTGTTTTGAAAATCAAATTCAGACTGCTTTCACAAACAAGAAAGACTATGGAAGGGGCGAGAGGGAGGCTCAATGGGCTGCAGCTCAGCGCACACTTCATGGTCTCCAGCCCCCAGAAGCCCTGGACCATCATGACAAGACCAGCTACAAGGATTTGTCAGAGATTGCCGAACAAGCCAAGAGACGTGCAGAAGTTGCAAGGTCAGTTGTCATGCACCCAAATATGATATATTACATGAACCAATGTTGACCCAAAAATAAATCCAATGTGATTGCCACTGCGATTGCATTTTGCAATAGGAGTGGATGAATAAATCATGCTTGAAGTCTGATGCAAAGTGATTGAGGCCCAAATGTGGCAATGCCACTCACTTTACATATGTTTTGAAACGGAAAAAATAAAATAAAAAATGTTCGTAGTATTCTAAAAATGTGCTACGTGTCATTCAAGTTGTGTTGCATAATTTTGAAGATGTGTTAACCGATTAAAAATATGCTACATGTAGAAATTTTGAATTCTTCGAACCATACTCAGAAATTTTTAAAATTTTTGTTTGAACCCTGCATGCCATGCCACAGTCCCGTGGCATCAGCGTCTGTGTCTGATAAGGTGCGTGTCTCTTTTGTTCAGGCTCAGGGAGCTTCACACATTGAAGGGACACGTTGAGTCAGTGGTCCAGCTGAAGGGTCTTGACATTGAGACCATCCAACAACACTACACAGTCTAAGGTGCCGGGGTGGCTAATCTACAAGAAAACACAAAGTAACTGAGATTGGGGGGGGGGGGGAAGGGAGTTTGAAGGAACCAACCAACCGGGAAGGGGAAGCCAATCTCCATGTGTTCATTTAAAAATTCTTCACTAAGATTTCTATCCCATTTTCATGTTAGAAGGAGCGATGTTCAAAAGGTTAAGGAATTCTTTTGTAGCTCATTTTGTGAATAACGTGTGTCTTGAAGGTTGAAGGTAAAGCTAATATATTGGCCATCTATATATTTATTGGCTATACCTTTTTCATGGTACGAAGTCCAGTTGTAGATATGGTCTTTTTGTCAGAATTTGCACCGCTTCTTCTGCTGTACTCTCTTTAACATTTTTATTTTTATTTTTATTACTTTTTTTTTTTTTTTTGCCTATTATTTCGTTTACTCACCTGGATGAGTTTTAATTTCATTCACTTTGATTGAACTGACTTTGATTACATTAAAAGAGAAATAATATGCCACGTTTGTATACAGTACAAAAGTGACTTGTAATATCAAATCATTTTTATATAGAAAACACAAATTTTAAAACAAGACAATTTTTCATTGGAAGAATATATACATATTAGCAGACATCGCGTAAAGTTATCGCCAGAATTAATGCCAACACAAGAATCAAATTTCAGACGGTAATAATTCCGAGTAAAATTAATAATAATAATAAAAAGAAGAAAAGAAAAGAAATTTTGCAGCCCGCTACAATTTCCGGACAATAACACGCCTTTCTTGTTTGTATTCGATTTCGTCCCTTTGGTGCATAATCACAAGCGCTCTTCTGACCTGCATATTAAACGTCAATGAAGGAAACAGCATGCATGGATTGATTATTGAAGAACACCTATCAGTACAGTAATACTTACAATTGATTCATTCATCCCCGTTCTAGCAAGCTCATCCACCAACTTTCTTTCTGAAATGCGCATTCCAATTCCTATCCTTCTTTTAATCTGAGTTTCGGCTTGCTTTTTAATTTACAGAACCCAAGAAGTAGAGAAAAAGGGCAATTAGATGTCATTCATAGTTCAGACAAGTAGACAGAAAACAGAAATATATAAAAATGTCGCATTTCCATTGACAAACCTTTATCTCAGGAGTAAGGGTCACTTGCTGATTGATTCCAGAGTGTGCTGCTTCAATAGTTGAAACTTTGAAAAGGTTCACTGCTTCAACCACGTCTGCTTCCGTGGCAATATGGGACCTAAAGGCAAAGTACATGAAAGAGTAGAAATCAATTTCCTGGAGACAGCAAATACATTTAAGTGTGCGTGCATGCATGCACACAAACTGATATGCATGAGTGAAGTATGTAGCAAAATAAATACAATTGGTATAAGCAAAGGGTATTTGTTGTTTGTCAAGAAGATTTCATGCACACGGGAACTTACAATTTCATTTTTGCAAGAGACTCGCTCAACCTAATGATAGCTTCCAGTTGCCTTACAGTAATGGGTACTGGAGCAGCCTCGCCAGTTTCATTTGCCTGTTTCCTCATATCCTGAAATGCCCGACAATAATAACATTAAGTATTAGGTTTCTAGCCAGTCTGTCCTGCCGACTAAATGCAAGTATGGAATATAAAACCAAGTTCCAAATTCCTGGACATCATGAACAGGTGAGTGTCAAAAAAATCTGAAGATTGTAATAGTAGGTGCAGCTTATGACCAAAAGAAAAGGACTATAAAAAAGCATCAAAAGTAGAATTCCCTAAGCAAGGCAGCTAGCATTATCGATTGCTCAGATTTGGCATCTCAAACAATTAAAATGTGTTGCTCTCACTGCCCTAATATTAATTAGCAATAGACAAATACCCTTAAGATGTACATAGAGAAGATTATGCCCACTTTTCTCCAGTATAATATTTTGATTTAATAAAGGGCAAACTGTGTGATGCACTTCTGTGGATTTCATCAATTTATATCAATGTGCGTATGGTCAAACACAAGGCTCAGTGTGTTCGATCATTCAGGAAGAATTAATGAGCCAATCAATGACATAAGGCAGTGGTGAATCACCTGTCTGAACTTAACATACTCATTTTGCAGTCTATTAGATGCAGAGTCTGACAGCCGCGGGTGGCACTCAGTTCGACAGTATTGTATATATCTGCAATAGTTTTAAATCAGTGTTGGCACTGCACTGATTACAGTAAAAGAACCTTAGGCTGACCCCAGCTAATTAAAGATACACTGCACATACCTCTTGAGCCAATTACCTTCTTTAGAAGCTCTAGTATCAAGGGACCGTTTATCAGCAGATGCATGAACCTTTATAATGTGGCTGGCTATGACCTGTAACAGATTATTTAGTTTCAAGTCACTGCATGGCCTCATGGGCATTTAGAAAAGTGTGAACTGTAAATACATGTAGTATCTAAATTAGTTTTGATTAATAGTAATCTAAACTCACAAAAATTCATTGCATGTTGAAAATAATCTATTTGCTCGTCCAAAAATAACACTTGATAGTCAAGGATATATGCCTCGGAGCAAAATAAAAACATAAGGAATATCATTGCATATGCTTGGGGGGCCATCTTGCATTTTAAGCACTTTCAATAAGCAACACAATTCCAATATACCTTGTCACGACTGTAGTCCCTTTTATCTTTGACAATGAAGATTAAGTCAAATCTGGAAAGAATTGTTGTTTGTAAATCAATATTCTCCTGTGCCGTCTGAAAAGTGAATGAATTTGGTTAGTTGCTAAACAGAAAATCACAACAAAGCATGTAAACACTTGAATAAGAATTAACAGAAATTGTAGCTGCTGACCTTAAGATCGTCATAACGTCCTGATGGAGGGTTGGCAGCTGCAAGCACAGATGTTCTAGAATTAAGAACAGTTGTTATTCCTGCTTTTGCAATTGATATTGTTTGCTGCTCCATGGCTTCGTGAATGGCAACCCTGAACCACATCCGTTCACACTTAAAAATTGTATATGATTGACACATGACTAGGTGCTCTCCAATTTTATTTTGAGTTACCTATCCTCTGGCCTCATTTTGTCAAACTCATCAATACAAACAACACCACCATCTGCCAAAACCATTGCTCCTCCTTCAAGGTAAAATTCTCGCTGAATATTTCCATATGTGAATTTAAAGTCAGAATTCTCCATGATAAAGAGGAAACAATTCCACCATTATACAAACCAAATACGTGGAGAACTTACTGAGCTGCCATCCCGAATCACAGAAGCTGTAAGACCAGCAGCTGATGAGCCTTTACCAGAAGTATAAACAGCTACTGGAGCTGTCTTCTCAACAAACTTGAGAAACTTTAAACACATGATAATTATGCAATCAGCACATACTCCCACACGGCAATGTGTGAACATAAACAATCTAAAATCAAGATTCTAGTAAGGAAACAGTAATGTGAAACATCCAAAGAGAACCAAAGTTGCATCAAATTAATTACCTGTGATTTGGCAGTAGATGGGTCCCCCAAAAGCAAGACATTGATATCACCTCTTAATTTCACCCCATCTGGTAAATTCTGTACGTATGAAGCAATGGGAGTCACATTATCAGCGACTTGAGACACCATAAAGCTTTATAACAACCAAAGACAAAAGTTAAAGGTATACCTTTCTTGATCCTCCAAAGAGAAGACAAGCTACAGCTTTCTTCACATTTTCTTCCCCAAAGATAGAAGGAGCAATCTTGGAACATATGGCTCTGAACACATCTGCTTGTGAAGCAAACTTTTTGAAGTCTTCTATCTGCATATGATACCACTTCATTATTTAATAGAGGAAAGAGAAAAAAAAGCGTGAGAAAAAGTTAGTGTGAGAAGACAGAAAGCACACTTGCTTGGTTTCTTAAACTTTCTTTCTCATCTGTTCCTATGCCCTCAAAGATTAAAAAATAAAGAAAAAAAAAAACAAAGAAAAAGAAAAGAAAAGTTGTCATTTATCCCCACCAGCCAAATTCCAAAAGTAATTTGGAAACAGTACAAGTAGGAACCATGGATGAAAAGTTGAACATAGGTGATTGGAATCAAGATACTAGCAAGTGTCCTAAAAGTTACACAATTGGCATTGAATATCACAACCAGCTAATGAAAAATCAGCCAGTCTAAACAGAGAGAGAGAATAAAGAGGACTGAGGAAGCCAATTTGGGCTAATATAATAGCAATCTTGGGTGAAGTCAGTTCACAAAGAACCAGGTAGTGCAATTTATCATGTGCAATATAAGAATGAATGCTCCAGTATGTTAAACGGTTGCAGTGAAGATTCCCCACTACCTCTTCTTGTGTGAATGCTGCATGACCTCTAGAACTGGCCTCATTTGCTTCTTCTATTCCAACAACCCTGATATAAGGCTGTCTTACAGCAACTGCTCCTCTATGGCTGCATAGACAATGGAGTATCAATCAAATCTGAATCAGCAGCTAAGCATCGCCAAAAATCTGGAGATTTTGAACTGTAAGATAAAAGTGCAATAACTCTTACGAAGTTGACGAATTGGCTGCCTGAAAAATGCTATAAATCCCTATAATGGTTAATCTTGTGCCTGGTACAATTCTTTGAACAAGATGGCGATCCACTGAGAGGAGCATGTTCCTCGGGAGCTCTCCAGCAGGGACATCCTTTGAAATCGTGCAAAAATATCCACCAATTAGATAATGTTCTAAACTTGATATTAACAGTCACTCATCCAAAATAAGAAATTTTACCTCAGGATTCTCCTGCAGTTTCAGAGTTTGCTGATCAACATACTTGCTCTTGTCAGGAACCACAATCCAAGGGTCAATAGGACATGGCTCTTCACCAGGCTGTACAAGTTCTTATCAGAAACTAGATTAATGGATATAAACCAACAAGTACATGTGAGTTTTACATAGGATTCAAGGTAAACCTGAGGAATATGGTCACAAGAGCGAGGCACTATTGCCCCACCAAGGCCAGGGCGGCATGGAACTTCTCTAGTACCCTGACAATTCTTGCACACTAGACTCACATAAGTTGCTTTTGCCTTAACTCTTGAAGCAGCAATGGTGATCCCAGCAATCTTGACAAGTTTTGAGATATATGGAGCCTGCATATGAAAGTATATTGAAAAATAAATTTTCCTTAGAAGAGGTCAAGGCAGTTTTGGTGTAAAATAAAAAATAATAAAAAAAGACATGTGGATTTTAATAAGATGGCATGGTAATGCCATGTTACCTTCCCAAATTGCAACTTATGGAAAGCAGAGCAGTAGATAAATTCTTAAGCGTATCAACCTTTACAATCCAAGATTATCAACAAAAAGCCCTAGGAAGAAATTGAAAGACGCCTCTTGATTGATCAATTGACCAGAAAGAAAGCAAAAAATCGATTTTTTTCACACAAAAAAATAAAAAATAAAAAGGATAAAACCAAGGCATCTCCTACTAACCCCAAGGGATCGCATTGAAACGGGGTCCTCTTTGGAACTCAGCAAGATCTGCACTTCCCGAATCTCCGGCTCCTTCATTTCGCCGCTCTCTCCCTGCTCCTTCAACCTCAAACCCTGCAGAACCTCTGCGGCCGCCGTCTCGAACTACACAAGAAAATCCCAAATTAGCAACACGCACACTGTACCCATAAACTTGAAGAATTAATTTAATATTATTATTCATGGACCAAGGGGAGGTAGTCGGCAGGGGAGGAGCGGAGAAGGGATGGCAGCTCGGCGTCGAAGGCGAGGAGGTCCTCGAGGTGGACGAGGAGAGACTTAGGGTTGTGCACGAGGCTTTCTCGGTACGGGAAAACGTTCTTTCGATCCTCGAAGCTCCGGATGAATTCCTTGAATTTCCGGAGGATTATGTGGCGACTGAGGCCCCTGTCGCCGCCGCCCCCAGCATCCGAACCGGATTCCGGGAACTGCGCCTGATCGCTGTAGTACACAGCTCCTTCGTCCCATCCTGACATCTCTCTCTCTCTCTCTCTCTCTCTCTCTCTGATTTTGGGAATTTTGAAATGGGAATAAGATCGAGAGAGAGAAAGAGGGAGAAGGAGGCTACGGATGGGATTTTGGCGGGAAGATTTGGCGGGAAATGACGTGTGACTGGGGAGGGGCTCGTGGCAAGTTCGTATTTTGTCGTTAATTGAGCCTGGGCCAGATGGGCCTCGACATTTGACTCCGAAGGCCTTATTTGTCTTCTTTGCCATTTCTTTTATTCCGACTTTTTCTCATATATTGTAGGATTTGGACCCAATGGGCTATGGGCCTCATATTATAAAAACTGAAATTATGAAAATAATAATAATAATAATAAATAAAAGGTCTAGTTTTGAACCCTCAATTATCCTTCGCTTTTGGTTGATCTCCTATGTTATTTTCTTTCTGACTAATATATATATATTTATTTATTACTTTTTTTCCTACCACTTAGCTATTAGAAATTAGAAAATAGTCCCAACGAAATAACAAAGCGTTGTTGGAGTTTCTAATTGGATTCCTGCAGTCCCTTTTCCATTTTGGGACAAGGTAAAATTTTAATAAATATATTAATCACCTTTATTTCATTTTATTTTCCACTTTACATCAATCAATAAAAATCATCCCATTCCCTTTCCAATACAACTCATCAATTTGAAAGTGTGCAGACAGAGAAACGGAAACAGCAGAACATGGCC